>OZ012736.1:310945538-311545538 GCA_963859935.3 Lathyrus sativus
AGATGCAAAAATGTTTAATGCTCTGAAGTATTTCTTCTGATTACTTATTCTTTTCCTTAAATTACTTTTTTGTGTGAAACTCTGAACTAACAATGCTCAGAGGATCTGAACGTTGGTTAACGTTTCATTTCTCAAGAGAATTCAGAAGCACATGCAAGCAAACACGTGTCACTCTGAATCTGCAAAGGTGGCGTGTACATTACTGAAGAGACGTTTGAGGTGAAGTTTGAATAGTGAAAATCTTGATTTTCCCCCCAATTTGTCAGAATCAATTAATGCTTGAAATGATTTTTATTCCTTTTCATTAAATGCTTTGTGTGAACGTGCTTTTATCTGACTGTTTGTATGCCTAAGTGTTTAGTATAAATATCACACTTCTCACCACTTTCACACTTTTCACATCTCAATCGTTTATGCATTTCTGTCTTCTTTTCTCTCTTCACAAAAACCCTAAGCGTTTGACAAACTCATCTTCAATGGCAACTTCTTCATCCACTACTGCACAATTTCAATCAACCATGGCTGCACTTACTTCTGCAAATATGGGTGTGACTCCATATACGACACCAAAGAGAACCTTGTTAACACCTGTTGAAAAACTGGAAGTTCTATGTGAATCAATGGTGGAATTTGATTCACTGGCTGAAAATGGGTTTGAGTTTCGCTCCATAATTGATGCTCAAGGATGGGTAAAATACTTTGATATACTTTTTGGACCAGTCTACCCCCTTCTGGTGAAAGAATTCTGGATCCATGCTGTTGTATACCCTAAGTTTATCTTGTCTTCTATTTTGGGTAAAGAGATAATCATCACAGAAGATCTGATTAAGAAACTCATTGGATATGAGGAGATAGATGGAGTATCTCATCTGCCAGCTGGGTGTGTAGATATGGATGAAGTATATGAGGAAGTGATGACTGTTGGACAGGCCTCTAATAAGTTCAAAGATCTGAAGCCTGACTACAAGATCTGGGCAAAGATTTTCATGGGATACATTCATCACAGAAAGTCTACAAACTCTCCAGACTATGTAAACAATGAACAACTCTACTTTATGTACTGCTTAAGTCAGAGCACTGAGGTAGATCTTCCCTATATTCTGTTTATGCACTTATGGAATCATATAAATGCCTCTAGAGAATCTGTGAAAGAAAAAGGTCAGAAGATTAGAACATGGATTCCCTTTGGAAGGTTAATTTCAGATTTTCTGACAGAAAATGGACTGGTGACTGCTCTATATGCTGCTGGAGTCACAGATGAACTTTAATTCATTCTTGGAAAACCTCTTAATGCAAAGAGTCTTCAGAGATAAAAATTGTAGAGGAACTCACATCTGCATCCAAGAAGCTGAATATTTCTGAACTCAGTCAGAAGAGAATCCCAGTAGATGGTTACCCTCTGTTCTATGCTGAAGAACCAAGGGAAATAATAGTGAGATATATTGATGCTTGCAAGGCAGATGGAACGCCCATTCCTGCAGATATTATAAAAAGAGCAAGGGAACCATTGCCTGTTGGAGGAGAAGAGATCACAAGAAAACGAAGTCAATCAGAAGCAGAAGCTGCACCTGTTCAGAAGAAGCCCAAAGTTGCTGAGAAGCCTCAGAAGTTGTTAAAGAGGAAAGAATCTGGAGACACTCCTTCTTTTCCTGCAAAACGTATCAAGATTAAAGGTACCAAATCTTCTGTATCTTCTGTAAATAATACTGTTGTAAATGATTCTACATTTAAGTCTATTCCAAAACCACCTTCTACCCAAAAACAATTTGTTTCTGCTCCACCTCATATTTCTGTTCCATCTCCATAAAAATCATCTAATCCTGTTTCCATCTCACCTGTAAAACCTTCTACTACACAATCATCTGCACCAAAACCAACAACAACAAAACTACAAAATCAGACTCCACAACCCGAAATACCAACCAAATAATCTGCACCACAACAACAACAATCAGAACAACAACCACAACAACCAGAAAAACAATCTGAACAACAAAAAGAAAAGCCATCTGAACAACAACAACAACCACAAGAAAAACAATCTGAAACACAACAAACACAACAACCAGAAAAACAACCACAACCAGAAAAACCACCATCAACCACATCTAAACCTACTGGATCTGCAAAAGTTACATCTGATCCTATTACACCAGAACCACCTACAACTGCACCATCATCAAAACCCTTTGAAAATCCATCAGAAACAGCTAACCCATCTGAAACCCATATTCCTGAGACAGAGGTTCTAAATGTTACACCTCTCAAAACTGTTTTTGAAGTGTCATCTACCTCTTACACTCTAACCATATCATCCAATTCATCAGAATCTGATATACACCCAGATTTTCTGGTATCCCCCTCTCACAGAAATTCTGAAGTAAACCAACCAAAACCCCCTGTTTCCTCTGAAGTTATTATTCCAGATCCCATTCCAACACCTAAACCATCTTCTGAAGTTACCATTCCCAATCCTACCCCTGCACCCAAGCCAAGAACATCTGAGAATGTACCTTCTGCTTCGTGCAAACTATCCTCTTCTAACAAACTTCCTTCTGGTTTCACTTTGAAAATTTTCTACACCAGAATTGAACCCTCTTACACTATCACTCCTCTCAAACCTAAACTTACCATCATTCTACCATCTGTGCTTCAAACATATATCAAAACAATGTCAATAGTACCTTCATCAGATCCAAATCCATCCTCTGCTATATCTACAAAATTTGATAAACCTGCTAAATCTGCTTTCAAACCTTACTCTGATAAACCATTTGATGTGGTTTCCTATCACACTAAAGAAAAACCAAATATGTTGAATGCTTTATCCAGATCAAAGCCTGACAAATCATCTGATATTCCATTCATACCATACTACCCTCCTCCTCTGATCTCCATTCATAAATCCATATTTCCACCTACTCCCCAACCCAAGCCAATAACCTTGGAAACTCTGTTACACCCCAGACCTAGACTGAATGTTGATCATTTATTTACATGTTTTTTTTGCAAGAAATACAGATGTATTTAGGTTCTGTACAGAAGAAGTGTTCATCAACAATGGATGCAAAGGAATCTGATGCCATTTGGAATGGCTTCATAAACAGATTCAACACTATAGCCTCAAATCTGAAGAACGTATGTTCTGATGATGCGAAACTCAGATTTGTTGAAGCTGCTA
The DNA here is from genome assembly GCA_963859935.3 of Lathyrus sativus. Classification (NCBI taxonomy): domain Eukaryota; kingdom Viridiplantae; phylum Streptophyta; class Magnoliopsida; order Fabales; family Fabaceae; genus Lathyrus; species Lathyrus sativus. Next base: position 310,948,720 of record OZ012736.1, read on the forward strand.
GAAGTCTGTTCTGGACTGTTAAGAGATCTAGACCACTGCTTCTTACATATGCTCCTTCATCATCAGAAGAGAATACTGAATCTGCATCTAAAGACAACCCCCTGGCTATGACTCTGATAGAACATCCTTCTGGCTCTACTGCTCTTAGCTCCAAACCCCTATGGAAATTGACTTTGTTCAAGCTTCAGAAACTGTTCCACCTTCTTCATCTGAGATCAAGAAAGAACATCCAGATCTTGAAGATAAGATTGCAGTTCTGGAAGCTGGTCGATCAAAAATCAAGTCATGGATGGCTAAACAAGATAAGAAGTCTAAAGACATGACTCAGTGGATGTCCTAACAGGATCATAAGAATGAAACAATATCTAAGTGGATGTCAAAACAAGAACAATCCTCTTCTGAGATCACGGATCTGTTGAAGATGCTTTTGTCAAAACACTCTTAGTTTATTTTTCTTCTGATGTTTGCATCTAATGTTTGCATATGTATTTTGAATATTGTCGCTTGCGCGAAAAATAAGGTGCCGGCATGACAGAAGAGTCGCCACCTTTCGTTATTTATCCCTCAGAGCGGGAAAGGAAACGATCGGAAAAACCTGACGAATAAGGGTAAGACAAGGTCATCGCAACCATTGTCTGGGTTCGGGAGTCGGTTACGCAAGGGGAAGGTATTAGCACCCCTCACGTCCGTCGTACTCGACGGGATCCTCGCTTGTTTGTTTACTTGGACGGGTTGGTTATAATCTATCTACCTATCAAGGCTGGCTGAAAAAGAAAAGAAAAATGACTCGGCAAAGCGTCGCGCTTTATGCCTACGTATTCTCATCAGAGAATGAGAAATCAGAGTCAACGTAGTTCGGCTAACTACGGGGAAAGGTTGATGGGGAAGGTTGCTCGCTAGGATATCGCATCCTATGCCTACGTACTTTCATCTGGTATGAAAGATCAGAGCAAACGTAGTTCGGCTAACTACGGGTTAAAATGGCTCAACTAGGAGGGAGACTATCAAGTCCTATTGTTATCATGCCATGGATTCATCCTATGGTTGAGGTTTGAACAGGGAACTCCTAGATGTTGTCATGCATAGGTTTCAACCTAAAAGTCTATCATCAAATCCTCATCAGAGGAAATGAGAGTCCTAAGGGATCATGTCAATGATACACAGAAACAGACAAAAACATCAGCTTTAACAGTAAAATGCATGCAATGCAAGTGAGGGAGGAAATGTGTGTAGGGCTTCAGCCTCCACAAGCTCATCTCAACCTCAAGCCAGTCATGCAATAACAGTAATCATACTGAAGATCAACAACATGCTATCAAGCAAAACAGTAAACTGCAATCGTACAGATAAAGGAAATGAAGTACCATCAGGTAAACAAAACACACATGAGAAAGAATCATCTATTCTCTAACCCTAACCCTAATCACAGAATCTGAATCAAATCTAAGCAAAGCCCTAAAGCAAAACCTAAACAAGAGAAATCAATCCCAGTCTTCAAGCTTCAGAACAAGCTTACCAAAGACAGGGAGCTAAGCAAGCAGACTCATAGTGTCTTCCTCAGGAGAACACTAGGAGGTGAATACTCAGGAGTCATACCCTATGTGGCTCAACCACTGTGATCAGTTTACATTCCTCCTCAGGAGAAATTAAACTCACAAGCAGGCTCCAACATCACTGGATATTTAGGAAATCCTATCTGAACTAGTGGAACTAAATGAATAGACTCATAGGACCTTCCTCAGGAAAGTACTAGGAGGCTTCCACTTAGGAGTTGCATCCCATGTGGCTCAACAACAAGTGATCAGTTTACATTCCTCCTCAGGAGAAATTAAACTCACAAGTTGGCTCCGTCATCATTGGATACTTAAGAAATCCTAGATCAACTAGTGGAACTAAGTGAATAGACCCATAGGACCTTCCTCAGGAAAGTACTAGGAGGCTTCCACTTAGGAGTTGTATCCCATGTGGCTCAACAACATGTGATCAGTTTACATTCCTCCTCAGGAGAAATTAAACTCACAAGTTGGCTCCAACATCATTGGATACTTAAGAAAGAGGTGAGAAGGAAGAATGAAAGTCATTCATAGTGCCTTCCTCAGGAAAGTACCATGAACTTCCTTCAAACTTCAAGCTCTCAAACCTCACCAACAGGGCATCAGCCAAGCTCTGGGTCTCTGCATCTTGATCTACAAGCTTCCCCTCATGATGCTCTCCATCAATATCCTCAAGGCAACCCAAGCCCTTCATCAAATTCCTCAGAAAGAACCCCACAGATGAACAGATAACCCACTGAACAAATCACATTATCAGGCAATCTTCAGATAATACCTAAAAATATTAAACTAATGGGGAAAAAATTTAACAAATATTCATAAGGGTCCTCAACACCTACTCATAACATCTACAAAGGCTTCTACCTAAAAATCAAGATAAAACTCAATCCAAGAAAATGATTCATCACCTAAACACAATTCTAAACCCTAATTAGACTATCCTAAGTCAACCCTAATTAAACTAATCAAGATTAATTCTAAAAAATCTAGAAAAAATCCTATGGGGAAGTATGACTAATCATCTAATTGCACCAAAAAGAATGGGTAAAAAAGATTAATGGAAAGTACTAAAACAATTCCTACAAAATCAAATATCAAAATGAAACAATTAAAAAGCTATTTAATTGAAAAATCTAATAAAAATATCAAACATAAAAATAAAATCCAAATTTTATTTTCATAATTTTCTACTCATTTTAATCTACTCATAGAAAAAAGAAGAAATTAAAAATCATTTTTTAACTATTTTTAATGAATTTTACAAATCAGAAAAATAAAAGAAGAAAAATAAAAGAATTTAAACTAAATGAAAGGAGGGGGGTATGAAAAGTAATTCGTGCCAGTTAAAAATATTGGGCCAGAAATAAAAGGGGGGTGGGAATAGAAAATAAGCCCAGAATGGCTTATTAATGAAACGACGCGTTTCATACAATTTGAATCTTCCCTCTCTTTTCTCAGACACGCGCGCGACCGTTAGATTAGGTGAATTTGTCAAACATTGGACTTGATCCAACGGCGCTCCCTCATCGTCTTCATCAAACTAGGGTTTTGCAGAACCCTCTCTCATGCAATCACACTTTCGAGCCTCTCTAGCTCACTCCACAGGCCACGGCTCCACACGACTCCAACATGAAAACTCATCTACGTCTCAAGCCCTACACAACCCTACGTTCACTTTTCCTTAATTCTTCCTAGATTGCTCTAACCGAAAGCACCAACACCATGGCACCACCATATCCAACTGCTATCAAACTTCACCAAACTTCAACCTAATGATTAACAGATGCTCTACACATTACCCTAACTAATGCACACTAATTCTTGATGATTAAAACTAACAATCTACATAGTTCTTGAAAATCAAAGTTTCAAACACCTGCCATGGAACCTCATGGAACAGGCTGTAACTCATGGGGAAGAATCATCTAGCCTAGTACATCATGTCTATGCCTAAGAAACTAATTGAAGCTGCATAATTAAGGAGGTATAAAGTGAAGAAGAAACCTGTCAAAGGGTTATGGTGCAGTGGTGTAGAGGAGGTTCCCAGCCTTGGAATTGCTTGCAGATGGTCCTTGAATGATTCTCAGTATTCTGCTTGCAATGGTGATGAAGGAGATGGCTGGTAGTGCAAGATATCTCAACTTGCTTCAACTTGAAGAAATCCCTCCACTGGCTATGCACTTCTCTCTCTCCTCTGACTTGGCTCAAGTTTCACCAACCTCTCATCACTCTTTGATGCCCTCTTTAAATATTGATTGAGTGGATGCTTCTAGATTCATCTAGAAGGGTGTGGAAGTTTCTTGAAAGTTCCATGATATTCCATAATGGTCATCTCATATGCCATGCCTTGTTATTTTGACTTAAAATACCCTTACATGAGTTATTAAGAAGGAATGTGTGAAAAACAAGTGCATTCTTGGCTTGTGTAGGGTTTTCTAACATTGCCTTCTTTCTTAAGTAACAAATTTCCAAAGGAAGCTCATTTTTTAAGCCTCAAATGAAAATTCTACTTAAACCAATCTTCTCAAAATGTTTTTTCCAATCAAAATGATATATTGGATGACCTATTTTGGATTTGTAGATCTTCCAAAACACTTTTCAATTTCAACTTTTCAAAGTTATAAGTCATTTTTAGTTCATTTTTGACCAATCATGGAATCTTGTGCTATGAGCTTTTTCAACAATTTGTGACCTTCTTTCTAGACTTAAAATCACATTTTGAGCAACTTTCATGTTTTGAGTTTTTCCATTTGAGGCTTGGAAATAGGAGTTTTAGGCATTGGCTAAAATGACCTATAACTGACAAATGACCAAAATACCCCTGCCTTGCTCAAACCATAACTTGAGTTCCACAAATCCAATCAAGGACTTCTACCACTCAAATTAAAGCTAAGAAGATCCTCTTCAACATTCATGTTGACCAAGAAACCATAGGAATCAACCTACTAGGGCAAAAGTTGTCTGGAAGTTGGGTGACTTTCAAGGACCCAGATTCACACACATCAACTGACCTGTAATTTGTCAAAACCATAACTTGAGCTCTGTAACTCCTATCAAGGACTTCCACCACTCAAATTAAAGCTAAGAAGAAGCTCTAAAACATTCATGTTGTGGGGAAAATGAGATATCAAACACATCTAGTGCTAAAACTGCCTGGAAGATAGGGATCAAATTAGGGTTTTTTCACTGACAATCCTCAGAAACCCTAACTCAAAACTTCTCAAACTCCTCAATCATGATGAGTTGGTCTAGGAATCATCTTTATATAATCTCTATGCATCATTCCATGATCTCATGGCCCTTGGATTAAGTCTCAACCTTCTCCAAATCTTCAGCTGGTCTAGGGTTGACCCAGTCAAAACCCTAATTCTACCATTCATGGTTGAATCTTCTGAATTCTTACATAATGACTTCTCTGGGCTTCATGAAGGCTATCAAGGCATCTCATAAGCTTTCTCAAGACATCAAGTTCATTCTCAAAGTCTCAGAATCATCTGAGGAGCACCCACAACTTTCAAACTGTGAAGCACACAACCCTGGTTTCAACCAACTCCTCTGAGGACCTCTTGAACTTTTTGATGAAGGTATCAACTTTCAAATACTCCATGAATGAATAAATGTTGGTCAAATTTTGGGGTGCAACAGCTGCCCCTATTCAAACGGCTTGGACCTGACTGGGTGAGAAGCGAACGGCTCTCAACCAATCAAGGTACGAGACGGTTGAATATCGGTAAACCCGAAAATTTGCCAACTGCACAAGCACACAGTACTCTGCGGGGAACAAATCTTTGAATACTGCAACACTAGCCGCTCAACAACTAGCTGGAGAAATACTGACCTGACATCGCCGCCGGAAACAAACATAATCTGAGAGACACTCGACATCGCCGTCGTTCAAACATCATCTCTGTTGGGGATTTAAAGGGGCTGACATTGCCGTCAAACAAACATCCAACCTCGCTGCCGGAAACAAACATGATTTCAAACACATCTGACCTGGGGTTCACCCCTGGTAAATGGAACACAAAATACACTTGCATACCTGAAACTACTCCGCTGGGAATGAGAGACTTAACCGAGCACACTCTGATCCGGGGTTCACCCTCAGAACCATAACGAACATCGGAATACTGCTGCACACTGCCCGCCGTAGAACTTCAACATTAAAGATATATGAAACCCTGGCCCCTGGCCACTTCCAGCTTCAGCTAGAAAAGATCTTCAAGTACTTCTGAAGATAAGCATCCTTGGCCTCCAAGGATGGCAACTCTGCAGGAGGTATCCTCGACCTTAGTCTGAAGAAAGTGATCCTTGCCCTTCAAGGATACAAGGATCTGCCTTCAGGCAACTCCACCTCTGCTATAGAGCATCCGAGACTTCAGTCAGGGGTATACTTCGGCCTTCAGTCCGAACAATGAATCCTAGGTCCTTCACGACCTTGGAGGATAACCTTGCCTTTAGGCACCTTTGCTTCAGCATAAGAAATCTGTGACTTTAGTCAGAGAAATGGTATCCTGAGCCATTCATGACTCTACGGGGATTCAAACGCTTTGCCTACAGGCAAAACTCCGCTTCAGCTGGAGAAACATCTTTGACTTCAGTCAGAAGAAACTATCCACTTGATCGCAATCAATCATCACCTCAGGACAACTGACTTGGTCTTCAGACTCACACGAATCACTCTGTTGTATCTACAACCTTTGGAACCTTAACTTCAGCCACCCGTTGCTTCATCCACACGGAAATCTGGCTTCACAGGAACCTTCTGGTATCGCCCTCTGGCGCTTACGAAATCCATCTTCAGATTAGACATCGTTGTTGGAGCAGACATACCACGCTGCTCTGGTCTTCAAGAGTCATCTTGACCAAACGGATCCATCGGGCGTCTTCAAGAATCGTCCCGAACTAATAACCTTTCCGGAGCAAACATTCTGTTGGGAATTCCAGGAATCTTCCTAGGCAACTCCTGCTGGAGGCGCTATTGGGGAACTCAAGTATCATACTAGGCGAACCACTCGGGAAGCTGTACTGAGGTCTTAAGAATCGTCTTAAGCAAATGGCCCTGCTGAGGGATTTGAGAATCATCTCGAACCGAAGACTTCGCTGGGGATCTCAAAAATCATCTTGAGCGAGCGACTGCGGGGATCACACCGGGGTCTTTTTAGAATCTTCTAAGAAAACAGCCTTGCTGGGGAGAACATCAAGAATCGTCCTGAGCAACCAGTCTCTCGGTGGAACACCTGCAAAACAAGGATGATAATGATCTAGATCATGTTTATGATGTGTATGCTTCTGCACTACGCCCCATATGAGAATGATATGTATTTATGCTAAATGCCATGCAATCATGCACAATGCTATGCCGTGTTAAAATGCTATGCAGTGTTTAAATGCTATGCAATCATGCATAACGATGCGATCCCGTCAGCAACATAAATGCCGAAGGGGGAAATCCTCCTGTCAAGGAAAAAGAACTGCTCAGATAGAGGAATCATCCTGCTGAGGAGAACTTGAGCACGCCAATATCAATCAGGCTCTGTCTGGGGAACTGATCTTCCGCGAACTGCTGCAGGGGAACAACTTCAGCTGACTGCGGCAGGGGATGAAGCTCTACGAGAACTTGGATCTGCTGATATCAATCACGAGAATGAACTGCGCGGCCGTCTCAGCTACTCTTCTGGGGATAACCATTCCGTGGGGAACCAACTTCAGCTGTTCAACACTCCACTGGGGAAAAACCAATCATGATCTGATCAACTTCCAAGGATTCGGATTTCTTGGACATCTGCAAACTTGGCTGAGGAAGGAGAAATCGTTCTGCTTCGCTGGATAGAGTACGACTCTGGGGAAATACAGCATCGGCTGCTCCATGCTCTGCTGGGGAGAATTAATCATGATCTGATCAACCTCCAAGGATTCTGCTTTTCTGCGGACTCAGCCGGGGAGAGAAATCATTCTACTTCACTGAAGAGTACGACCCTGATGGGGAATTTCAATTCTGCTGGGGAAGAAAGAATCATCTGACTTCGGGGGAGAGTACAACTCTGCCGGGGAATACAACATCAGCTGTTCCAACACTCTACTGGGGAAGAAGGAATCGTCCAACTTCAGGAGAGAATACGGCTCTGATGGGGAATCTCAATTCTGCTGGAGACTTCAGTCTGGCACCATCAGTTACTGCATACTTCGGCATACGACTAGCTTCCTGCGAAACCTGCACTCGTGACCCGGTGCGGGGGAAAATCCTGCTTCAGCGACTTTACTGGGGAAACACGAGCTTCAGCTCCCGAACACTTCTATGAACTCTGCACTTGTGACCCGGTGCTGGGGAAAAACGAGCTACGGTACTCAATCATTCTTCGGCGCTTAACTCAGCTGATGAGGTGACGTTCCTTCAGGATGCGTCTGCTTAGGGAAGAGAATCACCTCTACCTGGGGAAGACATATCAATGCTCACTATCTGATTCTGATTCCGCGGAGGAGAGATCACTGAACTCTGCTGAAGAAGGAGGACTCATCCTGCTTCGGGGATACGCACGACACATCTTCTGACGGGTGCTATACCTGCAACGACACAAACAAACAGACAAGATACCCTCCTCAAAGGGGCCTATCAGGGTTATTATCTCGTGACAATGTTCAGTTAGTTAATTGTTTCAACAATCAATGGGCTTAGGCCCGCAGGTTTATGTATGCGCATTTTATCAAAAAAAAACACATCGGCGTTATCATTCGCAAACAAAACAGATAAATGCAAAACAGACAAGTAGAATTGCTGAATAATGTGCATTTTATTGATGGTGAACCCCTGAATGGGCAAAAATCTTTTACAACAGAGGCAAGCTCCTGGAATGAGGAAGCCGCGCAAAAAAGAAAACATAAATATACATCAGTATATACAAATGTCGGCAATCGAGGCGTAGACGAACACCATGAGTTGATCCCTCTAAGACCCACTCGACTTCGATACTTCTCCGACGCTTCAGCTTTGGAAGAGATTGATTCAGATAAACGGCCCTCAGGTCTTCCGAACCACTAAACAATGAAAGTCCATACGCGGAACGCAGTCATTTGCTTATTCAAATCCCTAACTTTTGCGTGAACCGCCCTTCCGGGTTTTCAGTTCACCGGGATACCCTTTTTTGCCGAAGCCGCCCAGTGTAGGTTTTCGACTTCGCGGGTGTACATTTTTTCAATATATCCCTAATTTTTGCCCGAACCTTTTATTCTGTTTTTGGTTCGCCGGGATGCCCCTTTTTTGCCTGGACTCTTTCTTTTTTGTCCAGCGGGTCGCTTTCAAGCAAAGTATTTTTTAACTGCGTCCGCGTTCACCGGGGATGCAAAATCTTCACCATCCATCGTGGACAACAACAAAGCTCCTCCCGAGAAGACCTTGCTGACGACATACGGCCCTTCGTAATTCGGAGTCCACTTGCCCCGGTGATCGGAGTGTGGCGGAAGAATCTTCTTCAGGACGAGATCACCCGTCTGAAAGCTTCGAGGACGCACCTTCTTATCATAAGCTTTCTTCATCCGGCTTTGGTACAGGCGACCAAATGCAATCGATGCTAGCCTCTTCTCGTCCATCAGGCTGAGCTGGTTCAGGCGATTCGTCACCCATTCGGCCTCATCAAGCTTCACATCAACCAAAACTCGCAAAGAGGGAATCTCCACTTCTAGCGGTAGGACAGCTTCCATACCGTACACCAAGGAGAAAGGAGTTGCCCCGGTCGACGTACGCACCGTCGTACGATAACCGTGCAAGGCAAACGGCAGCATCTCGTGCCAATCTTTATACGTCACAACCATCTTCTGAACAATCTTCTTGATGTTCTTGTTGGCCGCTTCAACGGCGCCATTCATCTTCGGCCGATAAGGAGATGAGTTGTGGTGTTCAATCTTGAAGCTCTGGCACAGCTCCTTCATCATCTTGTTATTCAAATTCGAACCATTATCAGTAATGATCCGCTCGGGAATTCCATAGCGACAGATGATATCCCTCTTAATGAATTTAGCAACCACCTGCTTGGTCACATTAGCATACGAGGCTGCCTCCACCCACTTGGTGAAGTAGTCGATAGCTACCAGAATAAAACGATGACCATTGGACGCGGTGGGCTCGATCTTGCCTATCATGTCAATGCCCCACATGGAGAACGGCCAAGGGGAGGACATGACATTCAAGGGGCACGGCGGCACATGAACTCTATCAGCATAAATCTGGCATTTATGACATTTCCTCGCGAATCTGAAGCAATCCGACTCCATAGTCAACCAGTAATATCCTGCTCTCAGGATCTTCCTCGTCATGGCATGCCCGCCGGCGTGCGTACCAAATGTGCCCTCATGGACTTCCTCCATGAGCATACTGGCCTCTTTCTCATCTACACATCTGAGTAGCACGAGATCGTGGTTTCTTCTATACAGCACTCCATCAGGGTTGAGATAAAAGTTTCCAGATAGCCTCCTCAGAGTCTTCTTATCCTGGGTTGACGCACCCGCCGGATACTCCTTAGTCATAAGGAAGGTCTGGATGTCGTGGAACCATGGCTTGCCGTCAGTGGCATCCTCGATTGCGAACACATATGCTGGTCTGTCAAGACGCGAAAGTACAATGCTTGGAGCCTCATTCCAAAGATTGACCTTATACATAGAAGCCAACGTGGCTAAAGCATCAGCCATTTGATTTTCAGCCCGGGGTACGTGATGAAGTTCTACTCGGTCGAAGAACGGAAGCAGCCTTCTGGCGTAATTCATGTACGGCACTAGATTCGGTTGACGAGTTTCCCACTCCCCTTTGATCTGATTGATCACAAGCGCTGAGTCACCGTATATGTCTAGATTCTTGATTCTTAAATCAATTGCCTCTTCTAGACCCATAATACATGCTTCGTACTCGGCTTCGTTGTTGGTAACTGGAAACGTCAGTCTCGCAGTAAACGGGATGTGGGATCCGTGAGGAGTCGTGATGATAGCTCCGATACCACTTCCATAGGAATTGACTGCTCCGTCGAATATCAACTTCCACTGAGACTTCCTATCCGGCCCCTCGTCGGGCAATGGCTCTTCGCAATCCTTTGCTTTGAGAAACATAATGTCCTCATCAGGGAACTCGAACTTCATCGGCTGATAGTCTTCGATTGGTTGTTCGGCAAGGTAATCAGACAATACGCTCCCTTTGATGGCTTTCTGAGAGACGTACTGAATATCATATTCTGTTAACACCATTTGCCATCTGGCAATCCTACCCGAAAGAGCCTGCTTCTCGAAGACGTACTTGATCGGATCCATCTTCGAAATCAGCATAGTGGTGTGATTGAGCATATACTGTCGTAGACGTTTGGCAGCCCAAGCTAGCGCACAACACGTCTTCTCCAGCATCGAGTATCGAGATTCACACTCAGTGAACTTTTTACTCAAATAATAAATGGCATGCTCCTTTCTGCCCGTCTCGTCGTGCTGACCGAGAACACACCCCATGCTATTCTCCAGAACTGTCAAGTACATGATTAATGGCCGTCCAGCCACTGGGGGTATCAAGATCGGAGGTTCTTGAAGATACTGCTTTATCTTATCGAATGCCTTCTGGCAATCTTCATTCCAAGTAATCGCCTGATTTTTCTTTAACAACTTGAACATCGGTTCACAAGTGGCCGTGAGCTGGGAGATAAACCTTGCAATGTAGTTTATTCGGCCCAAGAAACCACGAACTTCTTTTTCTGTTTTCGGCGCTGGCATCTCTTGGATAGCTTTTATCTTTGCAGGATCAACTTCGATACCTCGTTCACTAACGATAAACCCCAATAACTTTCCGGACCGCACCCCGAAAGTGCACTTGTTAGGATTCAGCCTCAGCTTGAACTTCCTAAGCCTTTCAAACAGCTTCAGCAAATTGACCAGATGCCCCTCCTCCGTTTGGGACTTTGCAATCATGTCATCAACATAGACTTCAATCTCGTGATGAATCATATCATGAAACAAAGTTACCATTGCTCGTTGGTAAGTGGCCCCTGCGTTCTTCAGACCGAAGGGCATTACCTTATAGCAGAATGTGCCCCAGGGGGTAATAAACGTCGTTTTCTCCATGTCCTCCGGCGCCATCTTAATCTGATTGTAACCGGAGAAGCCATCCATGAATGAAAACACGGAAAACTGGGCTGTATTGTCGACCAACACATCGATATGAGGCAACGGGAAATCATCCTTAGGGCTCGCCCTATTCAAGTCCCGATAATCGACGCACATGCGTACCTTACCGTCCTTCTTCGGTACAGGCACTATGTTGGCGACCCACGGAGGGTAAGTGGTAACGGCTAGAAATCCTGCGTCCAACTGCTTCTGGACTTCTTCTTTGATTTTCACAGCCATGTCTGGTCTCGTCCTCCTGAGCTTCTGCTTGACTGGAGGGCAATCTTCACGCAACGGCAAGCGATGAACCACGATATCTGTGTCAAGTCCGGGCATATCCTCATATGACCAAGCAAAGATGTCACTATACTCTCGAAGCATCTCGACCAGTCTATGCTTGACATCATTCTGCAGCGCAGCCCCAACTCTGACATTCCTGATAAGCTCCTCAGAACCCAGATTTATGATCTCAATCTCCTCCTCATGAGGCAGAATAACCTTCTCCTCTTGTTTCAACAAGCGGGCCAATTCTTCCGGAAGGTCTTCGTCTTCATCAATCTCATCCTCGGCTTGATAGATCGGGCAATCAAAGTCGTAGTGAGCCGTAGAGGGTCCAGAGTCGATGTCGTCTGTTACGTGGATCCTGCAATAACAAGGGTTAAGTTTAAAGCAGGAATATGCAGGTTAGCACGAACCTCGTTGCCATTTTGCTGTTTTTCAAAACAAACGTAAAATATGAATAACAGAGAACACAACATTTGATTACGAAGAAAACGCCTTTTTATTTATTGATAAAATGTATACACATAATCCAACAAGGCCCTGACAGTAAAACCACTATGCCCCGGGCAGGACATAGGGTTGTACAAAAGATTGTAAAAAGCAAATCATTACTCTTCACTTGTCAGCTCGATAATCTCCTTGATGGTCCAGTTGTGAAGGCGCTCGCCTGGTTTGCTCGGTTGAATCCAGGCATCGAGATCACAGTCACTGTCTCCGCTGTCCTCCGACGCTGCGTTGACACTTTCGAATATTACTCCTCCTTTGGTGAATAGGATCGGCCCCTTTCCACGAGATGAGCTACCAGAAGAAGTTGAAGCTTCAGCTTCCGGAGAATATCCCAATCCAAACTTATCTTGTTTGAATGGTATATCCAAGACATGCCCCCAGCCTGGGGTAGAACCAGCTTCGACAACGGCTCTAGCTTCCTTAAACGAAGAGAGGTTCACCTCCTGCTTCTCTGCAACAACGGGAGCTACCTCCTTCACCTTGACGGTCTCAAACGCCTGGCAAAGAGTCTCATGGATCTCGCCATCCATTTCGACATACTTGAAGGACGACAGGTGGCTTACCATGATGTCCTCCTCTCCGCAAACTGTCACTATGCTGCCCCCAACAGCATATTTAAGCTTCTGATGCAACGTGGACGTTACGGCACCAGCAGCATGAATCCACGGCCGACCTAAGAGGCAACTATAGGCGGGCATGATATCCATAATATAGAACACTGCATTAAACGTCTCTGGTCCAACCTGAATCGGCAGGGTCAATTCTCCAAAGACGTGGCGTTTGGTTCCGTCAAAAGCCTTTACGACCAGATCACTGGGCGTGCACAGCAGTCCCCGGGTATCCAACTTCATTAGTGCTTTCTTCGGAAGCACATTCAGCGAGGAGCCCGTATCTACTAGGACATGTGACATAATCGTGCCCCTGCACTCTATTGAGATGTGCAAGGCATGGTTGTGATCTCTTCCTTTGGGCGTCAGCTCCAAATCTGTAAAACCCAGCCCATTACCAGCGTTGACATGAGCTACCACTTCCTCAAGTTGATTAACGGATATCTCCTGCGGCACGTATGCAGCATTCAATACTTTCAGCAACGCGTTGCGGTGCGCTTCAGAACACAGCAACAGGTTGAGAATTGAGATCTTCGACGGAGTCTGGTGAAGATGATCTACAATCTTGTAGTCACTTTTCCTGATCAGCCGCATGAACTCTTCGGCGTCTTTAACCAACAAGTCTTTCTCTGCCCCCGCAGGAACCTCTTCAACGGCTTTACCTTTGCCTTTGTCAGCAGCATCAGCCCGGACTACCTTCTCTGCCGCACCCTCTGACGGCGCGAACACTCTGCCACTTCTGGTGATACCACTGGCCTCAGCAAGACTCTGCGCAGTCGATCTGGGCGGCTCAATCTCTACCTTCTGGCCATTACAATACACTTCAGCGCCGTAATGCCATGGCACGGCATTGGTACTCTCGAACGGGATTGGTCCAGCCCTGGTGATGGTAATAGTAGGAGGACGAGGTGCAGAAATGGTGATAGGGTGGCGAGGAATGGTGATAGTAGCAACTTCGTTCGCCTGCTTCAGCACGACTTCCCCTGACGCATTCTCAACGCTTCGACTAAACTGCAAAATACCTTCGGTCATCAGACTCTGGATACCTTCACTCAACTGCTCACACCCGTCAGGAAGTGCAGCACATTCCATACAAAACTCCCCACACCCGGGAAAGAAGCCTTTCTTCAGCAGTTTAGCTTTAACAAAGCTCAATGGCGTCTTCAAATCCCCGACATCAGTCAGCAGGTCTGAATTCTCTTCAGAGATAATAGCATTTACTCCGCCCCCCCTATGATGAGGCATCGGATTCTTGGTGACATTGGGCACGTTGTCAGAAAAATTTATTATCTTGGCGTCAATCATGTCCTGGACCTTATGCTTAAAAGCTTTGCAGTTCTCAACTGTATGGCCAGGTGCCCCAGAATGAAATTCACATGTAGCATTAGCATCGTACCCGGGTGGTGGTGCCCCTGTCAAGGGAGCTAGCGTCCTTTTCTGAACCAGTTGGAGCTGAAGCAACGTCTGCAGAAGCTGGGCATACGACATAGGAGGAGTTTCCAAATGACGGTTTGCCAGGGGACCCCGATGCTGATATTTCTTATATCCCGGATTATTCTGTTGCTGAGGCTGCTGCTGCGGCTGAGGGGGAGCAGCTGGGATGTTTATGCTAGCGATCTGAGACTGAGGGCCTTTGCCCTTTCTCCTAGCATTAGAGACAGCACTAGCATCGCCCTCTCGGCGTTTGCCAGTATAAGGTTTCTTGCTGGCTCCTCCAGATGAGGATGATTCGCCTTGAATCTTGCCGATCTTTATACCATTTTCAACATGCTCGCCCAAAGTGATGAGGGCCGAGAATGTCCCGGACATGCCACTAACCAACTTCTCATAATAGACTCCGGGAAGAGTAGCCACGAACATCTGTACCAACTCACGCTCAACCATCGGCGGTTGAACCCGAGCAGCCAATTCACGCCACCGCTGGGCGTACTCCTTGAAGCTTTCATTGCTACGCTGCGAGAGATTCTGAAGCTGAACTCGGTTGGGAGCCAAGTCGCTATTATACTGATAGTGGAGAACAAATGCTTCAGCGAGATCTTTCCACGTTCGCACAGCAGCGGGTTCCAAACCCATATACCATTCAAGCGATGGGCCAGAAAGACTATCCTGAAAGAAGTGCATCAGCAACTTCTCATCATCAGAGTAAGCAGACATCTTCCTGTAATACGATCGGAGATGAACACGGGGACAAGTAGTGCCTCTATACTTCTCAAAGATAGGCACCTTAAACTTGTGAGGTACTTTAAAGTCAGCAATCAGCCCAAGTTTGGACATGTCAACGCCCAATGTATTCTGATTTTCTATATCTCTCATTTTATCTTCCAGTGCCTTG
Source organism: Lathyrus sativus (assembly GCA_963859935.3). Classification (NCBI taxonomy): domain Eukaryota; kingdom Viridiplantae; phylum Streptophyta; class Magnoliopsida; order Fabales; family Fabaceae; genus Lathyrus; species Lathyrus sativus. The sequence continues at coordinate 310,964,130 of OZ012736.1, forward strand.
AACCTGAGTCTAGCTTCAGCAGTTAACTCAGCCTCTACACCTCTCTGAGAGAAAATGTCGTCCTGATGGTCCTCCAGCCATGGTTGAGGCACCACCATATTTCCTGCACCAACATTAACATTGGCTCCCAAACCACCATTGACGGCGCCCGCCGCGTTAAGTCCGAGATTATTCATAAGATTGCCGTTAGCACTACCGTTGCCCCCGGCAGCAGGAACAACGTTCTGAGGAGTATCCACTTGAGGAGGAGGAGTGGGTACGGCCCCGCCGTGAAGAATTCCATTGCTGTCAACCCTGGAGATGAGAGGTTGAACCAAAGTACGAAGTTGCTCTTGCCCGTTCGCAACTACTTGCATCAACTCCATAAAACGATCCATCCTTTCACGAAGCTCCTGAACATCTGATTGTACTTGGTCCATGATTCTCGTTTGATTGGCGCGAGTCGAGTAACGGTGGATGAATCTTTGATCAATCCTGAAAGCAGCTCGGAACCTGAGTACCTGAAAAACCTGTCAAGATTAAAGGTTAGGAAAAGCAACAGAATGTATGTCATGCAAGAATGCTTCATGCAAATGCATGCGTGAGTCTGTGTGCTTGAGAGATTTCCCCCGATCCTGGCATCTGCTGACAATAATAAGGAGAAGAATCTAGGCCCAATCATGGAGACAGCAACCTCACAGACACACGCTAATGGAATGATTATGCAAGCTAATGCAAAATGCAGGCATGCAACAATATATCCAAGGCTGCTGTGGAGATTCGATGTCAACAGTCACTGCTGAGAAGGAAACCCCGGTGTAAGCCCACTGATCTGATCTGTTGTGAATAACCATCTGGTAGGATCGAGATCAAGATTCTGCTCTGACAAGAACGAAGGCCTGATAATGAAAAACCCTGGATGCAAGATCAAGGAATATCTGTTGGAGAAGTCTTCAGACCCCAAATCACAAATCTGCCCTCTCGAGAACAAATACACGGCTGCTGATGAGATCTTCAAACCTCACTCAAAAAATCTGCTTCATCCAGAACAAATAACAACCGCTGATGAGATCTTCAGACCTCACTCAAAAATCTGCTCCATCCAGAACAAACCTCTGATAACAATACTCTGATCGGAACCTGCTCTATCAAGAACAAACAAACACCTGATGATAAGATCCTCTGATCAAACCCTTGCTCTATCAAGAACATATCTGCAACTGAGAACCCAACATAACTGATTCACTGTCAAGAAAACCAGGTGGTCTGGAGGTCAAAGTTTCCTGCAATATCCCAACCCACTCACAGGTATGATGGACCTAATCCATGGACAAAGGTACGGCATCCTATGCGGTTGTCAGCGTCACAGACATTCATGAGTGACAATACGATTCCCAGAAGGAGTGGCATCGTCAAGTCATGAAGAGGCCTCTCTTAGCTGACTTCCAAATGATCGGTCCCCAGAGTCGACAATCCTCACGTCTGGACTCCCCTCAGATCCTCAGGACCGGAAAGGAGCACCTCTGCAAGAATCTCGTCTGAGCGCAGATTTTCGTAGGGAACTGTGCCTGTTCAACAGACAGGTTCGTCTACTACTTCTCCACAACTATATCTAGGTGTGTACTCAAAGCCCAGGTCCGGCTTTTCACTCACAGTAACATCCCTCTCCCACAGCAGCACAGATAATCATATCAAACTGGAAATAAAATGCGGGAAATAAAATGCGGGAAGTAAAATGCGAGAAGCAAAGATGCGATAAATAAACGCAATCCAACAAGCAAACACACAAACGATAGGATTGACTCGCGTAGGGGATGGGAAACGGTCCCAGCATAAGGGATGGGAAAAGTCCCTAGATGCTTCCTTCCCCAGCAGAGTCGCCAGCTGTCGCTTGCGCGAAAAATAAGGTGCCGGCATGACAGAAGAGTCGCCACCTTTCGTTATTTATCCCTCAGAGCGGGAAAGGAAACGATCGGAAAAACCTGACGAATAAGGGTAAGACAAGGTCATCGCAACCATTGTCTGGGTTCGGGAGTCGGTTACGCAAGGGGAAGGTATTAGCACCCCTCACGTCCGTCGTACTCGACGGGATCCTCGCTTGTTTGTTTACTTGGACGGGTTGGTTATAATCTATCTACCTATCAAGGCTGGCTGAAAAAGAAAAGAAAAATGACTCGGCAAAGCGTCGCGCTTTATGCCTACGTATTCTCATCAGAGAATGAGAAATCAGAGTCAACGTAGTTCGGCTAACTACGGGGAAAGGTTGATGGGGAAGGTTGCTCGCTAGGATATCGCATCCTATGCCTACGTACTTTCATCTGGTATGAAAGATCAGAGCAAACGTAGTTCGGCTAACTACGGGTTAAAATGGCTCAACTAGGAGGGAGACTATCAAGTCCTATTGTTATCATGCCATGGATTCATCCTATGGTTGAGGTTTGAACAGGGAACTCCTAGATGTTGTCATGCATAGGTTTCAACCTAAAAGTCTATCATCAAATCCTCATCAGAGGAAATGAGAGTCCTAAGGGATCATGTCAATGATACACAGAAACAGACAAAAACATCAGCTTTAACAGTAAAATGCATGCAATGCAAGTGAGGGAGGAAATGTGTGTAGGGCTTCAGCCTCCACAAGCTCATCTCAACCTCAAGCCAGTCATGCAATAACAGTAATCATACTGAAGATCAACAACATGCTATCAAGCAAAACAGTAAACTGCAATCGTACAGATAAAGGAAATGAAGTACCATCAGGTAAACAAAACACACATGAGAAAGAATCATCTATTCTCTAACCCTAACCCTAATCACAGAATCTGAATCAAATCTAAGCAAAGCCCTAAAGCAAAACCTAAACAAGAGAAATCAATCCCAGTCTTCAAGCTTCAGAACAAGCTTACCAAAGACAGGGAGCTAAGCAAGCAGACTCATAGTGTCTTCCTCAGGAGAACACTAGGAGGTGAATACTCAGGAGTCATACCCTATGTGGCTCAACCACTGTGATCAGTTTACATTCCTCCTCAGGAGAAATTAAACTCACAAGCAGGCTCCAACATCACTGGATATTTAGGAAATCCTATCTGAACTAGTGGAACTAAATGAATAGACTCATAGGACCTTCCTCAGGAAAGTACTAGGAGGCTTCCACTTAGGAGTTGCATCCCATGTGGCTCAACAACAAGTGATCAGTTTACATTCCTCCTCAGGAGAAATTAAACTCACAAGTTGGCTCCGTCATCATTGGATACTTAAGAAATCCTAGATCAACTAGTGGAACTAAGTGAATAGACCCATAGGACCTTCCTCAGGAAAGTACTAGGAGGCTTCCACTTAGGAGTTGTATCCCATGTGGCTCAACAACATGTGATCAGTTTACATTCCTCCTCAGGAGAAATTAAACTCACAAGTTGGCTCCAACATCATTGGATACTTAAGAAAGAGGTGAGAAGGAAGAATGAAAGTCATTCATAGTGCCTTCCTCAGGAAAGTACCATGAACTTCCTTCAAACTTCAAGCTCTCAAACCTCACCAACAGGGCATCAGCCAAGCTCTGGGTCTCTGCATCTTGATCTACAAGCTTCCCCTCATGATGCTCTCCATCAATATCCTCAAGGCAACCCAAGCCCTTCATCAAATTCCTCAGAAAGAACCCCACAGATGAACAGATAACCCACTGAACAAATCACATTATCAGGCAATCTTCAGATAATACCTAAAAATATTAAACTAATGGGGAAAAAATTTAACAAATATTCATAAGGGTCCTCAACACCTACTCATAACATCTACAAAGGCTTCTACCTAAAAATCAAGATAAAACTCAATCCAAGAAAATGATTCATCACCTAAACACAATTCTAAACCCTAATTAGACTATCCTAAGTCAACCCTAATTAAACTAATCAAGATTAATTCTAAAAAATCTAGAAAAAATCCTATGGGGAAGTATGACTAATCATCTAATTGCACCAAAAAGAATGGGTAAAAAAGATTAATGGAAAGTACTAAAACAATTCCTACAAAATCAAATATCAAAATGAAACAATTAAAAAGCTATTTAATTGAAAAATCTAATAAAAATATCAAACATAAAAATAAAATCCCAATTTTATTTTCATAATTTTCTACTCATTTTAATCTACTCATAGAAAAAAGAAGAAATTAAAAATCATTTTTTAACTATTTTTAATGAATTTTACAAATCAGAAAAATAAAAGAAGAAAAATAAAAGAATTTAAACTAAATGAAAGGAGGGGGGTATGAAAAGTAATTCGTGCCAGTTAAAAATATTGGGCCAGAAATAAAAGGGGGGTGGGAATAGAAAATAAGCCCAGAATGGCTTATTAATGAAACGACGCGTTTCATACAATTTGAATCTTCCCTCTCTTTTCTCAGACACGCGCGCGACCGTTAGATTAGGTGAATTTGTCAAACATTGGACTTGATCCAACGGCGCTCCCTCATCGTCTTCATCAAACTAGGGTTTTGCAGAACCCTCTCTCATGCAATCACACTTTCGAGCCTCTCTAGCTCACTCCACAGGCCACGGCTCCACACGACTCCAACATGAAAACTCATCTACGTCTCAAGCCCTACACAACCCTACGTTCACTTTTCCTTAATTCTTCCTAGATTGCTCTAACCGAAAGCACCAACACCATGGCACCACCATATCCAACTGCTATCAAACTTCACCAAACTTCAACCTAATGATTAACAGATGCTCTACACATTACCCTAACTAATGCACACTAATTCTTGATGATTAAAACTAACAATCTACATAGTTCTTGAAAATCAAAGTTTCAAACACCTGCCATGGAACCTCATGGAACAGGCTGTAACTCATGGGGAAGAATCATCTAGCCTAGTACATCATGTCTATGCCTAAGAAACTAATTGAAGCTGCATAATTAAGGAGGTATAAAGTGAAGAAGAAACCTGTCAAAGGGTTATGGTGCAGTGGTGTAGAGGAGGTTCCCAGCCTTGGAATTGCTTGCAGATGGTCCTTGAATGATTCTCAGTATTCTGCTTGCAATGGTGATGAAGGAGATGGCTGGTAGTGCAAGATATCTCAACTTGCTTCAACTTGAAGAAATCCCTCCACTGGCTATGCACTTCTCTCTCTCCTCTGACTTGGCTCAAGTTTCACCAACCTCTCATCACTCTTTGATGCCCTCTTTAAATATTGATTGAGTGGATGCTTCTAGATTCATCTAGAAGGGTGTGGAAGTTTCTTGAAAGTTCCATGATATTCCATAATGGTCATCTCATATGCCATGCCTTGTTATTTTGACTTAAAATACCCTTACATGAGTTATTAAGAAGGAATGTGTGAAAAACAAGTGCATTCTTGGCTTGTGTAGGGTTTTCTAACATTGCCTTCTTTCTTAAGTAACAAATTTCCAAAGGAAGCTCATTTTTTAAGCCTCAAATGAAAATTCTACTTAAACCAATCTTCTCAAAATGTTTTTTCCAATCAAAATGATATATTGGATGACCTATTTTGGATTTGTAGATCTTCCAAAACACTTTTCAATTTCAACTTTTCAAAGTTATAAGTCATTTTTAGTTCATTTTTGACCAATCATGGAATCTTGTGCTATGAGCTTTTTCAACAATTTGTGACCTTCTTTCTAGACTTAAAATCACATTTTGAGCAACTTTCATGTTTTGAGTTTTTCCATTTGAGGCTTGGAAATAGGAGTTTTAGGCATTGGCTAAAATGACCTATAACTGACAAATGACCAAAATACCCCTGCCTTGCTCAAACCATAACTTGAGTTCCACAAATCCAATCAAGGACTTCTACCACTCAAATTAAAGCTAAGAAGATCCTCTTCAACATTCATGTTGACCAAGAAACCATAGGAATCAACCTACTAGGGCAAAAGTTGTCTGGAAGTTGGGTGACTTTCAAGGACCCAGATTCACACACATCAACTGACCTGTAATTTGTCAAAACCATAACTTGAGCTCTGTAACTCCTATCAAGGACTTCCACCACTCAAATTAAAGCTAAGAAGAAGCTCTAAAACATTCATGTTGTGGGGAAAATGAGATATCAAACACATCTAGTGCTAAAACTGCCTGGAAGATAGGGATCAAATTAGGGTTTTTTCACTGACAATCCTCAGAAACCCTAACTCAAAACTTCTCAAACTCCTCAATCATGATGAGTTGGTCTAGGAATCATCTTTATATAATCTCTATGCATCATTCCATGATCTCATGGCCCTTGGATTAAGTCTCAACCTTCTCCAAATCTTCAGCTGGTCTAGGGTTGACCCAGTCAAAACCCTAATTCTACCATTCATGGTTGAATCTTCTGAATTCTTACATAATGACTTCTCTGGGCTTCATGAAGGCTATCAAGGCATCTCATAAGCTTTCTCAAGACATCAAGTTCATTCTCAAAGTCTCAGAATCATCTGAGGAGCACCCACAACTTTCAAACTGTGAAGCACACAACCCTGGTTTCAACCAACTCCTCTGAGGACCTCTTGAACTTTTTGATGAAGGTATCAACTTTCAAATACTCCATGAATGAATAAATGTTGGTCAAATTTTGGGGTGCAACAAATATCTTCTGATGTGTGTACTCTTGCTCTGAATTGAATGAATGAATGTTTCAAAGTTTTCTCCACATGATTTATCTCATTTAATGTTTCCTTTTATTTGTCTTTTCAACGCTATTACTTTTTGCTTATGACAAAAAAGGGGGAGAAAATATAGATCTGAACTGTTTAATTAAACTTCACCAGAATGAAACTTCATACATATCAATTTTATCTAACATAAAATCTGAGTATTTCAGAACATTTGATAAGTACACTCTGTAAAAGAAACTCTGAGTCTCTCAGATTATTTGACAATTATCAGACTCTGACTCTGAAATATGCAAGACACTCTGACTCTCAAATGTTAAAGAACAATCAAGCTCTAACTCTGAAAAACACTCAAGACAAAAGGGAAGTTTCTATTCCTTATTTATATTTAATTCAGGGGGAGATTCATCATCTCAGGGGGAGTTATAATTATTCTATCTTTCAATTAAACAAAATTTCTGATGTTTTTGTCATCATCAAAAAGGGGGAGATTGTTAGAACACAGATTGGTTCTTAATAATATCTCTATGTTTTGATGATAACTATTATGAAATTTTGTAATTAAGAATTATATACTCTAAAATTTGCTTAAGAGTTTTTACTGCAGATAGTAAAGTAATTATCGCTCCAGAAGCAAATCAGAACTGAACATAAGAAATATGGTAGACTCTGAAGCGCCAGATGCATCCATTAGAAGATTCTGAATGCTGCCAACAGAAGATCCTGAGAGTAGCCTCTAGAAGGATCTGAAGCAGAAGCTCCAGAAGGATCTGAAGCAGAAGCTCCAGAAGAATCTGAAGCAAGTCAGAAGCATCTGAACCAAAGAAGAATTATGTATGAAGAGTTTTCAAGCATAGCTACTACAGAAGATTCTGAAAGTACTAGAGCTGCCAGTACTGAGGATCTGACTCAATTATGCTCTGAACCTACACACGTTAAAAGCACACCTGCTGCAAAGACTCTGATTCAGCAAAATTCTGATCAACATCAGAAGGCTCTGATCAATTTAGACTCTGATGATTCTTGCTGAAAATTGATGAAGAAGAATTCAAAGATTATGTCCGTTGGAATAATGCAAACGACTCTTTCCTTATTTATGCTAGACACAAGAACACAGACAAAAAGGATTTCTCTGTGCTTTCTTCTTCTAGGAAAGGTCACTTGATGTGAAGACAAAAAGGCTCAGACCTTTTGGTACACTCTTCTCAATGTGAAATACTCTTGGTTTAGCTGCCTATAAAAGCAAGTCTTCAACCATCTTCTTCAGTTGACGTTTTACTTGAAAAGAAATCAATATCCAAAGCTCTCATACAATTCAATTTCTCTCTAGAATTAATTTCTTTGTTCTTAATATTAAGTGAAAAATCACAGTTGTGATAAAGCTTTATTAGAAGCAATTTAAACACTTGTATTTGTTATTACATTTGATTGTAAGAAAACCTTAAGAAGATCCAGTTAGGATCAGTAGTTCTTGAGAAGACTTTGAACAGTTGTTCTTAGTGCTTACTATTGTAATCAGTTGATTAAATAATGGATTAAGTCCTTGTTTAAGAAAGGCAAATCACTCTAGGAAGGGTGGACTGGAGTAGTTGAGTTCAACGAACCAGGATAAAAATACTTATGTTTTTATTTCTAAGTTTTTATCTTCATACTTACTCAACCCCCCTTCTAAGTATTTTCTCACCTTCAAATTTGTGGTGCAACAGTTGCCCCTATTTAAATATGTTCACTAGATGGAACTGAGGGATGATTATCCTCGTAGAATCGTAGTGAAAGGTATTTAAATATAGAAAAACCGAAAATTTTGTCCCTTAGATCCGATAATATGCAAAAGGACAGGTCATGATATGTCATGAATTCTAAATGATGCTTTATGATGCTTGGATGCAAGACATATGCAGAAAATAGAAAAACAAAACAACGAGTAACTACTCGCAGGGACCTGGCATTGTGGATCCGACACTGGGGAATACCGAGGTATAACATTCAATAGTTCAAACATGACTGGTGGTAACTGAGAGGAAAACTTTCACATGAGGATGCTCAAAGTCTAATGAAGATGATAATCTTACTGGGGAAAAGCAAACACTTCACCGGGGAACGAGGTAGATTTCCACCTGGGGACACGAGCGACTTTTTACTGGGGAAATTACAACATGAACCTCACTGGGGATGATCAGATGAGGAGCTTCCTATAGTGAAGAGTTCAAACGGGATCTTCAGGAATGGACTAAAAACGAAGACAAAACATAATGGGGATGCTAGTGACGACTAGATCTCCGAGACTTGTCTGGGGGAAAGGTTTCACTGAGAATAATGATGTCACCCCGTTTTAACAGATGGCTCAGGCAGTACTAGTAACCACTAGACTTCCTAGAGGTAATGGTAATGACCAACCTGAGATAATAACAAATGAAATTTCAAATCCAATCGGTAATACAGGACTTCGACTGGTCCGGGTACTAATGACGTTTGGATTTTACACAATGTCAGTTACGACTGGACTTCGGAAGAAATACATGGTGACAACCAAATCAGGGTATACCAACACATGTGGTTACGAGATTGCTAGCAAGCTACTAGGCTTTAGCTGGGGAGGTTGGTAACGACCAAACCAGAAAATACAAATAACGATTGGATTCCAAATAATGCCAGTTACGACTGGACTTTCATGGGGACGGTTGGTAACGACCAACAAGATACCAATGACAATTGGGTTTCGAACATCTGCCAGTTACGACTGGGCTTAAACGGAAATCGATTTAGTAACGACTAGATTTCACAGGGGATTTGCTAGTGACGACTAGACTTCAGAGGGAAAGGTTGGTAACAACCGAACCAAAAGGTAATAACAAGTGGAGTTAAGACAACGCCAGTTACGACTGGGTTCAAAGGAAAATATGGTGACGACCAAAAGAATACCAATGACGATTGGCTTTTTAAACAATGCCCGTTACAACTGGATTTTTAGGTGGAAGTTCACTAGTAGTGATCGGTCATTCACAGGGAATCGACAGATAACACGTTGAACTCGAGAGACCGAATGAGTCACACTGAATCCTGGCTGAAAAGGTGTATGCGGTATTTGACAAATAGATCCACTCTCAATAGGGGAACAGAGCTTTAAACAAGCTATTCAGAGATGACAAAGTAAATTCAAAACACAATGCTCAGAAATCTTCTACTGGGGACCAGTCCTTATATCATCATAAGAGGTTCCTTGAGAAAACAGTCTTCAAGTTCTGATACCCACACATGATCAAAGGGTAGTCGGCAGTTCGACTTGCTTATGCTTCATCGGGGAATGTAATTGGATTACATATCAAAGCTTCCGCTACCCTGAGGTCTCGGGGAAGTGTGATTTTCCTTGACTTTTTCCATGAGTTGAAGTTTTTATGTTTGTTAGTCTTTTCAAGTTTTATTCAAATAATTTGACCCTAATGCTTTCAAAATTATCGTTGATCAACGAACAATATTTTGCATAACAAAGAAAATGATAATTTTGCAAAGGAAAGAATGGCTCAAAACTGATTTTATTCCAGGATGGAATCTTGCAAATGACAAAATTCCTAGAAATTTTACAAGTGAAAAAAATGGCAACGTGGATAAGGTTACATTGAATCCCATAACCAAAACTATCCCTAAAGACGAAAACTCCCCAAATCCTTGCTTCTGACGAGAGCAGTTGGAAGTGGATCTCCTGTACAATCTTCCGCAATGGTTACAACCTTTTGAAGTAGTGACCACTCTTCCGATGCAGTGAAACATCTTTGTCCCTAACTTTTGCCTGGATCGCCCTTTTAGGTTTTCAATCCACCGGGACGCTAATTTTTGTCTAAACCGCCCTTTTCGGGTTTTCAACTTAGCGAGCTCTTATTTTTTCTTTTTTTTCTTTTTTCTTTTCTTTTTCTTCAACCCTAACTTTTGCATAAGTCGTTCCTTTGAGTTTTCGATTTATCGGGCTCTTTTTAGGCGTAATATTTTCGTACCGCATCAGAATTTACTGGATGAGTAAGTTGCTCTCCATCCATGGTGGTGAGAATTAATGAGCCTCCTGAGAAGACCGTTTTCACAATAAACGGGCCGTCATAGTTGGGCATCCACTTTCCCCGTGCGTCTTTATGGACTGGTAAAATCTTTTTGAGTACAAGCTCACCCTCGCGGAATTCTCGGACACGAACTTTCTTGTCAAAAGCCCTCTTGATCTGTTTCTGATATAACTGACCATGACACATTGCAGACATGCGCTTTTCGTCAATAAGATTTAGCTGATAAAACCTTTCTCTTACCCATTCTGCTTCTTCAAGCTTAGTTTCCATTATGACTCTCAAAGAAGGTATCTCGACCTCCATGTGAAGTACCGCATCCATTCCATATACCAAAGAAAAAGGGGTTGCCCCTATTGAAGTGCGGACGGACGTTTTGTATCCATGCAAGGTGAATGGCAGCATTTCATGCCAATCTTTGTAAGTTTTCACCATCTTTTGCAGAATCTTTTTGATGTTTTTATTTGCAGCTTCTACAGCTCCATTCATTTTGGGACGATAAGGAGAAGAATTGTGATGTTCAATTTTGAAGTCATCACACAACTCCTTCATGACTTTGTTGTTCAAATTGGTACCATATTCCGTTATGATTCGGCTCGGAATTCCGTAATGACAGATAATCTCCTTTTTTATGAAACGGGCCACCACTTGCCGAGTAACATTAGTGTAGGATGCAGCTTCAACCCACTTTGTGAAATAGTCAATAGCAACCAGAATAAATCGATGTCCGTTAGAAGCTTTTGGTTCAATTGCCCCTATCATATCGATGCCCCACATAGAAAAAGGCCATGGTGATGATAACACATTTAGCAACGTCGGAGGTACGTGCATCTTGTCCGCATAAATCTGACACTTGTGACACTTTCTGGCATATTGAATACAGTCAGTTTCCAAGGTCAACCAGTAATAACCAGCCCTCAAAATCTTTTTAGACATAGCATATCCATTGGCATGAGTACCGAACATTCCTTCGTGAACATCTTGCATTAACAATTCTGCTTCTCGTCGATCAACACATCTAAGCAGGACCATATCATGATTTCTTTTGTAAAGCACATCATTGCTGAGAAAGAACTTGGATGCTAATTGTCTCAGAGTTTTCTTGTCGAGTGACGTAGCATCTGCTGGATACTCTTGTTTCAACAGGTAATTCTTTATGTCATAGAACCATGGCTTATCATCAGTCTCCTCTTTAACCATCTGACAGTAGGCGGGCTCGGCCTTGCGTTTAATTCTAATGAGAGTGGCATCATTGACACCCCTGACCTTCCACATCGAGGCTAACATGGCTAGGGCATCGGCAATGTGATTCTCAGATCTTGGAACATGCTTGAAAGTGATTTTATCAAAATACTCCATCATTTTGGCAATATAGGCTCTATAAGGAATCAAATTTTCATGTCTAGTTTCCCATTCTCCAGTAACCTGACAAATAACCAAAGCTGAGTCCCCACTGACTTCAAGAAGTTTGATTTTGAGGTCAATAGCTACCTCGAGGCCGAGAATACAGGCTTCATATTCAGAGATATTGTTTGTACAGTCAAAATCCAACTTGGCTGTGAATGGAGTGTAACCACCTTCCAGATTCATTAACACGGCGCCTACACCATGCCCACTGTAGTTGGAGGAACCATCAAACATCATTTTCCACCAAAGACCTTCCTGCGGCATTTCATCGGAACCTGGCTCTTTGCAGTCTCTTACCAACATAATGTCCTCGTCTGGGAAATCAAATTTGAGAGACTCATAATCTTCCACTGGTTGATCCGCAAGATATTCTAACAAAACACTACCCTTGATAGACTTCTGGGCTACGTACTGAATGTCGTATTCTGATAACAACATATGCCAACGGGCGAGTCTTCCAGTCTGAGCAGGCTTCTCAAAAATATATTTTATTGGATCCATTTTTGAAATCAACAAAGTAGTATGACAAATCATGTACTGCCTCAAACGTCTGGCAGCCCATGCCAAAGCACAACAAGTTTTCTCCAGAAGTGAATATCGGCCTTCACAATCAGTAAACTTCTTACTCAATTAGTAGATGGCATGTTCTTTTCGTCCGGACTCATCCTGCTGACCTAACACACAACCCATTGAATTTTCCAGCACTGTCAGATACATGAAGAGAGGTCTTCCTGGAACAGGAGGTATTAAGATCGGAGGCTCTTGTAGGTAACCCTTGATCTTATCAAATGCTTGCTGACAATCTGAATTCCTAACAACCGTCTAGTCCTTGCGTAATAATTTGAAAATGGGCTCACAAGTAGGAGTCATATTGGAAATAAATCTGGATATATAGTTCAGTCTTCCAAGAAAACCTCTGAATTGCTTTTCCGTTTGTGGAGCTGGCATGTCTTGAATGGCTCGGACTTTGTCTGGATCTACTTCAATCCCTTAGTGGCTGACAATAAAACCGAGTAATTTCCCAGATCTTACCCCCAAGGTACACTTAGCTGGATTCAGTCTCAACTGATATTTTCTGAGTCTCTTAAACAATTTCAAAAGATGTTCCAAATGGTCCTCCTTGCTTTGAGATTTGGCTATCATATCATCAACATATACCTCTATCTCCTTGTGCATCATATCATGAAATAAAGTTACCATGGCCCTTTGATACGTAGCACCTGCGTTCTTTAGACCGAAAGGCATAACTTTGTAAGAGTAAGTCCCCTACGGTGTAATGAAAGTAGTTTTTTCCATGTCATCGGGATCCATCTTAATCTGATTGTAACCGGAAAACCCATCCGTAAATGAGAAAACTGCAAAACGAGCCGTATTATCTACCAACGTGTCGATATGCGGCAAAGGGAAATCATCCTTCGGACTGGCCTTGTTTAGGTCCCTGTAATCCACACACATTCTGACTTTCCCATCCTTTTTCGGCACAGGTACAATATTGGCTACCCATTCGGGGTATTTGGACACCGCTAAGAAACCCGCATCAATCTGTTTTTTCACCTCATCTCGAATCTTGAGAGCCATGTCAGGTCTTGTTCTTCGGAGCTTTTGCTTAACCTGTGGGCATTTTGGTCGAAGTGATAATTTGTGAACCACTATGTTAGTGTCTAGACCCGGCATATCCTGGTATGACCAAGCAAATACATCCACATATTCTTTCAAAAGTTCCTCTAGTTGCTGCTTGACTTCTGCCGCTAGAGCTGCCCCAATCTTGACTTCTTTCTTGTTTTCTTCGGTGCCAAGATTAATGACTTCTACCTGTTCTTTGTAGGGTTGAAGCTCTGCATACTCATGGTGTGCCAACTTTACCAGTTCATCAGGTATTTCAAAATCTTCATCCTCATCTTCAGCTTGGTATATTGGTGAATCAAAATCCGTAGAGAATGCAAAGTCATAGGATTCAATGGGTTTTAGGACATCACTGCACGTTGGAACGGTTTATTTTATTAAAACATACAAAGACAAATGCAGCACATAACAGAGAAAAAATTGCTTTGGTTTTTTAAGATTGCCATTTTTCGTTTAAAATGAAAGCAAAAGCAGTAAAGGAAATAACACCAGGAAATTAACAAAATAGTTCATTTTCATTGATTTCTTGAAAGCTCAGGGCCCTTGCAAAACATTCCTATAGCCTTGGGCATGGCTATGGAGATTTAAAACAACAAGGAAAGAAGAACAAACGAATTACTTTGACTCAGGAAAAACCAAAGGAATCTCAATAGCTTCCCAGTTGCTCAAGGCAGTGTTGCAATGATACACTAACTGTTCAAGGTCTTCATCTTCAGAATTCTCCTCCACAACACTGATTTGAAACCTCCACTGATGAATACTTCTTGTATAGTCTTCGGGCGTCCTTTGTCATGTGTCGGTGCTTCATCATGAGTTGGTTTGTAACCCAACCCTTGGCAATCCATCTTTGGTTTTACCTCAATAATCTTTCCCCAACCTGCAGGAGTGCCTTCTTCTAGTGTAGACTTGATGCTCTGAGCGGATGCGAAACACAGACCACTCTTAGCCACTGTTTCTTCCAACATCACTGCATTAGCTATCTCGAGTGCCTGAAAGGAAGTTTCTAATGCACCCTCATCTGCTTCAATATACTTGAATGATGACAAATTGCTCACCATTAGGTCTTCTTCACCCTGTACAATTACTAACTTATCATTCACAACAAATTTCATTCTCGGATGTAAGGTGGAAGTTACTTCCCCAGCGGCGTGAATCCACGGTCGTCCCAAGAAACAACTATAAGCTGGGTTAATGTCCATGACTTGGAATGTAATATCGAACACATGAGGTACGATCATGATTGGCAGTTCTACTTCTCCAACAATCGTTCTTCTTGAACCATCAAAAGCATTTACAATCAAGGACGTTGGTTTCATTACTGCCCCTGCATATGCTAACCTTGCGAGCAACCTGGCGGGCAATACATTCAATGAGGATCCAGTATCGACTAAAACTCGTGCCATTGTGTCTTCCTGGCACCTAACAGATATGTGCAATGCACGGTTGTGATTGTGTCCTTCGTTCGGTAATTCTGCATCACTAAAGCTCAGGGTGTTACAGGCTGTAATGTTGGCTATTACTGAATCGAATTGTCCGAGAGTTATATCTTTTGTCACATGTGCCTGTTTTAGTACCTTTTGCAGAGCCTCTCTGTGAGCTGGAGAGTTCATCAAGAGAGACAAGATTGATATCTTTGATGGGGTTTGGTGAAGCTGATCAATAATCTTGTAATCACTTTTCCGAATAATCCTTAAGAATTCTTCATCGTTTCCTTCAGTACCTGGTACCTCTTGTTCTCTTGTTGCAGCAGGGGTAACCTCTTTTAGAGCGACTACTGTCATTTTTAGTTGATAGATTCGACCGCTACGGGTCATTTTGCTCGTACCTGCAATGTTTGTTACGTCCATTTGGTCGTCTTTTACTGTCTCTTTCGGACTAACCTTCCTAGATCCTCCGTCTATCACAGTCATGTCATACTTCCAGGGAACGACTTTTGTGCCTTCAAAAGGAAACGGTCTTGGTTTCTGAATAATAACCGGTTGAGGTTGATCGATAGTCAACTTGTTAAAAACGGGCTTCACACCTTTATTGGTCGTTTTAAACACCGGAACCTTCTCACCTTTCTTCGGTAAATTGAAAACAGGCTCAATTACTGAAACTTCTTCCTTTCTCACCTTACTACACACTTGTAACATCCCTTCATCAATCAACCTTTGTATACTTCTTCGTACCTCATCACATCCCCTAGAATCACTAGAACATCCTTCACAAACATTATGGGTATCCTCTATCAATCCTGCTATCAGTAGTTTCTCGTGAAGTAACCTCAACGGGGTTCCAATCTCTGACACATCTCGGACCATTCTTTCATCTAACACTTCTTCTACTGCATTGACCCCTCCATGGTTCGGCAATGGATTACTTTTGACATTTGGGGGTACATCATCAAAAGACAAGATCTTCTTTTCCATCAAATCCCTGACAAGATGTTTTAAGGCAAGACAACCTTCTAAATCATGACCGGCAGCACCTTCGTGAAAGGCACAATGCGCATTTGGATTATAGTGAGGAGATGTAGTGTCTGGATTTAATGGTCGTGTCGTTACCAATCCCTGTTGCACTAAGGAGGGGTACAACTCGGTGTAAGTCATCGGTATCTGAGGAAGTGGTGGTTTTGTTGTTGGTCTCCTATTCTGGTAGTTTTGTCTGGGTGCCTGAGCTCTAGGCTGATGATGTTGTTGATAGGGTGGATCGTTGGGCGCTCGTTGATACCCTTGTTGAATCGGCTGATATACAGGTGCTGGTTGCACTGTATGATAACTGGGAACATGATGACTGAAGGCCAGAGTTACAGCTGCCACATAAGGTTGTTGGGCATACTGCAACGGATACATTGGTCGTTGTTGCTGGGATTGCTGAACATAACTCGCTTGAGGCTGCTGAACAAAGCCCTGCTGGGGTTGTTGAACATAACTCTGCTGATATTGTTGGTAAGGTGGTCTCCAGGTGCGATTCTTTCTTCCCACGGTTACTGCATTTGTTTCCCCTTCCTTCTTTCTATGAAAATTACTGTTAAGCTTCTTGACATTATTATTACCAGAACTGCCGGAACTACTAGCTACCTTCCCATTCTTCATTCCTAACTCCACTCTCACCCCCACTGCTACTATATCAGAAAAACTGGCGGTTACACTACTGATCATCTTTTCATAAAACTCTGATCTTACTGTATTGACGAACCAATCGGTTAACTCTTTTTCACTCAAAGGAGGTTCTACCTGAGAGGCAGTTTCCCTCCACCTTTGTGCATACTCTTTGAAAGATTTTGAACTCTTCTGTGACATACTCAATAACTGTCTTTGATCAGGGGCTAAATCCATGTTGTACTTGTAATGTTTTACAAAAGCATCAGCCAAGTCTTGGAAACTGCGAATACGAGACTGATCCAAACCCAAATACCATTTAGCATGAGCTCCTTTCAGACTATCTTGGAAATAGTGAATCATTAACTTGTCATCTTCCACATGAGCATCCATTCTTCGGTAATACATAATCAGATGTGTCCGAGGACAAGTAGCCCCGGAATACTGATCAAAATTAGGAACTTTGAATTTTGGCGGAATTACCAACCCAGACACTAGGCACATATCTCTGGCATCAGTACCAAAGATGTCATTTCCTTCCATTGCTCTGACTTTCCTGCCAATAGTCTCTACACTTTCTTTCAACTTATCATGTCGTCCACTTTCTTCTTCATACCCATCAAGACCTTCGTACACTGGTGGAGGATTATGAAAAACAGGGTGCGCTTGAACCTGAACAGAAGGCTGAGTGTAAGTAGGAATAACTTGAGGAACTTCTGGCCCCAAAGGAACCGCTTGTTGATTGACTACTGGTGGCGGTACAAAACTAGGTGGCAACCCATATGGTGGAACATTTACAACAGTGACTGCCGTTGGGATCGGCTCTACAGCTATGCTAGTGATCTCAGAAACAACAGTGGCTTGAGTGTCCAATTTCGCACGAATGACTTGTAGGGCTTCCATGATCTTCCCCATGCCTCCTCGTAGCTCTCCAAGTTCATTATCAATTCTGTCCACATCCAAATTTTGTCCTTCCATTCTTAGGCGATCTTGGGCTCGGGTGTTGTATCGGTGTTGAGGATTCAGTGTGATTCTTTCTAGAGATAAGACAGCGAGATGAGACACAACACAAGAATATGCACATGCGATGCTTATGAATGCGACATGCGACAAATGCAAAATTAATCATTCAAGGAATCCAAAGAAATATTTGCATAAATTATAACAATGGGGAAATAATCAAATTCAAAAGTCCTCATAGATTAGTAACTGAGAGTTGATTCTGAAACTAAAATACAAATCTTCAATACAAAACACATGATGAAGTGAAATAGAAAAAGGATTTTAGATCTTCTGGTTGGATGACCCTTCGTCTTCTGGCTGACTCTTCCTTCCATTTTGACGGATCAAATTTTGAAGTTCTTCCTTCTCTTGCATAGCCTTGAAATACTTATCTCTCCAAGTCTTTCCTTCTTTTTCAGCTTTTGCCAAAGCAGCTTTCAATTCTTCTACGAGAGTAGGTTTGGGTGAGTTAGGCTCAAAGCGAGTATAGAACATCTTCAATGCTGCTTCTCTTACCCATGATAAGTAAGATTCTGAAACAGTAGTGTCGTGGTGACCTAGGGCAGTTACTCCCCTCGTGTGGACATAACGCCAAGCATACACAATTCGAGCCCTATAAGCGGGATTCTTCCCCTCTTCAAGGTAAAAGCTTCTCAAAAAGTCTGGGTCTGGTTCATCTTCCATGGGGTGCCCCAACTGTCGACGAGCTAGAATAGGATTATAGCTGATGCAACCATTGACGCTGATATGAGGTACATTCGGGAAATCTCCACAGCTTTGGATCATGGTAATCCCTCAATACATAGGGTCATACCACTTAATATCTGAGTGTTTGAGCAATAGCAGCTTTTCTATCCATGAGAGCCCATTTTGCTTATCCTAGAGGGCTGGAATTTTTGGCAAGTGCGAAATAAACCACTTGTGCAGGAGAACGGTGCAACACTCAATCCGTCCAACTCCATAACGATTCCTATGATGGATGGTAAAGTATGTATCAGCCAGTAAGGTAGGTACATGATTTTTGATTAAGAAAAGGTTGATTGCATTTGCGTCCACAAAATCATTAGCAGTCGGGAACAGGAACAGTACATAAATTAGTAAAACCAAGATGGCCTCAAAAGCTTCAATATTCTTTGACAAGGCATAACTTTGAGCTTTTTCATACAGGAACATAGCTGGAAATCCATACAACCCTCCCTTAGCAATCATATGAGATCGTACCTCGTCCACTTCTAAATAGGCGGCCTCTGCAACTACTCTTTCATTAGGAGTCCCTTCTCTTCCAAAAAATGGTCTAGGAGTGACGCCTACTCCCATCAGGGCGGAATATTCTTCCAAGGTTGGCAGCAACTGATAATCTGAAAATGTGAAACAATGATAGGTTGAATCATAGAATTGCACGAGTGCGGATAACATCTCTTCATACACTTGAACTTCTAGCAAAGATAGCATATTCCCATACTTCTCTCTGAATGCCTCGGGGTCTTCTACTAAACTTCCCAGTTTCTTCAAGTTCTCCAACCTTGGTCTTTGGAACACAACCTCTTCTTTCTTTCCAGAATCCATCCTATAATATCTGCAAAACAATCTTTAGTTCCTTGAATGATTAATTAGTGTAAATGCAAATGCAAAGGTTTCATGGAACTCAGATCAAAGCATCATTTTGTTTCATTGATTTTCAAGATTGCATTGCAAAATATCTAGTACATCTAAGGCTGACAATACTCTAAATAAAAGTCTTCTTTTCCTTTGAGTTTCTTGATTTCTTCTTCCATCTGAGTCTTCTCGAGAACGAGTTTGTCCACGACTAGCTTCCATGGAGTTGGCTGAGAGCTGGAAGAAGGTAAGCCTTCCTGTGTCTTCCTCTTCTTATAAGCAATCATTTCTTCGTCCTTCACCTATAGTTGTCTACGGAGTTCATCATTCTCTTCCATGGCTACTTGGTACTTGTATTTCCAGGCTACTTCAGTTTGTTGTGATTTCCTCAAAGCAATCTTTAACTTCTCCTCTTCAGACATAAAGATCATTGTGTGTTCCTCCTCTAAAGCCATGAGTTTCTGCTAAGAATAAGGCATCTTTAGCTGAATAGCTCTCTTTCGGACCCATTGGAGATAAGGCTCGAGAGAGACGCAATTAGGCTTCCCTAAGTCTAATCCCCAAGCTTTTAGAATTTCTCCCTTCAATTCTGAACTTCCTTTAAAGAAAATATTTTCCACATGAGCGCTGTTTGGTTTGTCCTTCAAAGAATATCCAAGCTGACGGCGAGCGAGAACAGGGTTATAACTGATTCCTCCACTTGTTCCCAGAAGAGGTACGTTACCAAAGTTTCCACAACTGTCAATGATCTTTATCCCATCGTAACTACGGCTGTACCAATCAACATCAGAGTGAGTAAGAGCCGTAACCTTCTGAGACCACCAACCTTCTTTCCAAAAAGCATGAGCTTTAGGTAAGTGAGAAATAAACCACTTATATAACAAAGGGACGCAACAAGTAATCATTCCTCCTTTATGCAAATTTCTCAGATGAACAGAATGATAGGCGTTAGCTAATAAAGTAGGCACAGGGTTTTTCTTCAAGAAAATCTTGATGGCATTGAGATCCACAAAGTTATCAAAGCTTGGAAACAAGAAGATACCATAAATGAGCAAGGCAAGAATAGCTTTGAATGTATCCATACTCAAGTGATCAGCATAGTATTGTGCTTTTCCAACCAAGAACTCTGCAGTCAAACCAAAGACTCCTCCCTTAGTAACCATATTTTTCTGAATATCCACCAATTCCAAACGCGTAGCTTTAGCAATTTCTTCTTCCTTAGGGTCCTTCTCCATGATTGGAAAAGGAGAGTCTTCAAGAATAGGTAAACCAATCAAGCAAGAATATTCCTCAAGTGTAGGTACGAGCTGATAATCAGGAAAAGTGAAACAATGATAGAGTGGATCATAAAACTGGAGGAGTGTGGAGAGAAGTCCCAGATCCATCTTCCTTTTTACCCTCAACAATGACAATAAGTTCCCATACCTGCTCTTGAATCCTTCTAGATCTGTTATCAAAGTGCTCAACCTTTCTATGTCATTCAAGTTAGGACTTTTGTAAGTGTACTTCATGTTTTTCTTTTTCCCACTGTCCATGATGATCCTATTGTTCACAAACAAGAGATCTGAGTTCCATGAAACCTTTATGATATGATGTTCATGAATGCATGAATGCACAAACACAGGTAAGCACAGTTTCATATATACACATGGATAAAAACAGATAAAGGTTTTGGTTTGGAGAACATGAGTATGGAGTCAAGGTCTACCCACCCCAAAGGTATGTACTAAGGTTTTCAAAACTGCAGAACAAGGTTCTAAAAAGAGTTCCCAGAGTCCTCGACCCATCTTTCGGATATTATCAATTTCCCAAATACTTGGTGGTCGATAATATTCTCAAGAGAGTCTCGTCCAAGTGTAGTATCGGGTATCAACTACTTTGGAATTACTTCCTTATAGTCATCACACTACATCCTAATAAAGCCATAGTGGGGGGAAAGGTAATCTAAAGGTCCTCAGTATCACGGGCTCCCACGTAGAAAGTAGCTTTGCTTTCACGAATACTCGATCAACAATACTAACTTTCAGAAGGGCCTCTACTGAGCGGAGGTTTTCTCAAGTCAACTTGGTCGGGAATCAACTCCCTATAAGTCTTCTTGAATATACCACCATCCTATCATAAGTACGCTCAAACACGAGTATAGCATTGTCTCACCACTCAAAGTTCCCATGATCCAACAGAGCACATATGTACATATTTACAAGTATTCACAAATAAGCAAGTATTCAAACAAGATAGGCTAAACCCTCAAACCAATAAAATATCCCCAGTGAAGTCGCCATTTCTGTTGCGGTGAAAATTGGATATCAAGCTATTAAGTTAACTTGAACCTTAATTCTTTTACAACCGAACTTTATTTTATCCAAAGGAAAGGTCTAAAGAAAGAAAAACCATTTTCGCGATGTAACGACAATGCTTAAGAGATTCGGGGATCGGGGGTGTGTTATACCTAGGGAAGGTGTTAGCACCCTAAATATCTGTAGTACTCTACAGGAACCTTTTGTTTGATTGCTTGCTAAGTGTGAAATATGTACTATGGATTTGGGAAAAGATATGAGTTGAAACCTAAGGTTATATACATTAAGTTTGCTCGCAAAGACGTCGCATCTTCTGCCTACGTATCATAACTAGGATAGAATCAGAGCAATCGTAGTTCGCCTCACAAGGGATAAAGAACACTTGATTATGATCAAGGTTCATGGGGGAACAAACATGACAATGTTTGTGTGGAGTTTGACAAAACTCCCTAATCTAAGTTGTAATATTCAAAAGGGGAAGTAAGAAATCATGACGGTGATTCTTACACAGAGTTGACAAACTCTTTCCTAGGGTTCTAGTTGAAGAACACTCCTAGTACAGGTGGGTCTTTTAGACTTAAAGCAAAGTCTAAGGGTTTCTAATCTAGGGTTAAAGAGACTTAACAAAGTCAAGAGAGGGATAAGGGATGTATTCATGACATGAGGGTCAAATGGACAGACTTTTCCTTTGGAAGCAGACAAGGGAGGCAACAGGATGAGAGCTAACAAGCTTCATCACTTTGGGGAAAGAAAACAATAAGAGAATTAAAAACAAGATGAAGGTATATTCATGGTGACAACCTTTAAACAAACATATGGAATGATAAAGATGAAAGTGAATTGATGACAATCAACGCAGATGAATTAACAGGAACTGTGACGACAGATCAAGTTCACTTACATTCAACAGAGGGAACATGGTAACAACCAAAAAATAAAATCCTAGCATGTTAACTAACATATAAGTATATAAATACAAGCAAGTATCACAAACAAATTCAAGTATAACCAAAGAAAAATTCATCTGCACATGCGTAAACGAACGTAAAAAGCACTTAACTTGCACGAAGTCAAAAAAGATGAAAAATTTGTCAAACATGAAAATAAAAAATAGGACATGAAAGTACACATCAAGATGAACACAATGAAAAAAGAACGGGTGAAAAACGATTAAAATTGAGAGAGATATGGATTTTTGAATATGGAGTGAAAAATGCCAAAAAATAACAAAAGAGTTGCCCTCCTCAGGGGTCAAACTCAGGTACAAGGCGTGCAAGGCGTTTTTGGCATAATGGTCTTACCACTGGGGTGGCTATACATCCGTTTGTAAAATCCACCCCTTTAAATAATAAGGGTAAAAAGATAAATGTCTTGGGCCAAAAATAACACATGAAAAGTGATTTACGTTTTCTACCGTAACTTTCTCGTTTCTCAACCAAACGCAACAAAATTTATGTGTATCTTAACTAGAAAAACATGAGGAACATGATAGTGTGTTTATTTTTCTGAGGTTCTTCCTCCATTTTAAAATTCGATGGCAGGTGTCTTTTGAAACTTAAAAATGCATTTTGATGTTCACAACTTGTTTCAAACCTTTTCAATCCAAACCAAAGCAACACACAACTCACATAAATGATGATGAATGATTCCAAGTTCAAAAAGAAGTGCAAGACAAACTGTTGGTAAAAATGATATGTCAAGTGGTAATTTATGTTAAAAGATGCATCTTGAAGCATATCATTCATGACAACTGGTTTTAATGACAAGAAAGTTATGTACACACAACATATAAGTGATGAGGGATGAGTTTATGCAAAGGAAATAGTGCAAGTCATGCTGTGATGGAAAATGAGGTGTGAGCTGCAATCTTGTCCTCTTGATGCATTTTTAAAACAAACCATTCATGACAGTTGGTTTTTAAAGTTATGAATCATGTAAACACCTTACATAAGCATTAATGAGTGAAACCAAATCAACTTTAAGGATGAAGTCAAACTATGGTGAAAAGTACCATGTGAATTGCACAATTTTGAAAAATGCTTGATGATGTAAAATTCAAGTTCATGAGTAGCAAGCTAACGCAAATCATACATACACCTTGGAAATGCATCAACAAGTAAGATTCAAGCCAAAGAAAAGTTCAACACAGTCTGTTATGGAAAATTGGCATGTGAGTTGCTTAATGATGCTTTGAAAATGTATCATGATGTACAACTCAAAATAGAGTGGATCCAGGTCAGATGAGGGTGTGCACATCCTTCAAACATGTATATTAATGGTCCTAGATTCCTAGCTTAGTCAAGAAGAGCTCTAAACCAAAATTGGTATGCTAGTGCCAAGAATTGAACAAATAGTTGACATGCTGTTGGAAGAAAATCAAGGACAGTCATGATGCATCAAACTTGTCTCAACTTAATGCACATAAAAATGAAACTTATAATATCATAAACATGATTTTGAGTGGCACATGACATTTTTTAAAGTTAAGCACTAGCTGTCAAAGGAGATGGTATTCAATTGTGCAATTGTGTTTGTGTGAAAAAGCATGAAAATGTGCAAATCATATTACAGTTGGTTTTTCATCAAGCTAAACATACACACATCTCATATGAATGGTAATGAATGAGTATGGACATAGCTTAAAGCCAAAAAGAGGTTTGTTATGAAAATGATACTTGAGCTGCACTTGTTATGCTCATCATGCATGATGAGATGACATTCCAGTTCCAAAACTTTTCTGACCAAACTAAACACACAAATAGCACACATACATGAAGTTGAATGAGTATGAACATGAATCAAGGTCAAAAACAGATTGTGGTGAAAAGGTGGTGCTTCATATGCCTTTATGTATGTGAAAGTGCAACAGAATGTGAAGTTTAGTTCAAAAACAGTTTCAAGTTGTTTACATCATACACACACCTTGTACTCATGATATAGAATGACTTTGAACAAATTTTGAAACCAAAGAGAAAGTTATCATGACAGTGGCACTCAATGTGCAATTGTGTGTGTTAAGTGAAACAGAATTTGTGCATTTCAGTTTTAAACATGTAATGACCAAATGATTCACATATACACACCATAAATATGTATATAAGAAAGTCTATGCAAGTAAAAGGTCTTAGAACAGGATGTCACATAAACTGACATATGAGTTGCAAGATTAGTGAGTAGGATGCATAATGAGATTAAGTTCTAGTTCTAGGCATGACCTGACCCAATTGACCACATACACAACACACATGCATTACATAGGATAAGTTTGAGCACATTTTAAAGCATAGGACAAGCTGTTACAACACGTGATGACAGAATTTGCAAAGTTGGCATTCTTGATACAAAAAAGGCATCTTATGAATGGAAAAGCACATCAACTGAGAATAACTCAAACTAATGACACATACACCACACAATCATGTTTTTAAAAGGGTCTCAAATCAATCCAACAACTGTCTCCATGTTATGACAGAATTCACACATAAGTCACACATGTCATGCTTTTTACATTATGAACTCAAAATGCTAAAATGTAGAATTATGGTGTAAAGCAAAAAGGGATTGTTCACATACCTCTAGTAGCCTGATTTGAGTAAATTTAAACACCAAGAAACCCAGAGAAACTTCAAGTGCTCCTCAACTTTGAAAGGTTCCTTCCTTGTGAAGTAACAAAGCAAACTTTAAGACAATGGGAGAAATAAACTCCACCAATGACCCTTGATGTATTGGACAGTTGAGGAATGATATATGAGAGGTGTTTTAGTGGTTAAAACACTAGGCAAGTGCTTAGAACAAGATTTGGTAGAATTTGTAGCTTTTGGTCAAAGTAACTTGGTGATGAAGTTGACTTTTTGATTGGTGAAGTTTTTGGATGGTTTAATGGTTTAGACACCTTCTATACCATATTTAGGGATTGTATGGAAGACTGTTGGCGTGTTTTAGTGTAGAGAAATGGTTTTTGGATTGTATGGATCTTTGTCCAATCCTAATGTATTGAGGGTTGTGTCTATACTATATCCTAATGTTTTGAGGATATTAGTTTTTGATCCTAATGTTTTAAGGGTCATTGTCCAATCCTAATGTATTGAGGGTTGTGTCTCTACTATATCCTAATGTTTTGAGGGTATTAGTTTTGGATACTAATTTTTAACGGTCTTTTTCCAATCCTATTGTATTAAGGTTCTGTCTCAACTATATCCTAATGTTTTGAGGATATTAGTTTTGGATCCTAACATTTTGAGGGTCTTTGTCTAATCCTAATGTTCTGAGGGTTTTGTCTCTACTATATCCTAATGTTTTGAGGATATTAGTTTTTGATCCTAACGTTTTGAGGGTCTTTGTCTAATCCTAATATATTGAGGGTTGTGTCTCTACTATATCCTAATGTTTTGAGGATATTAGTTTTTAATCCTAATATTTTGAGGGTCTTTGTTCAATCCTAATGTATTGAGGGTTGTGCGTCTACTATATCCTAATGTTTTGAGGATATTAGTTTTAGATCCTAATGTTTTGAGGGTCTTTGTCCAATCCTAATGTATTGAGGTATGTATCAATACAATATCCTAATGCTTTAAGGATCCTAATGTTTTGAGGGTCTTTTTTCAATCCTAATGTATTGAGGGTTGTGTCTCTTCTATATCCTTATGTTTTGAGTATATTAGTTTTTGATCCTAATGTTTTTAGGGTCTTTGTCCAATCCTGATGTATTAAGGGTTGTGTCTCAACTATATCCTATTGATTTGAGGATATTAGTTTTTGATCCCAATGTTTTGAGGATCTTTGTCCAATCCTAATGTATTGAGGGTTGTGTCTCTACTATATCCTAATGTTTTGAGGATATTAGTTTTTTATCCTATTGTTTTAGGGGTCTTTGTCCAATCCTAATGTATTAAAGGTTGTGTCTCTACTATATCCTAATGTTTTAAGGGTCTTTGTTCAATCCTAATGTATTGAGTGTTGTGTCTCTACAATATCCTAATGTTTTAGGGATATTAGTTTTTGATCCTAATGTTTTGAGGGTCTTTCTCCAATACTAATGTATTTAGTGTTGTGTCTCTACTATATCCTAATATTTTGAGGATATTAGTTTTTGATCCTAATGTTTTGGGGGTCTTTGTCCAATCCTAATGTATTGAGGGTTGTGTCTCTACTATATCCTAATGTTTTGATGGTCTTTGTTCAATCCTAATGTATTGAGTGTTGTGTCTGTATTATATCCTAATGTTTTGAGGATATTAGTTTTTGATCCTAATGTTTTTAGGGTCTTTCTCCAATCCTAATGTATTTAATGTTGTGTCTCTACTATATCCTAATGTTTTGAGGATATTAGTTTCTGATCCTAATGTTTTGATGGCCTTTGTCCAATCCTAATGTATTGAGGATTGTGTCTCTAATATATCCTAATGTTTTGAGGATATTAGATTTTGCTCCTAATATTTTAAGGATCTTTGTCCAATCCTAATGTATTGAGGGTTGTGTCTGTACTATATCCTAATGTTTTGAGGATATTAGTTTTTAATCCTAATGTTTTGAGGGTCATTGTCCAATCCTAATGTATTGAGGGTTGTGTCTCTACTATATCCTAATGTTTTGAGGATATTAGTTTTGGATACTAATGTTTTAACGGTCTTTGTCCAATTCTAATGTATTAAGGTTCTGTCTCTACTATATCCTAATGTTTTGAGGTTATTAGTTTTGGATCTCAACATTTTGAGGGTCTTTGTCTAATCCTAATGTTCTGAGGGTTGTGGGTCTACTATATCCTAATGTTTTGAGGAAATTAGTTTTTAATCCTAATGTTTTGAGGGTCTTTGTTCAATCCTAATGTATTGAGGGTTGTGTCTCTTCTATATCCTAATGTTTTGAGGATATTAGTTTTTGATCCTAATGTTTTAAGCGTCATTGTCCTATCCTAATGTATTGAGGGTTGTGTCTCTACTATATCATAATGTTTTGAGGGAATTAGTTTTGGATACTAATGTTTTAACGGTCTTTGTCCAATCCTAATGTATTAAGGTTTTGTCTCAACTATATCCTAATGTTTTGAGGATATTAGTTTTGGATCCTAACATTTTGAGGGTCTTTGTCTAATCCTAATGTTCTGAGGGTTTTGTCTCTACTATATCCTAATGTTTTGAGGTTATTAGTTTTTGATCCTAACGTTTTGAGGGTGTTTGTCTAATCCTAATGTATTGAGGGTTGTGTCTCTACTATATCCTAATGTTTTGAGGATATTAGTTTTTGATCCTAATGTATTGAGGGTTGTATCAATACTATATCCTAATGCTTTGAGGATCCTAATATTTTGAGGGTCTTTTTTCAATCCTATTGTATTGAGGGTGGTGTCTATTCTATATCCTAATGTTTTGAGTATATTAGTTTTTGATCCTAATGTTTTTAGGGTCTTTGTCCAATCCTGATGTATTAAGGGTTGTGTCTCTACTATATCCTATTGATTTGAGGATATTAGTTTTTGATCCTAATGTTTTGAGGATCTTTGTCCAATCCTAATGTATTGAGAGTTGTGTCTCTACTATATCGTAATGTTTTGAGGATATTAGTTTTTGATCCTAATGTTTTGGGGGTCTTTGTCCAATCCTAATGTATTAAGGGTTGTGTCTCTACTATATCCTAATGTTTTGAGGGTCTGTGTTCGATCCTAATGTATTGAGTGTTGTGTCTCTACAATATCCTAATGTTTTAGGGATATTAGTTTTTGATCCTAATGTTTTGAGGGTCTTTCTCCAATCCTAATGTATTTAGTGTTGTGTCTCTACAATATCCTAATGTTTTGAGGATATTAGTTTTTGATCCTAATGTATTGAGGGTTGTGTCTCTACTATATCCTAATGTTTTGAGGATATTAGTTTTTGATCCTAATGTTTTAAGGGTCATTGTCCAATCCTAATGTATTGAGGGTTGTGTCTCTACTATATCCTAATGTTTTGAGGGAATTAGTTTTGGATACTAATGTTTTAACGGTCTTTGTCCAATCCTAATGTATTAAGGTTCTGTCTCAACTATATCCTATTGTTTTGAGGATATTAGTTTTGGATCCTAACATTTTGAGGGTCTTTGTCTAATCCTAATGTTCTGAGGGTTTTGTCTCTACTATATCCTAATGTTTTGAGGATATTAGTTTTTGATCCTAACGTTTTGAGGGTCTTTGTCTAATCCTAATATATTGAGGGTTGTGTCTCTACTATATCCTAATGTTTTGAGGATATTAGTTTTTAATCCTAATATTTTGAGGGTCTTTGTTCAATCCTAATGTATTGAGGGTTGTGCGTCTACTATATCCTAATGTTTTGAGGATATTAGTTTTAGATCCTAATGTTTTGAAGGTCTTTGTCCAATCCTAATGTATTGAGGGTTGTATCAATACAATATCCTAATGCTTTCAGGATCCTAATGTTTTGAGGGTCTTTTTTCAATCCTAATGTATTGAGGGTTGTGTCTCTTCTATATCCTAATGTTTTGAGTATATTAGTTTTTGATCCTAATGTTTTTAGGGTCTTTGTCCAATCCTGATGTATTAAGGATTGTGTCTCTACTATATCCTATTGATTTGAGGATATTAGTTTTTGATCCCAATGTTTTAAGGATCTTTGTCCAATCCTAATGTATTGAGGGTTGTGTCTCTACTATATCCTGATGCTTTGAGGATATTAGTTTTTTATCCTAATGTTTCAGGGGTCTTTGTCCAAACCTAATGTATTAAGGGTTGTGTCACTACTATATCCTAATGTTTTGAGGGTCTTTGTTCAATCCTAATCTATTGAGTGTTGTGTCTCTACTATATCCTAATGTTTTAGGGATATTAGTTTTTGATCCTAATGTTTTGAGGGTCTTTCTCTAATCCTAATGTATTTAGTGTTGTGTCTCTACTATATCCTAATGTTTTGAGGATATTAGTTTTTAATCCTAATGTGTTGGGGGTCTTTGTCCAATCCTAATGTATTGAGGGTTGTGTCTCTACTATATCTTAATGTTTTGAGGGTCTTTGTTCAATCCTAATGTATTGAGTGTTGTGTCTGTACTATATCCTAATGTTTTTAGGATATTAGTTTTTGATCCTAATGTTTTTAGGGTCTTTCTCCAATCCTAATGTATTTAGTGTTGTGTCTCTACTATATCCTAATGTTTTATGGATATTAGTTTCTGATCCTAATGTTTTGATGGCCTTTGTCCAATCCTAATGTATTGAGGATT
This sequence comes from Lathyrus sativus, assembly GCA_963859935.3. Taxonomy (NCBI): domain Eukaryota; kingdom Viridiplantae; phylum Streptophyta; class Magnoliopsida; order Fabales; family Fabaceae; genus Lathyrus; species Lathyrus sativus. The sequence goes on from OZ012736.1 coordinate 310,993,985, forward strand.
GTGTCTCTAATATATCCTAATGTTTTGAGGATATTAGGTTTTGCTCCTAATGTTTTAAGGATCTTTGTCCAATCCTAATGTATTGAGGGTTGTGTCTGTACTATATCCTAATGTTTTGAGGATATTAGTTTTTGATCCTAATGTTTTAAGCGTCATTGTCCAATCCTAATGTATTGAGGGTTGTGTCTCTACTATATCATAATGTTTTGAGGGAATTAGTTTTGGATACTAATGTTTTAACGGTCTTTGTCCAATCCTAATGTATTAAGGTTTTGTCTCAACTATATCCTAATGTTTTGAGGATATTAGTTTTGGATCCTAACATTTTGAGGGTCTTTGTCTAATCCTAATGTTCTGAGGGTTTTGTCTCTACTATATCCTAATGTTTTGAGGATATTAGTTTTTGATCCTAACGTTTTGAGGGTCTTTGTCTAATCCTAATATATTGAGGGTTGTGTCTCTACTATATCCTAATGTTTTGAGGATATTAGTTTTTAATCCTAATATTTTGAGGGTCTTTGTTCAATCCTAATGTATTGAGAGTTGTGCGTCTACTATATCCTAATGTTTTGAGGATATTAGTTTTAGATCCTAATGTTTTGAGGGTCTTTGTCCAATCCTAATGTATTGAGGGTTGTATCAATACAATATCCTAATGCTTTGAGGATCCTAATGTTTTCAGGGTCTTTTTTCAATCCTAATGTATTGAGGGTTGTCTCTCTTCTATATCCTAATGTTTTGTGTATATTAGTTTTTGATCCTAATGTTTTTAGGGTCTTTGTCCAATCCTGATGTATTGAGGATTGTGTCTCTACTATATCCTATTGATTTGAGGATATTAGTTTTTGATCCCAATGTTTTAAGGATCTTTGTCCAATCCTAATGTATTGAGGGTTGTGTCTCTACTATATCCTAATGTTTTTAGGATATTAGTTTTGGATACTAATGTTTTAACGGTCTTTGTCCAATCCTAATGTATTAAGGTTCTGTCTCTACTATATCCTAATGTTTTGAGGTTATTAGTTTTGGATCTTAACATTTTGAGGGTCTTTGTCTAATCCTAATGTTCTGAGGGTTGTGGGTCTACTATATCCTAATGTTTTGACGAAATTAGTTTTTAATCCTAATGTTTTGAGGGTCTTTGTTCAATCCTAATGTATTGAGGGTTGTGTCAATACTATATCCTAATGTTTTCAGGATCCTAATGTTTTGAGGGTCTTTGTTCAATCCTAATGTATTAAGGGTTGTGTCTCTTCTATATCCTAATGTTTTGAGTATATTAGTTTTTGATCCTAACGGTTTTAGGGTCTTTGTCCAATCCTGATGTATTGAGGGTTGTGTCTCTACTATATCTTAATGTTTTGAGGATATTAGTTTTTGATCCTAATGTTTTGAGGGTCTTTGTCCAGTCCTAATGTATTGAGGGTTGTGTCTCTACTATACCCTAATGTTTTGAGGATATTAGTTTTTGATCCCAATATTTTGAGGGTCTTTGTCCAATCCTAATGTATTGAGGGTTCTGTCTCTACTATATCCTAATGTTTTGAGGATATTAGTTTTTGATCCTAACGTTTTTAGGGTGTTTGTCTAATCCTAATGTATTGAGGGATGTGTCTCTACTATATCCTAATGTTTTGAGGATATTAGTTTTTGATCCTAATGTTTTGAGGGTTGTATCAATACAATATCCTAATGCTTTGAGGGTCTTTTTTCAATCCTAATGTATCGAGGGTTGTGTCTCTTCTATATCCTAATGTTTTGAGTATATTAGTTTTTGATCCTAATGTTTTTAGGGTCTTTGTCCAATCCTGATGTATTAAGGGTTCTGTCTCTACTATATCCTTTTGATTTGAGGATATTAGTTTTTGATCCTAATGTTTTGAGTATCTTTGTCCAATCCTAATGTATTGAGGGTTGTGTCTCTACTATATCGTAATGTTTTGAGGATATTAGTTTTTGATCCTAATGTTTTGGGGGTCTTTGTCCAATCCTAATGTATTAAGGGTTGTGTCTCTACTATATCCTAATGTTTTGAGGGACTTTGTTCAATCCTAATGTATTGAGTGTTGTGTCTCTATTATATCCTAATGTTTTAGGGATATTAGTTTTTGATCCTAATGTTTTGAGGGTCTTTCTCCAATCCTAATGTATTTAGTGTTGTGTCTCTACAATATCCTAATGTTTTGAGGATATTAGTTTTCTGTCCTAATGTTTTGGGGGTCTTTGTCCAATCCTAATGTATTGAGGGTTGTGTCTCTACTATATCCTAATGTTTTGAGGGTCTTTGTTCAATCCTAATGTATTGAGGAAATTAGTTTTTGATCCTAATGTTTTTAGGGTCTTTCTCCAATACTAATGTATTTAGTGTTGTGTCTCTACTATATCCTAATGTTTTGAGGATATTAGTTTCGAATCCTAATGTTTTTATGGTCTTTGTCCAATCCTAATGTATTGAGGATTGTGTCTCTAATATATCCTAATGTTTTGAGGATATTAGGTTTTGCTCCTAATGTTTTAAGGATCTTTGTCCAATCCTAATGTATTGAGGGTTGTGTCTGTACAATATCCTAATGTTTTGAGGATATTAGTTTTTGATCCTAATGTTTTGAGGGTCATTGTCCAATCCTAATGTATTTAGGGTTGTGTGTCTACTATATCCTAATGTTTTGAGGGTATTAGTTTTGGAAACTAATGTTTTAACGGTCTTTGTCCAATCCTAATGTGTTAAGGTTCTGTCTCAACTATATCCTAATGTTTTGAGGATATTAGTTTTGGATCCTAACATTTTGAGGGTTTTTGTCTAATCCTAATGTTCTGAGGGTTTTGTCTCTACTATATCCTAATGTTTTGAGGATATTAGATTTTGATCCTAACGTTTTGAGGGTCTTTGTCTAATCCTAATATATTGAGGGTTGTGTCTCTACTATATCCTAATGTTTTGAGGATATTAGTTTTTGATCCTAATATTTTGAGGGTCTTTGTTCAATCCTAATGTATTGAGGGTTGTGCTTCTACTATATCCTAATGTTTTGAGGATATTAGTTATAGATCCTAATGTTTTGAGGGTCTTTGTCCAATCCTAATGTATTGAGGGTTGTATCAATACAATATCCTAATGCTTTGAGGATCCTAATGTTTTGATGGTCTTTTTTCAATCCTAATGTATTGAGGGTTGTGTCTCTTCTATATCCTAATGTTTCGAGTATATTAGTTTTTGATCCTAATGTTTTTAGGGTCTTTGTCCAATCCTAATGTATTAAGGGTTCTGTCTCTACTATATCCTAATGTTTTGTGGGTCTTTGTTCAATCCTAATGTATTGAGTGTTGTGCCTCTACTATATCCTAATGTTTTAGGGATATTAGTTTTTGATCCTAATGTTTTGAGGGTCTTTCTCCAATCCTAATGTATTTAGTGTTGTGTCTCTACTATATCCTAATGTTTTGAGGATATTAGTTTTTGATCCTAATGTTTTGGGGTCTTTGTCCAATCCTAATGTATTGAGGGTTGTGTCTCTACTATATCCTAATGTTTTGAGGGTCTTTGTTCAATTCTAATGTATTTAGTGTTGTGTCTGTACTATATCCTAATGTTTTTAGGGTCTTTCTCCAATCCTAATGTATTTAGTGTTGTGTCTCTACTATATCCTAATGTTTTGTGGATATTAGTTTCTGATCCTAATGTTTTTATGGTCTTTGTCCAATCCTAATGTATTGAGGATTGTGTCTCTAATATATCCTAATGTTTTGAGGATATTAGGTTTTGCTCCTAATGTTTTAAGGATCTTTGTCCAATCCTAATGTATTGAGGGTTGTGTCTGTACAATATCCTAATGTTTTGAGGATATTAGTTTTTGATCCTAATGTTTTGAGGGTCATTGTCCAATCCTAATGTATTGAGGGTTGTGTCTCTACTATATCCTAATGTTTTGAGGGTATTAGTTTTGGATACTAATGTTTTAACGGTCTTTGTCCAATCCTAATGTATTAAGGTTCTGTCTCAACTATATCCTACTGTTTTGAGGATATTAGTTTTGGATCCTAACATTTTGAGGGTCTTTGTCTAATCCTAATGTTCTGAGGGTTTTGTCTCTACTATATCCTAATGTTTTGAGGATATTAGATTTTGATCCTAACGTTTTAAGGGTCTTTTTCTAATCCTAATATATTGAGGGTTGTGTCTCTACTATATCCTAATGTTTTGAGGATATTAGTATTTAATCCTAATATTTTGAGGGTCTTTGTTCAATCCTAATGTATTGAGGGTTGTGCGTCTACTATATCCTAATGTTTTGAGGATATTAGTTTTAGATCCTAATGTTTTGAGGGTCTTTGTCCAATCCTAATGTATTGAGGGTTGTATCAATACAATATCCTAATGCTTTGAGGATCCTAATGTTTTGAGGGTCTTTTTTCAATCCTAATGTATTGACGGTTGTGTCTCTTCTATATCCTAATGTTTCGAGTATATTAGTTTTTGATCCTAATGTTTTTAGGGTCTTTGTCCAATCCTGATGTATTGAGGGTTGTGTCTCTACTATATCCTATTGATTTGAGGATATTAGTTTTTGATCCCAATATTTTGAGGATCTTTGTCCAATCCTAATGTATTGAGGGTTGTGTCTCTACTATATCCTAATGTTTTGAGGATATTAGTTTTTTATCCTAATGTTTTAGGGGTCTTTGTCCAATCCTAATGTATTAAGGGTTGTGTCTCTACTATATCCTAATGTTTTGAGGGTCTTTGTTCAATCCTAATGTATTGAGTGTTGTGCCTCTACTATATCCTAATGTTTTAGGGATATTAGTTTTTGATCCTAATGTTTTGAGGGTCTTTCTCCAATCCTAATGTATTTAGTGTTGTGTCTCTACTATATCCTAATGTTTTGAGGATATTAGTTGTTGATCCTAATGTTTTGGGGGTCTTTGTCCAATCCTAATGTATTGAGGGTTGTGTCTCTACTATATCCTAATGTTTTGAGGGTCTTTGTTCAATCCTAATGTATTGAGTGTTGTGTCTGTACTATATCCTAATGTTTTGAGGATATTAGTTTTTGATCCTAATGTTTTTAGGGTCTTTCTCCAATCCTAATGTATTTAGTGTTGTGTCTCTACTATATCCTGATGTTTTGAGGATATTAGTGTCTGATCCTAATGTTTTGATGGTCTTTGTCCAATCCTAATGTATTGAGGATTGTGTCTCTAATATATCCTAATGTTTTGAGGATATTAGATTTTGCTCCTAATGTTTTAAGGATCTTTGTCCAAACCTAATGTATTGAGGGTTGTGTCTGTACTATATCCTAATGTTTTGAGGATATTAGTTTTTGATCCTAATGTTTTGAGGGTCATTGTCCAATCCTAATTTATTGAGGGTTGTGTCTCTACTATATCCTAATGTTTTGAGGATATTAGTTTTGGATACTAATGTTTTAACGGTCTTTGTCCAATCCTAATGTATTAAGGTTCTGTCTCTACTATATCCTAATGTTTTGAGGATATTAGTTTTGGATCTTAACATTTTGAGGGTCTTTGTCAAATCCTAATGTTCTGAGGGTTGTGGGTCTACTATATCCTAATGTTTTGAGGAAATTAGTTTTTAATCCTAATGTTTTGAGGGTCTTTGTCCAATCCTAATGTATTGAGGGTTGTGTCAATACTATATCCTAATGTTTTGAGGGTCTTTGTTCAATCCTAATGTATTGAGGGTTGTGTCTCTTCTATATCCTAATGTTTTAAGTATATTAGTTTTTGATCCTAATGGTTTTAGGGTCTTTGTCCAATCCTGATGTATTGAGGGTTGTGTCTCTACTATATCTTAATGTTTTGAGGATATTAGTTTTTGATCCTAATGTTTTGAGGGTCTTGTTCCACCCCTAATGTATTGAGGGTTGTGTCTCTACTATACCCAAATGTTTTGAGGATATTAGTTTTTGATCCCAATATTTTGAGGGTCTTTGTCCAATCCTAATGTATTGAGGGTTCTCTCTCTACTATATCCTAATGTTTTGAGGATATTAGTTTTTGATCCTAACATTTTTAGGGTGTTTGTCTAATCCTAATGTATTGAGGGTTGTGTCTCTACTATATCCTAATGTTTTGAGGATATTAGTTTTTGATCCTAAAGTTTTGAGGGTCTTTCTCCAATCCTAATGTATTGAGGGTTGCGTCTCTACTATATCCTAATATTTTGAGGGTCTTTGTTCAATCCTAATGTATTGAGTGTTGTGTCTCTACTATATCCTAATGTTTTAGGGATATTAGTTTTTCATCCTAATGTTTTGCGGTTCTTTCTCCAATCCTAATGTATTTAGTGTTGTGTCTCTACTATATCCTAATGTTTTGAGGATATTAGTTTTTGATCCTAATGTTTTGGGGGTCTTTGTCCAATCCTAATGTATTGAGGGTTGTGTCTCTACTATAACCTAATGTTTTGAGGGTCTTTGTTCAATCCTAATGTATTGAGTGTTGTGTCTGTAATATATCCTAATGTTTTGAGGATATTAGTTTTGATCCTAATGTTTTTACGGTCTTTCTCCAATCCTAATGACTTTAGTGTTGTGTCTCTACTATATATTAATGTTTTGAGGATATTAGTTTCTGATCCTAATGTTTAGATGGTCTTTGTCCAATCCTAATGTATTGAGGATTGTGTCTCTACTATATCCTAATGTTTTGAGGATATTAGGTTTTGCTCCTAATGTTTTAAGGATCTTTGTCCAATCCTAATGTATTGAGGGTTGTGTCTCTACTATATCCTAATGTTTTGAGGATATTAGGTTTTGCTCCTAATGTTTTAAGGGTCTTTGTCCAATCCTAATGTATTGAGGGTTGTGTCTCTACTATATCCTAATGTTTTAAGGATATTAGTTTTTGATACTAATGTTTTAATGGTCTTTGTCTAATCCTAATGTATTGAGGTTCTGTCTCTACTATATCCTAATGTTTTGAGGATATTAGTTTTGGATCCTAACGTTTTGAGGATTGTGTGTCTACTATATCCTAATGTTTTGAGGATATTAGTTTTTAATCCTAATATTTTGAGGGTCTTTGTTCAATCCTAATGTATTGACGGTTGTGCGTCTACTATATTCTAATGTTTTGAGGATATTAGTTTTTCATCCTATTGTTTTGAGGGTCTTTTTCCAATCCTAATGTATTGAGGGTTGTGTCAATACTATATCCTAATGCTTTGAGGATCCTAATATTTTGAGGGTCTTTTTTCAATCCGAATGTATTGAGGGTTGTGTCTCTTCTATATCCTAATGTTTTGAGTATATTAGTTTTTGATCCTAATGTTTTTAGGGTCTTTTGACCAATCCTGATGTATTAAGGGTTGTGTCTCAACTATACCCTAATGTTTTGAGGATATTAGTTTTTGATCCCAATATTTTGAGGGTCTTTGTCCAATCCTAATGTATTGAGGGTTCTGTCTCTACTATATCCTAATGTTTTGAGGATATTAGTTTTTTATCCTAACGTTTTGAGGGTCTTTGTCTAATCCTAATATATTGAGGGTTGTGTCTCTACTATATCCTAATGTTTTGAGGATATTAGTTTTTGATCCTAATGTTTTGAGGGTCTTTGTTCAATCCTAATGTATTGAGGGTTGTGTGTCGACTATATCCTAATGTTTTTAGGATATTAGTTTTTGATCCTAATGTTTTGAGGGTCTTTGTCCAATCCTAATGTATTGAGAGTTGTGTCAATACTATATCCTAATGCTTTGAGGATCCTAATGTTTTAAGGGTCTTTTTTCAATCCTAGTGTATTGAGGGTTGTGTCTCTTCTATATCCTAATGTTTTGAGTATATTAGTTTTTGATCCTAATATTTTTAGAGTCTTTGTCCAATCCTGATGTATTGAGGGTTGTGTCTCTACTATATCCTATTGTTTTGAGGATATTAGTTTTTGATCCTAATGTTTTGAGGATCTTTGTCCAATCCTAATGTATTGAGGGTTGTGTCTCTACTATATCCTAATGTTTTGAGGATATTAGTTTTTGATCCTAATATTTTGAGGATCTTTGTCCAATCCTAATGTATTGAGGGTTGTGTCTCTACTATATCCTAATGTTTTGAGTATATTAGTTTTTGATCCTAATATTTTTAGGGTCTTTTGACCAATCCTGATGTATTAAGGGTTGTGTCTCAACTATACCCTAATGTTTTGAGGATATTAGTTTTTGATCCCAATATTTTGAGGGTCTTTGTCCAATCCTAATGTATTGATGGATCTGTCTCTACTATATCCTAATGTTTTGAGGATATTAGTTTTTGATCCTAACGTTTTGAGGGTCTTTGTCTAATCCTAATGTATTGAGGGTTGTGTCTCTACTATATCCTAATGTTTTGAGGATATTAGTTTTTGATCCTAATGTTTTGAGGGTCTTTGTTCAATCCTAGTGTATTGAGGGTTGTGTATCTACTATATCCTAATGTTTTGAGGATATTAGTTTTTGATCCTAATGTTTTGAGGGTCTTTGTCCAATCCTAATATATTGAGGGTTGTGTCAATACTATATCCTATTGCTTTGAGGATCCTAATGTTTTAAGGGTCTTTTTTCAATCCTAATGTATTGAGGGTTGTGTCTCTTCTATATCCTAATGTTTTGAGTATATTAGTTTTTTAATCCTAATGTTTTTAGGGTCGTTGTGCAATCCTGATGTATTGAGGGTTTTGTCTCTACTATATCCTATTGTTTTGAGGATATTAGTTTTTGATCCTAATGTTTTGAGGATCTTTGTCCAATCCTAATGTATTGAGGGTTGTGTCTCTACTATATCCTAATGTTTTGAGGATATTAGTTTTTGATCCTAATATTTTGAGGATCTTTGTCCAATCCTAATGTATTGAGGGTTGTGTCTCTACTATATCCTAATGTTTTGAGTATATTAGTTTTTGATCCTAATGTTTTTAGGGTCTTTTGACCAATCCTGATGTATTAAGGGTTGTGTCTCAACTATACCCTAATTTTTTGAGGATATTAGTTTTTGATCCCAATATTTTGAGGGTCTTTGTCCAATCCTAATGTATTGAGGGTTCTGTCTCTACTATATCCTAGTGTTTTGAGGATATTAGTTTTTGATCCTAACATTTTGAGGGTCTTTGTCTAATCCTAATGTATTAAGGTTTGTGTCTCTACTATATCCTAATCTTTTGAGGATATTAGTTTTTGATCCTAATGTTTTGAGGGTCTTTGTTCAATCCTAATGTATTGAGGATTGTGTGTCTACTATATCCTAATGTTTTGAGGATATTAGTTTTTGATCCTAATGTTTTGAAGGTCTTTGTCCAATCCTAATGTATTGAGGGTTTTGTCAATACTATATCCTAATGCTTTGAGGATCCTAATGTTTTAAGGGTCTTTTTTCAATCCTAATGTATTGAGGGTTGTGTCTCTTCTATATCCTAATGTTTTGAGTATATTAATATTTGATCCTAATATTTTTAGGGTCTTTGTCCAATCCTGATGTATTGAGGGTTGTGTTTCTACTATATCCTAATGTTTTGAGGATATTAGTTTTTGATCCTAATATTTTGAGGATCTTTGTCCAATCTTAATGTATTGAGGGTTGTGTCTCTACTATATCCTAATGTTTTGAGGATATTAGTTTTTGATCCTACTGTTTTTGGGGTCTTTGTCCAATCCTAATGTGTTGAGGGTTGCGTCTCTACTATATCCTAATGTTTTGAGGGTCTTTGTTCAATCCTAATGTATTGAGTGTTGGGTCTGTACTATATCCTAATGTTTTGAGGATATTAGTTTTTGATCCTAATGTTTTTAGGGTCTTTCTCCAATCCTAATGTATTTAGTGTTGTGTCTCTACTATATCCTAATGTTTTGAGGATATTAGTTTCTGATCCTAATGTTTTGATGGTCTTTGTCCAATCCTAATGTATTGTGGATTGTGTCTTTACTATATCCTAATGTTTTGAGGATATTAGGTTTTGCTCCTAATGTTTTAAGGATCTTTGTCCAATCCTAATGTATTGAGGGTTGTGTCTCTACTATATCCTAATGTTTTGAGGATATTAGTTTTTGATCCTAATGTTTTGAGGGTCTTTGTCCAATCCTAATGTATTGAGGGCTGTGTCTCTACTATATCCTAATGTTTTGAGGATATTAGTTTTTGATACTAATGTTTTAATGGTCTTTGTCCAATCCTAATGTATTGAGGGTTCTGTCTCTACTATATCCTAATGTTTTGAGGATATTAGTTTTGGATCCTAATGTTTTGAGGGTCTTTGTCTAATCCTAATGTTTTGAGGATTGTGTGTCTACTATATCCTAATGTTTTGAGGATATTAGTTTTTAATACTAATATTTTCAGGGTATTTGTTCAATCCTAATGTATTTAGGGTTGTGCGTCTACTATTGTCGCTTCCGCGAAAATAAGGTGCCGACAAAACAGAAGAGTCGCCACCTTTCGTTATTTATCCCTCGGAACGGGAAAGGAAACGATCGGAAAAACCTGACGAAAAAGGTATAAGACAAGGTCATCGCAACCGTTGTCTGGGTTCGTGAGTCGGTTATACAAGGGGAAGGTATTAGCACCCCTCACGTCCGTCGTACTCGACGGGATCCACGCTTGTTTGTGTTTACTGGACGAGTTGGTTTATCTATCTACCTATCAAGGCTGGCTTAAACAGAAAAGAAAATGACTCGGCAAAGCGTCGCACTTTATGCCTACGTATTCTCATCAGAGAATGAGAAATCAGAGTCAATGTAGTTCGGACTACGAGGGGTTACGGGGAAGGTGGCTCGCCAATACGTCAGTATTGTGCCTACGTACTCTCAACAGGCTTGAGAGATCAGAGCTTACGTAGTTCGGGATAATACGGATTACGAGAATTCAGATTCATCTGTTTTATCGAGTAGGGTTAAACAACAGTTCCAGCAGTTAGGGACAAAGCCTGTTTGCGTTGGCGCTGAAGTTTAACGACACTCTTTTCTTCAGAAAAGCTTTCCTTTGAATTATGGGCCCACGGGGCAAAAAGGTTTGAAGTTTGTTTTCTGTCTTTTACGGAAGAATTGTTTTTTTATTGTGTTTGCAATTTCAATCGCACTAAAGACTATGACCGGAGAGTGAATGCGTCGCATGTCACCCAAAGGGTGCCATACTAAACATCCATACTATTGAAAAGAAGCTCTCCAACAACCCTTTCTCAGATAGCTTAAGGCTCGTAACGTACGAAAGAAATCATTCATGATTACTGTATTTTAAGCTGTTTTGAGATGAGAAGAGAACATGCTTAACTAAAGGAGACTATCAAGTCCTATTGTTGTCATGCCAAGGATTCATCCTATAGTTGAAGTTTGAAACAGGGGACTCCTAGAAGTTGTCATGCATAGGTTTCACCCTATTGTTCTATCATCACTTCCTTATCAAAGGAAATGAGAGTCCTGAGGGATCATGTCAATGATACACAGAAACAGATAAAGCATCAGCTTAAATAGTAAACAGAAAACGACTGTAAAATGCATGCAATGCAAGTGAGGGAGGAAATGTGTGTGGGGCAGCAGCCTCCACAAGCTCATCTCAACCTCAAGCCAGAATGAATAACAGTAATCATACAGAGGAAATAACATACTATCAAGCAAAATACAGTAAACTGCAATCATACAGAAGAAAATAAAAATGCTATCAAGCAAAATAAACCACATGGGCAAGGAAGCAGGGCTCTACCGAATACCCGCAAGCAAAGCCATACAGTAACAATACAAGCAGAGGGAGCAACTCAACCTCTAGTGTAATCATGCTCTTAGATTAAAGTTAGTCTTGTCATGAACTTATTCTAATGCATCATGCAAGTCAAACAAGGCACATCAGCAATACAGAAAAGAAAACAGACAAGAAAGCAGATCAACTCCTCTCTCAATTCCAAGCTTCAGCTCTTCTGACAGCAATCCAGTCTTCAGACATCCACCACCATTCAAGGCTATCATCTTTCATGATAAATATCAATTTGCTTCTCCAGGTTTCAACCCTTCAACATAAGTTCCAACTTATCTTCACTTCTCCAAGCTTCAGCTTTACAGTCAACTCCACCCTCAGGCTTTGCTCTTAACCACATGTATCAATTGGATTCCTTCAGGCTCTCAAGTCTCAAGTATCAACTTGTCTTTTATTCCTCAGCTTCAGCTTTACACTCAATCTCAATTGAATCCTTCTCATAAGTATCAACTTGATCTTCAAGCTTCAGCTCTCTTTGCTTCACCAGTCTCAACTTGGCCTTCTTCTCCTACAAGCTTCAGCTTCTCAGAGTAATCTTCAATCATTTGGGAGTGTCAACTTCATCCTTCAATTCTTTCTCAAGCCTCAGCTCTTCATTCAATCTCCATTGGGTCTTCAAGTATCAACTTGCTCTTCTTGCCCTTCAAGCTTCAGCTGCAATGACAATGCCCAAGGAATCATCCTCTTCCACACTCTTCAGTGAAGTCTTCATCTTCAAACTCAAGTCTAACATCTCTCAAGATACTCAAACCAGAAGATAATTGATTGAACATGATGAGTGGAAATGGTAAACAGCTTACTGACAACCAAAGGAAGCCTGTAAGGGTTCATCATTATGAGAGACTGGTTCCCTCAAAGTTCTACTTCTCAGATAAAGCCACTCATCCTTCCAAAGGAGGGATGAGAATATCTGAGAAGGAATTTTAGTCATTGGGAGGAATGGAAGCACAAGATGCTTTCCATGTTTGTGAAAGAAATCATTCTAACTACAAGGCTCTCCCTATGTCCTATCTCCTAATCTTCATCAGATACCTTCAGGCACCAACAAATACAAAGCTCCAAGCAACATCAAGCAACTTCAAGCATCCTCCTCTTGTCTTCAACTTGTCTTCAACCTCAACCAAAGGAAAACCAAGCACAAACCCTAATCTATGGGAACTAGGGAAGTTAAACTAGTTGAATTAGTAAATTAGGATCACCTAAAACATAGTACTAAACATAGTCCTAACTAAAATACTAAAATCAATTGTAAAATCTTACAAATATTAGTATGGGAACCTAGGTCAATCATGACTCTACCATATTAGTTTCAAAGATCAAACCATCAAATTGGACCTAGAACTAAATTCTACATTCTAAGGCATCAAACCTAAACCCTAAAAAGGAAGCATCTAAATCTCAATCTAGAGAGCACACCTATTTTCATCACAAAAATGTGAGAAAAATTTTATGGGATCATACATATCTAACCTAATCACACACAAAAAATTAGGCTCAAAATCATCACCATGAGATCAAACAAAATTCCACAAAATTATGCTTCAAACATGAACATTTTAATATCAATTAAAATACAAAATTCCAATTAAATCAGAAATTACCTGAAATGAAAATATTTTTTCTCTAAACAATAATAGACTCAGTCATGAGTAATATGCAAAAAGAATGGGTTTGATTGGATTAATATTCAATTAGTTATGATTTTTACAAGAATCATGAATAAAATGAAAAATTAAATGAAAATCCAACAAAAAGATTAAACACACAGTGCAAGAAGTAATCATTTTCAGTTAAAAAACTGGGTTGGGCTCGCTGGGGGGTGTGAATAGCACTCAGATCACTAAGCCCAAAACATCAAATAAATGAAACGCAACGTTTCTTGCTTCAGAATCCTTCACAACTCAACTTTAAAACACAGTCGTTGGATCAGCTCCCAGTCAATGGTCAGACCATGATCTAATGGTGAAAACTTCATCTTCTCCATTTCAAACGCCTGAACTTCGCGCCCTGCTCCGGCCACCGCCGATGGAGCTCCGATCATCCCCTTCAACCCTAGTTCTTCCTAGAGGCCTCCAATCCAAGAGGTCAAAACATGAATCTTATCCTAAATCTTGCCACGAGTTCAACCATACCATTAGTTTCTTCTGAAACCTCAAGAATCATCATCTCCCAATCTCAACCGAAAATGGCAATTCTCCTAATTTGTCTCTAATTGATCAATTAACCATCTGAAATCCATCCTAGGCCATTCTACAATCAATCTAGCACCCTAATTCAACCTAATTCTACCTTAATCATGCTATAGGAAGAAGGTTACCAACCTGGAAATTCTTGAATAACAGATGCACGAATCCTCCAAATCAAGCTCTCAAATCTTCTGGACACGATCACTGAACTTTCTTCTTGCTTCTGTATGCAAAAGAATCAATGGAAAGTGCTTCAATCTTGAAACACGATGATGAGTTGCAGGTGCTGAAAACCACTTGCTCCTACACGATCTAGCCACCAATTCTTCTTGAAAATGATCGGAAATCACTCCTTGACACTCATGGAAGGAGTATCAATCAAGAAAATGAATGGAAGTTGAGGAATTTGATGAAACCGATTTCAATTGCAATCTATGAAAACTCAATCTCAAACTATGCTCAATCCTTCAATGATCACCAACCTCTTCCATGGATCCATTCTACTCAATATATAGATGAAGTTTGGATAATCTAGAACCCTCTAGATCATTCCAATGAGATTTTCCACATCTCATGTCATGAGATTTTGAATCACTTATCATGACATGTACAACCCTTGCAAACAGCTTGGAATTCATCCCATTCACTCTTAATTTCTCCCCTAGTGAGATATTATAGGTGCTTAGCTTGCAAAAACCCTTGTCCATGCCTTGATTTTTAATGCTTAATATGCAAGTAAGTGCTTTTCAAAGCAAGTCCACAATTTAGACCTCAAATCAAAAATGTGTCTAAACCATTGTTTTTAAAATGTTTTCTATAGTCAAAATAATATATTACATGCCATGTTTTGGATGTGTAGGTTGAAAATATCAATTTCCAACTTTGGTTCATTTAACTTATGCCCTTATTTTAGGTCATTTTTACAACATTGAGCTAAAAGCCTTTTCAACATCTCATGACCTCCTTACTAGCCTTAAAACATCATTTTAAGCAAGTTTGATGTTGAAGATTTTTCCGTTTGAAGCATGGAAATAGGAGTTATGGCCTTATGCTTGAAATGACCTGTAATCTCCAAATGACCAAAATGCCCTTGACTTGTCAAAGCCATAACTTGAGTTCTACAAATCCTATCAAGGACTTCTAGTACTCTATAGAAAGCTAAGAAGATAAGGAACAAAATTCATGTTAACCAAAAGTCCATAGGAATCCTCCTTCTTGGGCAAATGTTTGATGCAAGTTGGGTGACTTTCAAGGCCCCAGATTCACATACCTCAGATGACCTGTAACTTGTCAAAGTCATAACTTGAGTTCTATAAATCCTATCAAGGACTTCTAGTACTCAAATTAAAGCTAAGCTCAAGCTCTACAACATTCATGTTGGGGGAAAGATGAGATGATAATCACATATTGAGTTAAACTGCCTTGAAGATAGGGGTCAAACTAGGGGATTTTACACTATCAAGCCCTAGAAACCCTAGCCTGAAACTTCTCAAACTCTTCAATCATGATGAGTTGACCTTGGAATCATCCTTATAGCATCTCAATGCATCAATCCATGATCACATGGCTCATGGATTAGGTCTCAACCCTCTCCAAATCATCAGTTGACCTAGGGTTGACCCAATCAAACCCTAATTACACCACTCATGGATGAGTCTTCTTAAACTTGTGCCATGACCTATCTAGGCTTCATGATGGCTTTCAAGACACCTCATAAGCTCTCTCAAGGCTTCAAGTCCATCCTCATGGCTTCAGAATCATCCGAGGAGCTCCCACAACTCTCAAGTTAGGAGGCACACAACCTTGGTTTCAACCACTCTCTCTGAGAATCTTCTGACTTCTCTAACAAAGACATCTACCCTTGAACACTTGAATAACCTTCATAGTTAGCTTCATGGTCTTGTGTAGCTCTTGATTGGTACTCATACCTTTTGATCTCCTGCATACATATCAATGAAATGCAAATGATAATGCTAATGTGAATGAAATGAAACATAAGCTAGGTAAAGAAATGTTGGTCAAACTTTGGGGTGCAACAACTGCCCCTATTCAAACGGCTTGAACTTGATTGGGTGAGAAGCGAATGGCTCTTAACCAATCAAGGTGCGAGACGGTTGAATACCGACAAACCCGAAAATTTGCCAACTGCGCAAGTACACGGTACTCTGATGAGAACAAATCTTCGAAAACTGAAATGTTAGCCGCACGGCAACTAGCTAGGGGATTGGTCACACGGTAACCGGTAATACATGGTGTCGCTACTGCGAGAATCGGCGCCGGCTGAACAGAAGAGTCGCCATCGTGCGTTATTCATCCCATGGGAGGGAAAGGAAACGCTCAGAGTAAACCTCGCACAACACGGGAAAGGTATGGTCGTTGTAACCAAAACCTGGATTCGGGAGTCGGTTACGCAAGGGGAAGGTATTAGCACCCCTCACGTCCGTCGTACTCGACGGGATCCTCGCTTGCTTTCGGGTACGGATTATTATTTCTATCTAAACTAAAGGTCAGGGGTTAAAAGAAAAGAAAATGACTCGGCAAAGTATCGCACTTTATGCCTACGTATTCCCCTCTGGAACGAGAAATCAGAGTCAACGTAGTTCGCCTACCTACGGGAAAGGAGGGGAAGGTTGCTCGCTAGGATATCGCATCCTATGCCTACGTACTTTCATACAGCATGAAAGATCAGAGCAAACGTAGTTCGGGCCACGTACGACACAAGCTTGTCTTGGTTGATTTTATTCCTTCTGAAAAGGTTTTTCTGATTAGCAGTCCAAGCGGACAAAAATGACGTCTTGATGAGTTCACATTCTTTTACGGAAGAAGTGTCTTTTATTGTGTTTGAAATCTTTATTGTGTTTTTCTGTTTGTTTTGAGAAAGAAGAGACAGAACTCTAACATACGGTTGCGAAGGGAATCAAACTACCCTAATGTTATCATGCATGGGTTAAGACCTAGTGTCTATCATGCTCCTCTCTTGCGCAGAGAGAAACAGAGATCCTAAGGGATAAACGGAAACAGAAACAATAGCATATATACAATAAAGCAGTAAAATGCATGGATGCAGCAATACAAGCGAGGCAAGGGAGTCCCACTCAACCTCGAACCTAGAAAACAATAGGCAAAAGTGAACAGACTTCACTTTCAACCCAACAGGGTAAACAGCAAACAATACAGTCAGGGAAACCAATCAATACATCAGAAATGAAAGACAGCAGAAAAATAAACAGCCACAGCAGCTCTGCACTACATCTATCTTCAAGTCATCTCCATACAGCTACAAGCTTCAGCCAGCATCAATCTCCATCTCCACAGCTTTTCAGCAAGGTCTTGATCATCAATCTTCCATCTACAATGGCTTTTCTTCAAGTCTCAGGCCCCAGGAGGGATATCAGTCAACCAGATGAAGTTATGAATGTTAGACAGTCAATTACCTACCAAGGGTGGTTCATCAACTGTTAACATTAAACAGACAGTTTTCTCTCAAAAGTTCTATCTTTCCAATACATTCACTGATCCTTCCAAAGGATGGAGGTGGATATTTGAAAGAGAATTTGAATCATAGAGAAAGGATGGATGCAGACAAAGCATTCCATGTTTGAGAAACAAGCTTTCTAATCTAGAGCTCTGCCTAGCTCCTAAACCCTAATCTCTTCAACAGCTGCTAGCAGGAATCTCCTCTCCAACTCTGGAAGTTGGTCTTCAAGCTCTGGATCTCCAATGGCTTCATCATCACAAGTCTTCAATTCCCCCAATCCCCAGACAATCCCAATACCCTCACAGACAAATCAATAATCCCCAGAGGGCACACCATACCAATCAATCACATATAGCAGTATGTACTAATAGCAGTAGGGGAATCCTAATTATTTCTAAGGGGATCTATCCTATACCCATAGCCCCTATAGTCCATACCCCAAAAATCAAATGAAAATTTCCTAAAAGAACTAAACTATCTCACCTAATTTGATTTGAAACCCTAATTTTATTCATGTTGTTCACACCTAAACTAAACACCTAAAATTAATTCCTAAAAATAAGAACTAAATTGCATATACAAGGTAACAATGTCTATTAATCAACCTAAAAAGAATGGGCAAAAAATATTAAAGCAACTATTAGAACAAAAATTAACAAATTCATGTATGAAATGAAACACCTCAAATAGGCATTTATTTGGAAAATATGGAAAAAATATCAAATAAAAAATAATATGCAATTTTTATTTTTTATAATTTTCTAGACATCTTGTAGAAATTAATGAAAAAAGAATCAATTGAAAATATGAAATTTATGATTTATTATGATTTTTGGAAAATGCATGAAAATGAAAAGAAATTAAAAAAAATGAAATAAAGAGAAATAGAGGGAGGGGGTGAGAATAGCCAACGCGCTCAGTTGCCTTTCCAGGTGGGCCACAGAGCAGGGGGTGTGAATATGAATTCCACTAAGCCCAACGCGCTTCAGAATTTCAACAAAAAATCAAAAAAACACAAACGGTGCATATAGCAGTATTTCCAGTTGAATATATTGGGCCTTGGCTGAGAGGGGTGTCATTAGCAAGGAATCCCAAATCCCACTCAGAACTTAAGTGAAACGGGGCGTTTCACTCCTAGGTCTTCCCTCCGTTTTCAACTTCAAACCACAGCCGTTGGATTAGACTCAGAGTCGTGGTCAAACAAGAGATCCCACGGCTATCCATCATCGTCCCCAATGGATCATCTAGGGTTTCAGAAAACCAACCCCCATGCATGCTCTTTCCACCTCCTCGTGCTCTCTCCATTCGCCATGAAATCACAAGATACAAAAAGCAAAAACGACCCATTTTCTTCCCTCTACACAACCATACCATTATCTCTTTCTGAAACTCACTCAAGAAGCCAACCCGATAGGTGTAACAGATAGAATCCACCATGAATACCTGCTATCAAACCTCCCAATTCTTTCCAAATCTTACCCTAGCGTAATCTACATCTTCCACTGATCATTCTAAGCCACTAATCTAAGGTTATCTTGCATTATCATTGATGTTATGCTCTCTAACAGAATTAGTGCACTCTGGTCAAACTCCATGAAACTTGCCCAAACTTACCAAAATCAATCACCTAAGTATGCTTAACCATTCTATGCTAACAAATTTCTATAATCCTAACTAAACTAGGAAATTTGAACAGAGATACCAACCTGGTTTAAAATGGAGAAACAGCTATGGAAACCCTTGAATCTGATGCTTGCAGTGATTGGAACTTGCTCAATAACCTTGATGATGAATTCTGTATGCAATATCTTTTGTGCAAACTCCTTGAATCTTGTACTTGAAAAGTTCTTGCTTCTTGGATGGTTATCTTGAACAGCATGATCCTTCCTCCAATTCCACCAATCTTGATGTGAATTATGATGCTTGGATGATGATGATGAAGATTCAATCAGAAAATGTGAAGATTGATGGAGATTTGAGAGAGTTTGAGATACTTTTGCAAAATGAGAGAAATGTGTGATACTTGTGGTTTTGAGAAAATGTAATCACCAACCATGGCATGAACCATCTCATATCAATATATACATGATGTTAGAAACTCCTAGAAGCTTGGAGAAGCTTCCCTTGCACAATTTCCCTTGGATTTGGTTTATGTATCTTCCATTACAAGTAACCATGGATAACTCCCAAAATGTGAACTAAGCTCAAAATTCTACTTTAGCCAATGTCTTTAAAATGATATTTCTATTCAAAATGACCTATAATTTTGCTTCATTTGGCCAAAATATGAAAAATCTCATTTTTAAGTCCATTTTTATTCATTAAATCCAACAATTTTGAAACCTTGTGCTATGAATCTTTCCAATATCTCATGGTCACTTTTCTAGACTCAAAATGTCATTTGGAACAAGTTTTATGTTGTAAAGTTTTCCATTTGAAGCTTCCTTGTATGAGTTTTGGGCATAGGTTAAAATGACCTGTAATTCTCAGATGACCAAAATACCCTTTGCTTGCAAAGACCATAAGTAGAGTTCCACAAATCATATGAAGGCATACTATACCATTATAGAAAGATAAGACAATTAGGAACAATTCTTATGTTGACCAGAAATTCATTTGAAATCTCCTTGAGGGGTAAAAATTGCTTGGAAGTCAAGTCACTTTCACAGACAAAATTTCAGATACCTCAGATGACCTGTAACTTGCAAGGACCATAACTTGAGTTCTATAAATCTCCTTGATGTCTTCCACCACTCAAATTAAAGGTATTGAGATCCTCTACAAGTTCCATGTTGGCCAAGGATCCATTTGAAGCTTGAATTTTGACTTATCTTGCTTGGAAATTTGACCTAAACTAGGGGATTTTACATAGAAACCCTAATTTAGAAACTCCTCTTCTCCTTGATTTCTCTTGATTTCTTCTTGGCATATCACCATATCCTCTTCTATATGTCAAATTATGAACCCCAAATCTCTTCAATAGACCTCAATGCCTTTCAATCAGTCAATTGACCTAGAGTTGACCCAGGGTTGACCTAGATGAAACCCTAGTTGACTGTCTTCAACTGCAATTCTTGTGATCATACCAATGACTTGTCTCCTTCTCCAAATGACTTTCTAAGTCCTCCAAGATGTCTAGATACTCCCTATGCCTTCAATTCACAGCTCATACTTTCCTTATTAATCCCCAGATACACTCAGTTAGGAGATATACTCAATGCTTGATCCACTGACTTTCTCCAACTTTCAAATTCTTTTCTGATGACTTGAATGGGATTGAATTAGAATAATAACCTCTTGATAGGGTTCCAGAGATGAGAATAATTATTGGTTCCCTGTTGAATGACTTGCTATGCTTATGCTATGCAGATGAGTAACCTATGTACATGACTCTATATGCAAATGCTAATGATATTGAAACATAAACCAAGTGAATAAGGTTGAGCAAATTTAAGGGTGCAACACATGGTCTATCATGCCGTTAGACATCAAGATTCTCAGGACTCATCAGGTCAACAATCACGTTAATCATGCCGTCGGGCATTCAAAGAAAACTTTTGGGCATCAGCCGGACTTTATCAGTAAGTCGGGAATAGAATTCTCGGTCAATCATGAACCGCTCGGGGATATCCAAACTTTTGCCATCAGGTACTCTGCATCAGCTGGGAGAACTGCTTTGTCAATATGGTCGGACTTCAATTATCAAGTCTTCGAGGGAAGTTTCAACTTCGCTGTTCAGCAACCTGCTGGGGATGACGCATCTCCGCTGGGGATTCTGGAGAACTATCAAGTAACTCTGCTTCGGGGATCCAGAGATCATTCTGGGTGAATCAACTCTGCTGAGGAAATCAAGAATCATCTTGAATGAATAACTCCGTGGGGATTTCAAGAATCATCCTGGACCAATAACTATGCGGGAGATTTCAGGAATCATCCTGAGAAAATGCTCTGCCGGGGACTCTAAGCATCAACTTGAGCAACCAACTCTGGCGAACTCACTGGGGATTTTTAAGAATCATCTTAAACAAACGACCTTGCTGGGGAATTCAAGAATCATCTTGAGCACGCGTCTCTGCGGGGGATTCAAGAATCATCTTGAGCAAGCGTCTCTGCGGGGGATTCAAGAATCATCTTGAGCAAGCGTCTCTGCGGAGGAATACCTGCAAAACAAGAACGGTAATGACCTAGCTCATGTTTAGTATGCATATGTCGCAATGCTCCACACGGTGGAAATGCTAGGCGTTTATGATAAATGCTATGTGATCATGCAAAATGCTACGATCCCGTCAGCAAAATAAATGCCGAAGGGAGAGTCCTCCTGTCAAGGAGGAAGAACCACTCTGGTGGAGAAAAGGTCACGCCAATCTCAATCGGACTCTGCGTGGGGAAATGATCTTCCGTTGACTGCTGCCGAGGAACGAAGCTCTACGAGAACCTGGACCTGCTGAGGAAAGCGATGTCAATCGCGGAAATAAACTGCACGGCCTTCACGGCTAACCTCCTGGAGACAACGACTCTGGTGGGGAAACACAGCATCAGCTATTCAACACTCTACTAGGGACGACCAATCATGGCCTGAACGCTTTCCAAGGACTCGGCTCTCTTGGGGATCTGCAAACTCAGCTGGGGGAGAAGAAATCATCCTGCTTCGGGGGAGAGTACGACTCTGTGGGGAATCACCATTCCGCTGGGGACTTCAGTCTGGAACTATCGATTGTTGCACGCTTTAGTGAATAGTCTCCTGCGAGAGCTGCACTTGTGACCCGGTGCTGGGGAGATGACATTCCTTCAGGCTACATCTGATTGGGGAGAGAATCCTCTCTGCCTGGGGGATGTATCAACGCTTACGATCTCACATTCAGACTCTGCAGGGAGAGGCTGCTGAACTTTGCTGGAGAAGAAGGAATCATCCCGCTTGGGAACGCGTACGGCGCACTGTCTGGAATCTGATACTCCTGTAACAACACAAACAAACAGACAAGACACCCTTCTCAAAGGGACCTATCAGGGTTATCATCTTGTGACAATGTTCAAGTAATTCATTGTTTCAACAATCAGTGGCCTAGGCCAGTAAGTTTATGTATGCGCATTTTGTCAAAAACATCGGCGTTCTTTTTCGTAAACAAAACTGATAAATGCTAAACAGACAAACAAAATTGTTGAATAGTATACATTTTATTGATAACGAACCCCTGAATGGGTAAAAAATGTTTTACAACAGATGCAAGCTCCTGGAATGAGGAAGCTGCGCAAAAATAGAACATAAATATACATCAGTATATACACAAATGTCGGTAACGAGGCGTAGACGAACACCATGAGTTGATCCCTCTATGACCCACTCGACTTCGATACTTCTCCGGCGCTTCAGCTTCAGAAGAGATTGATTCAGATAGACGGCCCTCAGGTCTTCCAAACCACTAAAAAATGAAAGTCCACACGCGGAACGCAGTCATTTGCTTTTTCAAATCCCTAACTTTTGCGCGAACTGCCCTTTGCGGGTTTTCAGTTCACCGGGATACCATTTTTTGCCAAAGTCGCCCATCCGGGTTTTCGACTTTACGGGTGTACATTTTTCTTTTATATCCCTAATTTTTTGCCCGAACCTTTTTCCTTTTTTATGGTTCGCCGGGATGCCCCATTTTTGCCTGGATCTTCTTTTTATTTCCAGCGGGTCATTTTTAAGCAAAGTATTTTTTAACTGCGTCCGCGTTCACCGGGGATGCAAAATCTTCACCATCCATCATGGATAACAACAAAGCTCCTCCCGAGAAGACCTTACTGACGACATACGGGCCTTCGTAATTAGGAGTCCACTTGCCCCGGTGATTGGAGTGTGGAGGAAGAATCTTCTTCAGGACGAGATCACCCGTCTGAAAGCTTCTAGGACGCACCTTCTTATCATAAGCTTTCTTCATTTGGCTTTGGTATAAACGACTGTACGCAATCGATGCTAATCTCTTCTCGTCCATCAGGCTGAGTTGGTTTAGTCGGTTCTTAATCCATTCTGCCTCGTCGAGTTTCACGTCAACCAAAACTCGCAAAGAAGGGATCTCTACCTCTAACGGTAGGACAGCTTCCATACCGTACACTAAAGAGAAAGGAGTTGCCCCGGTTGATGTACGTACCGTCGTACGGTAACCGTGCAATGCAAATGGCAGCGTCTCGTGCCAATCTTTGTAGGTCACAACCATCTTCTGAACAATCTTCTTTATATTCTTATTGGCTGCTTCAACGGCGCCATTCATCTTCGACCGGTAAAGAGATGAGTTGTGGTGTTCAATCTTGAAACTCTGGCACAGCTCCTTCATCATCTTGTTATTCAGATTCGAACCATTATCAGTAATGATCCGCTCAGGAACTCCGTAACGACAAATGATGTCCCTCTTTATGAATTTAGCCACCACCTGCTTGGTCACATTAGCATATGAGGCTGCCTCCACCCACTTGGTGAAGTAGTCGATAGCTATTAGAATGAAGCGATGACCGTTAGATGCAGTGCGCTCGATCTTGCCTATCATGTCGATGCCCCACATGGAGAACGACCAAGGGGAGGACATGACATTTAACGGGCACGGCGGCACATGAACTTTATCAGCATAAATCTGGCATTTATGACACCTCTTCGCGAATTTAAAGCAATCTGATTCCATCGTCAGCCAGTAGTATCCTGCTCTTAGGATCTTCCTCGTCATAGCATGCCCGCCGACGTGCGTACCAAATGTGCCTTCATGGACTTCTTCCATGAGCATACTCGCCTCTTTCTCATCTACACATCTGAGTAGCACGAGATCGTGGTTTCTCTTATACAAAACTCCATCAGGATTGAGATAAAAATTTCCAGATAGCCTCCTCAGAGTCTTCTTATCCTGGGTTGACGCACCCGCGGGATACTCCTTAGTCATAAGGAAAGTCTGGATGTCATGGAACCATGGCTTGCCGTCGGCGGCTTCCTCGATCGCAAAGACGAATACAGGTCTATCAAGACGAGAAAGGACAATTCTTGGAGCCTCATTCCAAAAATTGACTTTATACATCGAAGCCAACGTGGCTAAGGCATCAGCCATCTGGTTCTCGGCCCTGGGCACATGATGTAGTTCCACTCGATCAAAGAACGAAAGCATCCTTCTGGCATAGTTCATGTACGGCACCAAATTCGATTGACGAGTCTCCCACTCCCCTTTAATCTGGTTGATCACAAGCGTCGAGTCACCATATACGTCTAGGTTCTTGATTCTCAAATCAATTGCCTCTTCTAGACCCATGATGCATGCTTCGTACTCCACTTCATTATTGGTGACTGGAAACGCCAGTCTCGCAGTGAACAGGATATGGGATCCGTGGGGAGTCGTGATGATCGCCCCAATGCCACTTCCGTAGGAATTAACCGCCCCGTCAAATATCAACTTCCACTGGGATTTCCTATCTGGCCCCTCGTCGGGCAACGGCTCATCGCAATCCTTCGCTTTGAGAAATATGATATCCTCATCAGGGAATTCAAATTTCATCGGCTGGTAATCCTCGATCGGCTGTTCAGCCATGTAATCAGACAATATGCTTCCCTTGATGGCCTTCTGGGAAACGTACTGAATGTCATATTCCGTCAACACCATTTGCCATCTGGCAATCCTACCCGAAAGCGCTTGCTTCTCGAAGACGTACTTGATCGGATCCATCTTCGAAATTAGCATAGTGGTGTGATT
Source organism: Lathyrus sativus (assembly GCA_963859935.3). Classification (NCBI taxonomy): domain Eukaryota; kingdom Viridiplantae; phylum Streptophyta; class Magnoliopsida; order Fabales; family Fabaceae; genus Lathyrus; species Lathyrus sativus. Next base: position 311,019,087 of record OZ012736.1, read on the forward strand.
GAGCATGTACTATCGTAAACGTTTGGCAGCCCAGGCTAGTGCACAACACATCTTCTCCAGCATCGAGTAACGAGATTCACAGTCAGTGAACTTTTTACTCAAATAATAGATGGCATGCTCCTTTCTGCCCGTCTCGTCGTGCTGACCGAGAACACACCCCATACTATTCTCAAGAACTGTCAAGTACATGATTAGAGGTCGTCCAGCCACTGGGGGCATCAAGATTGGAGGTTCCTGAAGATACTGTTTTATCTTATCGAATGCCTTCTGGAAATCCTCGTTCCAGATAGTCGCCTAATCTTTCTTTAAAAGTTTGAACATCTGCTCACACGTGGCCGTGAGCTGAGAGATAAACCTTGCAATGTAGTTTATTCTGCCCAGGAAACCACGAACTTCTTTTTCTGTTTTTGGCACTGGCATTTCTTGTATCGCTTTTATTTTCGCAGGATCGACCTCGATGCCTCTTTCGCTCACGATAAACCCCAGTAACTTTCCGGACCGTACTCCGAAAGTACACTTGTTAGGATTCAGCCTCAACTTGAACTTCCTAAGCCTCTCAAAAAGCTTCAGCAAATTGACCAGATGTCCCTCCTCCGTTTGGGACTTCGCAATCATGTCATCAACATAGACTTCAATCTCATGATGAATCATGTCATGAAACAAAGTTACCATTGCTCGTTGGTAAGTGGCCCCTGCGTTCTTCAGACCGAAAGGCATTACCTTGTAGCAGAATGTTCCCCAAGGAGTGATAAACGTCGTTTTCTCCATGTCCTCCGGCGCCATCTTGATCTGGTTGTAACCGGAGAAGCCATCCATGAACGAAAACACGGAGAACTGGCATGTGTTGTCGACCAACACATCGATATGAGGCAGCGGGAAATCATCCTTAGGGCTCACCCTATTCAAATCCCGATAATCGATGCACATACGTACCTTACCGTCCTTCTTCGTAACAGGCACTATGTTGGCGACCCACGGAGGGTAAGTGGTGACCGCTAAGAAGCTAGCATCAAGCTGCTTCTGCACTTCTTCTTTGAACTTAACGGCCATATCTGGTCGCGTCCTCCTAAGCTTCTGCTTAACGGGAGGCCAATCTTCTTGCAGCGGCAAGTGGTGGACCACGATGTCAGTATCAAGTCCGGGCATACCTTCGTATGACCAAGCAAAGACGTCACTATACTCTCTTAGCATCTCGACCAATCTCTGCTTGACATCACTCTGCAATGCAGCCCCTATCCTGACGTTCCTGACCAATTCTTCAGAACCCAAATTCACAATCTCGATCTCTTCTTCGTGAGGTAGAATAGCTTTCTCCTCTTGTTTCAACAAGCGGGCCAAATCTTCAGGAAGGTCTTCGTCTTCATCAATCTCTTCTTCGGCTTGATAGATCGGGCAATCGAAGTCGAAGTGAGTCGTAGAAGGTCCAGAGTCGATGTCATCTGTTGTGTGGATCCTGCAATTACAAGGGTTAAGCTTAAAACAAGGATATGCAGGTTAGCACAAACCCCATTGCCATTTTATTGTTTTTCAAAACAAATATAAAACAGGAATAACAGAGATCACAATATTTGAATACGAAGAAAACGCCTTTGATTTATTAACAAAATGCATGTACATAATCCAACAAGGTCCTGACAATAAAACCACTATGCCCCGGGTAGGACATAGGGTTGTACAATGATTGGAAAAAGTAAATCATTATTATTCGCTTGTCATCGGGATGATATCCTTGACGGACCAGTTGGTAAGGCCCTCGCCTGGCTTGCTTGGCTGGATCCAAGAGTCGAGGTCACAGTCGCTATCTCCGCTGTCTTCAGACACCGCGTTGATGCTTTCAAATATCACTCCGCCACTGGTAAACTGGATCGGTCCTTTACCTCGCGACGCACTGCTAGAAGAAGAAGAAGCTTCAGCTCCAGGAGAATATCCCAACCCAAACTTGTCTTGCTTGTTAGGTATCTCCACGATTCGCCCCCAACCTGGGGTAGATCCGGCTTGGACAACAGCCCGAGCTTCCTTGAATGAGGAGAGAGTCATCTCTGGCTTTTCGGTGACTACAGGAGTTGCGTCCTTCACTTTAACAGCTTCGAACGCTTGGCAAAGAGTTTCATGGATTTCCCCATCCATCTCAACATACTTGAAGGACGACAAATGGCTCACCATTATGTCTTCCGCACCACAAACGGTCACGATGCTACCTCCGACAGCATACTTGAGTTTCTGGTGCAACGTGGAGGTCACGGCACCAGCAGCATGGATCCACGGCCGGCCCAAGAGACAGCTGTAGGCAGGCATGATGTCCATAATGTAAAAGATTGCGACAAACGTTTCCGGCCCGACTTGGATTGACAGGGTCACCTCCCCGAAAACATGGCGTTTGGTTCCATCGAACGCCTTCACAACCAGATCACTGGGTGTGCAAATCACTCCACGAGTATCCAACTTCATTAATGCCTTCTTCGGAAGAACATTAAGTGACAAACCCGTGTCCACCAACACGTGCGACATAATCGTTCCCCTACACTCTATCGAGATGTGCAGGGCACTATTGTGATTCCTCCCTTTCGGCGTCAGCTCTAGGTCAGTGAACCCTAACCCATTTCCAGCATTCACTTGGGCTACGACCTCTTCTAGCTGGTTTACCGATATTTCCTGCGGTACATATGCGGCGTTCAACACCTTCAGCAGCGCGTTGCGGTGTGCTTCAGAACACAGCAACAGATTCAAGATGGAAATCTTCGAGGGCGTCTGATGGAGATGATCCACAATCTTGTAGTCACTCTTTTTAATCAACCACATAAACTCCTCGGCGTCTTTAACAAGCAAGTCTTTTCTGCCCCACGCGGGATCTCTTCAACGATTTTACCTTTACCTTTATCAGTTGCATCAGCTCTTCTGCTGCGAGTAATACCACTGATTCCCGCAAGGTTCTCCATAGATGATCCAAACGGTTCTAGCTCCAACTTCTGGCCGTTGCAGTAGACTTCAGCCCCATAATGCCATGGGACAGCATTAGTGCTTTCGAACGGTATCGGCCCAGCTTTGGTGATAGTAATCGTGGGTGGCCTGGGTGCAGAAATAGTTATCGTCTGGAGAGGGATGGTGATGGTGGCGACCTCATCATCTTGCTTCAGCACTACCTCTCCTGATCCACATTCGGCCCTCCGGCTAAACTGTAAAATCCTTTCAGTCATCAGACTTTGAATTCCTTCTACCAACTGTTCACATCCATCAGGACTAGTGGCACAGTCCATACACAGCTCTCCGCATCCTGGAAAGAAACCTCTTTTCATCAGCTTAGCTTTAACGAAGCTAAGCGGCGTCTTCAGATCTCTGACGTCAGTCAACAAATCCAAACTCTCGTCTTCGATAATGGTGTTCACTCCACCTCCCCTATGATTCGGCATAGGATTCTTCGTGACATTTGGCACATTATCTGAGAAGTTGATGATCTTAGCGTCCACCATGTCCTGCACCTTATGCTTAAAGGCTTTGCAGTTCTCTATTGTGTGGCCCGGTGCCCCTGAGTGAAACTCACAAGTTGCATTCGCGTCATAACCCGACGGAGGTGCCCCTGTCAAGGGAGCCAGGGTTCGTTTCTGGATCAACTGTAGCTGAAGCAAAGTCTGTAATAGTTGCGCGTACGACATGGGCGGCGTCTCGAGGTGACGGCTCGACACAGGTGCCCGATTCTGATACTTTCTGTACCCTTGTTGATTCGGTTGCTGCTGCTGCTGCTGCTGTGGCTGTTGAACTGCCGGGATAGTTATGCTGGCCACCTGTTGGTGAGGGCCTTTACCCTTCCTTCGAGCGTTGGTCACAGCGCTCGTTTCTCCTTCTCGTCTTTTACCACTATAAGGTTTCTTGCCTCCTCCCCCAGCTGAGGATGACTCACCTTGAATTTTCCCGAGTTTGATCCCATTTTCGATGTGCTCACCTGTGATAATGAGATCTGAGAAGGTTCCAGACATACCGCTGACTAATTTCTCATAGTAAACCCCTGGGAGGGTGGCTACGAACATCTGCACGAGCTCACGTTCAACCATCGGCGGCTGAACCCTGGCTGCCAACTCACGCCACTGCTGGGTGTATTCCTTAAACCCTTCGTTGTTCCTTTGCGACAGATTCTGCAGCTGGACTCGGTTCGGAGCCAAGTCGCTATTGTATTGGTAATGGTGCACAAATGCTTCAGCAAGGTCCTTCCACGTGCGCACACTGGTAGGCTCCAGACTCATGTACCATTCGAGGGATGGTCCGGACAGACTGTCTTGAAAGAAGTGCATCAGCAACTTCTCGTCCTCAGAATGAGCGGACATTTTCCTGTAATACAATCTCAGGTGGACGCGAGGGCAAGTGGTGCCCTTGTACTTTTCAAAGTCAGGTACCTTGAACTTGGGAGGCACCTTGAAATCAGCAATCAGTCCCAACTTGGACATATCAACGCCCAGGGTGTTCTGGTTCTCGATATTTCTCATCTTATCCTCGAGCGCCTTGAACCTAAGCCGTGCTTCAGCAGTCAGCTCCCCTTCAGCACCTCTCTGAGAGAACACATCATCTTGACGATCTTCTAACCACGGCTGAGGCCTAAACAGATTCCCGACACCTGCATTGCCGTTGCCCAACCCAACATTGACATTAGCTTCCAGACTCCCATTACCGACGCCCGTCGTATTGCCATTGAGTCCCATGTTAGCCATCACATTGTCGTTGGCACTGCCGTTCCCCCCGGTCACGGGGATGCCATTCTGCGAAGTTTCAACTGGTGGAGGAGTAGGAACAGTCCCACCATGGAGTACGCCATTGTTATCAACCCTTGAAATCAGAGGCTGAACCAAAGTTCTGAGCTGATCCTGGCCATTGGCGACCGCTTGCATGAGCTCCATGAAGCGATCCATTCTTTCACGGAGTTCCTGAACATCAGTTTGCACTTGCTCCATGATTCTGGTTTGATTTGCTCTGGTCGGATAGCGGTGAATAGGTCTCTGATCAATCCTGGAACAACCTAAAACAACCTGGAAACACAAAAGGGTTAGGAAAAAACGACAAAGTGCTCGTTATGCAAATGCTTCATGCAAATGCAAACGTGTGTCTGTGCGTTAGGGAGATCTCCCCCGATCCTAGTGCCTGAGTGCCACTGCTGACAATAAGAAGTCTGAGTCTAATCATGGAAATAACAATCTCATATATAAAGAAAGCCCATCAAGGCAGTACACAACATCAGCGAGTACAAGATGAATCAACAGCATGACCTCAGCCAACAAGCCTGGTGATGGTCAGCATACAAAAATGATCAAAACAAAAGGAATACAAATAGTCAAGCACGGCCACGGGCGCGATACTCTTCTAACAACTCCTTCGTTTCTGGGTGATCAGGCAGAGTAAGCAACCCTTCGACGAGTAACTCCCTCTGCACAAGGGTATATTGAAGACCTTCGACCGAATCTTCCCATGCTCCTTCGCCGAAACAATCTTCTAGCTTCCGCTTCTTAGACTCAAACGTCAGTTTGCGCTCCTTCAGGTTAGCGAGAGCTCTGTTGAGCCGGCCTTCGATGACGTATCTGCGAGCGGTTTGTTCATCAAACCTCTTCTCACTAGCCTTCACCTGGGCTTCCAGCTTGGAAATCTGTAGCATCAGCTTATCCTCCCGCTCTTTCCTGGTGGCTAGGGAGGCCTTCCAGTGCTGGTTGAACTTGGATATCCTCCGATATGCTTCGTCCAAGTGCTGCTTCTTCGTAGCCAGTATGTCGTTGACAGCTTTGAAGTCTTGACCCATGCGCTCATGCTCAGCTATCTGCTTAGTCAGGTCTGTACCTAGCCGGTTCACCAGCTCTGTCTGCCTCTTGAAGGAATAAACGGCTTCATTTCTCTCGCTTCAGAGCTGAGCCAATTCTTTCTCCAGTTCTTCATTTGCCCTCTTCAATTCATCTCGCTCAGCTGACACCTGATTATGTTGCTGAATGGGCACGGTAGTAGGCTCTTCAATCATCGGAGGGCTTTCTGGCTTGGCAGGAAGAAACGGCATCCCTATAGCATCGGCTCTGGCTTTGATCCAAGTCATATACAGAGGGTAGGCTTGATTATTGCTTCTCCCCAGCAATGGTTTTCCCCTCTTACTGATGCCATTCCAGGCGCGCTGAAGCTTAGATAACAGATCCCCCTCTAGAAGTACAGTGAGGTACAGAGATTCCTGCACCTCTTCATCCTTCGGCGGAGCTCTCAAAGCGTACGCGAACTGTCGGACCAGCAAAGACGGATTATAGTTTATACAGCCTTTCCTGCCTATTAAAGGCACGTTCGGAAACCCGCTGCAGCTGAAGATAATCTCGGTACCCAACCTATCTCTGTCAAACCAGTCAATATCTTCTGCTGATAGACTCATCAGACGCTCGGACCACTCAGCTGTGGCTGCAGACGAAACAAAGGGACCCCTCTTGGGCAGATGACTATCAAGCCATTTATAAAGCAGGGGCACACAGCACAAGACGTTCTTGCCCCTTCTGTTTTCATTCTTGTAGTGGATGGAGTGGTAGACATCTCCTATCAAGGTAGGGACTGGATTCCCGGAAGCAAAGATGCGAAAGGCGTCGAAGTCTACAAAATCGGGCATATTGGGGAACAGAATAATGCCATATATGCACAGAGCGAGGATGGCGTTGAACACGACCCAACATCCGTCTTTGGCGCACTGCTGAGCTTTTCCCACTAGGAACTGCAAGGAGAAACCGGGAACCTTGTTCCAACTAGACAATACCAACTCGGAGGCATCCAGATGAAGTGACGGAGCTAGACTAGCCAGATTAGGCTCAGCATCCATATGAACAAAAGGCATCTGCCTCTTGATAGGCACACCTAACAAATCAGCATATTCCTCTAGCGTGGGTGCGAGAACAAAATCCTGGAAAGTAAAGCATCTCAACGGAGGATCGTAGAACTGCAGCAGAGCGTGCAACCCATTCAACTCGAACGCAGAAGGTTTACGAACCAAACCGAGCAATTTGCCGTAAGATTTTCTGAACTCATCTCTCACAGAACCATCTGCTAAAGCAATCAAACCAGTCAGCTGAACAACATCAGGGGCAGGGAGCTTGTAAGCACGGTCTTCCTCAGAGAACCCATAACAATACAATAGGAGGCAAGAAATCCTGGATCGGGGAAAATGGTACCTGCAACACAGACACACGTTAATGAAATGCAAATGAGTATGCAAGGCAATGTAAAATGCAATCATGCAGCAGGAGATCAATGCAACTGTGCTGTGGAGATCCTGTATCAACAAAACCATGATCTTGCTCTATCAAGAACAACCATTTTCTCTGATAAGAAGAAAACCCTGGTATCGGACCACAAATTTGCTCTGTCAAGAACACACACACATAGGACTATAAATCTGCTCTGTCAAGAATAAACATCTGATAATAAGGACCTCTGATACAGGACCAAAAAATCTGCTCTGTCAAGAACAAACATCTGATAAAGGACCTCTGATACAGGACCAAAACTCTGCTCTGTCAAGAACAAACATACATCTGCAGATGAGATCCTCAGATCCCAATCATAAATCTGCTCTGTCAAGAACACACATATATATCTCTGAATATCAGGTCCTCTGATACATGACCAAAGCTCTGCTCTGTCAAGAACAAACATCTGATAATAAGACCCTCTGATCAAAACCTGCTCTATCAAGAACAAATACATATCTCTGAATACAAGGTCCTCTGATACAGGATCAAAGCTCTGCTCTGTCAAGAACAATCATATATCCGATGATGAGAACCTCCGGTACCAGCAAAACTGATTCACTATCAAGAAAACCAGGTAGTCTGAAGGTCAAAGTTTCCTGCAATTAACCCAACCTTGCTCACAGGTATGGACCTAAACTAACTCAAGTTCGGCATCCTATGCGTTCATCAGCGTCACAGACATTCAAGAGGGGTGATACGATACCCAGAAGGTGTGGCATCACCAGCTCATGAAGCGGCCTCACTCGGCTGAATCACAAATGATCGGTCCCCAGAGTCGACAATCCTCCAAACCAACAACCCCCTCAACCCAAAGGGTTGAAAAAGAAGTCAACCGGGAGAACCTCATCTGAGCATGGATTTCATGAGACACTAGTGCCTGCCAAGCAAGCACGCGCCCACTAATTTCCACAACTAATGCTATGTTCACTCAAGCCTGGGTCTGGCTTCTCACTCATCAGAATTCCCCTCCCACAACAGCACAGATAATCATATCATACTGAAAATAAAGTGCGGGAAATAAAAATGCGATAAATAAACACAACCCAACAAGTAATCATACAAGCGCTAGGATTGACTCTCGCAGGGGACGTCGGATCCCCAAACTGACTCGCATACGGGACGTTGGATCCCAGGAAACCATCAAGTCCCCAGCAGAGTCGCCAGCTGTCGCTTCCGCGAAAATAAGGTGCTGACAAAACAGAAGAGTCGCCACCTTTCGTTATTTATCCCTCGGAACGGGAAAGGAAACGATCAGAAAAACCTGACGAAAAAGGTATAAGACAAGGTCATCGCAACCGTTGTCTGGGTTCGGGAGTTGGTTACGCAAGGGGAAGGTATTAACACCCCTCACGTCCGTCGTACTCGATGGGATCCATGCTTGTTTGTGTTTACTGGACGAGTTGGTTTATCTATCTACCTATCAAGGCTGGCTTAAACAGAAAAGAAAATGACTCGGCAAAGCGTCACACTTTATGCCTACGTATTCTCATCAGAGAATGAGAAATCAGAGTCAACGTAGTTCGGACTACGAGGGGTTATGGGGAATTTGGCTGGCCAATACGTCAGTATTGTGCCTACGTACTCTCAACATGCATGAGAGATCAGAGCTTACGTAGTTCGGGATAATACGGATTACGGGAATTCAGATTCATCTGTTTTATCGAGTAGGGTTAAACAACAGTTCCAGCAGTTAGGGACAAAGCCTGTTTGCGTTGGCGCTGAAGTTTAACGACACTCTTTTCTTCAGAAAATCTTTCCTTTGAATTATGGGCCCACAGGGCAAAAGGGTTTGAAGTTTGTTTTCTGTCTTTTACGGAAGAATTGTTTTTTATTTTGTTTGCAATTTCAATCGCACTAAAGACTATGACCTGAGAGTGAATGCGTCGCATGTCACCCAAAGGGTGCCATACTAAACATCCAGACTGTTGAAAAGAAGCTCTCCAACAACCCTTTCTCAGATAGCTTAAGGCTCGTAACGTACGAAAGAAATCATTCATGATTACTGTATCTTAAGCTGTTTTGAGATGAGAAGAGAACAGGCTCAACTAAAGGAGACTATCAAGTCCTATTTTTCTCATGCCAAGGATTCATCCTATAGTTGAAGTTTGAAACAGGGGACTCCTAGAAGTTGTCATGCATAGGTTTCACCCTAAAGTTCTATCATCACTTCCTTATCAAAGGAAATGAGAGTCCTGAGGGATCATGTCAATGATACACAGAAACAGATAAAGCATTAGCTTAAACAGTAAACAGAAAACGACTGTAAAATGCATGCAATGCAAGTGAGGGAGGAAATGTGTGTGGGGCAGCAGCCTCCACAAGCTCATCTCAACCTCAAGCCATAATGAATAACAGTAATCATACAGAGGAAATAACATGCTATCAAGCAAAATACAGTAAACTGCAATCATACAGAAGAAAATAAAAATGCTATCAAGCAAAATAAACCACATGGGCAAGGGAGCAGGGCTCTACCGAATACCCGCAAGCAAAGCCATACAGTAACAATACAAGCAGAGGGAGCAACTCAACCTCTAGTGAAATCATGCTCTTAGATTAAAGTTAGTCTTGTCATGAACTTATTCTAATGCATCATGCAAGTCAAACAAGGCACATCAGCAATACATAAAAGAAAACAGACAAGAAAGCAGATCAACCCCTCTCTCAATTCCAAGCTTCAGCTCTTCTGACAGCAATCCAGTCTTCAGACTTCCACCACCCTTCAAGGCTATCATCTTTCATGATAAATATCAATTTTCTTCTCCAGGTTTCAACCCTTCAACATAAGTTCCAAAATCTTCACTTCTCCAAGCTTCAGCTTTACAGTCAACTCCACCCTCAGGCTTTGCTCTTAACCACAAGTATCAATTGGATTCCTTCAGGCTCTCAAGTCTCAAGTATCAACTTGTCTTTTATTCCTCAGCTTCAGCTTTACACTCAATCTCAATTGAATCCTTCTCATAAGTATCAACTTGATCTTCAAGCTTCAGCTCTCTTTGCTTCACCAGTCTCAACTTGGCCTTCTTCTCCTACAAGCTTCAGCTTCTCAGAGTAATCTTCAATCATTTGGGAGTGTCAACTTCATCCTTAAATTCTTTCTCAAGCCTCAGCTCTTCATTCAATCTCCATTGGGTCTTCAAGTATCAACTTGCTCTTCTTGCCCTTCAAGCTTCAGTTGCAATGACAATGCCCAAGGAATCATCCTCTTCCACATTCTTCAGTGAAGTCTTCATCTTCAAACTCAAGTCTAACATCTCTCAAGATACTCAAACCAGAAGATAATTGATTGAACATGATGAGTGGAAATGGTAAACAGCTTACTGACAACCAAAGGAAGCCTGTAAGGGTTCATCATTATGAGAGACTGGTTCCCTCAAAGTTCTACTTCTCAGATAAAGCCACTCATCCTTCCAAAGGAGGGATGTGAATATCTGAGAAGGACTTTTAGTCATTGGGAGGAATGGAAGCACAAGATGCTTTCCATGTTTGTGAAAGAAATCATTCTAACTACAAGGCTCCCCCTATGTCCTATCTCCTAATCTTCATCAGATACCTTCAGGCACCAACAAATCCAAAGCTCCAAGCAACTTCAAGCAACTTCAAGCATCCTCCTCTTGTCTTCAACTTGTCTTCAACCTCAACCAAAGGCAAACCAAGCACAAACCCTAATCTATGGGAACTAGGGAAGTTAAACTAGTTGAATTAGTAAATTAGGATCACCTAAAACCTAGTACTAAAGTTAATCCTAACTAAAATACTAAAATCAATTGTAAAATCTTACAAAAATTACTATGGGAACCTAGGTCAATCATGACTCTACCACATTAGTTTCAAAGATCAAACCATCAAATTGGACCTAGAACTAAATTCTACATTCTAAGGCATCAAACCTAAACCCTAAAAAGGAAGCATCTAAATCTCAATCTAGAAAGCACACCTATTTTCATCATAAAAATGTGAGAAAAATTCTATGGGATCATACATATCTAACCTAATCACACACAAAAAATTAGGCTAAAAATAATCACCATGAGATCAAACAAAATTCCACAAAATTATGCTTCAAACATGAACATTTTAATATCAATTAAAATACAAAATTCCAATTAAATCAGAAATTACCTGAAATGAAAATATTTTTTCTCTAAAAAATAATAGATTCAATCATGAGTAATATGCAAAAAGAACGGGTTTGATTGGATTATTATTCAATTAGTTATGATTTTTATAAGAATCATGAATAAAATGAAAAATTAAATGAAAATCCAACAAAAAGATTAAACACACGGTGCAAGAAGTAATCATTTTCAGTTAAAAAACTGGGTTGGGCTCGCTGGGGGTGTGAATAGCATTCAGATCACTAAGCCCAAAACATCAAATAAATGAAACGCAACGTTTCTTGCTTCAGAATCCTTCACAACTCAACTTTAAAACACAGTCGTTGGATCAGCTCCCAGTCAATGGTCAGACCATGATCTAATGGTGAAAACTTCATCTTCTCCATTTCAAACGCCTGAACTTCGCGCCCAGCTCTGGCCACCGTCGATGGAGCTTCGATCATCCCCTTCAACCCTAGTTCTTCCTAGAGGCCTCCAATCCAAGAGGTCAAAACATGAATCTTATCCTAAATCTTTCCACGAGTTCAACCATACCATTAGTTTCTTCTGAAACCTCAAGAATCATCATCTCCCAATCTCAACCGAAAATGGCAATTCTCCTAATTTGTCTCTAATTGATCAATTAACCATCTGAAATCCATCCTAGGCCATTCTACAATCAATCTAGCACCCTAATTCAACCTAATTCTACCTTAATCATGCTATAGGAAGAAGGTTACCAACTTGGAAATTCTTGAATAACAGATGCACGAATCCTCCAAATCAAACTCTCAAATCTTCTGGACACGATCACTAAACTTTCTTCTTGCTTATGTATGCAAAAGAATCAATGGAAAGTGCTTCAATCTTGAAACACGATGATGAGTTGCAGGTGCTGAAAACCACTTGCTCCTACACGATCTAGCCACCAATTCTTCTTGAAAATGATCTGAAATCACTCCTTGACACTCATGGAAGGAGTATCAATCAAGAAAATGAATGGAAGTTGAGGAATTTGATGAAACCGATTTCAATTGCAATCTATGAAAACTCAATCTCAAACTATGCTCAATCCTTCAATGATTACCAACCTCTGCCATGGATCCATTCTACTCAATATATAGATGAAGTTTGGATGATCTAGAACCCTCTAGATCCTTCCAATGAGATTTTCCACATCTCATGTCATGAGATTTTGAATCACTTATCATGACATGTACAACCCTTGCAAACAGCTTGGAATTCATCCCATTCACTCTTAATTTCTCCCCTAGTGAGATACTAGAGGTGCTTAGCTTGCAAAAACCCTTGTCCATGCCTTGATTTTGAGTTTTGCAAATGATGCTTAATATGCAAGTAAGTGCTTTTCAAAGCAAGTCCACAATTTAGACCTCAAATCAAAAATGTGTCTAAACCATTGTTTTTAAAATGTTTTCTAGAGTCAAAATGATATATTACATGCCATGGTTTGGATGTGTAGGTTGAAAATATCAATTTCCAACTTTGGTTCATTTAACTTATGCCCTTATTTTAGGTCATTTTTACAACTTTGAGCTAAAAGCCTTTTCAACATCTCATGACCTCCTTACTAGCCTTAAAACATCATTTTAAGCATGTTTTATGTTGAAGATTTTTCCATTTGAAGCATGGAAATAGGAGTTATGGACTTATGCTTGAAATGACCTGTAATCTCCAAATGACCAAAATGCCCTTGACTTGTCAAAGCCATAACTTGAGTTCTACAAATCCTATCAAGGACTTCTAGTACTCTATAGAACGCTAAGAAGATAAGGAACAACATTCATGTTGACCAAAAGTCCATAGGAATCCTCCTTCTTAGGCAAAGGTTTGATGCAAGTTGGGTGACTTTCAAGGCCCCAGATTCACATACCTCAGATGACCTGTAACTTGTCAAAGTCATAACTTGAGTTCTATAAATTCTATCAAGGACTTCTAGTACTCAAATTAAATCTAAGCTCAAGCTCTACAACATTCATGTTGGGGGGAAGATGAGATGACAATCACATCTTGAGCTAAACTGCCTTGAAGATAGGGGTCAAACTAGGGGATTTTACACTGTCAAGCCCTAGAAACTGTAGCCTGAAACTTCTCAAACTCTTCAATCATGATGAGTTGACCTTCGAATCATCCTTATAGCATCTCAATGCATCAATACATTATCACATGGCTCTTGGATTAGGTCTCAACCCTCTCCAAATCATCAGTTGACCTAGGGTTGACCCAATCAAACCCTAATTACACCACTCATGGCTGAGTCTTCTTAAACTTGTGCCATGACCTATCTAGGCTTCATGATGGCTTTCAAGACACCTAATAAGCTCTCTCTCAAGGCTTCAAGTCCATCCTCATGGCTTCAGAATCATCCGAGGAGCTCCCACAACTCTCAAGTTAGGAGGCACACAACCTTGGTTTCAACCACTCTCTCTGAGAATATTTTGACTTCTCTGACAAAGACATCTACCCTTGAACACTTGAATAACCTTCATAGTTAGCTTCATGGTCTTGTGTAGCTCTTGATTGGTACTCATACCTTTTGATCTCCTGCATACATATCAATGAAATGCAAATGATAATGCTAATGTGAATGAAATGAAACATAAGCTAGGTAAAGAAATGTTGGTCAAATTTTGGGGTGCAACAGCTGCCCCTATTCAAACGGCTTGAACCTGACTGGGTGAGAAGCGAATGGCTCTTAACCAATCAAGGTGCGAGACGGTTGAATACCGACAAACCCGAAAATTTGCCAACTGCGCAAGTACACGGTACTCTGATGAGAACAAATCTTCGAAAACTGAAATGTTAGCCGCACGACAACTAGCTGGGAGATTGGTCACACGGTAACCGGTAATACATGGTCTATCATGCCGTTAGGCATCAAGATTCTCAGGACTCATCAGGTCAACAATCACGTTAATCATGCCGTCGGGCATTCAAAGAAAACTTTCGGGCATCAGCCGGACTTTATCAGTAAGTCGGGAATAGAATTCTCGGTCAATCATGAACCGCTCGGGGATATCCAAACTTTTGTTGTCAGGTACTCCGCATCAGCTGGGAGAACTGCTTCGTCAATATGGTCGGACTTCAATTATCAAGTCTTCGAGGGAAGTTTCAACTTCGCTGTTCAGCAACCTGCTGGGGATGACGCATCTCCGCTGGGGATTCTGGAGAATTATCAAGTAACTCTGCTTCGGGGATCCAGAGATCATTCTGGGTGAATCAACTCTGCTGAGGAAATCAAGAATCATCTTGAACGAATAACTCCGTGGGGATTTCAAGAATCATCCTGGACCAATAACTATGCGGGAGATTTCAGGAATCATCCTGAGCAAATGCTCTACCGGGGACTTCAAGAATCATCTTGAGCACGCGTCTCTGCGGGGGATTCAAGAATCATCTTGAGCAAGCGTCTCTGCGGGGGATTCAAGAATCATCTTGAGCAAGCGTCTCTGCGGAGGAATACCTGCAAAACAAGAACGGTAATGACCTAGCTCATGTTTAGTATGCATATGTCGCAATGCTCCACACGGTGGAAATGCTAGGCGTTTATGATAAATGCTATGTGATCATGCAAAATGCTATGATCCCATCAGCAAAATAAATGCCGAAGGGAGAGTCCTCCTGTCAAGGAGGAAGAACCACTCTGGTGGAGAAAAGATCACGCCAATCTCAATCGGACTCTGCGTGGGGAAATGATCTTCCGTTGACTGCTGCCGGGGAACGAAGCTCTATGAGAACCTGGACCTGCTGAGGAAAGTGATGTCAATCGCGGAAATAAACTGCACGACCTTCACGGCTAACCCTCCTGGAGACAACGACTCCGGTGGGGAAACACAACATCAGTTATTCAACACTCTACTGGGGACGACGAATCATGGCCTGAACGCTTTCCAAGGACTCGGCTCTCTTGGGGATCTGCAAACTCGGCTGGGGGAGAAGAAATCATCCTGCTTCGGAGGATAGTACGACTCTGTGGGGAATCTCCATTCCGCTAGGGACTTCACTCTGGAACTATCGATTGCTGCACGCTTTAGTGAATAGTCTCCTGCGAGAGCTGCACTTGTGACCCGGTGCTGGGGAGATGACATTCCTTCCGGCTACACCTGATTGGGGAGAGAATCCTCTCTGCCTGGGGGACGTATCAACGCTTACGATCTCACGTTCAGACTCTGCGGGGAGAGGCTACTAAACTTTGCTGGAGAAGAAGGAATCATCCCGCTTGGAAATGCGTACGGCGCACTGTATGGAATCTGCTACTCATGTAACAACACAAACAAACAGACAAGACACCCTTCTGTGTCAATACTATACCCTAACTTTTTGAGGATATTAATTTTTGATCCTAATGTTTTGAGGGTCTTTGTTCAATCCTAATGTATTAAGGGTTGTGTGTCTACTATATCCTAATGTTTTGCGTATATTAGTTTTTGATCTTAATATTTTGAGGGTCTTTGTCCAATCCTAATGTATTGAGGGTTGTGTCAATACTATATCCTAATGCTTTGAGGATCCTAATGTTTTGAGAGTGTTTGTTCAATCCTAATATATTGAGTGTTGTGTCTCTTCTATATCCTAATGTTTTGAGTATATTAGTTTTTGATCCTAATGTTTTTAGGGTCTTTTGACCAATCATGATGTATTAAGGGTTGTGTCTCAACTATACCCTAATGTTTTGAGGATATTAGTTTTTGATCACAATATTTTGAGGGTCTTTGTCCAATCCTAATGTATTGAGGGTTCTGTCTCTACTATATCCTAATGTTTTGAGGATATTAGTTTTTGATCCTAACGATTTGAGGCTCTTTGTCTAATCCTAATGTATTGAGGGTTGTGTCTCTACTATATCCTAATGTTTTAAGGATATTAGTTTTTGATCCTAATGTTTTGAGGGTCTTTGTTCAATCCTAATGTATTGAGGGTTGTGTGTCTACTATATCCTAATGTTTTGAGGATATTAGTTTTTGATCCTACTGTTTTTTGGGTCTTTGTCCAATCCTAATGTATTGAGGGTTGTGTCATTACTATATCCTAATGCTTTGAGGATCCTAATGTTTTAAGGGTCTTTTTTCAATCCTAATGTATTGAGGGTTGTGTCTCTTCTATATCCTAATGTTTTGAGTATATTAGTTTTTGATCCTAATGGTTTTAGGGTCTTTGTCCAATCCTGATGTATTCAGGGTTGTGTCTCTACTATATCCTAATTTTTTGAGGATATTAGTTTTTGATCATAATTTTTTGTGGATCTTTGTCCAATCCTAATGTATTGAGGTTTGTGTCACTTCTATATCCTAATGTTTTGAGGATATTAGTTTTTGATCCTACTATTTTTGGGGTCTTTGTCCAATCCTAATGTTTTGAGGGTTGTGTCTCTACTATATTCTAATGTTTTGAGCGTCTTTGTTCAATCCTAATGTATTGATTGTTGTGTCTCTACTATATCCTAATGTTTTAGGGATATTAGTTTTTGATCCTAATGTTTTGAGGGTCTTTCTCCAATCCTAATGTATTTAGTGTTGTGTCTCTACTATATCCTAATGTTTTGAGGATATTAGTTTTTGATCCTAATGTTTTAGGGGTCTTTGTCCAATCCTAATGTGTTGAGGGTTGCGTCTCTACTATATCCTGATGTTTTTCGGGTCTTTGTTCAATCCTAATGTATTGAGTGTTGTGTTTGTACTATATCCTAATGTTTTGAGGATATTAGTTTTTGATCCTAATGTTTTTAGGGTCTTTCTCCAATCCTAATGTATTTAGTGTTGTGTCTCTACTATATCCTAATCTTTTGAGGATATTAGTTTTTGATCCTAATGTTTTGAGGGTCTTTGTCTAATCCTAATGTATTGAGGGTTGTGTCTCTACTATATCCTAATGTTTTGAGGATATTAGTTTTTGATCCTAATGTTTTGAGGGTCTTTGTTCAATCCTAATGTATTGAGGGTTCTGTGTCTACTATATCCTAATGTTTTGAGGATATTAGTTTTTAATCCTAATGTTTTGAGGGTCTTTGTCCAATCCTAATGTATTGAGGATTGTGTCTCTACTATATCCTAATGTTTTGAGGATATTAGTTTTTGATACTAATGTTTTAAAGGGCTTTGTCCCATCCTAATGTATTAAGGGTTCTGTCTCTACTATATCCTAATGTTTTGAGGATATTAGTTTTGGATCCTAACGTTTTAAGGGTCTTTGTCTAATCCTAATGTTTTGAGGATTGTATGTCTACTATATCCTAATGTTTTGAGGATATTAGTTTTTAAACCTAATATTTTGAGGGTCTTTGTTCAATCCTAATGTATTTAGGGTTGTGCGTCTACTATATCCTAATGTTTTGAGGATATTAGTTTTTGATCCATATGTTTTGAGGGTTTTTGTCCAATCCTAATGTATTGAGGGCTGTGTCAATACTATATATTAATGCTTTGAGGATCCTAATGTTTTGAGAGTGTTTGTTCAATCCTAATATATTGAGTGTTGTGTCTCTTCTATATCCTAATGTTTTGAGTATATTAGTTTTTGATCCTAATGTTTTTAGGGTCTTTGTCGAATCCTGATGTATTGAGGGTTGTGTCTCTACTATATCCTAATGTTTCGAGGATATTAGTTTTTGATCCTAATGTAACGAGGGTTAAGTCTCTACTATAGCCTAATTTTTTGAGGATATTAGTTTTTGATCCCAACATTTTGAGGGTCTTCGTCCAATCCTAATGTTTTGAGGGTTGTGTCTCTACTATATCCTAATGTTTTGAGGATATTAGTTTTTGATCCTAACGTTTTGAGGGTCTTTGTCTAATCCTAATGTATTGAGGGTTGTGTCTCTACTATATCCTAATGTTTTGAGGATATTAGTTTTTGATCCTAATGTTTTGAGGGTCTTTGTTCAATCCTAATGTATTGAGGGTTTTGTGTCTACTATATCCTAATGTTTTGAGGATATTAGTTTTTGATCCTAATGTTTTGAGGTTCTTTGTCCAATCCTAATGTATTGAGGGTTGTGTAAATACTATATCCTAATGGTTTGAGGATCCTAATGATTTAAGGCTCTTTTTTTCAGTCCTAATGTATTGAGGGTTGTGTCTCTTCTATATCCTAATGTTTTGAGTATATTAGTTTTTGATCCTAATGTTTTTAGGGTCTTTGTCAAATCCTCATGTATTGAGGGTTGTGTCTCTACTATATCCTATTGTTTTGAGGATATTAGTTTTTGATCCTAATGTTTTGAGGATCTTTGTCCAATCCTAATGTATTGAGGGTTGTGTCTCTACTATATCCTAATGTTGTGAGGATATTAGTTTTTGATCCTACTGTTTTGGGGGTCTTTGTCCAATCCTAATGTATTGAGGGTTGTGTCTCTACTATATCCTAATGTTTTGAGGGTCTTTGTTCAATCATAATGTATTGAGTGTTTTGTCTCTACTGTATCCTAATGTTTTAGGGATATTAGTTTTTTATCCTAATGTTTTGAGAGTCTTTCTCCAATCCTAATGTATTTAGTGTTGTGTCTCTACTATATCCTAATGTTTTAAGGATATTATTTTTTGATCCTAATGTTTTGAGGATCTTTGTCCAATCCTAATGTATTGAGGATTGTGTCTCTACTATATACTAATGATTTGAGGATATTAGGTTTTGCTCCTAATGTTTTAAGGATCTTTGTCCAATCCTAATGTATTGAGGGTTGTGTCTCTACTATATCCTAATGTTTTGAGGATATTAGTTTTGGATCCTAACGTTTTGAGGGTCTTTGTCTAATCCTAATGTATTGAGGGTTGTGTGTCTACTATATCCTAATATTTTGAGGATATTAGTTTTTAATCTAATGTTTTGAGGGTCTTTGTTCAATCCTAATGTATTTAGGGTTGTGTGTCTACTATATCCTAATGTTTAAAGGATATTAGTTTTTGTTCCATATGTTTTGAGGGTCTTTGTCCAATCCTAATGTTTTGAGGGTCTTTGTTCAATCCTAATGTATTGAGGGTTGTTTCTCTTCTATATCGTAATGTTTTGAGTATATTAGTTTTTTATCCTAATGTTTTTAAGGTCTTTGTCCAATACTGATGTATTGAGGGTTGTGTCTCTACTATATCCTAATGTTTTGAGGATATTAGTTTTTCATCCTAATGTTTTGAGGGTCTTTATCCAATCCTAATGTATTGAGGGTTGTGTCAATACTATATCCTAATGCTTTGAGGATCCTAATGTTTTGAGAGTGTTTGTTCAATCCTAATATATTGAGTGTTGTGTCTCTTCTATATCCTAATGTTTTGAGTATATTAGTTTTTGATCCTAATGTTTTTAGGGTCTTTTGACCAATCCTAATGTATTAAGGGTTGTGTCTCAACTATACCCTAATGTTTTGAGGATATTAGTTTTTGATCCCAATATTTTGAGGGTCTTTGTCCAATCCTAATGTATTGAGGGTTCTGTCTCTACTATATCCTAATGTTTTGAGGATATTAGTTTTTGATCCTAACGTTTTGAGGCTCTTTGTCTAATCCTAATGTATTGAGGGTTGTGTCTCTACTATATCCTAATGTTTTAAGGATACTTGTTTTTGATCCTAATGCTTTGAGGGTCTTTGTTCAATCCTAATGTATTGAGGGTTGTGTGTCTACTATATCCTAATGTTTTGAGGATATTAGTTTTTGATCCTACTGTTTTTTGGGTCTTTGTCCAATCCTAATGTATTGAGGGTTGTGTCATTACTATATCCTAATGCTTTGAGGATCCTAATGTTTTAAGGGTCTTTTTTCAATCCTAATGTATTGAGGGTTGTGTCTCTTCTATATCCTAATGTTTTGAGTATATTAGTTTTTGATCCTAATGGTTTTAGGGTCTTTGTCCAATCCTGATGTATTCAAGGTTGTGTCTCTACTATATCCTAATGTTTCGAGGATATTAGTTTTTGATCCTACTATTTTTGGGGTCTTTGTCCAATCCTAATGTATTGAGGGTTGTGTCTCTACTATATTCTAATGTTTTGAGGGTCTTTGTTCAATCCTAATGTATTGAGTGTTGTGTCTCTACTATATCCTAATGTTTTAGGGATATTAGTTTTTGATCCTAATGTTTTGAGGGTCTTTCTCCAATCCTAATGTATTTAGTGTTGTGTCTCTACTATATCCTAATGTATTGAGGATATTAGTTTTTGATCCTAATGTTTTAGGGGTCTTTGTCCAATCCTAATGTGTTCAGGGTTGTGTCTCTACTATATCCTGATGTTTTTAGGGTCTTTGTTCAATCCTAATGTATTGAGTGTATGTCTGTACTATATCCTAATGTTTTGAGGATATTAGTTTTTGATCCTAATGTTTTTAGGGTCTTTCTCCAATCCTAATGTATTTAGTGTTGTGTCTCTACTATATCCTAATCTTTTGAGGATATTAGTTTTTGATCCTAATGTTTTGAGGGTCTTTGTCTAATCCTAATGTATTGAGGGTTGTGTCTCTACTATATCCTAATGTTTTGAGGATATTAGTTTTTGATCCTAATGTTTTGAGGTTCTTTGTTCAATCCTAATGTATTGAGGGTTCTGTGTCTACTATATCCTAATGTTTTGGGGATATTAGTTTTTGATCCTAATATTTTGAGGGTCTTTGTCCAGTCCTAATGTATTGAGGATTGTGTCTCTACTATATCCTAATGTTTTGAGGATATTAGTTTTTGATACTAATGTTTTAATGGGCTTTGTCCAATCCTAATGTATTGAGGGTTCTGTCTCTACTATATCCTAATGTTTTGAGGATATTAGTTTTGGATCCTAACGTTTTGAGAGTCTTTGTCTAATCCTAATGTTTTGAGGATTGTGTGTCTACTATATCCTAATGTTTTGAGGATATTAGTTTTTAATCCTAATATTTGGAGGGTCTTTGTTCTATCCTAATGTATTTAGGGTTGTGCGTCTACTATATCCTAATGTTTTGAGGATATTAGTTTTTGATCCATATGTTTTGAGGGTTTTTGTCCAATCCTAATGTATTGAGGGTTGTGTCAATACTATATCTTAATGCTTTGAGGATCCTAATGTTTTGAGAGTGTTTGTTCAACCCTAATATATTGAGTGTTGTGTCTCTTCTAGATCCTAATGTTTTGAGTATATTAGTTTTTGATCCTAATGTTTTTAGGGTCTTTGTCGAATCCTGATGTATTAAGGGTTGTGTCTCTACTATATCCTAATGTTTCGAGGATATTAGTTTTTGATCCTAATGTAACGAGGGTTGTGTCTCTACTATAGCCTAATTTTTTGAGGATATTAGTTTTTGATCCCAATATTTTGAGGGTCTTCGTCCAATCCTAATGTTTTGAGGGTTGTGTCTCTACTATATCCTAATATTTTGAGGACATTAGTTTTTGATCCTAACGTTTTGAGGGTCTTTGTCTAATCCTAATGTATTGAGGGTTGTGTCTTTACTATATCCTAATGTTTTGAGGATCTTTGTTCAATCCTAATGTATTGAGTGTTTTGTCTCTACTGTATCCTAATGTTTTAGGGATATTTGTTTTTTATCCTAATGTTTTGAGAGTCTTTCTCCAATCCTAATGTATTTAGTGTTGTGTCTCTACTATATCCTAATGTTTTAAGGATATTATTTTTTGATCCTAATGTTTTGAGGATCTTTGTCCAATCCTAATGTATTGAGGATTGTGTCTCTACTATATACTAATGATTTGAGGATATTAGGTTTTGCTCCTAATGTTTTAAGAATCTTTGTCCAATCCTAATGTATTGAGGGTTGTGTCTCTACTATATCCTAATGTTTTGAGGATATTAGTTTTGGATCCTAACGTATTGAGGGTCTTTGTCTAATCCTAATGTATTGAGGGTTGTGTGTCTACTATATCCTAATGTTTTGAGGATATAAGTTTTTGATCCTAATGTTTTGAGGGTTTTTGTCCAATCCTAATGTATTGAGGATTGTGTCTCTACTATATCCTAATGTTTTGAGGATATTAGTTTTTGATACTAATGTTTTAATGGTCTTTGTCCAATCCTAATGTATTGAGGGTTCTGTCTCTAATATATCCTAATGTTTTGAGGATATTAGTTTTGGATCCTAACGTTTTGAGGGTCTTTGTCTAATCCTAATGTTTTGAGGATTGTGTGTCTACTATATCCTAATGTTTTGAGGATATTAGTTTTTAATCCTAATATTTTGAGGGTCTTTGTTCAATCCTAATGTATTTAGGGTTGTGCGTCTACTATATCCTAATGTTTTGAGGATATTAGTTTTTGATCCATATGTTTTGAGGGTCTTTGTCCAATCCTAATGTATTGAGGGTTGTGTCAATAATATAGCCTAACGTTTTGAGGATATTAATTTTTGATCCTAATGTTTTGAGGGTCTTTGTTCAATCCTAATGTATTGAGGGTTGTGTGTCTACTATAACCTAATGTTTTGCGTATATTACTTTTTGATCCTAATATTTTGAGGGTCTTTGTCCAATCCTAATGTATTGAGGGTTGTGTCAATACTATATCCTAATGCTTTGAGGATCCTAATGTTTTGAGAGTGTTTGTTCAATCCTAATATATTGAGTGTTGTGTCTCTTCTATATCCTAATGTTTTGAGTATATTAGTTTTTGATCCTAATGTTTTTAGGGTCTTTGTCAAATCCTGATGTATTGAGGGTTGTGTCTCTACTATATCCTAATGTTTCGAGGATATTAGTTTTTGATCCTAATGTAACGAGGGTTGGGTCTCTACTATAGCCTAATTTTTTGAGGATATTAGTTTTTGATCCCAATATTTTGAGGGTCTTCGTCCAATCCTAATGTTTTGAGGGTTCTGTCTCTACTATATCCTAATGTTTTGAGGATATTAGTTTTTGATCCTAACCTTTTGAGGGTCTTTGTCTAATCCTAATGTATTGAGGGTTGTGTCTCTACTATATCCTAATGTTTTGAGGATATTAGTTTTTAATCCTAATGTTTTGAGGGTCTTCGTCCAATCCTAATGTTTTGAGGATCTTTGTCCAATCCTAATGTATTAAGGGTTGTGTCTCTACTATATCCTAATGTTTTAAGGATATTAGTTTTTGATCCTACTGTTTTGGGGGTCTTTGTCCAATCCTAATGTACTGAGGGTTGTGTCTCTACTATATCCTAATGTTTTGAGTATTGTGTCTCTACTGTATCCTAATGTTTTAGGGATATTAGTTTTTTATCCTAATGTTTTGAGAGTCTTTCTCCAATCCTAATGTATTTAGTGTTGTGTCTCTACTATATCCTAATGTTTTAAGGATATTATTTTTTGATCCTAATGTTTTGAGGATCTTTGTCCAATCCTAATGTATTGAGGATTGTGTCTCTACTATATACTAATGATTTGAGGATATTAGGTTTTGCTCCTAATATTTTAAGGATCTTTGTCCAATCCTAATGTATTGAGGGTTGTGTCTCTACTATATCCTAATGTTTTGAGGATATTAGTTTTGGATCCTAACGTTTTGAGGGTCTTTGTCTAATCCTAATGTATTGAGGGTTGTGTGTCTACTATATCCTAATGTTTTGAGGATATTAGTTTTTAATCCTAATGTTTTGAGGGTCTTTGTTCAATCCTAATGTATTTAGGGTTGTGTGTCTACTATATCCTAATGTTTAAAGGATATTAGTTTTTGATCCATATGTTTTGAGGGTCTTTGTCCAATCCTAATGTATTGAAGGTTGTGTCAATACTATATCCTAATCTTTTGAGGATCCTAATGTTTTGAGGGTCTTTGTTCAATCCTAATGTATTGAGGGTTGTTTCTCTTCTATATCCTAATGTTGTGAGTATATTAGTTTTTTATCCTAATGTTTTTAAGGTCTTTGTCCAATACTGATGTATTGAGGGTTGTGTCTCTACTATATCCTAATGTTTTGAGGATATTAGTTTTTCATCCTAATGTTTTGAGGGTCTTTGTCCAATCCTAATGTATTGAGGGTTGTGTCAATACTATATCCTAATGCTTTGAGGATCCTAATGTTTTGAGAGTGTTTGTTCAATCCTAATATATTGAGTGTTGTGTCTCTTCTATATCCTAATGTTTTAAGGATATTAGTTTTTGATCCTACTGTTTTGGGGGTCTTTGTCCAATCCTAATGTATTGAGGGTTGTGTCTCTACTATATCCTAATGTTTTGAGTATTGTGTCTCTACTGTATCCTAATGTTTTAGGGATATTAGTTTTTTATCCTAATGTTTTGAGAGTCTTTCTCCAATCCTAATGTATTTAGTGTTGTGTCTCTACTATATCCTAATGTTTTAAGGATATTATTTTTTGATCCTAATGTTTTGAGGATCTTTGTCCAATCCTAATGTATTGAGGATTGTGTCTCTACTATATACTAATGATTTGAGGATATTAGGTTTTGCTCCTAATATTTTAAGGATCTTTGTCCAATCCTAATGTATTGAGGGTTGTGTCTCTACTATATCCTAATGTTTTGAGGATATTAGCTTTGGATCCTAACGTTTTGAGGGTCTTTGTCTAATCCTAATGTATTGAGGGTTGTGTGTCTACTATATCCTAATGTTTTGAGGATATTAGTTTTTAATCCTAATGTTTTGAGGGTCTTTGTTCAATCCTAATGTATTTAAGGTTGTGTGTCTACTATATCCTAATGTTTAAAGGATATTAGTTTTTGATCCATATGTTTTGAGGGTCTTTGTCCAATCCTAATGTATTGAGGGTTGTGTCAATACTATATCCTAATCTTTTGAGGATCCTAATGTTTTGAGGGTCTTTGTTCAATCCTAATGTATTGAGGGTTGTTTCTCTTCTATATCCTAATGTTTTGAGTATATTAGTTTTTTATCCTAATGTTTTTAAGGTCTTTGTCCAATACTGATGTATTGAGGGTTGTGTCTCTACTATATCCTAATGTTTTGAGGATATTAGTTTTTCATCCTAATGTTTTGAGGGTCTTTGCCCAATCCTAATGTATTGAGGGTTGTGTCAATACTATATCCTAATGCTTTGAGGATCCTAATGTTTTGAGAGTGTTTGTCCAATCCTATTATATTGAGTGTTGTGTCTCTTCTATATCCTAATGTTTTGAGTATATTAGTTTTTGATCCTAATGTTTTTAGGGTCTTTTGACCAATCCTGATGTATTAAGGGTTGTGTCTCAACTATACCCTAATGTTTTGAGGATATTAGTTTTTGATCCCACTATTTTTAGGGTCTTTGTCCAATCCTAATGTATTGAGGGTTCTGTCTCTACTATATCCTAATGTTTTGAGGATATTAGTTTTTGATCCTAACGTTTTGAGGCTCTTTGTCTAATCCTAATGTATTGAGGGTTGTGTGTCTACTATATCCTAATGTTTTGAGGATATTAGTTTTTGATCCTACTGTTTTTTGGGTCTTTGTTCAATCCTAATGTATTGAGGGTTGTGTCATTACTATATCCTAATGCTTTGAGGATCCTAATGTTTTAAGGGTCTTTTTTCAATCCTAATGTATTGAGGGTTGTGTCTCTTCAATATCCTAATGTTTTGAGTATATTAGTTTTTGATCCTAATGGTTTTAGGGTCTTTGTCCAATCCTGATGTATTCAGGGTTGTGTCTCTACTATATCCTAATGTTTCGAGGATATTAGTTTTTGATCATAATGTTTTATGGATCTTTGTCCAATCCTAATGTATTGAGGTTTGTGTCTCTTCTATATCCTAATGTTTTGAGGATATTAGTTTTTGATCCTACTATTTTTGGGGTCTTTGTCCAATCCTAATGTATTGAGGGTTGTGTCTCTACTATATTCTAATGTGTTGAGGGTCTTTGTTCAATCCTAATGTATTGAGTGTTGTGTCTCTACTATATCCTAATGTTTTAGGGATATTAGTTTTTGATCCTAATGTTTTGAGGGTCTTTCTCCAATCCTAATGTATTTAGTGTTGTGTCTCTACTATATCCTAATGTTTTGAGGATATTAGTTTTTGATCCTAATGTTTTAGGGGTCTTTGTCCAAACCTAATGTGTTGAGGGTTGTGTCTCTACTATATCCTGATGTTTTTAGGGTCTTTGTTCAATCCTAATGTATTGAGTGTTGTGTCTGTACTATATCCTAATGTTTTGAGGATATTAGTTTTTGATCCTAATGTTTTTAGGGTCTTTCTCCAATCCTAATGTATTTAGTGTTGTGTCTCTACTATATCCTAATCTTTTGAGGATATTAGTTTTTGATCCTAATGTTTTGAGGGTCTTTGTCTAATCCTAATGTATTGAGGGTTGTGTCTCTACTATATCCTAATGTTTTGAGGATATTAGTTTTTGATCCTAATGTTTTGAGGGTCTTTGTTCAATCCTAATGTATTGAGGGTTATGTGTCTACTATATCCTAATGTTTTGAGGATATTAGTTTTTGATACTAATGTTTTAATGGGCTTTGTCCAATCCTAATGTATTGAGGGTTCTGTCTCTACTATATCCTAATGTTTTGAGGATATTAGTTTTTGATCCTAATGTTTTGAGGGTCTTTGTCCAATCCTAATGTATTGAGGATTGTGTCTCTACTATATCCTAATGTTTTGAGGATATTAGTTTTTGATACTAATGTTTTAATGGGCTTTGTCCAATCCTAATGTATTGAGGGTTCTGTCTCTACTATATCCTAATGTTTTGAGGATATTAGTTTTGGATCCTAACGTTTTGAGAGTCTTTGTCTAATCCTAATGTTTTGAGGATTGTGTGTCTACTATATCCGAATGTTTTGAGGATATTAGTTTTTAATCCTAATATTTTGAGGGTCTTTGTTCTATCCTAATGTATTTAGGGTTGTGCGTCTACTATATCCTAATGTTTTGAGGATATTAGTTTTTGATCCATATGTTTTGAGGGTTTTTGTCCAATCCTAATGTATTGAGGGTTGTGTCAATAATATATCCTAATGCTTTGAGGATCCTAATGTTTTGAGAGTGTTTGTTCAACCCTAATATATTGAGTGTTGTGTCTCTTCTAGATCCTAATGTTTTGAGTATATTAGTTTTTGATCCTAATGTTTTTAAGGTCTTTGTCGAATCCTGATGTATTGAGGGTTGTGTCTCTACTATATCCTAATGTTTCGAGGATATTAGTTTTTGATCCTAATGTAACAAGGTTTGTGTCTCTACTATAGCCTAATTTTTTGGGGATATTAGTTTTTGATCCCAATATTTTGAGGGTCTTCGTCCAATCCTAATGTTTTGAGGGTTGTGTCTCTACTATATCCTAATATTTTGAGGATATTAGTTTTTGATCCTAACGTTTTGAGGGTCTTTGTCTAATCCTAATGTATTGAGGGTTGTGTCTCTACTATATCCTAATGTTTTGAGGATCTTTGTTCAATCCTAATGTATTGAGTGTTTTGTCTCTACTGTATCCTAATGTTTTAGGGATATTAGTTTTTTATCCTAATGTTTTGAGAGTCTTTCTCCAATCCTAATGTATTTAGTGTTGTGTCTCTACTATATCCTAATGTTTTAAGGATATTATTTTTTGATCCTAATGTTTTGAGGATCTTTGTCCAATCCTAATGTATTGAGGATTGTGTCTCTACTATATACTAATGATTTGAGGATATTAGGTTTTGCTCCTAATGTTTTAAGAATCTTTGTCCAATCCTAATGTATTGAGGGTTGTGTCTCTACTATATCCTAATGTTTTGAGGATATTAGTTTTGGATCCTAACGTTTTGAGGGTCTTTGTCTAATCCTAATGTATTGAGGGTTGTGTGTCTACTATATCCTAATGTTTTGAGGATATTAGTTTTTTATCCTAATGTTTTGTGGGTCTTTGTTCAATCCTAATGTGTTGAGGGTTGTGTCTCTACTATATCCTAATGTTTTGAGGATATTAGTTTTTGATCCTAATGTTTTTAGGTTCTTTGTTTAATCCTAATGTATTGAGGGTTTTGTGTCTACTATATCCTAATGTTTTGAGGATATTAGTTTTTGATCCTAATATTTTGAGGGTCTTTGTCCAATCCTAATTTATTGAGGATTGTGTCTCTACTATATCCTAATGTTTTGAGGATATTAGTTTTTGATACTAATATTTTAATGGTCTTTGTCCAATCCTAATGTATTGAGGGTTCTGTCTCTACTATATCCTAATGTTTTGAGGATATTAGTTTTGGATCCTAACGTTTTGAGGGTCTTTGTCTAATCCTAATGTTTTGAGGATTGTGTGTCTACTATATCCTAATGTTTTGAGGATATTAGTTTTTAATCCTAATATTTTGAGGGTCTTTGTTCAATCCTAATGTATTTAGGGTTGTGCGTCTACTATATCCTAATGTTTTGAGGATATTAGTTTTTGATCCATATGTTTTGAGGGTCTTTGTCCAATTCTAATGTATTAAGGGTTGTGTCAATACTATAGCCTAACGTTTTGAGGATATTAATTTTTGATCCTAATGTTTTGAGGGTCTTTGTTCAATCCTAATGTATTGAGGGTTGTGTGTCTACTATAACCTAATGTTTTGCGTATATTACTTTTTGATCCTAATATTTTGAGGGTCTTTGTCCAATCCTAATGTATTGAGGGTTGTGTCAATACTATATCCTAATGCTTTGAGGATCCTAATGTTTTGAGAGTGTTTGTTCAATCCTAATATATTGAGTGTTGTGTCTCTTCTATATCCTAATGTTTTGAGTATATTAGTTTTTGATCCTAATGTTTTTAGGGTCTTTGTCGAATCCTGATGTATTGAGGGTTGTGTCTCTACTATATCCTAATGTTTCGAGGATATTAGTTTTTGATCCTAATGTAACGAGGGTTGGGTCTCTACTATAGCCTAATTTTTTGAGGATATTAGTTTTTGATCCCAATATTTTGAGGGTCTTCGTCCAATCCTAATGTTTTGAGGGTTCTGTCTCTACTATATCCTAATGTTTTGAGGATATTAGTTTTTGATCCTAACGTTTTGAGGGTCTTTGTCTAATCCTAATGTATTGAGGGTTGTGTCTCTACTATATCCTAATGTTTTGAGGATATTAGTTTTTGATCCTAATGTTTTGAGGATCTTTGTCCAATCCTAATGTATTAAGGGTTGTGTCTCTACTATATCCTAATGTTTTAAGGATATTAGTTTTTGATCCTACTGTTTTGGGGGTCTTTGTCCAATCCTAATGTATTGAGGGTTGTGTCTCTACTATATCCTAATGTTTTGAGTATTGTGTCTCTACTGTATCCTAATGTTTTAGGGATATTAGTTTTTTATCCTAATGTTTTGAGAGTCTTTCTCCAATCCTAATGTATTTAGTGTTGTGTCTCTACTATATCCTAATGTTTTAAGGATATTATTTTTTGATCCTAATGTTTTGAGGATCTTTGTCCAATCCTAATGTATTGAGGATTGTGTCTCTACTATATACTAATGATTTGAGGATATTAGGTTTTGCTCCTAATGTTTTAAGGATCTTTGTCCAATCCTAATGTATTGAGGGTTGTGTCTCTACTATATCCTAATGTTTTGAGGATATTAGTTTTGGATCCTAACGTTTTGAGGGTCTTTGTCTAATCCTAATGTATTGAGGGTTGTGTGTCTACTATATCCTAATGTTTTGAGGATATTAGTTTTTAATCCTAATGTTTTGAGGGTCTTTGTTCAATCCTAATGTATTTAGGGTTGTGTGTCTACTATATCCTAATGTTTAAAGGATATTAGTTTTTGATCCATATGTTTTGAGGGTCTTTGTCCAATCCTAATGTATTGAGGGTTGTGTCAATACTATATCCTAATCTTTTGAGGATCCTAATGTTTTGAGGGTCTTTGTTCAATCCTAATGTATTGAGGGTTGTTTCTCTTCTATATCCTAATGTTTTGAGTATATTAGTTTTTTATCCTAATGTTTTTAAGGTCTTTGTCCAATACTGATGTATTGAGGGTTGTGTCTCTACTATATCCTAATGTTTTGAGGATATTAGTTTTTCATCCTAATGTTTTGAGGGTCTTTGTCCAATCCTAATGTATTGAGGGTTGTGTCAATACTATATCCTAATGCTTTGAGGATCCTAATGTTTTGAGAGTGTTTGTTCAATCCTAATATATTGAGTGTTGTGTCTCTTCTATATCCTAATGTTTTGAGTATATTAGTTTTTGATCCTAATGTTTTTAGGGTCTTTTGACCAATCCTGATGTATTAAGGGTTGTGTCTCAACTATACCCTAATGTTTTGAGGATATTAGTTTTTGATCCCAATATTTTTAGGGTCTTTGTCCAATCCTAATGTATTGAGGGTTCTGTCTCTACTATATCCTAATGTTTTGAGGATATTAGTTTTTGATCCTAACGTTTTGAGGCTCTTTGTCTAATCCTAATGTATTGAGGGTTGTGTCTCTACTATATCCTAATGTTTTAAGGATACTAGTTTTTGATCCTAATGTTTTGAGGGTCTTTGTTCAATCCTAATGTATTGAGGGTTGTGTGTCTACTATATCCTAATGTTTTGAGGATATTAGTTTTTGATCCTACTGTTTTTTGGGTCTTTGTCCAATCCTAATGTATTGAGGGTTGTGTCATTACTATATCCTAATGCTTTGAGGATCCTAATGTTTTAAGGGTCTTTTTTCAATCCTAATGTATTGAGGGTTGTGTCTCTTCTATATCCTAATGTTTTGAGTATATTAGTTTTTGATCCTAATGGTTTTAGGGTCTTTGTCCAATCCTGATGTATTCAGGGTTGTGTCTCTATAATATCCTAATGTTTCGAGGATATTAGTTTTTGATCATAATGTTTTATGGATCTTTGTCCAATCCTAATGTATTGAGGATTGTGTCTCTTCTATATCCTAATGTTTTGAGCATATTAGTTTTTGATCGTACTATTTTTGGGGTCTTTGTCCAATCCTAATGTATTGAGGGTTGTGTCTCTACTATATTCTAATGTTTTGAGGGTCTTTGTTCAATCCTAATGTATTGAGTGTTGTGTCTCTACTATATCCTAATGTTTTAGGGATATTAGTTTTTGATCCTAATGTTTTGAGGGTCTTTCTCCAATCCTAATGTATTTAGTGTTGTGTCTCTACTATATCCTAATGTTTTGAGGATATTAGTTTTTGATCCTAATGTTTTAGGGGTCTTTGTCCAATCCTAATGTGTTGAGGGTTGTGTCTCTACTATATCCTGATGTTTTTAGGGTCTTTGTTCAATCCTAATGTATTGAGTGTTGTGTCTGTACTATATCCTAATGTTTTGAGGATATTAGTTTTTGATCCTAATGTTTTTAGGGTCTTTCTCCAATCCTAATGTATTTAGTGTTGTGTCTCTACTATATCCTAATCTTTTGAGGATATTAGTTTTTGATCCTAATGTTTTAAGGGTCTTTGTCTAATCCTAATGTATTGAGGGTTGTGTCTCTACTATATCCTAATGTTTTGAGGATATTAGTTTTTGATCCTAATGTTTTGAGGGTCTTTGTTCAATCCTAATGTATTGAGGGTTATGTGTCTACTATATCCTAATGTTTTGAGGATATTAGTTTTTGATACTAATGTTTTAATGGGCTTTGTCCAATCCTAATGTATTGAGGGTTCTGTCTCTACTATATCCTAATGTTTTGAGGATATTAGTTTTTGATCCTAATGTTTTGAGGGTCTTTGTCCAATCCTAATGTATTGAGGATTGTGTCTCTACTATATCCTAATGTTTTGAGGATATTAGTTTTTGATACTAATGTTTTAATGGGCTTTGTCCAATCCTAATGTATTGAGGGTTCTGTCTCTACTATATCCTAATGTTTTGAGGATATTAGTTTTGGATCCTAACGTTTTGAGAGTCTTTGTCTAATCCTAATGTTTTGAGGATTGTGTGTCTACTATATCCGAATGTTTTGAGGATATTAGTTTTTAATCCTAATATTTTGAGGGTCTTTGTTCTATCCTAATGTATTTAGGGTTGTGCGTCTACTATATCCTAATGTTTTGAGGATATTAGTTTTTGATCCATATGTTTTGAGGGTTTTTGTCCAATCCTAATGTATTGAGGGTTGTGTCAATAATATATCCTAATGCTTTGAGGATCCTAATGTTTTGAGAGTGTTTGTTCAACCCTAATATATTGAGTGTTGTGTCTCTTCTAGATCCTAATGTTTTGAGTATATTAGTTTTTGATCCTAATGTTTTTAGGGTCTTTGTCGAATCCTGATGTATTGAGGGTTGTGTCTCTACTATATCCTAATGTTTCGAGGATATTAGTTTTTGATCCTAATGTAACGAGGTTTGTGTCTCTACTATAGCCTAATTTTTTGAGGATATTAGTTTTTGATCCCAATATTTTGAGGGTCTTCGTCCAATCCTAATGTTTTGAGGGTTGTGTCTCTACTATATCCTAATATTTTCAGGATATTAGTTTTTAATCCTAACGTTTTGAGGGTCTTTGTCTAATCCTAATGTATTGAGGGTTGTGTCTCTACTATATCCTAATGTTTTGAGGATCTTTGTTCAATCCTAATGTATTGAGTGTTTTGTCTCTACTGTATCCTAATGTTTTAGGGATATTAGTTTTTTATCCTAATGTTTTGAGAGTCTTTCTCCAATCCTAATGTATTTAGTGTTGTGTCTCTACTATATCCTAATGTTTTAAGGATATTATTTTTTGATCCTAATGTTTTGAGGATCTTTGTCCAATCCTAATGTATTGAGGATTGTGTCTCTACTATATACTAATGATTTGAGGATATTAGGTTTTGCTCCTAATGTTTTAAGAATCTTTGTCCAATCCTAATGTATTGAGGGTTGTGTCTCTACTATATCCTAATGTTTTGAGGATATTAGTTTTGGATCCTAACGTTTTGAGGGTCTTTGTCTAATCCTAATGTATTGAGGGTTGTGTCTCTACTATATCCTAATGTTTTGAGGATATTAGTTTTGGATCCTAACGTTTTGAGGGTCTTTGTCTAATCCTAATGTATTGAGGGTTGTGTGTCTACTATATCCTAATGTTTTAAGGATATTAGTTTTTGATCCTAATGTTTTTAGGGTCTTTGTTAAATCCTAATGTGTTGAGGGTTGTGTCTCTACTATATCCTAATGTTTTGAGGATATTAGTTTTTGATCCTAATGTTTTTAGGTTCTTTGTTTAATCCTAATGTATTGAGGGTTATGTGTCTACTATATCCTAATGTTTTGAGGATATTAGTTTTTGATCCTAATATTTTGAAGGTCTTTGTCCAATCCTAATTTATTGAGGATTGTGTCTCTACTATATCCTAATGTTTTGAGGATATTAGTTTTTGATACTAATGTTTTAATGGTCTTTGTCCAATCCTAATGTATTGAGGGTTCTGTCTCTACTATATCCTAATGTTTTGAGGATATTAGTTTTGGATCCTAACGTTTTGAGGGTCTTTGTCTAATCCTAATGTTTTGAGGATTGTGTGTCTACTATATCCTAATGTTTTTAGGATATTAGTTTTTAATCCTAATATTTTGAGGGTCTTTGTTCAATCCTAATGTATTTAGGGTTGTGCGTCTACTATATCCTAATGTTTTGAGGATATTAGTTTTTGATCCATATGTTTTGAGGGTCTTTGTCCAATCCTAATGTATTGAGGGTTGTGTCAATACTATAGCCTAACGTTTTAAGGATATTAATTTTTGATCCTAATGTTTTGAGGGTCTTTGTTCAATCCTAATGTATTGAGGGTTGTGTGTCTACTATAACCTAATGTTTTGCGTATATTACTTTTTGATCCTAATATTTTGAGGGTCTTTGTCCAATCCTAATGTATTGAGGGTTGTGTCAATACTATATCCTAATGCTTTGAGGATCCTAATGTTTTGAGAGTGTTTGTTCAATCCTAATATATTGAGTGTTGTGTCTCTTCTATATCCTAATGTTTTGAGTATATTAGTTTTTGATCCTAATGTTTTTAGGGTCTTTGTCGAATCCTGATGTATTGAGGGTTGTGTCTCTACTATATCCTAATGTTTCGAGGATATTAGTTTTTGATCCTAATGTAACGAGGGTTGGGTCTCTACTATAGCCTAATTTTTTGAGGATATTAGTTTTTGATCCTAATATTTTGAGGGTCTTCGTCCAATCCTAATGTTTTGAGGGTTCTGTCTCTACTATATCCTAATGTTTTGAGGATATTAGTTTTTGATCCTAACGTTTTGAGGGTCTTTGTCTAATCCTAATGTATTGAGGGTTGTGTCTCTACTATATCCTAATGTTTTGAGGATATTAGTTTTTGATCCTAATGTTTTGAGGATCTTTGTCCAATCCTAATGTATTAAGGGTTGTGTCTCTACTATATCCTAATGTTTTAAGGATATTAGTTTTTGATCCTACTGTTTTGGGGGTCTTTGTCCAATCCTAATGTATTGAGGGTTATGTCTCTACTATATCCTAATGTTTTGAGTATTGTGTCTCTACTGTATCCTAATGTTTTAGGGATATTAGTTTTTTATCCTAATGTTTTGAGAGTCTTTCTCCAATCCTAATGTATTTAGTGATGTGTCTCTATTATATCCTAATGTTTTAAGGATATTAGTTTCTGATCCTAATGTTTTGATGGTCTTTGTCCAATCCTAATGTATTGAGGATTGTGTCTCTAGTATATACTAATGTTTTGAGGATATTAGGTTTTGATCCTGATGTTTTAAGGATCTTTGTCCAATCCTAATGTATTGAGGGTTGTGTGTCTACTATATCCTAATGTTTTGAGGATATTAGTTTTTAATCCTAATGTTTTGAGGGTCTTTGTTCAATCCTAATGTATTTAGGGTTGTGTGTCTACTATATCCTAATGTTTAAAGGATATTAGTTTTTGATCCAGATGTTTTGAGGGTCTTTGTCCAATCCTAATGTATTGAGGGTTGTGTCAATACTATATCCTAATCTTTTGAGGATTCTAATGTTTTGAGGGTTTTTGTTCAATCCTAATGTATTGAGGGTTGTTTCTCTTCTATATCCTAATGTTTTGAGTGTATTAGTTTTTGAACCTAATGTTTTTAAGGTCTTTGTCCAATCCTGATGTATTGAGGGATGTGTCTCTACTATATCCTAATGTTTTGAGGATATTAGTTTTTGATCCTAATGTTTTGAGGGTCTTTGTCCAATCCTAATGTATTGAGGGTTGTGTCTCTACTATACCCAAATGTTTTTAGGATATTAGTTTTTGATCCCAATATTTTGAGGGTCTTTGTCCAATCCTAATGTATTGAGGGTTCGGTCTCTACTATATCCTAATGTTTTGAGGATATTAGTTTTTGATCCTAACGTTTTGAGGGTCTTTGTCTAATCCTAATGTATTGAGGGTTGTGTCTCTACTATATCCTAATGTTTTGAGGATATTAGTTTTTGATCCTAATGTTTTGAGAGTCTTTGTTCAATCCTAATGTATTGAGGGTTGTGTGTCTACTATATCCGAATGTTTTAAGGATATTAGTTTTTGATCCTAATGTTTTGAGGGTCTTTGTCCAATCCTAATGTATTGAGGGTTGTGTCAATACTATATCCTATTGCTTTGGGGATCCTAATGTTTTAAGGGTCTTTTTTCAATCCTAATGTATTGAGGGTTGTGTCTCTTCTATATCCTAATGGTTTGAGTATATTAGTTTTTGATCCTAATGTTTTTAGGGTCTTTGTCCAATCCTGATGTATTGAGGGTTGTGTCTCTACTATATCCTATTGTTTTGAGGATATTAGATTTTGATCCTAATGTTTTGAGGATCTTTGTCCAATCCTAATGTATTGAGGGTTGTGTCTCTACTATATCCTAATATTTTGAGGATATTAGTTTTTGATCCTAATGTTTTGGGGGTCTTTATCCAATCCTAATGTATTGAGGGTTGTGTCTCTACTATATCCTAATGTTTTGAGGGTCTTTGTTCAATCCTAATGTATTGAGTGTTGTGTCTCTACTATATCCTAATGTTTTAGGGATATTAGTTTTTGATCCTAATCTTTTCAGGGTCTTTCTCCAATCCTAATGTATTTAGTGTTGTGTCTCTACTATATCCTAATGTTTTGAGGATATTAGTTTTTGATCCTAATGTTTTGGGGGTCTTTGTCCAATCCTAATGTATTTAGGGTTGTGTCTCTACTATATCCTAATGTTTTGAGGGTCTTTGTTCAATCCTAATGTATTGAGTGTTGTGTTTGTACTATATCCTAATGTTTAGAGGATATTAGTTTTTGATCCTAATGCTTTTAGGGTCTTTCTTCAATCCTAATGTATTTAGTGTTGTGTCTCTACTATATCCTAATGTTTTGAGGATATTAGTTTCTGATCCTAATGTTTTGATGGTCTTTGTCCAATCCTAATGTATTGAGGGTATTAGTTTTTGATCCTAATGTTTTGAGGGTCTTTGTCCAATCCTAATTTATTGAGGGTTGTGTCTCCTTATATATCCTATTGTTTTGAGGATATTAGTTTTTGATACTAATGTTTTAACGGTCTTTATCCAATCCTAATGTATTGAGGGTTCTATCTCTACTATATCCTAATGTTTTGAGGATATAAGTTTTGGATCCTAACGTTTTGAGGGTCTTTTTCTAATCCTAATGTATTTAGGGTTCTGTGTCTACTATATCCTAATGTTTTGGGGAAATTAGTTTTTAATCCTAATGTTTTTAGGGTCTTTGTTCAATCCTAATGTATTTAGGGTTGTGTGTCTATTATATCCTAATGTTTTAAGGATATTAGTTTTTGATCCATATGTTTTGAGGGTCTTTGTCCAATCCTAATGTATTGAGGGTTGTGTCAATACTATATCCTAATGTTTTGAGGATCCTAATGTTTTGAGCGTCTTTGTTCAATCCTAATGTATTGAGGGTTGTGTCTCTTCTTATCCTAATGTTTTGAGTATATTAGTTTTTGCTCCAAAAGTTTTTAAGGACTTTGTCCAATCCTGATGTATTGAGGGTTGTGTCTCTACTATATCCTAATGTTTTGAGGATATTAGTTTTTGATCCTAATGTTTTAAGGGTCTTTGTCCAATCCTAATGTATTGAGGGTTGTGTCTCTACTATACCCTAATGTTTTAAGGATATTAGTTTTTGATCCCAATATTTTGAGGGTCTTTGTCCAATCCTAATGTATTGAGTGTTGTGTCTCTACTATATCCTAATGTTTTAGGGATATTAGTTTTTGATCCTAATGTTTTGAGGGTCTTTCTCCAATCCTAATGTATTTAGTGTTGTGTCTCTACTATATCCTAATGTTTTGAGGATATTAGTTTTGATCCTAATGTTTTGGGGGTCTTTGTCCAATTCTAATGTATTAAAGGTTGTGTCTCTACTATATCCTAATGTTTTGAGGGTCTTTGTTCAATCCTAATATATTGAGTGTTGTGTCTGTACTATATCCTACTATTTTGAGGATATTAGTTTTTGATCCTAATGTTTTTAGGATCTTTCTTCAATCCTAATGTATTTAGTATTGTGTCTCTACTATATCCTAATGTTTTGAGGATATTACTTTCTGATCCTAATGTTTTGATGGTCTTTGTCCAATCCTAATGTATTGAGGATTGTGTCTCTACTATATCCTAGTGTTTTGAGGATATTAGGTTTTGCTCCTAATGTTTTAAGGATCTTTGTCCAATCCTAATGTATTGAGGGTTGTGTCTCTACTATATCCTAATGTTTTGAGGATATTAGTTTTTGATCTTAATGTTTTGAGGGCCTTTGTCCAATCCTAATGTATTGAGGGTTGTGTTAATACTATATCCTAATGCTTTGGGGATCCTAATGTTTTAAGGGTCTTTTTTCAATCCTAATAAAGTTGAGGGTTGTGTCTCTTCTATATCCTAATGTTTTGAGTATATTAGTTTTTGATCCTAATGTTTTTAGGGTCTTTGTCCAATCCTCATTTATTGAGGGTTGTGTCTCTACTATATCCTATTGTTTTGAGGATATTAGTTTTTCATCCTAATGTTTTGATGATCTTTGTCCAATCCTAATGTATTGAGGGTTGTGTCTCTACTATATCCTAATGTTTTGAGGATATTAGTTTTTGATCCTACTGTTTTGGGGGTCTTTGTCCAATCCTAATGTATTGAGGGTTGTGTCTCTACTATACCCTAATGTTTTAAGGATATTAGTTTTTGATCCCAATATTTTGAGGGTCTTTGTCCAATCCTAATGTATTGAGTGTTGTGTCTCTACTATATCCTAATGTTTTAGGGATATTAGTTTTTGATCCTAATGTTTTGAGGGTCTTTCTCCAATCCTAATGTATTTAGTGTTGTGTCTCTACTATATCCTAATGTTTTGAGGATATTAGTTTTGATCCTAATGTTTTGGGGGTCTTTGTCCAATTCTAATGTATTAAAGGTTGTGTCTCTACTATATCCTAATGTTTTGAGGGTCTTTGTTCAATCCTAATATATTGAGTGTTGTGTCTGTACTATATCCTACTATTTTGAGGATATTAGTTTTTGATCCTAATGTTTTTAGGATCTTTCTTCAATCCTAATGTATTTAGTATTGTGTCTCTACTATATCCTAATGTTTTGAGGATATTACTTTCTGATCCTAATGTTTTGATGGTGTTTGTCCAATCCTAATGTATTGAGGATTGTGTCTCTACTATATCCTAGTGTTTTGAGGATATTAGGTTTTGCTCCTAATGTTTTAAGGATCTTTGTCCAATCCTAATGTATTGAGGGTTGTGTCTCTACTATATCCTAATGTTTTGAGGATATTAGTTTTTGATCCTAATGTTTTGAGGGCCTTTGTCCAATCCTAATGTATTGAGGGTTGTGTTAATACTATATCCTAATGCTTTGGGGATCCTAATGTTTTAAGGGTCTTTTTTCAATCCTAATAAAGTTGAGGGTTGTGTCTCTTCTATATCCTAATGTTTTGAGTATATTAGTTTTTGATCCTAATGTTTTTAGGGTCTTTGTCCAATCCTCATTTATTGAGGGTTGTGTCTCTACTATATCCTATTGTTTTGAGGATATTAGTTTTTCATCCTAATGTTTTGATGATCTTTGTCCAATCCTAATGTATTGAGGGTTGTGTCTCTACTATATCCTAATGTTTTGAGGATATTAGTTTTTGATCCTACTGTTTTGGGGGTCTTTGTCCAATCCTAATGTATTGAGGGTTGTGTCTCTTCTATATCCTAATGTATTGAGGGTCTTTGTTCAATCCTAATGTATTGAGTGTTGTGTCTCTACTATATCCTAATGTTTAAGGGATATTAGTTTTTTATCCTAATGTTTTGAAGGTCTTTGTCCCATCCTAATGTATTGAGGGTTGTGTCTCTACTATACCCTAATGTTTTAAGGATATTAGTTTTTGATCCCAATATTTTGAGGGTCTTTGTCCAATCCTAATGTATTGAGTGTTGTGTCTCTACTATATCCTAATGTTTTAGGGATATTAGTTTTTGCTCCTAATGTTTTGAGGGTCTTTCTCCAATCCTAATATATTTAGTGTTGTGTCTCTACTATATCCTAATGTTTTGAGGATATTAGTTTTTTATCCTAATGTTTTGAGGGTCTTTGTCCAATCCTAATTTATTGAGGGTTGTGTCTCTACTCTATCCTAATTTTTTGAGAATATTAGTTTTTGATACTAATGTTTTAACGTTCTTTGTCCAATCCTAATGTATTGAGGGTTCTGTCTCTACTATATCCTAATGTTTTGAGGATATTAGTTTTGGATCCTAACGTTTTGAGGGTCTTTGTCTAATCCTAATGTAATTAGGGTTGTGTGTCTACTATATCCTAATGTTTTGAGGATATTAATTTTTAAGCCTCATGTTTTGAGGGTCTTTGTTCAATCCTAATGTATTTAGGGTTGTGTGTCTACTATATCCTAATGTTTTGAGGATATTAGTTTTTGATCCATATGTTTTGAGGGTCTTTGTCCAATCCTAATGTATTGAGGTTTTTGTCAATACTATATCCTAATGTTTTGAGGATCCTAATGTTTTGAGGGTCTTTGTTCAATCCTAATGTATTGAGGGTTGTGTCTCTTCTATATCCTAATGTTTTGAGTATATTAATTTTTGATCCTAATGTTTTTAAGGTCTTTGTCAAATCCTGAGGTATTGAGGGTTGTATCTCTACTATATCCTAATGTTTTGAGGATATTAGTTTTTGATCCTATTGTTATGAGGGTCTTTGTCCAATCCTAATGTATTAAGGGTTGTGTCTCTACTATACCCAAATGTTTTGAGGATATTAGTTTTTGATCCCAATATTTTGAGGGTCTTTGTCCAATCCTAATGTATTGAGGGTTCTGTCTCTACTATATCCTAATGTTTTAAGGGTATTAGTTTTTGATCCTAACGTTTTGAGGGTCTTTGTCTAATCCTAATGTATTGAGGGTTGTGTCAATACTATATCCTAATGCTTTGAGGATCCAAATGTTTTAA
Organism: Lathyrus sativus; assembly: GCA_963859935.3. NCBI lineage: Eukaryota > Viridiplantae > Streptophyta > Magnoliopsida > Fabales > Fabaceae > Lathyrus > Lathyrus sativus. Next base: position 311,059,745 of record OZ012736.1, read on the forward strand.
GGGTCTCTTTTCAATCCTAATGTATTGAGGGTTGTGTCTCTTCTATATCCTAATGTTTTGAGTATATTAGTTTTTGATCCTAATGTTTTTAGGGTCTTTGTCAAATCCTGATGTATTGAGGGTTGTGTCTCTTTTATATCCTATTATTTTGAGGATATTAGTTTTTGATCCTAATGTTTTGAGGATCTTTGTCCAATCCTAATGTATTGAGGGTTGTGTCTCTACGATATCCTAATGTTTTGAAGATAATAGTTTTTGATCCTAATGTTTTGGGGGTCTTTATCCAATCCTAATGTATTGAGGGTTGTGTCTCTACTATATCCTAATGTTTTGAGGGTCTTTGTTCAATCCTAATGAATTGAGTGTTGTGTCTCTACTATATCCTAATGTTTTGAGGATATTAGTTTTTGATCCTAATGTTTTTAGGGTCTTTCTTCAATCCTAATGTATTTAGTGTTGTGTCTCTACTATATCCTAATGTTTTGAGGATATTAGTTTCTGATCCTAATGTTTTGATGGTCTTTGTCCAATCCTAATGTATTGAGGATTGTGTCTCTACTATATCCTAATGTTTTGAGGATATTAGGTTTTGCTCCTAATGTTTTAAGGATCTTTGTCCAATCCTAATGCATTGAGGATTGTGTCTCTACTATATCCTAATGTTTTGAGGATATTAGTTTTTGATCCTAATGTTTTGAGGGTCTTTGTCCAATCCTAATGTATTGAGGGTTCGGTCTCTACTATATCCTAATGTTTTGAGGATATTAGTTTTTGGTCCTAACGTTTTGAGGGTCTTTGTCTAATCCTAATGTATTGAGGGTTGTGTCTCTACTATATCCTATTGTTTTGAGGATATTAGTTTTTGATCCTAATGTTTTGAGGATCTTTGTCCAATCCTAATGTATTGAGGGTTGTGTCTCTACAATAGCCTAATGTTTTGAGGATATTAGTTTTTGATCCTAATGTTGTGGGGGTCTTTATCCAATCCTAATGTATTGAGGGTTGTGTCTCTACTATATCCTAATGTTTTGAGGGTCTTTGTTCAATCCTAATGTATTGAGTGTTGTGTCTGTACTATATCCTAATGTTTTGAGGATATTAGTTTTTAATCCTAATGTTTTTAGGGTCTTTCTTCAATCCTAATGTATTTAGTGTTGTGTCTCTACTATATCCTAATATTTTGAGGATATTAGTTTCTGATCCTAATGTTTTGATGGTCTTTGTCCAATCCTAATGTATTGAGGATTGTGTCTCTACTATATACTAATGTTTTGAGGATAATAGGTTTTGCTCCTAATGTTTTGAGGATAATAGGTTTTGCTCCTAATGTTTTAAGGATCTTTGCCCAATCCTAATATATTGAGGATATTAGTTTTTGATCCTAATGTTTTGAACCTCTACTCAACTAAAGTAATTAAATATAAACTTTAAAAGTTTAAAAAAACATGAAAGGAATTCATTAAAAGGGGTGGAGCAGAGTGCCTCCACTTCCGAATTGAAATTGTTAAAAGATAGGGCAAAAATGGAACACCGAGAAAATACTGCAGAACAGGGAAATCCTGAAATGACTTCTGTTCTAATGTTTCATTATACTTCGCTATATTTTTTCTTTTTTTCCCTCTTTCCTGCATATATTTTTACTTTCTAGCTTCTTGTCACTACAAACCATAATGCAGATGAAACACTGCTCAGTGCTAATGACAAACGAACAGATTCCAGGTTTTTCTCAAATGCTTACTAGTTGATTTTGTCCTTTATATTCCTGGGTATCTCTTTAATTTACAAAAGAAATTGGTGTTTGAAAGGACCAGAGTTCGGAACAGTCGATAGGGGCTGGATGGAGTCCCATAGCCTTTACTATCTATCTGCTTCATCCTGTGTTTGTTAAACTAGGATTCTCCTCATGCCATACATACTTAATTGGTTCATGGTATTCCAAAACTTTAGAAATCAATGTCAAACCTCTCCAAGTTATCTAGTTTGCATGGTGAGTCATGTACACTACAGAAATACACTCCTATTCAGTTTCCAAAACAAGTCAATATATGAGTATCATTACTTTTTAGTTAAGCTAACTCCAATGTCGGGTGTCCTTACTGTACTATCTCTACATTTGAGTCCAAACATTTGTTACTTCTATTGAATAATAAGCATTATATTCTGCAGCAAAAACGTATCAAATTACTTACTATAAAATTACTGATATAATTTTCAGTATTACAAGGAGCAAACATATGGATTTAAGCAACTCCCTTAAGTCTTATTCATGAAAGATCAAATAAAGATGGCAATAAAAAAACTGTTATCCTTCAAAAGTAAAACTTGTGATTCTGCAGGTTATGAAAACCTTTGTAACATGCAAGAATACAAGCCTCCAATTTCAAAATAACGGCTATCTACTTGTGGATGGTTTTGTCCAATTCGAACCAACAGTGATTGTATCAACTCTCTCACGGCATGGTTATTAGAGTGTATCCTGGAAATAATTTGAGGCATAACAACTAGCAATGTATTGATATTTACTAGGGAAAATCCTTTCGTTAGGGCCGTTTGAACTTATGCAGTAGCTCCATGGTTGAACCATAGTGTCAAAAGGCGAAGAATATCCTGTAGTTCACCAATGCATAAGAATCAAAGGAAAAAGACTCACGATTCAATAACATTCCTAGCTAGAAGAGTTCGCGTAGAAAATCAGATGTAGAATATAGACTTTCTTTATACCAGCATCAAGTAAGCGGGCATTAAATTTTATTCCATCTCCAGACATCACATTCGATGAGGTAGAAAGAGTAGATAATGAGCATAACACCTCAAGTAGTGCTTCAGGAGAAACTTCTGATGCCGGGTTTAGACAGAGGAAATTCAAACAATTTGTTATGTGCTTTGTAACTAAGGGTTGACGCAGAACCAAGAGACTTTTGAAGTGCTTAAGGATGCTGGTTTTGTATGTTAGTGACAACAAAGGAAAGCATTCTATCAAGGCATCCAGAATGTACAAAACCTGTTGGGCTCCCATAGTTTCTTTACCAGCATTTGAATTTGCATTATTTCCATCTGCATTTGCATTTTCTCCCCCAGCAAGCAGTAGAAACCTATCGAGTATGTTTTGAACACCTTCACTAGCAGATGCTAGTAGTGAAGACTTTTGAAAGCTTATCAAGACATCACGGAGAAACAAATGAGATTGCTCTCTTACCTGTTGGAAGATCTAGTCAGCACACATCATTCAAGCAAGTACCATAATTAAGTAAGCATTTACACCCTTAATCAGGAGCAAAAGCAGCCTAATAGAAAACCAATCAAAATTTATCTAACCCATTGCCCCTGTAGTTCAGTGTCTAAACATCTAAACATGCCATGTCCCATTCCCACCTATCTAAGCCTACACTCTGTTTATTACAGGTGAAAATGGGAAAAAGAGCTTCTTAAACTAAAACATCTAATGGTAGACCATTACAAACTCCAAACCACGTGCATTGTATAATTCCTATTTCGATATGATCAACTAGATTTTATAGTTTTATAAAAAGTGAGACATGAATATAAAAAATATCATATAGTATGCATCTCATTAATCACCAATTTTGCATTAGTTTATAAATAAACCACAGAGAATTGAGGTTAAGAATTCACAAGTTATTACCTTGTATCGCGAATCAGTAATAAACCCTAACAAAACATTGAACAGTGGGGACACATCAGCCCAATGAACATTGTGTCTGTTGATCAACAAATGCGAAAGGCACTTTAATCCATGAATAACCGCAGTTTCAGAACTTAACGGAGACTGAGTAACTCTCACAACCAAGCATAAGGGTTTCCGTGCACGAATTCTCTCTTTCCATTCAGGATCAGCTTTCACATTAAATATGTCGTACTTCTTGCCATCATCAATTACAGCATAAGGGGAAGGTCCATTCTTTGGTGCCCATTCCTTATACCTTGTTTCTGCATCCGGTATGTCTCCTAACTCCTCCATGGTTTGAGGTCCGTTTGGACCAAACATCTGCTCGTACAACTTAGCAGGAACTTCGAAATGGTTTTTTATATAACGGTCTTCTCCCGGTTGCCAGTACTCGTCGTTTGTTTTTTTAAAAAGCTCCTCAATGGTGACTCCACTATCCCTTTTATCGTAATCGTCTACATAGTTATACTGCTGAAAATATAGTTCATCTGGCTCTTCTCCCTCTCTAAGCTTATCGTCAAGAATAATAAACCAGTATCCCTAATCATCATGACCAAAGTAATGCTCCCTTGCACAATTTTCTGTAGTTGACCAATCATTGAAGTCGGCAGCAATTGCACAATAAGGAGCTCCTAGAGCCTATTCCATATAATCCACCCGATGTTCTGGATGACGATGCACAAGTAACCCCAAACCAAGAAAACCATAAACAGGAAGTATATTAACAACACCAACAGCATCCGGCATCAACCCATAACTTACCGTCATTTCACGAAAAAGCGAAACTGCAACTTTCGAACAAAACAATGCGAAAAGCTGACACAATCGAATTCCACGGCACCAAATCACAAGTCCCTCGATGACACAATTCATCAAACACCTTACGCGCATGAACAAGCGTATTACATTTACCATACAGCAAAACAACTGCATTACAAACAAATACATTAGAATCAAAACCCGATCGTAATATGAAAGCATGAATCAAAGTCCCGAGATTGAACCGGAAAGAAGATACAGTGTGGTTCAACAACTTTTAGGGTTTGGCTTCAATTGAAAGAAGGGATTGAGGAAGGAGATAAGACGCAATGGAAATCAAAATGGTGATGAAGCTTTTATCGAAATCTAAAGGACAAGGAACGAAGAAGATGAGATTATGGATATTAAAATTTAAATTTGGAAAAAGAGAAGACGTGAATGAGAAATGGGAAAAGGAAAAACGTGAATATATTGAGATTAAAAATATCATTTTAATTTTATAAATATTTTTTAAAAAAATTTGCAACAACTATGAAATCTTAAAAAATATCTTAAATAAAAATAATATGTATTAAAATTATCTTAAAGAAAATTAATTTAAAAAATAAATAAAAAATAATTTTTGATATTGAATAATTATTTTATACAAGATGCTTAAAACATTTGCGACGGTTGACTCAAACCGTCGTAAGAACTATCGTAGTCCATGAATAAGGATGGTTTTTTGATAACTGCCGCAAAAAATCTACGACAGTTGACCCTAACTGTCGTAACAACCGTCGCAATCTTGGAATAAGGACGGTTTTGTGATAACTGTCGCAACTCAAGTGTCGTAAATCTCCTTTTTTCTTGTAGTGCAAGAACATTTGAGGACATTGGTACAACCTCTGGTGTCAAAGATTGATGGTAGTGGGGTTCTACATGGTGGAACCGCCGCTGTACCTCCTCCAGCAGAAAACAGTACGCCACGGGCAGATGCTATCCCGGCGGTTATCCCTCCGGGCGGAGGAAACCAGACTAGAATTCCTATCCCAGTTCCAATGGGCCCTGTACAAGGTAACAACGGTCCCCAGTGGGAACAAGATGATCAAGAGGACTGTTGCACCCCAAAATTTGACCAACTGGTTCCCACGTCTGGTTTATGTTTCGATGCTTTTTACATTTGCATTCGCATACCGCATATGTTGCATTTTCTCAATCATATTGATTTTATCGAGATTACAATCCTGTTTTCACATTTCGGAGGTTTTAGACCGGTTCGGATGATCGGAGTTTCGGTTCTTGCCGCTTGTTTCGATCTGGTCTCGCGGTCTCTTTTATTTTGGTTAATTGCTTTTATTTGCATTTTTAGGATTTAACAGCTTTTTTCTAGATTTTAAATAGAATAATATAGTTTTTAGAATTTAATTAGACTTTATTAATAGAATTGTAGGTTTTAAATAGATTGTAATATAGTTTTTTCTTAATAGATTTTTAAATAGATATTAGTTAGATTTTAATTGTTTAGTTTTTATAGATTTTATTTTTATATAGAGTTTATTAGTTTAGATTTTAATTGAAGTGTTTAGTCTAATGGTTTTTCTTTTATTAGAGTTTATTAGAATCAATTTTCATTAATTAGCATTAATCAATAGTCTTTTTCGTTCAGTTAAGTGTAGCTTTTAATCATGCATTAGTGTTAGTTTTAATCTTTGCATTTTCGTATTAATTAAGTCTGTTATCATTAATTTTAGTCCAGTTAATCATTCATTAGTCTGAGTTTAATAGAGCCATTAGTCATTAATTCATTGCAATTAATCCAGTATTAGTCCATTAACAGAGTCATTAAGGTCTAGTGGGCCAGTTGTCCGAATTTGGGGGCCTAATTTCTGCCACATGTCATGCTATAAAGGCTGCCACACGTTTTCCCTCTCTCTCTTCCACCTCATTCTGCTTGACACCTCACTTTCCACCATCTTCTCTCTCCCACACGTGGCTTCTTCCTCTCTTCCCTCAGCCACACGTGGCTCTCACCCACACTCCCTCTCTGCATGCAACCGCCACCTGGCTTCCACAAACCGACCTCCATCGGAGTACATGCAACCGCCGCACCGGTCACCGGTAACCATCACCGGTGAGCCCTAACCGTCGCCGGAGTCCTCAACCACCACCGGAAACTGCAAAATTTCCAGAAACTCATCCAAGCATCTTCTAATCTTCTTCATCAATCTTCATCAGCAACTCGCCGGAAACATCAAACCATCGCTGAAAAATTCATAGCGTTCTTCATGATTCTCCAGAAATCCACATTGATCTTCATCATGCGTTCATCAATTTCGCCATTTCTTCAACACATTCAAGAACATTCATAGACCTTCAAGAACGTTCGTCAGCAGTTCATTGGTCTTCATCCAGTTCATCGCAAATTTTCCAAAAACGTTCCTCGCCTTCATCAATCTTCAAGTGTTTCGCCCAGAAATTCATCAAGATTTATCCAGACTGCAGATTTTTTAAGCTCTCCACGAATCTTCAAGCGTCTTCGACAACGATCATCAACGAGCGTCATCAGTCTTCAACCAGTTCTCCAGATCTTCATCTGATTTGCAAGAATCTTCATCAAGTTATTGATCTTCACCAGTTTCTTCAAGTCATCTACAGCTCCCTCACCTTCATCGCACCTCCAGGTTTGGCTTTGAACTGCTTTAACTTGTTAATTTGTTGTTGTTAGCTGAAGAACTAGGTTAGTTTGAGTGTTAGTTTTGTGAAACAAGATTAGGTTAGGAAGATGATTTGAGCTGAGAGATTGAAACGGTATGGTTTATGATGAACAAAGTTGCAAAGAGGAAATTGTGAGACAGAGAGAATCAGAGAGGGTGAGAACGGCGCTAGGGTTAGTGATGAACAGTAGAAAGGGGATTAAGGGGATTAGGGTTTTGTGAGCTGATAATGAGTGGATGTTCGACTCGGGCCTTAGGCCCATTGTTTTTTTGCTAAGCATCTCCTTGGTTTCCCGTTGCACCCTCCCTCTCCGTGTGATGTTTGGTTTTGGGCTTAGAGGACTTTGCTAATTACACCCTAGTCTGAAGGCCCAGTGAGTAACCAAGGCGAATTAATTGCTATTCGCCACGAGCTTTTTTCATTTTCCTTGATTTTCAAATTGTTTTCTGAATGGGTTTGGGCTTGGCGCGCGCCTGATATCCGCACCCCCCTCCTGAGCCCAACTTTATTTTGAACTGCATAATATTGCTATTCACCACGCCAGTTTATTATTTTTAGTTGATTTTCTTTTATTTTTCATGTTTTACCTATGGTTAGAAATTAATTCATAACAATTTGAAAAATAATCATTTTAGGATGGGATTTTTTCCCTAGTTCCCTTAGGACCTCTAGAAAATTATGAAACAATAAAAATATTATTTCATGCATTTTATATTGTTTGGTATATTTTACAATATTATTGCTTTTATTTTACATTTGTTTGCTACTTCATTTTTCTGAATTTAGTATGAGAGATTGGTGCATGATTTTTTATTGATTCTTGTGAGGTTGATTAGATTAGGGAAGTATATACCCCTAGGAATTTTTTCATATTTTTGTGACTAAAACTTAGATTAGTTTGAGAGGTAGATAGGAGAGGTATCAGAATTAGGGTTTCACAACACTTAGGTGTAGTTTAGGGCATAGTTTGGGGACTTAGGGTTTGATTTAGGCCTTGGGGTTTATATGGGGTATAGGATATACATTTAGGTTCCCTTAGAAATTAATCTAGGATTTTATAATGAGCATTACTATTTTACTTGATTTTTGCAATTTGAGTGATGTTTGTGTGTTTCCCTTTTGGGCTTTTGCTTGTTTGTTTGGTTTGGGTTGTTTCAATTGGGCTTGGGGCTTGGGCTTTGCTTGTGGGGGCTTATGAAGACCTTGAAGATGATTGGAGACAAAGGATGGAGCTTGGAGCCTGAAGATTCTTCCCCTTGAAGGTGGCTTAGGAGATAGGGAATGTAGGGAGAGCTTTAGATTAGATTGATTTCTTCTTGCAAACATAGAAAGCATCTTGTGCTTCTATTCCTCCCTATGAAAAAAAGTCCTTTTAGGGTATTCAAATCCCTCCTTTGGAGGGATAAGTGACATACTTTAGAAGTAGAACTTTGAGGGAACCTGTCCCCTACAATGCTAAGTGCTTATAGGCTTCCTTTGGTTGTCTATAAGCTGTTTAGCATTTCAACTTAATCTGATAATTGATTCTCTTCTGGAGTGAGTGCATTGAAGATATGAAGTCCATTGAAGATTGGTGAAGATAAAGCATGTGCCTGTCAAAGAGATTTATCTGTTGAAGCTAGGGTTTTGCTGCTGTTTGAAGCTGTCTATTTACTGGGGTTCAGTGCTTGCTAGAGCTTGGAGATTTTTGGAGACATGAGCTTATCTCAAGCTTGGGGTCATTGAAGGGTGAAGATGGGGTCTTGCTTGAAGTTGTTACTGTCATTTTTTGCTGTTAATCAACCGTAGCTGTCAGAGCTGTTGCTGTTAATCAACTGTAGCTGTCAGAGCTGTTGCTGTTTGAGCTGCTTACTGTAGGAGCTGGTGTTGCTGTCAGAGCTGGTGTTGGGTTTTATTTCTTTTTCTGTATTGATTGTTGGCTTGTACAGCTTGCCCCAAAGGTTTGAAGTGAATATTGTTCACTTTACCTGTTGTTTTCCCAGGTTCGAGGTTGAGTGGGACTCCCTTGCCTCGCTTGTATTGATGCATTGCATGCATGTTTACTGTTTACTGTCTATATCTGTTTCTTTTCTGTTTATCCCCTGGGATCTCTGTTTCCCTCTGTGCAAGAGAGAAGTATGACAGCCATTAGGTTTTAACCCATGCATGACAACATTAGGTTAGTTTTATTCCCTTTTCAACCCTAGGCTTTTTAGAGCTTGTTTCTCTTCCTATCTCAAACAACTCCAAAAAACACAGTAATAAGGTTAATCGATGTCGTACGTTACGGGCCTTAAGCTATTTGAGAAAGGGTTGCTGGAGAGCTTCTTTCCAGTAGTCTGACCGCTTAGTGTGGTACCCTTTGGGTGACACGCGACGCAGTCACTCTCAGATCATAGTCTCTAGGGCGACAGAGATTGCAAACATCATAAAAAAACAGTTCTTGCATAAAAGACTGAAAACAAACATCAAAGTGTCATTTTTGTCCGCTTGGACTCTTAATCAGAAGAAACCTCTTTTCAGAAAGATAAAAAACAGTCAGACAAATCTGTGTCTTCTGTGGCCCGAACTACGTTTGCTCTGATCTTTCATGTTGTATGAAAGTATGTAGGCATAAGATGTCGTATCCTAGCGAGCAACCTTCCCCTCCTTTCCCGTAGGTAGGCGAACTGCGTTGACTCTGATTTCTCGTTCCAGACGGGAATACGTAGGCATAAAGTGTGATACTTTGCCGAGTCATTTTCTTTTCTTTTTAACCCAGACCTATAGAGTAGATAGAATAACAATCCGTACTAGAAAACAAGCGTGGATCCCGTCGAGTGCGACGGACGTGAGGGGTGCTAATACCTTCCCCTTGCGTAACCGACTCCCGAATCCAGGATTTGGTTGCGATGACCATTCCTTTCCCGTTTCGCGTTAGGTTTACTCTGAGCGTTTCCTTTCCCTCCTTTGGAACGAGAAATCAGAGTCAACGTAGTTCGCCTACCTACGGGAAAGGAGGGGAAGGTTGCTCGCTAGGATATCGCATCCTATGCCTACGTACTTTCATACAGCATGAAAGATCAGAGCAAACGTAGTTCGGGCCACGGAAGACACAAGCTTGTCTGAATGTTTTTTTATCTCCTTATGAAAGGGTTTTTCCTGATTAAGAGTCCAAGCGGACAAAAATGACACTTTGATGTTTGTTATCAGTCTTTTACGCAAGAACTGTCTTTTATGATGTTTGCAATCTCTGACGCACTAGAGACTATGATTTGAGGGTGACTACATCGTATGTCACCCTAAGGGTGACACACTAAGCAATCAAGTTACTGAAGAGTGACCCTCCAGCAACCTTTCTCAAATAGCTTAAGGCTCGTAGCGTACGACATCGATTATCCTTATTACTGTGTTTTGAATTGTTCTGAGATAGAAGAGAAAGAAGTCTAAAAAATCCTAGGGTTTGAAAGGGAATCAAAACTACCCTAATGTTATCATGCATGGATTACAACCTAATGTTTGTCATAATTCCCTCCTGCGCAGAGGAAATCAGAGATCCTAGGGGATAAACGGAAAAGAAACAACAAAAATACAATAAACAGTAAGTATGCATGAGATGCAGCAAAACAAGAAAGGCCAGGGAGTCCCACTCAACCTCGAACCTAAGAAAGCAACAGGAAAAGTGAATCAACTTCACTTCAAGCCTAAAAGGCAAGCAGCACAAGCCAACAGACAATACAGAGAAAAACAAAAGATACAGAGGAGGCAGCCCAAGCAGCAGCAACAAACTTCTACAACAAACAGCAACAACACGCTCTGAACAGCAAAGTTGAAATGACAGCAAAAGTCTTATCTTTGAGCTAGATTCCATCTTCAAGCTTCTTCACTCTTCATCTCCAAGCTTTAGCAAGCACACTCCAAGAAGAGATTTGTCATCAAGATCAAGTTGCAATGTTGGCATACTTGCTGAAAACCAAAGGAATTCAACAAGAACAAACATCGAAGTGGAAGTGTATCCTCAAAAGTTCTACTCTCTAGGGTATGCCCCACTTCCCTCCTAAGGAGATATGGAACTTCCCTAAGAGGACTTTGCATCATAAGATAAAATAGAAGCAAAAAATGCATTCTATGTTTGATGGAAGAAATGAACTAATTCTACAAATGCTCTCCCTAAAAGCCTAATTCTACCAACTCCTAAAACAAACTTAAAAGAGAAAGAAAGCTCCACTCCAAGCCCCACTCTTCTAGCCAAAGCATCTTCATCATGACCAGAAGCTCCTCTAAAAAGGAATCCAAAGTCTTCAAGCTCCAAGTCCACCAAATGCTCCAAACAAGGCAAAGCACTCAAGAGAGAACACCGAAAGCAACAATCAATTGCAAAACCCAAAACAAATAGCAAACTAAATTGTAAAATTCTAATAAAATTCCTATGTGAACATGCATGTTTGAAAATTCTAAAATTCCAGAATCAGGACATAAATCAATTTCTAGGTCATCTAAACAATTACTAAATGAAATTTGGTCATGGGAAACCATTATTTGGGAAGGCTCTAAACTACACACCTAAAACAGAATCTAATCAATTTTACAAATTCTAATAAAATTCCTGGGGAAACCTATGGGCGTTCTCTAAATCATATCGAAAGAATCAGCTCAAAAGCATAAAGCATCAAAGAGAACAAAATTAAACAAACAGCAATATCAATTATGCATAACAATGGATATTAGCACAAAAGAAAATTCGTAACTAATTCAAGTAAAGTTCTAAAAATGCAAACTCAACTCCTACAGTTTCTTAAGACAATTAAGATCTACAAGAAAAAATTTCATAATTTTTCGATCATTTTTACTATTTTTAACGCAATTAATCTAAACAGCTATTAAAACAGAAAAAAAAAAAGAACGAAAATGAAATAAATTAAATTTCACATACCGGCTTCGGAGCGTCGAAACGGAGTAGTTGGAGCTCGTTTTTTCTTGCCAAAAAGTGCGGAAAACCTTTGTTGAAGTTTGTTGGAGAAGATTAAATTCTTGATAACTCTTGAAAATACCTTGAATCCAACTTTGATCTCTCACTTTTTCTCTTCCAAACTCCAATGTCAATCTATGGTTTTTGCACAAATGAATCACCAACTCTTGCTTTGAACCTCTTCACAAGTATATATAGAATGTATTTGAAGACCCTAGAAAGTTCTATATTTATCCAAGGAGAATGTATTTGAAGACCCTAGAAAGTTCTAGATTGATCCAAGGAGAAAATCAACTTCTCATGTCATGAAAATCTCTTCTTATGCTATGCACATACCATCTCATGTTTTTGGCTTGCAATTCCCTTGGTTATGAGTTTAAATTCTCTCCAAATGAGATATTGGAGGTGTATGGATGGAAAGGAGCCTTGCATTTACTTGGAAGTGTGGTTTTGCAATTGTGCCTTATGGTTCAAGTAACCAATTTACAAAGCAAGTCCTTGAAATAACCCTCAATTCAAAATTGTGGCAATGCCATTGTCTTTAAAATGAATTTTACAAATCAAATTGGTATGTAATATGGCTTGTTTGTGACCTCTAACCCAAAATTTAATTTTTTCCACCAAACTTTATTTGACTTATTCCTTTTTTCTAGGCCATTTTAAGTGACTTTTTGAAATAAGCCGATCAATCCACCATGATGACTTACTTGACCTAAAAACATCATTTTAAGCACATTCCATGTTGAACAATTTTTCATTTGAGAAGTGGAACATGGAGATTTTGACCTATGCTCAAAAATGACCTGTAATTCAACTTTCCCAAAATACCCCTGGTTTGCCAAGACCATAACTTGCGTTCTACAAATCCTCTTGAGGACTTCTAGTACTCAAATTAAAGATAAGATCAATATCTACACCTCTTAGGTTGGCCAAGAATCCATTTGAAAACTCCTTCATGAGCAAAAGTTGCTTGGAAGTCAAGTGACTTTCACAGACAAATTTCAGTATCCTCTGGGGACCCATAACTTGCAAGAACCATAACTTGAGTTCTATAAATCTCCTTGAAGAATTCTAGTACTCAAATTAAAGCTATTGAGATGTTCTACAAGTTTCATGTTGACCAAGAATTCGTTTGAAACATTCATTTTGACTTATCTGGCTTGGAAGTTAGGCCTGAATTAGGGTTTTTTACACTGAAACCCTAATTTAGTAACTCCTCTTCTTCTTGATTCCTTTTGATTTATCCTTGGCACAACACCACACATGCATCCACATACCAATTCATGAATTCCACATACTCCAAGTAGGCCTTGATGCCCTCCAATCAACCATTTGACCTAGGGTTGACCCAAATGAAACCCTAGTTGACTGCATTCAACTGTAGCTCTGGTACTTGTATCAATGACTTGACTCATCTTCAAAATGACCCTCTAGGTCTTCCATGATCTTTGTACACTTTCCATGGCCTTAGCCATGGCTCACACACTCATTGATGATCTTCAACATATCCCCAAGATTGGGAGAGAAATCCACTGGCTGACCTTCAAACTTTTCAAAGCTTCAACTCATTTCTTGATTACTTGGATGATCCTGAACTTGAATAAAACCCCTTGATGGGCCTCTTTCTGATAAAAATGGAACTTGATCCCCTGTTAGATGACTTGTTATGCTATGTTAAGCAAATGATTAGACTATGTACATGACTTAGTATGCAAATGACAATGCAATTGAAACATAAACTAAGTGAAATAGGTTGAGCAAATTTTGGGGTGCAACAGCTGCCCCTATTCAAGCGACTTGGACCCGACTGGGTGAAGAGCGAACGGCCTTCAAACATTCGAGGTACGAGACGGTTGAATACCAAGAACCCGGAAATTTGCTAACCGTAGAGATAAGCTGCACCACTGCTTGGGGAACAACATTCGTCGGTTGAACCTGATTGTTACGGTAACCACTGATCAACCACCTGATACAGATCTGATTAACTGCCTGTGCAGCACCAAACTTGTCAATATAGGAATAACCTGGACGACTTCCCTGGGGAAGTACTTCTGTCAACAAACAGAACTATGCCAACGATACAGGAAAAGAGCTCCGCCACTACTACGGGAAGATAACACCGCCATCGCTAAGGGTAATAATCTGGGATAATAACACCGCCATCGCTATGGGAAATGCTCCGCCATCACTACGGAAAATACTCCGCCATTACTACGGGAAATAACTCCTCCATCACTACGGGCAATAACTCTGCCATCACTACGGGAAATTACTCCGCCATCACTACGGGAAATAACTCCGCCATCACTACGGGAAATAACTCCGCCATCACTACGGGAAATAACTCCGCCATCACTACGGGAAATAACTCTGTCATCACTACAGGAAATACTCCGCCATCACTACGAGAATATAACCCCGCCACCACTACGGGAAATAACTCCGCCATCACTACGGGAAATAACTCCGCCATCACTACGGGAAATAACTCCGCCATCACTACGGGAAATAACTCCACCATCACTACGGGAAATAACTCTGCCATCACTACGGGAAATAACTCCGCCATCACTACGGGCAATACTCTGTCATCACTACAGGACATAACTCCGCCATCACTACGGGCAATACTCTGTCATCACTACAGGACATAACTCCGCCATCACTATGAGCAATACTCTGTCATCACTACAGGACATAACTCCGCCATCACTACGGGCAATACTCTGTCATCACTACGGGACATAACTCCGCCATCACTACGGGCAATACCCTCGAATACAGCTCCTCTGCCCATCTTTGCAGTAACTAACTCCATCAGTCAAATGGGTAACACATAATGGTCCAATCTTTCAATCTCTAATGCTGACACTGTAATAAATCTGAGAAGGACTCTACTAGGGATTTTCTGAACTCAAACTGCCAGACACTTACTGCGACATAAGTGGCAACTTCCAAAAATCGATTCGCGAAACCTTTTGATAACGTCATAACAACAATCTTGAAGAAATACTCCGCTGGAGGGGTAAGATAAACTTGAACAAGCAACTTTGTGGGGAATAATGACAAGACGAACATGATTATCACATGTCTCATGCGAATATTTGGTAACTGATCTGAGCAAGAGCTCTTTCCACCTGCAAGGGAAACAACACTTGGATACCAAAGGTTAACCAACCTGACCTATGTTTCAAAATGCGCATGTTTGACAATGGCGTAATGCTTCGTACAGCACGGATATGCTACGCGTTTTTGGGTAGATGCAAATATGACACTATATGCAAATGCAAATGCAGGCTTGAGCTGCTGGGGAAACTTTGACAAGCTTGCTTCACCACGGCTGTTGAAAGCAAATACCCTCATGCTGGGGGATGAACAGGTATCATACAGTCCTCCAGCCAAAATAAATGTCGGGCATACAACCAACTCTGCCGAGGAGATTAAACCTTGAT
Source organism: Lathyrus sativus (assembly GCA_963859935.3). NCBI lineage: Eukaryota > Viridiplantae > Streptophyta > Magnoliopsida > Fabales > Fabaceae > Lathyrus > Lathyrus sativus. The sequence goes on from OZ012736.1 coordinate 311,075,265, forward strand.
TTCCACTGGGCGAAAAGAACACCTGTTGGGGAGAGTAACTCCACTGGGGAAGAATCGGCTCTCTTGGGGAAAGTAAACTGACTGAGCAAGAAATGACTCAGCTGGGGAACAAGGGAATCCTTCTGGAGGAAGCGATGCTGTCCGGGCATAGCTTACCAACTCGGAGTTACCACTCCGTTGGGGATAATCATCCTGACGAAGGCATGACGACCTGCGGGAAGAAAAGACGTCTTCTATGGGAGTAATCTTTCTGAACCAACTATGACTTGGCTAAACACAGCGGGAATCCTCCAAGCTGGGGATTGATCGTTCACATACTCGACTCTCTGGGGAGTGCAACCTCTGCAAGGGATACTGATCTTAACTGGCTGGGGATATCCTCTAGGGATAAGCTGCGACTAGCTGGGGAAATTGATCCCTCTGGGGATGAAATGTGACCTGCATGGGGATTAGCATCAACTGAAATCAGGCTCTTCATCAAAAGATTTTGGCTGGGGAACCACGAGTTCCATCCACCTTCTCGGAAATTTGCCCCAGAAATACCAACATGCCTCAGCCTGAACACTTCGTCTTGAAGGGAAAAGCTAGCCATGGTGCTACCTCACAATACCTTGCCCCCGAACCGACACCAATTTCCTGATAAAGACTCTTTGATTTTTGTACCCTGATGGTTAGATATGAATTGCTTCTGCACGTTAAACCCAAAAGGATGTCCCAACAAAACCTTTTGTTCTTAGGGTGATCTGCCCCGGTCTTGCAATAACCTTTTGCCCCTGATCGGTCGATTCGTGAAGCAATGCCCCCTAGCTATGAGAGATCTTGCCAAATCTTGACCTAATTGCCCCCAGATTAACTGATTCTTGGGTGGCTGACTCCCACTGGGGATTAACGGATATATCCTGCCCCGGCTTACGAAACATTCAGACATTCTGCATTCTATCCTGATCAGACTTCCCACTGTAGGAAACTTTCCTGCTGCATGTGCTTACTCGTAAGTAAAACTAGTTGTCCTGCATAAAGGATATATTAAATGCAATGCATATGACAGTTTCAAAATCCAAGTCTGTTCACTGGGAGAAAAAAAATTTTGCGACATGTAATGAATCAATTGTCAATATTAATGCTGATAAGAGGAGCCCTTTTAGGAGTCAGTTTCGATGCGATCTTTACCGGAGTATGCTCTTGAACTAAACCTTTTTCAATTAGGACTTCTTCGGGTTGTAACGTGGTCAGGTTCACGGTTAACAAGGAAAGATACAGGCTCAAAGTTTATTTCAACCCGCTCATTCTCCGTGATGTTCTCCAATCCTATGTTCAGCTAATTTAACTTCAGCGTTCACCTATTAAAGGTGGCGTGATAGTTCAAGAAATCATTCTTTTTCGAAGTGACATTCACTCTCTTTTCGTCTTTGTTTGGGCACCGGTAGCCATACGATTCCGAGGATTTTCTTTCATGATCCTTTTTCGCTTTTCATTTCTTCGCTTTTTCGTTTTCCCCTAACTTTTGCCTGGACTAACTCTTTTGAATTTTTGAGTCCAGCGGGGTACCCTAATTTTTGCTTAAGTCGCTTGCTTTCAAGATTCGACTTAGCGGGCTTTTTCTTTTCGATTTTTCTTTTTTTCTTTTTTTTTTTGAACAAATCGTATGGCCTCGGCTCGTATGACTTGCTAAAGAGATTGTGACTGTTTCACTCCTGATCGGCCAGGTCTAACCATCATGGTTTTTTAGGTACGACCTATAACGGCGTGATTGACCCTCGAACGAACACTCGTTTTTTTATTTGAACGCTTGGTCAAATTAACTGACACCTACCCTACCCCGGGTTAAGATTGAGGGTTTTTCATTTTCACAAAGAAACTCCTACTACTAGGCTCAAAGGGGTTAACAAGGGATTATCTTCCTTATATCTCCGGTGTTTATGGATTGAAAGAATGCATGTACCTCATCAACAGGTTTTTATCCAAAAGCATACCATCGGAAGTTTTTTCGTCATCTGTTTTCGTCATCCTCCCCGGATTCCACTTAACAAGCGTTTGAAATAAATGAAAACACAAAGAGTGAACACGACTGGATTAATTCAAAACATGCATATTTATTTCATTTATCAATATCAGTTGAAAAACAACAAGTTTTACAAACGAAATTTTCAATTAAACAGAAAGGCAACTACAAATGCAAAGACATGAACAAGATATCATGAAAAATGCCAATGTCTCAGAACCGGACTTCTTGCATTTTGACTTATTGGCGAGTCAACCCTCCTCAGAAACAATTGTTAGAGGTAGCCTGCTGTTGTCTTGACCTGTTTTCCACGGCCCGACCAAACTTAGAAACCTCTTTCATCAATCCGACTTTCGCTTGTCCGTGGCCCTGCACCACATTGGGGACCCTATCAGAGAAGTTGATAGCTTTGCTGTCAATCAAATCTTGGACCTTATGCTTGAAAGCGTGGCAACTCTCAATATCATGTCTGGGTGCCCCGGAATGAAACTCACAATGCTTACTGGCGTCGAAACCAGATGGAGGTGCGCCCGTTGGTGGGGCCATCGTTCTCTTTTCAACAAGGTTCATCCCTAACAAGGTCTGAAGGAGTTCAGCATACGTTGATGGGGGTGCCTCAAATACTCTCTTTGACTTCCCCTCCTGAATTCTTCGCTGAGCCGGATGCTGGTGTTTCATGCGCTGCTGGTTTTGATCAACCCGTTCCTTAGACTCATGCACTGTCATCCTCAAATTCAGCCCAGGCATTGGCGACTGTTGTGGACCTAGAGATTCAGTTTCCAATGATTCCAGGATATGCCTTGATTCTCTTGCAACTTCCGGTAGGGAAATAGGAATATCGGTCCCTGAGACCTTTATACCGCCCGACACAAATTCAAATGCCTTCTCATCCAGCAAATCTTGAATCTTTTGCTTGAACGACTTGCAGTTCGCGATGTTATGCCCTGGTGCACCGGAGTGGAAGACACAATGGGCGTTCACATCATAGCCTGGTGGTGGTTGCCCAGTCAATGGAGCCAAAGTGCGGGGTTTAATCAGTTGAAGTTGGAACAAGAGTTGCACCAATTGATCGTAATCCACCGGAATCTCATCAAATACCCTTCCAGAGAGCTTCATCCTTTTATCATACCCCCTTGAGTTATCTTAGAAATCAGTCGCGACTGTCGACGAGGAGAATCCCGAGCTTCGAATTGTGTAGAGGGTCTCTTAGGCCTATCATGCCTGGGCCCTGGTTCATCCGACCCCTGTGGGGCAAGTAAACCGACCACAGCTTCGGACATAGGCTCACCTTCTCTTCTGAGTACATTCCTCAATATTTCAGCCATCAGTCCTACCTGAGCCTTCAATCGGTAATTCTCCTCTTCGAGCGTATCTTGATTCGAGCGCAACGCGTGCATGTCCTTCATGATTTGCCCCAGTTGGCCTTGAACTTCAATTAACTCAGATTGAACATGCTCCATGTCTATCTCTGTAAGTCGACGTCCAAACCCCTAGAGGAAACCCTGACGGTCATGAAGAGTGATATCAGCAGTACTATCATTAGCCCGTGCAATTAGAGGTTGTACAATAGTCTGCAGCTGTTCTTGGCCCCTGGCCATGGTTTCCATTGCTTGTATGAACTGCGTCATGTTGCCGCGCAACTCCTGCATCTCATTCTGAATTTGATCCATTATCTATCTTATAGCTGTTTCTGCTTGAATAGCGATGAACTCTTTGTTCGTCAATCCTGGAAAACCTGAAGATGCAGGAAATAAGATATAAATTCAAGGGTGCCGGTCATGCAATATGAATGCAAATGCAATTGTGTAAATATGCTACAGGTTATATCCCCCCCGACTTTAGTCTCGAAGAGAAGGCCATCACGACAATGGAGTCCCTATCCAGCAAGCAAGGAATCAGAAAACCCTCATATATAACAAATGCCAAGAGGCTGAGTACAAGAGTACAACTGAATACAACTGAAGAGACCTCGGCCAACAAGCCTGGCGATGGTCCAAATACAAGTACAAATAACAAAGGTAAGGCAAAGATAAATCAGGCCAAGTGGCGTGCTCTGACGTCCTCCAATATCCTCATCGTCTCCGAGTGCCCTAGTCGGGAGATCAGCTCCTGAATCAGTAAAGCATGCCGCTCGGTAGTGGATCTCAGCTTTTTGGCATCATCCTGGTAGTCTCCTTTGCTAGAACACTCGTCAAATCTGTACCTCTTGGAACCGGCCTTCTTATCATAACCTCTCGGCTTCTCGTCAATGTCACCTACTCTGAGCTCCGCAGCGCTCCTAAGTGATGTCGCTTCAGCAATCTTTGCGTCTTGGGCTCTAATCTGTGCCTCTAGCGCGGCAATCTGCAGCTTCAATTCGTCTTCCCGCTCCTTCCGCTTAGTAAGCGTGGCATTCCACAAAGCTTCCCACTTGTTGATACAGGCATAAGCTTTGCTTAAAAGTTCCTTCTTGGAAGTAAGCACCTTGCTAACACCGTTTAAGGCTATTCCCACTTTTTCTTTCTTGTTGGTTGCTTCTGTTAGCTCCGACCCCAACCTGTTAATCAATTCAGTCTGTTCCTTCATAGTGAAGGTGGCTTCCTTCTTCTCATGACGCAACTGGAAGATCTCCTTCTCTAACTCCTCATTGGCTTTCTTCAATTCCTCGTTTTCAGCCAACAATTTGTTATACTTCTCACTCTCTTCTGCAAGAGGTACCTCAATCAATGGAAGATACAGGGGTTCCACAGCAGGATAAGGCATCAAGGAAGTACTAGCTCTCTCGCGGATCCACGCCAAATAAGGATCATAAGCTCTGTTGTTGCTCTTACCGAGCAAAGCCTTCCCCCTCCTATGGATGTTAGCCCATGCATGTCTCAATTTGATCAAAACAGCCGTGTCCGATAAGCCCGTGAGATACAGAGATTCCTGTATCTTCTTCTCAATAGGAGCGTCTCTCAAAGCATAACCGAACTGTCGTACCAGCAATGAAGGGTTATAGTTAATACAGCCTTTCTGCCAAATCAGGGGAACATTCGGAAAGCCACTGCAACTATATATAAGGTCAGTACCAAGCATACTCCGATCAAACCAAACGATATTCTCAGCAAACAACCCCATCAACCGGGAAGACCAATCCAAAGTATCAACAACATCCACAAAAGGTCCTTTCTTCGGAAGGTGCCCCTGGAACCACCTGTACAAGAGCGGAAGACAACAGGAAACATTCTTGCCGCGACGTTTCTCATTCTTGTAGTGAATGGAATGATAAACATCGCCCAAGAGAGTAGGAACTGGATTCTTCGAGGCAAGAATCAAGAAGGCGTCTGAGTCGACAAAATCTGGTACATTAGGAAACAAGACAATTCCGTAGATGCAGACATCTAGAATAGCACTGAAGGCAACCCAACATCCACTCTTTGCGCACTGTGTAGCCTTCTCAACTAGGACAGACAAGTGAGAGCCATAGGCTCCATTCAGCTTAACCAACCCTCCAGGAAACTCAGAAGCGTCCAAACTGACGATCTCAGCAGGGGCAGATAACTCAGGCTCAGCATCAACATGTACAAAGGGCATCTGGTCCAACACAGGAACTCCCAACATTGCAGAATACTCCTCCAAAGTGGGTTCCAGAATATAGTCAGGAAATAAGAAACATCTCAGTTGCGACTCATAAAACTGCAATAAAGTATACACCCCAGTCATCTCAAATGCTGAAGGTCGGTACAACAAGCTAAGCAATCTCCCATAAGATACTCTGAACTCAGCCCTCACTCTCTCATCTACTAGAGCAACTAATCCTAGCAAGGAACTGATATCTGGTAAATGCAACCGGTAAGCAACGGTCCTCTTCAGGGACTCCATGTCTGGCTAGAAGATGCATTAGAATCAGAGGGGAATGATCACCTGCAACATAAATACATGTTAATGAAATGCAATCATGAAAATGCACATGCATATGCAAACAAGGGACCAAGTGCAATGCTGGTAGACTGGGCTGCTCTGTACTGAAGCCTGAGAACCATCCAATCTTTATCTCAAACCAAACTACTCAAATGAACCTTGTAACCACATCTCACTGACAGAGATAAACCGGGTGTTCTGAGGTCAAAGGTTTCCTGCAAACAGACCCACCTACCCCTTACAGGTATGTACTTAACTCGCAGATGAGGTATGGCATCCTATGCGGGTTCAACGTCACCGACTTTCAAGAGCGATGATACGATACCCAGAAGGTGTGGCATCATCATCCCTTGAAGCGGCCTCACTTAGTTGAATCCCAATTGATAGGTTCCCAGAGTCGACAATCCTCGGGTCAGACAACTTGTCGAGCCCTAAGGGCCAGGCAAGAAGCATCAAAGAGAATCTCGTCCAAGCGTAAATTTTGTGGCTAGCTGGTGCGAGCTAAGCAAGCAGGCTAACCATTATTCTCTACTTCTAAGTCTATGTGTAACCTCAAGCCCAGGTCCGGCTTATCTCTCAACAGATTACCCCCTTCCCACAGCAGCAATAACAGTATAAAGCCGATAATAAAAGGCGGAAAGTAAAGATAGAAAAGTAAATCTATACAACACCCATGACGGGAAAACAAGCGCTAGGATTGACTCGCATAGGGGATATTCTTGTCCCCATCAGAGTCGCCAGCTATTGGGGACAGGCCCAGACAGCTAGGAAGAAAACCCAAGGCGAGACTCGCATAGGGAACCATCGCAGTCCCCAGCAGAGTCGCCAGCTGTGGGAAGAATTGTGAAGGTGGGGTGTTCCCTGGCTGTGAGAAGAATTGTGAAGACTGTATGATTTGTCCCGAAGGATGTCAGAATCTGAAAGACCATGTACAACGCATGATGGATGACGGTTTATTTCAATTTGATAGAATCTGTGAGAAGAATGCTGAAGAGGTAGTCATTAAAGATAAGGACGAGGTGGCCACCATCTCCATCCCGTACAAAACGATTACAATTTCTGCGCCTCCGGCAAGGCCCACTATTATATTCACAAAAGCAGGACATGTACCCTATGAGATCTCTAAGGCGATCCCTTGGAACTATGGGGCCGAGGTCTATTGCAACGGGAAGAAATAGGAATTAAAGAATTCGCCCTTGGACTCGATTGACAATTTGGTAGGAGCTGGAGGAATGACTCGAAGTGGGAGAGTGTTTGCACCTCCCGAAGTAAATGCAGAAAAGACCGACAAAGGTAAAGGGAAGATGATAGTTGAAGAGAGTTCCCAGACTAGAGAAAAGGAAGCTTTACTAAAGGACGCAGAGGAATTTATGCATTTGATAAGAAAGAGAGACTACAAAATTGTAGATCACTTACAACAGACTCCTTCAAAGATTTCCATCTTGTCGCTGCTGTTATGTTCTGAAGCTCACAGGAATGCTTTGCTCAGGGTTTTGAATAATGCTTATGTACCTCAAGAAATATCCGTGAATTATTTGGAAGGAGTGGTGGCCCACGTCAATGCAGGTAACGGGTTGGGATTCACTGATCATGATTTGACACCGAAAGGAAGAAATCATAATCTGGCTTTGCATATCTCGATGGAATGTAGAGGTGTTTTTTTGTCACATGTACTAGTAGATACTGGGTCGTCACTAAATGTTCTACCCAAGAAGGCCCTCATGAAGCTAGACACGCGAGGGATAACATGCACTCCGAGTGACTTGGTGGTCAGAGCGTCTGATGGGACGAGGAGGTCTGTTTTTGGGGAGTTGACTTTACCAATTTAGGTTGGTCTTGAGATTTTCGATACGGTATTCTATATAATGGATATCCAGCCAGCATATAGCTGCCTTTTGGGTCGGCCTTGGATACGCTCAGCGGGGGCTGTGACGTCAACTTTTCACCAGAAATTGAAATACATGGTGGATGGAAATATTGTGACTGTTTGTGGAGAGGAAGACATCATGGTGAGCCATCTGTCTTCATTCAAATATGTGGGGGTCGATGGTGAAATTCATGAAACATTGTGTCAGGAATTTGAGACTGTCCAAATCAAGGAAAAGGCGTCGGTCGAGGTCAAAGCTCCAGAAGTTGCCATGTCGTCATACAAGGAAGCCCAAGCCGTAGTGGAATCCGGATCAGCACAAGGATGGGGGCAGGTGGTAAGCGTCCCCAACAAACAAGATAAGTTTGGATTGGGATACAGCCCATATGCGTCTTCTTCACAAAACGCTCCACGTTACAAAGGACTTGTTCAGTTCACCAATGGTGGGGTGATATTCGAAATAATCAATGTCGTATCTAACGAGGAAGAAGACAGCGACTACGACATGGATGCGTAAATCAAGCCATGTGTCCCTGGCCAGGGTTTGAAGAATTGGACCGTGGAAGAAGTTATCTCTGTGACCTATGAAGAGTAATTGCTTTGTTTTTATTAATGCATTACCCTATGCTCTGCCCGGAGCATAGCGGTCTTTATCTGTAGGGCCCTATCTGTTATGTGTGCGAACAATCTTTTATCATTATCAATCAAAAAGGCATCTTTTCATTCAAAATTTTGTGATCCTTGTTTTTCTTGTTTTTGTTTTCTAACAATAAAATGGCAATGTGGTTTGTGTTTGTTTGTTTGCATATCATTTAAGCATAAAATCATCATCATTACAGGTTGCACATTTCATACACCATCAACTCAGACTCGTCTATGACTCGGTGTGACTTTGACAATTCGATCTTTCAAGGGGAAGAAGAGATCGAAGAAGACAAAGACCTGCCCGAAGAGCTTGCCAGATTGTTAAGACAAGAGGAGAAGGTTATCCTGCCTCATTGTCGCTACTGCGAAAATCGGCGCTGGCTGAACAGAAGAGTCGCCATCGTGCGTTATTTATCCCAAAGGAGGGAAAGGAAACGCTCGAAGTAAACCTACCGCAAAGACGGGAAAGGAATGGTCATTGCAACCAAATCCTGGATTCGGGAGTCGATTACGCAAGGGGAAGGTATTAGCACCCCTCACGTCCGTCGTACTCGACGGGATCCACGCTTGTTTTCTAGTACGGATTGTTATTCTATCTACTCTACAGGTTTGGGTTAAAAAGAAAAGGAAATGACTCGGCAAAGTATCGCACTTTATGCCTACGTATTCCCGTCTGGAACGAGAAATCAGAGTCAACGTAGTTCGCCTACCTACGGGAAATGAGGGGAAGGTTGCTCGCTAGGATATCGCATCCTATGCCTACGTACTTTCATACAGCATGAAAGATCAGAGCAAACGTAGTTCGGGCCACTGAAGACACAAGCTTGTCTGAATGTTTTTTTATCTCCTTATGAAAGGGTTTTTCCTGATTAAGAGTCCAAGCGGACAAAAATGACACTTTGATGTTTGTTATCAGTCTTTTACGCAAGAACTATCTTTTATGATGTTTGCAATCTCTGACGCACTAGAGACTATGATTTGAGGGTGACTACGTCGTATGTCACCCTAAGGGTGACACACTAAGCAATCAGGTTACTGAAGAGTGACCCTCCAGCAACCTTTCTCAAATAGCTTAAGGCTCGTAGCGTACGACATCGATTATCCTTATTACTGTGTTTTGAATTGTTCTGAGATAGAAGAGAAAGAAGTCTAAAAAATCCTAGGGTTTGAAAGGGAATCAAAACTACCCTAATGTTATCATGCATGGATTACAACCTAATGTCTGTCATAATTGCCTCCTGCACAGAGGAAATCAGAGATCCTAGGGGATAAACGGAAAAGAAACAACAAAAATACAATAAACAGTAAGTATGCATGAGATGCAGCAAAACAAGCAAGGCAAGGGAGTCCCACTCAACCTCGAACCTAAGAAAGCAACAGGCAAAGTGAATCAACTTCACTTCAAGCCTAAAGGGCAAGCAGCACAAGCCAACAGACAATACAGAGAAAAACAAAAGATACAGAGGAGGCAGCCCAAGCAACAACAACAAACTTCTACAACAAACATCAACAACACGCTCTGAACAACAAAGTTGAAATGACAGTAAAAGTCTTATCTTTGAGCTAGATTTCATCTTCAAGCTTCTTCACTCTTCATCTCCAAGCTTTAGCAAGCACACTCCAAGAAGAGATTTGTCATCAAGATCAAGTTGCAATGTTGGCATACTTGCTGAAAACCAAAGGAATTCAACAAGAACCAACATCGAAGTGGAAGTGTATCCTCAAAAGTTCTACTCTCTAGGGTATGCCCCACTTCCATCCTAAGGAGAGATGGAACTTCCCTAAGAGGCCTTTGCATCATAGGATAGAATAGAAGGAAACAATGCATTCTATGTTTGATGGAAGAAATGAACTAATTCTACAAAAGCTCTCCCTAAAAGCCTAATTCTACCAACTCCTAAAACAAACTTAAAAGAGAAAGAAAGCTCCACTCCAAGCCCCACTCTTCTAGCCAAAGCATCTTCATCATGACCAGAAGCTCCTCTAAAAAGGAATCCAAAGTCTTCAAGCTCCAAGTCCACCAAACGCTCCAAACAAGGCAAAGCACTCAAGAGAGAATACCGAAAGCAACAATCATTTGCAAAACCCAAAAAAAATAGAAAACTAAATTGTAACATTCTAATAAAATTCCTATATGAACATACATGTTTGAACATTCTAAAATTCCAGAATCAGGATCTAAATCAATTTCTAGGTCATCTAAACAATTACTAAATGAAATTTGGTCATGGGAAACCATTATTTGGGAAGGCTCTAAACTACACACCTAAAACAGAATCTAATAAATTTTAAAAATTCTAATAAAACTCCTGGGGAAACCTATGGACGTCCTCTAAATCATATCGAAAGAATCAGCTCAAAAGCATAAAGCATCAAAGAGAACAAAATTAAACAAACAGCAATACCAATTATGCATAACAATGGATATTAGCACAAAAGAAAATTTGTAACTAATTCAAGTAAAATCCTAAAAATGCAAACTCAACTCCTAAAATTTCTTAAGACAATCAAGATCTACAGAAAAAAATTTCATAATTTTTCGATCATTTTTACTATTTTTAACGCAATTAATCCAAACAGCTATTAAAACAGAAAAAAAAGAACGAAAATGAATTAAATTAAATTTCACATACCGGCTTTGGAGCGTCGAAACGGAGTAGTTGGAGCTCGTTTTTTCTTGCCAAAATGTGCGGAAAACCTTTGTTGAAGTTTTTTGGAGAAGATTAAATTCTTGATAACTCTTGAAAATACCTTGAATCCAACTTTGATCTCTCACTTTTTCTCTTCCAAACTCCAATGTCAATCTATGGTTTTTGCACAAATGAATCAGCAACTCTTGCTTTGAACCTCTTCACAAGTATATATAGAATGTATTTGAAGACCCTATAAAGTTCTAGATTGATCCAAGGTGAATGTATTTGAAGACCCTAGACAGTTCTAGATTGATCCAAGGAGAATGTATTTGAAGACCCTAGAAAGTTCTAGATTGATCCAAGGAGAAAATCAACTTCTCATGTCATGAAAATCTCTTCTTATGCTATGCACATACCATCTCATGTTTTTGGCTTGCAATTCACTTGGTTATGAGTTTAAATTCTCTCCAAATGAGATATTGGAGGTGTATGGATGGAAAGGAGCCTTGCATTTGCTTGGAAGTGTGGTTTTGCAATTGTGCCTTATGGTTCAAGTAACCAATTTACAAAGCAAGTCCTTGAAATAACCCTCAATTCAAAATTGTGGCAATGCCATTGTCTTTAAAATGCATTTTAGAAATCAAATTGGTATGTCATATGCCTTGTTTGTGACCTCTAACCCAAAATTTGATTTTTTCCACCAAACTTTATTTGACTTATTCCCTTTTTTTAGGCCATTTTAAGTGACTTTTTGAAATAAGCCGATCAATCCCCCATGATGACTTACTTGACCTAAAAACATCATTTTAAGCACATTCCATGTTGAAAAATTTTTCATTTGAGAAGTGGAACATGGAGATTTTGACCTATGCTCAAAAATGACCTGTAATTCAACTTTCCCAAAATACCCCTGGATTGCCAAGACAATAACTTGAGTTCTACAAATCCTCTTGAGGACTTCTAGTACTCAAATTAAATATAAGATCAAGATCTACACCTCTTTTGTTGGCCAAGAATCCATTTGAAAATTCCTTCATGAGAAAAAGTTGCTTGGAAGTCAAGTGACTTTCACAGACAAATTTCAGTATCCTCTAGGGACCCATAACTTGCAAGAACCATAACTTGAGTTCTATAAATCTCCTTGAAGACTTCTAGTACTCAAATTAAAGCTATTTAGATGTTATACAAGTTTCATGTTGACCAAGAATTCGTTTGAAACTTGTATTTTGACTTATCTGGCTTGGAAGTTAGACCTGAATTAGGGTTTTTTACACTGAAACCCTAATTTAGTAACTCCTCTTCTTCTTGATTCCTTTTGATTTCTCCTTGGCACAACACCACACATGCATCCACATACCAATTCATGAATTCCACATACTCCAAGTAGGCCTTGATACCCTCCAATCAACCATTTGACCTAGGGTTGACCTAGGGTTGACCCAGATGAAATCCTAGTTGACTGCATTCAACTGTAGCTCTGGTACTTGTATCAATGACTTGACTCATCTTCAAAATGACCCTCTAGGTCTTCCATGATCTTTGTACACCTTCCATGGCCTTAGCCATGGCTCACACACTCATTGATGATCTTCAACATATCCCCAAGATTGGGAGAGAAATCCACTGGTTGACCTTCAAACTTTTCAAAGCTTCAACTCATTTCTTGATTACTTGGATGATCCTGAACTTGAATAAAACCCCTTGATGGGCCTCTTTCTGATAAAAATGACACTTGATCCCCTGTTAGATGACTTGTTATGCTATGTTATGCAAATGATTAGACTATGTACATGACTTAGTATGCAAATGACAATGCAATTGAAACATAAACTAAGTGAAATAGGTTGAGCAAATTTTGGGGTGCAACACTAATCAGGAGGAAGTTGAAGTTGTCAACCTGGGAACTGAGGAAGATAAGAACGAAGTCAGAATAGGGGCCGCGTTGCAAAGTGATGTCAAGCGAAGACTGGTTGAGTTACTCCAAGAGTACAAGGATGTCTTTGCTTGGTCATATGAAGATATGCCTGGGCTTGACACAAATATTGTAGTTCATCGCCTGCCTCTTCGAGAAGAGTGTCCTCCTGTTAAACAGAAATTGAGAAGAACCAGGCCTGATATGGCAGTGAAAATCAAAGAAGAAGTCCAGAAACAGTTAGACATCGGATTTCTTGCTGTGACCAATTACCCTCCGTGGGTCGCAAACATTGTACCCGTGCCTAAGAAGGACGGAAAAGTCAGGATGTGTGTTGATTATAGGGACCTGAATAGAGCGAGCCCAAAGGATGATTTTCCGCTCCCTCATATTGACGTGCTTGTTGATAACACCGCACAATTCTCAGTGTTTTCCTTCATGGACGGCTTTTCCAGATACAATCAGATAAAGATGGCGCCGGAGGACATGGAGAAAACGTCTTTCATTATGCCGTGGGGGATGTTCTGCTATAAAGTAATGCCTTTTGGTTTGAAGAACGCAGGGACAACTTATCAACGAGCTATGGTGACCCTCTTTCATGATATGATTCCTCATGAGATTGAAGTATATGTCGACGATATGATTGCGAAGTCCCAAACGGAGGAGGGGCATCTGGTGAATCTTCTAAAGCTGTTTGAGAGATTGAGGAAGTTCAAACTTCAGCTGAATCCAAACAAGTGTACTTTCGGCGTGCGGTCAGGAAAGTTATTGGGGTTCATTGTCAGTGAGAAAGGTATAGAGGTTGATCCTGCAAAGATCAAAGCAATTCGAGAAATGCCAGCACCAAAGACCGAGAAGCAAGTTCTTGGTTTCTTAGGTAGATTGAACTACATCGCTCGGTTCATATCTCACCTCAAAGCCACTTGTGAGCCATTATTCAAGTTATTAAAGAAAGATCAAACGATCATTTGGAATGAGAATTGTCAGAAAGCCTTTGAGAAAATAAAAGAGTATTTGCAGGAACCTCCAATACTTATACCCCTGGTGGCTGGAAGACCGTTGATAATGTACTTGACGGTTCTTGAGAATTTCATGGGTTGTGTATTCTCGGTCAGCATGACGAGACTGGAAGAAAAGAGCATGCAATTTATTACTTGAGTAAAAAGTTCACAGACTGTGAGTCCAAATATTCAATGTTGGAAAAAACTTGTTGCGCATTGGCTTGGGCCGCCAAACGCCTAAGGCAGTATATGCTAAACCATACAACCATGTTAATTTCAAAGATGGATCCGATTAAGTACATATTTGAAAAGCAAGCACTGTCAGGAAGGATTGCTAGATGGCAGGTGGTTCTGACAGAATACGACATTCAGTATGTGTCTCAGAAAGCTATTAAAGGGAGTGTTCTGTCAGAGTATCTCGCAGAGCAACCAATTGACGACTATCAGCCAATGAAGTTTAATTTTCCCAACGAAGACATTATGTACTTGAAGATGAAAGATTGTGATGAGCCGTTGCCGGACGAAGGTCATGAGATGGGTTCCCAATGGAAATTGATCTTTGAGGATGCTGTTAACTCCTACGGCAGTGGAATAGGGGAAATCATTACAACCCCCCATGGGACGTATATACCCTTCACTTCCAGGTTGACATTTCCCTGTACAAACAACGAGGCCGAATATGAAGCGTGTATCATGGGTATCGAGGAAGAAATTGATTTGAGAATCAAGAACCTTGATGTCTACGGTGATTCAGCTTTAGTGGTCAACCAGATCAAAGGGGAGTGGGAGACGCGCCAACCAAATTTGATCCCTTATATGAACTACGCAAGAAGATTACTACCTTTCTTCGATCGTGTAGAGTTTCACCATGTGTCGAGAGCAGAAAATCAGATGGCAGATGCTTTGGCTACTTTATCTTCAATGTACAAAGTGAACTTCTGGAATGATGCACCAAGAATTGTTATCTCGCGCCTCGATAGGCCGTCATTCATTTTCGCAATAGAAGAAGCTTCTGATGGCAAGCCATGGTACTACGACATCCAGAACTTTCTCAAGAATCAAGAGTATCCGCCTGGGGCATCGGCCCGGGATAAGAAAACCTTGAGGAGGTTATCTGGTAACTTCTACCTGAATCCAGATTGTGTACTCTATCGAAGGAACTTTGACTTAGTGCTGCTAAGATGTGTGGATGAAAAAGAAGCGAATTTGCTTATGGAAGAGGTCCACGAAGGAGCCTTTGGAACACATGCAGGGGGGCATGCCATGTCTCGAAAGCTGTTGAGAGTAGGGTATTATTGGTTAACTATGGAGTCTGATTGCTTCAAGTACGCCAAGAAATGCCACAAATGTCAGATTTATGCCGATAAGATTCATGTGTCGCCGTGTCCTTTGAATGTCATGTCATCTCCATGGCCTTTCTCCATGTGGGGAATCGATATGATCGGAAAGATTGAGCCTACTGCATCCAATGGGCATCGTTTCATCTTAGTGGCTATTGACTATTTCACCAAATGGGTCGAAGCAGCCTCCTATGCTAATGTCACCAAGCAAGTTGTAGCCCGGTTCATCAAAAGGGACATCATCTGCCGCTATGGGATACCTGAGAGGATCATTACTGATAATGGTTCCAATCTGAATAACAAGATGATGAAGGAGTTGTGCCAGAACTTTAAGATTGAGCATCACAATTCGTCTCCTTATTGTCCGAAGATGAATGGCACTGTGGAAGCGGCCAACAAAAACATAAAGAAGATAGTGCAGAAGATGGTTGTGACTTATAAGGATTGGCACGAGAAGTTGCCTTTTGCTCTACATGGGTATCGTACCTCGGTGCGTACTTAAACTGGGGCAATGCCTTTCTCATTGGTATATGTCATAGAATTTGTCCTGTCATTGGAGGTCGAGATCTCTTCTTTGAGAGTTCTAGCCGACGTCAAACTAGATGAGGCAGAATGGGTGAAGAACAGGTTAAATCAACTCAATTTGATGGATGAGAAGAGGTTGGCGTCTATTGCATATGTTCGTCTATATCAGAGCAGGATGAAGAAATCCTATGATAAGAAGATGCGCCCTCGAAGCTTTCAGGCAGGTGACTTGGTGTTGAAGCGGATTCTCCCACAACAGAACGATCACAGGGGAAAATGGACTCCCAATTATGAAGGTCCGTATGTTGTGAGGAAAGTCTTCTCCGGAGGAGCCTTGCTACTTTCAACCATGGATGGTGAAGATTTTACGTCCCCCGTGAACGCGGGCGCAGTCAAAAGATACTTTGCTTAAAATAGACCCGCTGGAAAGAAAAAGAAAATCCAGGCAAGAATGGGGGCATCCCGGCGAACCATAAAAGGATAGGTTCGGGAAAAGTTAGGGATAAAAATAAAAAAGAAAAAATGTAAACCCGCAAAGTTGAAAACCCAAAAGGGCGACTTTGGCAAAAATGGGTATCCCGGTGAATCGAAAACCCGCAAGGGCGATTCAGGCAAAAGTTAGGGATTTGAAAAGCAAACGACTGCAGTCCGCACGTAGATCTTCAAAGCATAGTGGATTATGGGAAAACTCGAGAGCCATCCTTCCAAATCAATCTCTTTAGAAGACGAAGCATCGGAAAGGCGTCGAAGTCACACGAGTCATAGTTGAGTCGTTCTATGGTGGTTGTCTGTGCCACATTGCCGACATTTTTGTATATTCTTGTGCATTTTTGTATCTTGCTTACGTAAATTTCTCATTTCAGGAGTTGTGTCCTTTGTAAACTTGCCTATTTACAGGCTATTTATCAATAATACATACTATTTAGAAAACTTTTATCTTTGATTCAGCTCTTACTGTTTTGTTTGCAAAAGACGCCTGATTGCTTTTGATAAAACTTTGCATATATAATTTTGTGAGCTCTGCCAACCATAATCTAAACGATTTTTTTGCTTGTATAATGTCACAAGTGATAAGTAAGATGACATTTGCTGCACAAAATATGTTTGGTTGTTTGTTATTTGCAGGACACCTGTCCTCAAAACTTTTCCAGAAGTCCCTCATCTGAAGAAAATGTGCAAGCTAAGCGTGTTCACATCCCCAGTAGGTTGGAACCTTGTATGATTAAGGTTATCCTCAGCAGGTCGAGATTGATGTCTCCAGCAGAGTAGGATCATTTTCAACAGGTAGAGGTGGGTTTATCCCCAGCAGTGGAATGAATGTAGAACTTCGTTTTCCTCACAGAGTCTGAACGACTAGCTCCTTTTCCCTCAGAGTCCGGGACATTATTTCATTTCCCTAAGCAGAGGTCGGTATTGTTGAGTATTGTGCTCATTCTCCCCAAGCAGAGGTCAATGTTGGTCCCCTCCTTACCTAATCCCCAGCCAAGTCAGTTGAGTGGCTTACTTCCCTGAGATTGTTTATTCTCCATCTCCAGCAAAGAGGGAGCTTGGGATGATTCCCCAGTAGGTCTTATTCATAATCCCTAATAGATAGTGGATTAAACCTTCAGCAGTCTGCCTTGATTCCCAGCGGAGTTGTCTATTCCCCGGAATGTTATATTCTGGCAGGCCATTCAGGGCTGATTTCCCCGGTAGAGTGGAGTCGTTGTCTCTAGCCGAGTTGTTTGTTTCCCCGGAATGTTATATTTTGGCAGGCCATCCAGGGCGCTTTCCTCAGCAGATTTTGATTTTGATTCCCAGCGGAGTGGATTTGTGCTTAGCGGAGCAGCTTTACCCAGAAGTTATCTCGGAGGCCATCCAGGGCTTGTATTCCCAAGCATGAGTCCGTTGGCACTAGGAGTGCCTAGTCTTCCCCCAACAGAGTTATTTTCCTCTCTTCAGCATTTATTTTATTGAAATGGTTCCTTTGCATTTGCATCGTGCATAGCATCCTCCCAAACGCGTAGCATTTCCATTTCCATGGAGCATTACGCCATATTCAAACATGTGCATGTGAAACATAAGCCAGGTTATTACCTCTTTATTTTCAGGTGTATCTCCAGCAATTATCAGAATATTTCTCAAACCTGTGTGGTATCCAGGCCTCCAGCAAGATCATTGACAGACATGTTCATCTTATCATTCTCTACAACAGAGTCTATTTATTCAAGTTCATATTTCCCCGATGGATTTCATCACCCTGACGGCGAGGTCAGATGCTTTTACCGACTTGATGTCGAGGCCTGATGGCGATGTCAGATGCTTTTACAGATTATTATTGAGAGTTGACGGCGAAGTCAGACTGTTTTAAGAATTGACGGCGAAGTCAGATTATTACTGAAAGTTGACGGAGAAGTCAGATTATTGTTGAAAGTTGACGGCGAAGTCAGACGATGTTGAGGGTTGACGGCGAAGTCAAATTGTTTTGAGAGTTGACGGCAAAGTCAAATTGTTTTGAGAGTTAACAGTGAAGTCAGATTATTTTGATGAATGACGGCTGTTGCGGTGAGAATCGTGATACCAAGCTATTGATTAACTTGAATCTTAAATTCTTAAATGCACAACCGGACATTAATTTATCCAAAGGAAAGGTCTAAAGAGAGAAAGAACCTTTTGCGCGATGTTACAACAACGTTAAGAGATTCGGGGATCGGGGGTTGGTTATGCATAGGGTAGGTATTTCACATCCTAAATATCTGTAGTACTCTACAGGAACCTTTTGTTTGTTTGCATGCTATGTTTAGTAAATGTTTGCTAAGGTTTGGGTTGGGTAAAAGGTGAAGGTTATGACCTAAAGATAGTTTCTAAGCTTGCTCGCAAAGACGTCGCGTCCTCTGCCTACATATCCTAACTAGGATAGAATCAGAGCAATCGTAGTTCGCCTCACTAGGGATGAAGAACACTTGATTATAATCAAAGTTCAAAGGGGAACAAACATAACAATGTTTGTATAGAGTTTAACAAAACTCTCTAGATCTATGTTATAACACTCAAGAGGGGAGTAAGCAATCATTTCCATGATTCTTACATAGAGTTTACAAACTCTATCCTAGGGTTCTAGTTGAAGAAACACTCCTAGTAAAGGTGGGTTTTTTAGACTTAAAGCGTAGTCTAATGGGTTATACTAATGGCTCAAGATGACTTCACCAAGTCAAGGGAGAAGGTAATGAACTATCCATGACACAAGGGTCAATGGAGAGACTTTTCCTTTGGAAGGAGAGGGAGAGGCAACTTGGATGAGAACTAAAATGTTCCATCACTTGGGGAAGAAATACTTAACAAAGCAACAAACATTCAAACATGATGAATACAAAGAACATGGTTACAACCAAGCAAGCATTGCATTCCACAATAGGCAAGGATTAAATGGGTGCAAATGGTTACAACCAAGCATGCATATATCTTAACAAAGATGAACAACTTAAAGGATACATATTAACAAATATGGAAACAACAATCACACAAATAAGTTACAACTTAAGATAATCATGTTATAAGTTCAAATGTAACAACATTTAGGCATTGATGACAATCAAATACGTATAGAATGCTCACAACGGTTAAGTTCAAGATTTAGGAAGAGAACAACAAATTCATGGTGACAACCAAATGAAGGCAAACCTAACAAGTTAACTAACACATAGGAATCACATACAAATAAATCTTACAAGATAAATCAAGCATGGTTCAAGAGAAATTCATCAAGACGCAAGGTAACGACCTAAAAACCAACCAACTAACAAGTGGGCAAACGGCATTGTAAAAACAAGCAATTTGAGATTTTATTCCATTAAATGAAATTAGACATTAATACGAACAAATTGCAAAAACAACGGATGAAAAATAAAAAAGCATGAGAAAGTTATGATTTATTAAAATTCATGAAGAACATATAAAAAACATGTGATAAAAAAGAAATGGCATGGGAAAGGATTGAACCCACGCCCTTGTGATTCACAAACCCAACACTAACCACTTGGCCACAGCGCGCGCGCGTGTGAAAGGAATGGAAAGAAAGAAACATAAAATAAACATGGTAATTGGAAATAAAATAACCAAAAGAGTTGATCTCCATGGGTCGAACTCAGGTCAGGCAGGTAAAGGGGTATAAGGTGCGCAAGTTTCTACCACTGGGGTGGCTATACATCCAAGTATTTAGCCACCCCCATAAATAGATAAACCTATCGATGATGAAATTCTGGGCCAAAAAACAAGCCAACAAAACCAAATACGTGAGGGATCCAAACTTGATCAAAACAACTCCAAATTTGACAAAATTTAAGCCTAACATGATTGTTTTTAAACAAGAATGAAGATGGTAACAACCAATTTGTGAAATGATGCTCCTAATGAAAAACACGATTGGAAATGCAATGAGATCAATTGAGATGCATAATGGAAAACCAAGCATATTCTGAGTTCATACACATCAAACAGATATTGCACATAAGTTATATACACGATAATAGATAGATTGCACACCTAGGGCTCAGTCATAGATCAACACAATTGGAAATGGTTCATGGATTGCAAACATAACATGAAAAAGAAGGCAAGCTGTCAAGGATGCAGATGGAAATTGCTCAGTTCATACATACATGGCCTATAAGTTCTAAGCATGCTAATGATACTCTTTAATGTTTACAAACCAAACAAGAATAGCTCATGTAGCATGACGAATAGTATGATGGCAACATATTGGTTATTGAATGAAACTTTGTGAAAAAGTGAACTTATGCTCTTAATCAAAATCAAATGGTTTCAAATAAGACCAAGTTGTTAAAATCTTAAACAGACAATAGTTACAAACATGTACATATGTGGCTGGTTTTAAATGGAATTGGGAAAAGTCAAGGCTGATGAAAACAGCAGGCAAGCAGCAGGCCAGGGCCAAAGTGGCCCTGCTGTCCAGAATTTCAAATACAAGGCAATCATGGATGAAACTTACATTGATCAAGAAAGAACAAGAAAAGTCATGTAATCTCAACCTAAACTGATTAAAATGCAATGAGAAACAAGCTAGCAACATACAAAATGCCAAGGTCATAACCAAACAGAACTATCATCATGCCAAGCTATGTGAAATGAAAAGAAAAGCAGTTTGAAAGCCAAGTCAAGAAATAAGCACAAACAGGTTGAACAGACCTCACACACAGACTCAAAACATATTTTTAAGTGTTTTCATAATTCAAGATTAATCACAAACCAAATAGAAATGAAAGTGACATGTTAGATGCTCAACCACACATAAAAATGCATAATTGAAACCAAAACATGATTGGAACAGGTTGAGACCAAACAGATACTACACAAGCTTCAAACATGTCCATGAATGATATTACAACTTGAGAATGAACATAGAAAGTGTAACGCCCCCTTTCTATACCCCAAAATAATCACATATCAAATCATATAGTCAAGAATACAAGTGTTTTTATTTTCATCAGAGTGTATTTTCATTAAGGTATAAAAGAAGTGCGTCACAATACTCACGAAACGACCGCATGAATATTAATGTTTAAAAAGAATTAACTCAAAAGGGGTAAATCTCAACTAAAAATAAACGCATGATTCTTCGAATTTACATATTCATGTTTTCTCTTAAAGCGGAAGACTAAAACATATATATATTCACTTAAGACATGACAAAACGTAATTACATGTCATCTGGTTGTTCACAACTTCATTCACATACAAACAAAACATCATTAAGACATTCTACAAGCCTATCTACCCAAAGTTACATATCAGAGCGACCGACACGAGGGAAAGGAACTATACTCCAAAGGAAACCTCCAGTGGATCCTAATCTGCAATGCCTCGTAGGGCATTATAAAACAACAGAAGGGTGAGAAACATTGTCATAATAATCAAGGCATAAGATATATATATATATATATATATATATATATATATATATATATATATATATATATATATATATATATATATATATATATATATATATATATATATATATATATATATATATATATATATATATATATATATATATATATATATATATATATATATATATATATATATATATATATATATATATATATATATATATATATATATATATATATATATATATATATATATATATATATATATATATATATATATATATATATATATATATATAAATGTACAAGTACCGAATGCCTATACCTCATACTTATTCACTACAATGCATAACCATAGATTCTCACCGCATCAAATACACATAGACATAATCGCTCACACTCAACCGTCTATTCATCGGTTAATATCTTTCACATTTATTTATTTGCTAACGCATCTCATCAATTCCTGCACATAGGCATATTTACATATGACAATCGCGATCATACCATGCGATTCATATAAGACTCATCACTACCCTCAATCCTTTTTCCGGACTATGGGTACGTCGCTTATGCTCTACCGGGAACAACGTCTCGGCCATTCTACCCCGGTAACTACCTCACTAGGAACGACGCATCGTCGTTCTACCCTAGTGAGTAGAATCTCTCTACATATACATCGACTTCATTCTCATATTTACCAGACGCAATAAATATATATATATATATATATATATATATATATATATATATATATATATATATATATATATATATATATATATATATATATATATATATATATATATATATATATATATATATATATATATATATATATATATATATATATATATATATATATATATATATATATATATATATATATATATATATATATATATATATATATATATATATATATATATATATATATATATATATATATATATATATATATATATATATATATATATATATATATATACACATACACTAATACCTTCTCAATGTAATATTTTCAATTCATCATATGGAGATGATAATGCACTCATAGAGACCGACACCTCGACCCTATGCATCTACAACCACGGTACCGACTCATTCGTCTGTCGTATTCTCTTAGAATTCACTCCTCTCGCACTTATACAGTTACACTATAACTCATCAGATTTTCCTAGGAATCATTATATAACCGTCGCATCAAGCGAGGTTCTGCAAATCCTCCAAGGGATCAAATATAACCATCGCTCACACCCCACATGGGCACACGAGGTTCTGCAGATTCTACACGGGATCAAATATAACCATCGCATCAAGCGAGGTTCTGCAGATCCTACACGGGATCAAATATAACCATCGCATCAAGCGAGGTTCTGCAGATCCTACACGGGATCAAATATAACCATCGCATCAAGCGAGGTTCTGCAGATCCTACACGGGATCAAATATAACCATCGCATCAAGCGAGGTTCTGCAGATCCTACACGGGATCAAATATAACCATCGCATCAAGTGAGGTTCTGCAGATCCTACACGGGATCAAATATAACCATCGCATCAAGCGAGGTTCTGCAGATCCTACACGGGATCAAATATAACCATCGCATCAAGCGAGGTTCTGCAGATCCTACACGGGATCAAATATAACCATCGCATCTAGTTGCCTTGATTACTATTTGTGGGCCTTTTGCATTTCAAGCGCTTCTAGGCTGCTTCTTGCACCCCCCCAGCCCTTTATTTTCTTTTTATTTTCTTTGTCTTTTATTTTATTTCTGTTGAGATTTTAATTATTTTAAAATACTTCCAAAGGTCATAAAATCCCAAAATAATATGTTTTAGAATATTTGAGATGTCCTCTTATTTTTAGAAATTTTTATTTCATTTTATGATTTATTTTTCAATTAAAAATGAGATTTAACTTTGGAAGTGTTTTATGTAACTTAAATCTTGACATGTTATGTTCTTGATTTTATTTCTCTCATTTCATTTTGATCCAATGAATGAAATTCAATCCTCATATCAATGATGAGTTGAAGAATTTTTTAGGACCATTTTGCCCCTGATTGGTTGACTTTTGAGTTGACTTTTGATGCCTTTCAGTTGACCCTAAACAATCCTCTTTCACAATGGAGTACCCTTGTGAATCAATTTCTATGTTGATGTTGTGAAGTGATTTTGATTGCAATCTTTTGGCCTCTGGATGCCAACACATTTATGAGATTCTTGCATTATATTTGATAATTTTTGAATCATTTTACTATTTTAGGGTAATTTGCAAGTCAAGTTACCCTAAAGGAAGGTTCATACATACATCTTGACCTAGTTTGACTTGGATATGACATTTTTGGATCCTTTGAGCTCTCAACGCCTATTGATTCATGTTGTTAACATGCTAAGGATGGTTCTTGCTCATTTTTAGGTCATAACATTTGGTTTTGCTTGTTCATTTGGTTGTTGACTTTTGAGTTGTCAATTAGGGTTTCATTGTGAAACAAGCTTGCTTTCCTTTGGGAATTTGCTTACATTTCCTTGTGATTTACTTTCTTTTTATTTTGAGAAATTTTATTTCATTCCCCTTGCTGTCCAAGGAATTTGGAAAACCATTTAGGTTTGTCTAAGTTCCCTCCTTTAGAGGTATTTGAAACATGGATTGAATGGTGAACCATGAGGACACTTTTGTTGCATCTTTTGCACAAATCATGATGATGCCATGGTTGAATGATATTTGGGAATGCCTTGCTGTTTTCTTCTCTTGTTCTAACCCTTTCTTTGAGTTAGGGTTCATTTATTTTCCTTTTTCATGTTGTTTTGCTTTGTGGCATTGTGGTTGATGCTGTTTGGTTTAGGCCATTTCATCCCACTTTTGATGCTTTTGTGTGTTTCTATTGATGCATTTATTATTCCTTATATCTCTTGCATTTTTCATATTGTTGTTTAAGATTGAGATGAGCTTGTGGTGGTCTTTACCCCACACAATTTCCTCCCTCATTTGCATTCCATGTTTGTATCCTTGCATGTTTATGTTGTTTCATGTTGTTTCTTTGCCTCCTTTCCCTTAGGACCTCTAATCTCTAAAGGGAGATTATATTAGATATTAGGATCTTAACCATGTATGATAATGTTAGGTAGCATTTCCTTTATCTCAATCTTAGGATCACCATTGCATGAAAACTTTAGGTTTGGATCTAGTTCCCTTTAGTGTGTCCTTTCTCTTCTCATCTTAAAACAATATTAAAACACTTAATAAAGATAATGGATGTTGTGCCATGAGCCTTATACTTGGGAAATGGTGATTGAGGGGCCACCTCTCAATTGCCTAGAGTGTTTAGTATACGTCCTTAGGGCGATATGCGACGTATTCGATCCTAGGTTCTAGACTTTGGTACAACATACATTATAAACAAACCAAGTTCAAAACACTTCTTCTCTAAAAACACAAAAATACTTCAAACCTTTTTCATCCTTCGGGATCTTAATCAGGAAAACCTTTTCAGATAAAAAGAGTGTCGTTAAATTTTAGTTCTACCGCAAACGGTAACGCCTAAGTCTCCAATGGTCGAGCTGCATACACCAACTGCTAGAACTACTTGTTAACCCTACTCGGGCCTAAAAAACAATTGAACAAACCTGTGTTCCCTTTTAGCCCTAACTACGTTTGCTCTGATTTTTCAGACCAGATGAAAGTACGTAGGCACAAGACGTGATGTCTTGGCGAGCAACCTTCCCCCCCTTTTTCACCCGTAGTTAGTCGAACTACGTTGACTCTGACTTCTCATTTCAGATGAGATACGTACGCACAAAGCGTCGTTGCTTTGCCAAGTCACTTCTTTTTTCTTTTGTCCTCAAGCCTGTAGTTAGATAGTTTCAATCACCCTTTTAGATAGACAACAAGCGTGGATCCCGTCGAGTACGACGGACGTAAGGGGTGTTAATACCTTCCCCTTGCGTAACCGACTCCCGAACCCGAGATTTGGTTGCGATGACCGTTCTTATCCCTCTTTTCGTTAGGTTTTCTCTAGGCGTTTCCTTTCCCTCTCTTGGGATGAATAACGCACAGTGGCGACTCTTCTGTCATTGCCGGCCTCGATTTTCGTAGTAGCGCCACCTATGATACGTAGGCACAAGATGCGAATCTTGGCGAGTAAACTTAGGACTAACCCCTTAGGTCCTTCTCTTTACCCTTAACCCTTAGCATTACCTTTAAGAAGATAACCATTTGCAATAGCACATTTAAACAAGAGGTTCTTATAGAGTACAACAGACGTTTAGGATGCTAATACCTTCCCTAAGCTTAACCAACCCTCGAACCTTAGATTTCTCCCCGCATTGTGTTTATGATGCAAACTAAGTTTTTCCTTTCTTTAACCTTTCCTTCGAATAAATCAAAGACCGGTTGTGAATCAAGATTGTGATTCAAATTAATCAATAATTTGATATCCTATTCTCACTGCAACACCAACTAAATTTCTTAACATGGTAATAAAGCCTATCGATCAGATATTGGACCTCCCACCGTTTAAGTCCATGCACCAAGCCTAAAAAGAGTGTTGGGCATGAAGGATGTATTGGGAAAATCCTAAGTCCTATATTGGTTGGAGATAGAGCATTGGTAGTAAGTGTAATACCCTAATTTTTACCCCTAAGATTTCCCCATGTAGATTTTCATGTCTTTCCTCAAAGGACTATCAGCCTGATACAATTCATAAGTGTGACAGAGATATGTTCAACATCTTCTCTCCAAGAAGAGTGGGCAGAGTTTATTATGATGAGGAATCAGAGTTCCATTCTTCCCTCACAAAAGAGTCTATCTCGGTTATCCCAATCATTTGCATTACATTTGGATAAGTCATACCTCTATCATATTTGGTTTTTGCATAGCTCGAAGTGTGTTTCACGCTCATACGCATTTCCCGAGGTCCTATTGCTATTAACATCTTACCTTGTGATCAAAGACCAACTTACTTGGCACCTACCAAAATTTTACCTGTCTTTCATTCCAGTGCTATTCTTGGATTTTTGTCTTCTTTCATTCTAGTGCTATTCCCGGATCTTTGTATCCTTTCACTCCAGTGCCATTCCTGGACGTCTATCTCTTTTGATCTCTAGTGCCATTCCTGGATATCATGTCCCCCTTGTTTCTCCCAGTGCTATTCCTGGAAGCTCTTTCCCTCTTTTGTAATCCCCAACAAATCTTCTTGGATATCTTTCAGAGTCATTCCTGAAAGTTTTATCTGTTCATTCAGTGTCATTCTTGGATTAGTTTTCACCTTTACATTCACTGCCACTCCTGGATGTCTTGCTCACTATCAGTCAATGCCATTCCTGAATATAGTGATTTACCTTTACTTTCAGTGTCATTCCTGAAAGTTTTATCTGTTCATTCAGTGCCATTCTTGGATGAATTTTCTCTTTTGCATTTAGTGCCATTCCTGGATGTCTTGCTCATTATCATTCAGTGCAATTCCTGAATACAGTGATTTACCTTTACTTTCAGTGTCATTCCTGAAAGTTTTATCTGTTCATTCACTGCCATTCCTGGATGAGTTTTCACCTTTGCATTCAGTGCCATTCCTGGATGAATTTTCTCCAAGGCATTCAGTGTCATTCCTGGATGTCTTGCTCACTATCATTCAGTGTCATTTCTGAATGTAGTGATTTACCTTTACTTTCAGTACCATTCCTAGATGTCTTGCTCACTATCATTCAGTGCCATTCCTGAATATAGTGAGTTACCTTTACTTTAAGTGACATTCCTTATAGTTCTTTCTCAATTTTTCCAATGCCATTCTTGGATTTTGTAGTTCCTTTCATCCAATTCCATTCTTGGATGTCACTACTTGTCTTCCTAGGGTCTTTTCCCTCTCTTTTCAACTATTGATAGATACTTCTTGTCACCTTGACAGATCTCCAAAAATAGCTTTCATTCCCTAGCGTGTCTTTTCACGTCTTTTCTCTCAATTTACCGTAAATCCTTTGTTTTGAGCTTCCCCGCAGAGTGTTTTATCCTTTGCATTCATATCATCTTGTGGCATCTTAGGGCTAAAAATATGGTTTTTTGTATTTAAGTATCTTCGTATCTCCTGATAGAAGAAACTTAAATAGGGGCAGCTGTAATACCCTAATTTATACCCCTAAAACTTCCCATGCTCATTTTTTTTGCATCTTCGCATTTCATACCACAAACAAAATCATGCTTCGGACCCTCTATCCCTTCCATCTTTGGGTTTATGCCTTGCAGGGTTCACCAAGCATATGTGTGTTTCTTATTTGCCTTTATTTGCTTATGTTTACTAACCATTGATTAAAATCCAAAAAATGTTTGTTTTTCCTTTACTAAGTTTTTCAGGAAGAATTTGGACCAAAGATACCAATCAACAGTCCCTCAGCTTGAATAAAATTCATCTGAAAAAAGTCGAAGTTGATCCGTAAACAATTCAAAATCATCTGATAAAGAGTCTCCCAAGATTTGATTGACTTTTATTCAAGAGACTCCAAGGTTCATGTGTTTATTTCCATGCCTTATTTGACAAGCAAAAGTATTGAGCCAGAGC
Organism: Lathyrus sativus; assembly: GCA_963859935.3. Lineage (NCBI taxonomy): Eukaryota > Viridiplantae > Streptophyta > Magnoliopsida > Fabales > Fabaceae > Lathyrus > Lathyrus sativus. The sequence continues at coordinate 311,103,517 of OZ012736.1, forward strand.
TAACACAATCCAGCCAACAGGGTATTTTTCAAGTTTTTCAACTGTGCAATCGATTACACTATTGGTCCAATCGATTGCACCCTATAATTTTTGCCTAGATTCTGAAGTTTTCAACAGTGCAATCTATTCGCGCTACAGTGCAATCGATTGCACAAGGACATAATTGGCCAAAATCAACATTTTTCAAATTTTGAAGCATTTGGCACCAATTTCATCATTTGAGAATATTCTAGATCACCCAAAAATAATTCCACTACCTCATCACAATTAATTTCCACCATACACCTTCACTAATCACCACTTGATCTTGAATTTCCCTCCAAATTCAAATTCCAAGCCTAATTTTGATTCCAAACCAAACTCCAATCCACCAAATTTTCCAAGCCTAAATCCTATAAATAGAGGCCTTATTTCTCCCATTTCTCAAGCTTTTGATAGCCAAATTCACCTTGTCAAATTTCTTCTTGACTCTCTTTTTTCTCCAATTACCAAATTCACCAAAGTTCGTTCTCCCTTTGAAATATTAGTAAGTTCATCACTAGAATTTACTAATATTTGAGCTAAACCTTCAGCCACTCACTTTTTCATCCTCAATTATTGTAGATCAAAGCTTTGAAGTGGTGTTTCTGGAGTTTGATTTGAAGAATTTTCAGATTTGAAGTGGTAAAACCTTATTCCACCATTGTTGTACTTGATCCATCTTCCACAATGTGATTTATTGTTGATTCTTGTTGCTTGACCTTTGGATCTTGCAAATTGTATTCCATTGGTGCTATTTGCTGTTATTTTACTTGAATTTTTATGCTCAATTGCATCCTTGATCATGAGATGTTTGAAGAAATGATTGATCATGGTTTTGCCTTGTAAATGTTGATTTTATTGCTGTCTGTCAGTGTGCAATCGATTGCACTATTTGTGGAATCGATTGCACAGTGTTTTTTTCCCAGAATTGCTGATTTTCTGTTGTGCAATTGATTTGCACACAGGTGCAATTGATTTGCATAGTGCAGAATGTGTTTTTTGGCTTTGTTTTGGGACTGTTTTGGTTCTCACCTCTTTCTTTTTCATTTCCTTTTGATTTTGGCCTTGAAATTCACTTTTAACGTTCATTTTCCTCTTTAAATTCATTGGACTTAGGTTGTAGATGAAGTTGAATAAAAATTCATCAATTCAAATCTATCTTTAAAGTGAATTGTTCAATTCATTTTAGGTGCTTTGAGTTAATGATATGTTTAGTGCTTTAATCCACCAAGATGAGTGGATGAACTTAAAGATGGAATGATCTTAAACTTGTAGTTCAATTTGGCATTCCCTCTCCTCTTCTCTTTTTCTCTAGATCGGTGAAAATCTTCGATATCGTTTGAACTTATTTCAAGTTCTTGATGAAGATGAGATCATTATCCATTTTCTTTTCGTGCGGTATTTCTTTCGGAGACTGATCTACATATCACTTCTCTAGCATGCATTAACACTAACATTGTATTGACCGGCCTCAGATAGTCGTGATTTCTACATAAACCCGATTACGACTGCTTAACATAGCGCTACATTGTCCTGTAATCGGAAAGTGATCATTCGTGACTCAAACCTATGTTTGAAAGTCCAAGCATTATTGACTACTTGTCTTATGTCCATCACCTATGAAGCTTATTGTTAGAAGGCTTTGATTTTATCAATCCTCTAATGAGCCTTTATTAAACTTGTTCTAATTGCAAGAGTTAATTATCATTGATCATTTGCTCTAACGACTAATCACTAACTCACTAACCATATCATTGTGCTAACTTTTTTTATGTTTCCTTCTTGCTCTCTATCTCTCTTTTATCTTTATGCTTATCATCTCATATCATATTAACATTTATGTTTCCGTCATTTTTCTTTTGTCCATTTGGACCATACTTTGTTCAAAACACTAATAAAGGATTAAACCTCTAAAAGACTTGGTGCTCTTAACTTTGTGGCTATGCTCTTAGACTATTCTTGGATCCTTGGACTTAGGATTAGGTCACTTTCCCTATGTTTGGAGTATTATGGATTTTTGCCTTTATTTGGTTTGTTCATTTGCTTATGCTCAAAATGGATGGAATTCTTTTGGCTTGATATGGAGTGCGCTACAAGTTGGCTAGATCCTTCTTATCTCTAGCTTTTGTTTTGCTTTCTAGGGTAGTCACTTCATCTCCTCCCCTTCTTCAATTTTCAAAACCTTCTCTCTTTTTCAAAACCTTCTTGCTTTGAAACTTCAAACCACTTTCACAACAAAACCTTGACTTTTGTCAAGTGCCTTTTTTTCAAACTTCTTTTTCTTCAATAATGTCAATTAATGCTAACCATACTTTGACTCTTTTCAAAAAGACATAAAAAACATTCAAACTCAACCAAGACTTTTGTGCCTTATGCACTTTCTTTCAAAAACTTTTTCATAAGTTTAGACATGAGTCATCTCTTTAAGTGAAATTATTCGCTTGGAAGTGACGACTTGTCTTTTCACTTAAAATCAACCATAACAAACCTATTTTGTTATTTGTACCACGAACTACGGGGTTTTGATCATATATTGCACCTTGTGGTTACGTAGGCATGAGGCGACAAGTCTCTCCAAACACAAAAATCTTAAAAAACAATTCTCTTCTCATCTCCCCAATATCTTTTCAAACAACCCATCTTCAAGCCAAAAAGCATAAATATTTCAAAGGCTCATATAGAGTACTATAGACGTTTTGGATGCTAACACCTTCCCATTGCGTAACGAACCCCCTTACCCCGATCTCTGTTTCTTTTGTTCTTGTTTTAGAACTCTTTGGTTTTGTTCGCTCTTTTTCCTTTTCTTTTTGGATAAAATAAAAGTGCGGTGGCGACTCTTGAATTTTTAGAGTTAAGTTAATCAATAGCTTATACTCACAAATTTTCCCGCTACAGAAAAGTGGCGACTCTGCTGGGGATATACAAATGTTCCTAGTGGGTTTAGCCTACTTTGATTTATTTATCACTTTTTGTTTGATTTGTTTGTTATTGCTGGTTTTGTCTTGGCGCTTGGTGATCCTGTGTGGTGAGATAAGTCCTATAACCGGATTTGAGTGCACTTATGATAGGAGGGTGGTATAGTCTTGTTGGCTTACGTGGAGTAGTCCTTACTAAGCTGACTTGAGATCCCCCGCTCAGTAGGAATTACTAATGTCTTACGAGTAGTCGTAATTGGCATTACTTTTTTTGACCTGGGAGCCTGAGAAGCTGAGGACCTTAGAACCCTTTAACCCATCTTGGCCTTACTAGGACGTGGTGCGGTGGCTATTCAGGTGTAGACTTGAATTAGTTGTTGCGTGATACCACACTCAGACGAGTTTCTCTTGAGAATATTGTTGGCTGACGAGTAGTCGTTTAAGCCGATAATATCTAAAAGATGGAATTATGACTCTAGGAACTTGTTAGAACCTTTTTCTACAGGGGATGATATAACCTTAGTACGTACATTTGTGGGTTAGTTTTTACCTTTGGCTCCATGCTCATGTCGAACCTTTGAACCTGTGTGCTTTGTGTTATCTTGTTCGTGGTTGTTGCATCGATGCACTTTTGCATTCATGAGCATATATATGCATTCCTTCCAGTTGCCAGCAAACTCATTTCAACTGTTTCTTGTCCAGTTATCTGTTCACCGTCAAGCTGTTTCCTCAACACAACTACGGAACTAGAGTTGTTGTCAGATTGAGAATGGAAAATCAAGAACAACACAATGCCGAAGTTAGAATGGAAATTGATGAGTTGAAGGCCAGCATGACTAAGCTCACATAAATGATGCAAGTTTTAATCGCTAGAGAAGAATCACCTCAGAGGGCTGTGATTTCTGAAATCCCAACTATTGTTGTTAACCCTCCACTGATCCAGCAACCATCTTCTACTTGTCCTGAATTTGGGTTACCTTTGAATTACTCGCCACCCTTTACAACTACTCCAATGGTTGACCATTCGCACTGCCATTATCTTCAGCTCCTTTGTTCATTGAATCTCAACCTGTTATGTAATGGTGCTAGAAAGTCCGTTGGGAACTTTCAAAAAGAAGAAGGATGGCGATACCCATGCTATTTCAGTTGAAAGGAAACCTCATCATAAGCAACAACAATATATAGCTGCAGTTGCTCCTGTTGTCATTGCTCAACCAGTTCATGCTCCTCGTCAGGCTGTTAGATAAAGTTAGAACCGCAATAGGGCTAACTTTGATCCTATCTCGATGTCCTACACTGAGTTGTATCTATTTCTTGTTCATAAAGATTTGATTATAACCAGGGTTTTACCTCCTCCTCCAAATCCTCTCCCAGCCGGCTATAGGGCTGATTTTCATTGTGATTTCCATCAAGGTATGGCAAGCCATAATTTGGAAGGTTGTTATGCAATGAAGGCTAGATTACAAGAACTGATCAAAGACAAGATCCTCACCTTTGAAGATACCAATCCTAATGTTGTCAACAATCCTTTTCTAGAGCATGCCAAGTGAAGTTTGAGTCAGTTCAGACAGATCATTTCCCAAAGCCAGTGTTTCAGACAGGATAGATCATCCTTGTTGCTGATTAGTCACTAGGCATTGTTTCTTTCTGTTTGCATTTTTCTCTGATCGTATTGTCTGCTTTATTTACTTTCATGGTTAATTTTAATGAAATGAGCATTGCAATGTTTTGATTCAATTTATTTATGTCCATTATGTGCATCTTTATGCTTTCTTTTTCACAAAACAAAAATATATCTCCTGTTCACTTTCTCTATTAAGCTTTTGTTTATGCAAAGATTGGAGGGAGGATGATGAAAACGAAATACCCAAAATTGTTGAATAGTATAATTTCAATTAAAACTTGACTGATGATGTACAGGCATTGTTTCAACTCCCAAACACTGGAGAAATAAGGAAGTTAATCCCTTGTCAAACACTTTGAGCCTAGAAGTTGGAGTTTCTTCCTGTATGAAAGAAACCGAAATTTAAACCTGGGGATGGGTAGTTCTTAGTTAATTTGACTATGCATTTAAACATGACAGAATCATTCAAGACACCTTCCAAAAAAGGTTGCAATCACAAGATTTCCTTCGTACACATCAAAGAAGTGTCGAAGACGTCTTTCAAATTAAAAGTCAATAATGGTTCACCGTAATCATTAAGCCAGGCAGTCACTATCTTTCAATAAAAAAAAGAAGAGAAGAATAAAAAATCAAATGAAAAGCCCGCTAAGTCAAACCCTATGAAGGAGACTTAGGAAAAAATTGGGGCATCCCACTGACTGTAAATTCAAATGACACAGTTCAGGAAAAATTTAGGGATAACAAAAGAAAAAAAATCAATTAAGAGGTTACCTAAATCCACAAAGACAAAACAAGTTGACCAAGGTCCTCGTCAAAGACCACAAAATGTTGTAATAAAAAAGTGACTGTCATCTCAAAAATCCCTTGACTATCATCATAACTGTGTTGCAATTCTAAACTCGCTTGGAACCTAAATGCATAAGTTGAATTAACTGACCATAGGATTGAAGATCATCACGAAGAATGGGTTGGGTACAAATAAACTTTGAGCTTATATCCTTTGTTTCGAAAACCGTGAACCAGACCACGTTACCGTCAGGTTACTTTTGAAAGCATACTATAATAAGATTGCATAAATTGACTCTTAAGTTTGTTACTAATCATTTGTTTCATATTATACCCTTATTTTCTCTTTCATTTAAAAAAAACCGTCGTGTTTTGACAAGTGGTTCATTTTCTATACATTAATAATGTCATTCCAAAAATAATTTTTGATTTCAAAACTGCATGAACTATACATTAAAATTACCATGTTTGAATATTTTTATTTACAGACAAAATTTCCTCATCTGGGAATTTCAAACAGTTGAGAAACATGGTCAGTGATTCTATCAGGGGCATGTTACTTCCAGATCCTGTTGTGAATTAGTTCAAGATTTATTTCTCAATGCAAGTTATTCTTAGAATCTGTTGGGCAGGAGATCTCTTTCAAGATTCGTACTGAGTTTAGCCTTCGCAACAGTAATTTCAAAAACTGAAGCCATGATCAGTTTATCCTCAACAGTAATTTCAAGAACTGAAGCCATGATTAGTTTATCCTCAGCAGTTATTTCAAAAACTGAAGCCATGATCAGTTTATCTGCAGCATCAAACTAAACCCATGATCAGTTTAACCTCATCAGAAAATGAATCTGGGTCAGTCTTCTTCAAAGAATCCCCATGTAGATTTTCATGATTTACTCAAAGGACTATCAGCCTGATACAATTCATAAGTGTGACAGATATATGTTCAACATCTTCTCTCCAAGCAGAGTGGGCAGAGTTTATTATGTTGAGGAATCAGAGTTCCATTCTTCCCCCACAAAAGAGTTTATCTCGGTTATCCCAATCATTTGCATTATATTTGCATAAGTCATACCTATATCATATTTGGTTTTTGCATAGCTCGAAGTGTGTTTTGCGCTCATATGCATTTCCTGAGGTCCTATTGCTATTAACATTTTACCTTGTGATCAAAGTCCAACTTACTTGGCGCCTACCAAAATTTTACATGTCTTTCATTCAAGTATTATTCCTGGATATTTGTCTTCTTTCATTCCAATGCTATTCCTGGATCTTTGTATTCTTTCACTCCAGTGCCATTCCTGGATGTCTATCTCTTTTGATCTCCAGTGCCATTCCTAGATATCTTGCCCCCCTTGTTTCTCCCAGTGCTATTCCTGGAAGCCCTTTCCCTCTTTTGTAATCCCCAACAGATCTTCTTCGATATTTATCAGAGCCATTCCTGAAATTTTTATCTGTTCATTCAGTGTTATTCCTGGATGAGTTTTCACCTTTACATTCAGTGCCATTCCTGGATGTCTTGCTCACTATCAGTCAGTGCCATTCCTGAATATAGTGATTTACCTTTACTTTCAGTGTCATTCCTGAAAGTTTTATCTGTTCATTCAGTGCCATTCTTGGATGAATTTTCTCTTTTGCATTTAGTTCCATTCCTGAATGTCTTGCTTACTATCATTAAGTGCAATTCCTGAATATAGTGATTTACCTTTACTTTCAGTGTCATTCCTGGAAGTTTTATCTGTTCATTCAGGGCCATTCCTGGATGAGTTTTCACCTTTGCATTCAGTGCCATTCTTGGATGAATTTTCTCCTTTGCACTCAGTGTCATTCCTGGATGTCTTGATCACTATCATTCAGGGCCATTTCTGAATGAAGTGATTTACCTTTACTTTCAGTGCCATTCCCGAATATAGTGATTTACCTTTACTTTCAGTGACATTCCTGATAGTTCTTTCTCAATTTGTCCAATGCCATTCTTGGATTTTGTAGTTCCTTTCATCCAATTCCATTCTTTGATGTCACTACTCGTCTTCCTAGGGCCTTTTCCCTCTCTTTTCAACTATTGATAGACACTTCTTGTCACCTTGACAGATCTCCAAAAATAGCTTTCATTCCCTAGCGTGTCTTTCCACGTCTTTTCCCTCAATTTATCGTAAATCCTTTGTTTTAAGCTTCCCCGCAGAGTGTTTTATCCTTTGCATTCAAATCATCTTGTGGCATCTTAGGGCTAAAAATATGGTTTTTTGTATTTAAGTATCTTCGTATCTCCTGATAGAAGAAACTTAAATAGGGGCAGCTGTAATACCCTAATTTTTACCCCTAAAACTTCCCATACTCATTTTTTTGCATCTTCGCATTTCATACCACAAACAAGATCATGCTTTGGACCCTCTATCCCTTCCATCTTTGGGTTTATGCCTTGCAGGGTTCACCAACCATCTGTGTGTTTCTTATTTGCCTTTATTTGCTTATGTTTACTAACCATTGATTAAAATCCAAAAAATGTTTGTTTTTCCTTTACTAACTTTTTCAGGAAGAATTTGGACTAAAGATACCAATCAACAGTCCTTCAGCTCGAATAAAATTCATCTGAAAAAAGTCGAAGTTGATCCGCAAACAATTCAAAATCATCTGATAAAGAGTCTCCCAAGATTTGATTGACTTTTATTCAAGACTCTCCAAGGTTCATGTGTTTATTTCCATTCCTTCTTTGACAAGCAAAAGTATTGAGCCAGAGCCAACACAATCCAGCCAACAGGGTATTTTTCAAGTTTTTCAACTGTGGAATCGATTGCACTATTGGTCCAATCAATTGCACCCTGCATTTTTTTCCTAGATTTTGAAGTTTTTAGCAGTGCAATCTATTCGGGCTACAGTGCAATCGATTGCACAAGGACATAATTGGCCAAATCAGCATTTTTCAAATATTGAAGCATTTGGCACCAATTTCATCATTTGAGAATATTCTAGATCACCCAAAAATAATTCCACTACCATATCACAATTAATTTCCACCATACACCTTCACTAATCACCACTTGATCTTGAATTTCCCTCCAAATTCAAATTCTAAACCTAATTTTGATTCCAAACCAAACTCCAATCCACCAAATTTTTCAAGCTTAAATCCTATAAATAGATGCCTCATTTCTCCCATTTCTCAAGCTTTTGATAGCCAAATTCACCTTGTCAAATTTCTTCTTGACTCTCTCTTTTATCCAATTACCAAATTCACCAAAGCTCTTTCTCCGTTTGAAAGATTAGTAAGTTCATCACTAGAATTTACTAATCTTTGAGCTAAACCTTCATCCATTCAATTTTTCATCCTCAATTCTTGTAGATCAAAGCTTTGAAGTGGTGTTTGTGGAGTTTGATTTGAAGAATTTTTAGATTTGAAGTGGTAAAACTCTATTCCACCATTGTTGTGCTTGATCCATCTTCCACAATGTGATTTATTGTTGATTCTTGTTGCTTGATCTTTGGATCTTGCAAATTGTATTCCATTGGTGCTATTTGTTGTTATTTTACTTGAATTTTCGTGCTTAATTGCATCCTTGATCATGAGATGTTTTAAGAAATGATTAATCATGGTTTTGCCTTGTAAATGCTGATTTTATTGGTATCTGTCAGCGTGCAATCGATTCCACTATTTAGGCAATCAATTGCACAGTTTTTTTTGCCCAAAATTGCTGATTTTCTGCTGTGCAATCGATTTGCACACTGGTGCAATCGATTTGCATAGTGCAGAATGTGTGTTTTGGCTTTGTTTTGGGACTGTTTTGGTTCTCACCTCTTCCTCTTTCATTTCCTTTTGATTTTGGCCTTGAAATACACTTTTAAAGTTCATTTTCCTCTTTAAATTTCTTGGACTTAGGCTGTATATGAAGTTGGATAAACATTCATAAATTCAAATCTATCTTTAAAGTGAATTGTTCAATTCATTTTAGGTGCTTTGAGTTAATGATATGTTTAGTGATTTGATCCACCAAGATGAGTGGATGGACTTAAAGATTGAATGATCTTGAACTTGTAATTCAATTTGGCATTCCCTCTCTTCTTCTCTTTTTCTTTTGACCGGTGAAAATCTTCGATATCGTTTGAACTTATTTCAAGTTCTTGATGAAGATGAGATCATTACCCATTTTCTTTTCGTGCGGAATTGCTTTCGGAGAGTGATCTACATATCACTTCTCTAGAATGAATTAGCACTAACATTGTATTGACCGACCTCAGATAGTCGTGGTTTCTATATAAACCCGATTACAACTGCTTAACATAGCGCTACATTGTCCCGTAATCGGAAAGTGATCATTCGTGACTTAAACCTATGTTTGAAAGTCCAAGCATGATTGACTACTTGTCTTAAGTCCATCACCTATGAAGCTTGTTATTAGGAGGCTTTGATTTTATCAATCCTCTAATGAGCCTTTATTAAACTTGGTCTAAGTGCAAGAGTTAATTATCGTTGATCATTTGCTCTAACGACTGATCACTAACTCACTAACCATATTATTGTACTAACTTTATTTATATTTCCTTCTTGCTCCCTATCTTTCTTTTATCTTTATGTTTATCATCTCATATCATATTATCGTTTATGTTTCCGTCATTTTTCTTTTGTCCATTTGGACCATACTTTGTTCAAAACACTTATAAAAGATTAAACATCTAAAAGACTTGGTGCTCTTAACTTTATGGCTATGCTATTGGACTATTCTTGGACCCTTGGACTTAGGATTAGGTCTCTTTCCCTTTGCTTGAAGTATTATGGATCTTTGCCTTTATTTGGCTTTTTCATTTGCTTATGCTCAAGATGGATGAAATTCTTTTGCCTTGATGTGGAGTGTGCTACAAGTTGGTTAGATCCTTCTTATCTCTAACTTTTATTTTGCTTTCCAGGGTAGTCACTTCTGTTAGAACACAGATTAGTTCTTAATAATATCTCTATGTTTTGATGATAACTATTAGGAAATTTTGTATTTCAGAATTATATACTCTAAAATTTGCTTGAGAGTTTTTACTGCAGAGAGTAAAGAAATTAACACTCCAGAAGCAAATCAGAATTGAATACAAGAAATTAACCAAACTCTGAAGCGCCAGATGCACACATTAGAAGGATCTGATTGTTGTCAACAGAAAATTCTGAGTGTAGCCTCCAGAAGGATCTGAAGCAAGAAGCTCCAGAAGATTCTGAAGCAGAAGCTCCAGAAGGATCTGAAGCAAAGAAGAATTTTGTATGAAGAGTTTTTCAAAGCATAGATTCTACAGAAGTTTCTGAAAATGCCAGTACTGAAATTCTGTCTCAAATATGCTCTGATATTTAACACGCTAAAAGCACACCTGCTGCAGAAGACTCTGATCCAGCAAGCTCTGATCATCATCAGAAGACTCTGACCCAATTAGACTCTGAAGAACTTGCTGAAAATTGAAGAAGAAATATTCAAAGATTATATCCGTTGGAGTAAATCAAACGTCTCTTTCCTTATTTATGCTAGACACAAGAACACATACAAAAAGGATTTTTTTGTGCTTTCTTCTTCTAGGAAAGGTCACTTGATGTGAAGACAAAAAGGCTCAGACCTTTTGGGACACTCTTCTCAACGTGCAGCTCACCTTGGATCAGCTGCCTATAAAACTTAAGAGAAATTAAAACATTCAAGCTCTCATACTTTCATATTCATTCTTAGAATTAATTTCATTGTACTTAAACTTAAGAGAAATATCACAGTTGTGATAAAAGCTTTTTAGAAGCATTCTTACTCTTGTATTAGATTTACATTGATTGTAAAGGATTTCCTTAAGAGGATTCAGTTGGAATCAGTAGCTCTTGAGAAGACTAAGAACAGTTGTTCTTAGGTGTTACTATTGTAATCTGTTTGATTAAATAGTGGATTAAGTCCTTGATTGAGAAAGGCAAATCACTCTAGGAAGGGTGGACTGAAGTAGTTGAGTTCAACGAACCAAGATAAAAATAATTGTGTTTTTAATTCTAAATTTTAATCTTTCATACTTATTCAACCCCCCTTCTAAGTATTATCTCACCTTCAACTTCATCTCCTCCCCTTCTTCAATTTTCAAAACCTTCTCCCTTTTTCAAAACCTTCTTGCTTTCAAACTTCAAACCACTTTCACAACAAAACCTTGACTTTTGTCAAGTGCCTTTTTTTCAAACTTATTTTTCTTCAATAAATGTCAATTAATGCTAACCATACTTTGACTCTTTTCAAAAAGACATAAAAAACATTCAAACTCATCCATGACTTTTGTGCCTTATTCACTTTCTTTCAAAAAAAATTTCATAAGTTTAGACATGAGTCATCTCTTTAAACGAAATTATTCGCTTGGAAATGACGACTTGTCTTTTCACTTAAAATCAACCATAACAAACCTATTTTGTTATTTGTACCACGAACTACGGGGTTTTGAAACACTTCTCTTCTCATCTCCCTAATCTCTTTTCAAACAACTCATCTTCAAGCCAAAGAGCATAAATATTTCAAAGGGCTCATATATAGTACTATAGACGTTTTGTGTGCTAACACCTTCTCATTGCGTAACCAACCCCCTTACCCCGATCTTTGTTTCTTTTGTTCTTGTTTTAGAACTCTTTGGTTTTTCACTCTTTTTCCTTTCCTTTTTGGATAAAATAAAAGTGCGGTGACGACTCTTACATTTTTGGAGTTAAATTAATCAATAGCTTATACTCAAAAATTTCTCCGCTACAGCAAGGTCTAGCACTAAGGCTGGATATCGATATTTTTCTCATGCTACATCAGAATTTTTGTGGATTAAATCGCTACTGAAAGAACTACATGTCCCATTTCAGGTGTCAAGACTACTTTATGACAACATTAGTGCAGTAAAATCCGGTACTCGTAGCTAAATTCATTATTGCTGGAACTTTATTGTTATCCATTGCTTCTATATAATATATTAATATTTATCATTAAAAATTTTAAAAATAAAATTTGTATCGAAATAAACTATATATATACTTTTAAAATAAAATATATTTTTTAATTTGTGGATAATTTAGTATTTTGTAATGGTGTTTCAAAAAATGTTCCAAGACTAGGTTATCAATACGTAAAGGGTCCTTAAACTACTATATTCCTTTCCTTGTCACTTTGAGATAGATTCGGTTCTTTAAACGACACTCGTAAAAAGACAATCCTGATATCTTGTCCTGATACGACTCTGACTAGCTGAATTCTCTAGTTTCATTCAAAGTTCAAACATGTTATATTTTGTAAGAAAATAATTCATTGTAAAAGGTCCCCTACATGCCACACATCCACATGCTTGGTGCAACAAGATTCACATGTCAATTATATATTAGATTAGGGACCTCAAATATATAGAAAAGGTTTCGTTTCCAACTCACATGCTGTTTAAAGGGACACGCAAAATGGTGTTTCAGCCTCCTTTTAATTCATAGTCACGAATCACGATTCATCACTCTTTTGGTCCCCAACAATATTGCCACTAATGAGTGACATACTACATGATTGCAAAGACGCAAAGCGTGAACATGTTTGTAGAAGTGAAACCGACCCCTTTCATCTGGTTGTTTTCATTGGACAGAGATTGCCCACCCCACTTATATGTTGGTGCAAAGATAGAATAAATGATGAAATAGGAAAATATTCTATTAAAGAGAATGACGGCTACAAAACATGATATTAGGTTACAATGATTGTCACCCTATTTATAAGCTAAAACTAGGGTTACTAGAATAGGATAAATACTAAAATACCCTCTAACAAACTTATGGGCTAAGAAAATAGTACAACTAAATAAATATGAATTATCATTAATATTCTAATAGCATCCCTTAATTCATATTCCATCAAAACTTGTAACACCAATTCCATCCCTTAATCTGAGAAATTGATCAGTCTTGATAGTTTTCGTCAGAACATCTGCCAACTGCTTCTGAGTGCTGCAGTGTACAACTTCTAACACTCCACTCTGAACTTGATGTCTCAGAAAATGATACTTGGTCTCAATATGCTTGCTTCTCCCATGCAGCACTGGGTTTCTAGCAAGGTTGATTGCAGACTTGTTGTCAATCATCAACTTCAGAGGTTTGTCTACCTTAATCTTCAGATCCTGCAGCAGATTCAGAATCCACACAGCTTGGCATGCAGTAACAGCACCTGCAATGTATTCAGCTTCACAGGTTGACAACGCCACAACAGGTTGCTTCTTGGAACACCAAGAAATGGGACCTCCCAGAAATTTGAACAAGTACCCAGATGTACTTCTTCTGTCAACTCTGTCTCCACACCAATCAGAGTCTGAATAACTCAGAAGTTCTGACTCATTATTTCCTCCAGAGGGGAATAACACTCCATACTTCAGAGTTCCTTTGATATACCTCAGAATCCTGACAGCAGCTTGATAATGGGACCACTTAGGTTTACTCATGAACCTACTAACCATCCCAACAGAATAGCAAATATCAGGTCTGGTATTGCACAGATACCTCAGAGAACCAACCAACTGTTTGAAGGTTGTAGCATCCACATCCTTTCCTTCAGAGTCTGAATCCAGTTTCTGATTTGTATCAGAAGGTGTGACAGCCATCTTACAATTCTTCAGATCAAATCTCTTCAGAAGTTCTAATTCATACTTGAGCTGATGCAAAATGATACCTTTCTCAGAATATCTGAACTCCATCCCTAGAAAGTATGTCATTTTGCCTAGATCAGTCATTTCAAATTCATTCATTAGAACCTTCTTGAACTTGGCTATCTCCTGTTCAGAACTTCCAGTCAATAGTATATCATCAACATATAAACATACCAGAGTCATATTGCCTTCAGAAGTATGCTGAACATAGACACCGTACTCCATCTCACATTTCTGAAAGCCTTGCTTCTTGAAAAATGAATCAATCTTCTGATTCCAAGCTCTGGGCGCTTGTTTCAGTCCATATAGAGCTTTGTATAATCTGTACACCATCCCTTCCTGATTCTTTTTCACAAATCCAGGAGGTTGTGACACGTAAACTTCTTCTTCTAATGGACCATTCAGAAATGCAGATTTTACATCTAAATGCATCAGAGGCCAATTCCTGTTAGCAGCTATTGCAATCACCATTCTGATTGTTTCATGTCTTGCTACAGGTGCAAACACTTCAGAATAATCCAACCCAGGTTTCTGTAGAAATCCTCTGGCTACCAGCCTTGCTTTATGTTTGCCAATTGAGCCATCTGGCTTTAACTTCTGCTTGAAAACCCATCTGACGCTGATGGCTTTCTTGTCTTTTGGAAGTTCTGTCAGCTTCCAAGTCTTGTTTCTCTCTATAGCATCAAGTTCTTCTTTCATGGCCTTCAGCCAGAGCTTCTGCTTAAGAGCCTCCTCTGTACTTATAGGTTCAGAGTCTACTAACATGGCACACTGAATAACTTCTCCTTCAGAGTCTACTTCAGTGTCTTGCAGCATGTCAAATTCTGCAAATCTTCTGGGAACGCTTCTGATTCTTTGTGGTCTCTGAACTTGTTCAGAGTCTTGAGCTTCAGAGTTTCTAGCTTCAGATGATTGACCTCCAGAGCTTTGACCATCTTCAGAGTCTGGCATATTTCCAGAGTCTGAATTGCCACCAAGATCTGGATTGCCATCAGAGTCTGAATCATCAGAGTCTGGGTCATCTGGGTCACCTTCATCTTCTGAGTCTTCTTCAGAGTTTGAATCAGTATCAGAGTCAGAGTCAATATCAGGGTTTGCTTCAACTTCAGAAATTCTTAACTCTGGCCTTTCTTCAGAGGTTCTAACATCAGAATCAGATTGAGACTTATCCCAATTCCAAACTTCTGATTCCTTCACAATCACATCTCTGCTGAATTCAATTTTATTGGTTTCTGGACAATAGAGCTTGTATGCACCTGTACTGTGGTACCCTATCAGAATCATCACTTTGCTTCTATCATCCAGCTTCTGTCTTCTGGCTTCTGGAACATGTTTATAGCAAACAGAACCAAATACCTTCAGATGACTAACACTTTGCTTGTCTCCAGTCCACTTCTGCATAGGAACTATTTCCTTCAACTTCTTCGTAGGACATCTGTTGAGTACATACGTTGCAGTGGCAACAGCTTCTCCCCAGAGCTTCTGAGGAAGCTTCTTCTCCTTTAGCATGCTTCTCACCATATCAAGCAAAGTACGGTTTCTTCTTTCAGCAAGACCATTGTGTTGAGGGGTATAAGGAGCAGTAACCTCATGCTCAATTCCATTCTCCTCACAGAACTTCTGGAACTCTTTGGAGTTATACTCACCTCCACCATCAGTTCTAAGAATCTTCAACTTCTGACCACTCTGATTCTCAGCCTTCATTCTGAACTTCTTGAATTCATCAAACACCTCGTGTTTGAACTTAATAAGGGATACCCATGTCATTCTTGTGAATTCATCAACAAACAACACAAAGTATTTATTCCCTCCAATTGATGCTACTGGAAATGGACCACACACATCAGAATGTACAACTCCCAAGGCATGTTTTGCTCTTGGAGCAACTTCTGATGCAAATGGCAATCTTGGTTGTTTTCCTTCCATGCAAACTTTGCATGACTTTTCAGGCTTCTTAATTGCAGGAATTCCATGTACCAATTTCTTTGAATTCAGATGTTGTAAGCTTCTGAAATTCAAATGACCAAATCTTCTGTGCCACAGCTCACTCTCCTTCTCAGTACTTGTTGCACTAAGACACTCTGAGTCTGCAGTTCTGACATTCACCTTGAATGTTCTATTCCTTCCCTGTTCTGACTCCATAATCAACTTCTGATTACAGTCATACAACTTCAGAAGATTGTCCTTCATGGTAACTGAGAAACCTTTCTCAATTAATTGTCCCACACTCATCAGATTGCTTCTGATGCCAGGTACGTACCACACATTCTGAATCAATGCTATTTTTCCATTGTTCAGAGTCACTCTGACATTTCCCATACCTTCTGCATTAAGATATTTGTCATCAGCACATCTGATCTTTGTTCTCTTTTCAGAGTCAAAGTCAACCAGCCATTTCTTGTTTCCAGTAAGATGATTTGAACAGCCAGTGTCCATATACCACCAGTCTGTCAGATCATCAGATTCAGAGGCCATCAATAGCACAGATTCGTCATCAGAACTTCTGGCTATATTTGCTTCTTCTGATTTCTTCTCCTTGTTTGACCAACAATCTCTAGCAAAGTGACCAAACTTCTTACAACAGTAACATTGGATCTTCTTCTTGTCATACTTCTCTTTTCCCTTCTGAGCATTCTTTTGTCTATCAGAGGTTGAGCTTTCTGACTTCTGACCACCATCAGATCTTCTCCTGGCTTCTGACTGCTTCTGATACCTCCTATCAGAAGTTGCTTTCAGAGCCTGCTGTTCTACTTCCTTTTCAGAGTTTCTCTCATTCAGACGCAACTCTTGCGCTTCTAGACTGCTCTGCAGCTCTTCAATTCTCATTGTGCTCAGATCTTTGGAATGTTCTATTGCTACCACAATGTAATCAAATTGAGGAGTAAGGGATCTCAACACTTTCTCCATGATTGTTTCTTCAGAAAGAGTTTCTCCACATGCCTTCATCTTATTAGTGATCAGAATCACTCTGGAGATGTATTCAGAAACTTTCTCATTATTCTTCATGTTGAGATTCTCATATTGCTTTCTCAAGGACTGAAGCTTCACCTTCTTCACTGATGCGTCACCACCATAGCATCTCACCAGAGTGTCCCATGCAGCCTTTGCTGTTGTAGAGTCTGCAATCTTCTCAAACACGTTTACATCCACACATTGATGAATGAAGAACAATGCTTTCTGATCCTTCTTCCTCACTTCCTTCTGCGCGTTTTTCTGTTCATCTGTTGCATCTGCTGCTACCGGAACATAGCCATCAGTGACAAGATCTAGAACATCTTGAGCACCAAACAGCACACGCATCTGGATCATCCAACGATTCCAGTTTTTACCGTCAAATACTGGAAGTTTGGTGTTCATGTTGCCGTTTCCGTTCATCTTCTTCTTTGCACAATACACTCAGAGTTTTCTCACACAGTGTTTCCCAACCCACAGAATTAAAAAAAAATTCTGATCAGATTTTGTTCAAGATTCAACAAGAATCTGAGAAACAAAATCAAACACATAAGACCTCACGTTCACTCGTGTTTCCCGTGTTTCCCAATGAATCTGAACCGGAGCTCTAGATACCAATTGTTGGTGCAAAGATAGAATAAATGATGAAATAGGAAAATATTCTATTAAAGAGAATGACGGCTACAAAACATGATATTAGGTTACAATGATTGTCACCCTATTTATAAGCTAAAACTAGGGTTACTAGAATAGGATAAATACTAAAATACCCTCTAACAAACTTATGGGCTAAGAAAATAGTACAACTAAATAAATATGAATTATCATTAATATTCTAATATTATAGTCTATCGTGATTGAATTCAAGAATGACAGCTACACAAATAATACTCCTTCCCTCCTAATTTATATATAAGATCACTTTAACACATTTGTTTATGATTCAACATAAAATCTTCTGCAAACTTGTAGATATATTTACTGTCTGCACATTTCTAGATATAAGACTTTTGAGAATTTTTTATATACATTTATAGATAAAAAGCAATTTAATAATAGTTATTGATAAATATAAGTACAAACAATATCACTTGAGAGCAATTGAGTTATTCTTTTCAACACTTCCTTTGCTGCTCCGATATAATTTATCTTATTATTGAACCTCATAACAATATTTTTGTTTTTTTATTGAAGTTCAATTCTTCTGTATCTTTTTTCAATCACAAAATTATACCCTCCAACACCATCCACCTCATACTATCTTAGAAATAGGAATGAATAAAATATTATATTATTAAGGTTATATTAACTTTCCGGACATTCCATAACCTGCAGATTTTCCTACAGAAAATAATTTGCAGGTGGACTTACAAGTTTATATTATAAACTTGTGAAACATTATTTTCTGCAAAATATAAAATAACAGCAAAATTCGCAGAAACTTCTGAATTTTTTAACTTCCATTTTAAAACTATATCAAATTTCCTGCGGATTAAATTGCGATTTCCTTCGTAAGAAAATTGTAATCCATGAAACCTCGAAATTCTCTGATGTCACTGCAGGAATTGCTTCAAATTTTGCTGCGGAATTTTCTGTGAAGTTTTCCGTGGTTTTTGCTGCGGATTACTTATTACTAATTGTTTTTAGAAATCAATTATATTTTTACTATTAATAAATAAAAGTATAAAATATAATTGACATTTGATCCCAAGAATATATTTTTAAGACATTTATTTTATTTTATATTAAATTTTATATTTTTTAAAAGAAATTTTACTATATTAATTAGATTTGTATAGTTATTTTTTTAAAAAAATTTATTTATTTAATACTTTTTTATTGTTTTGAAAATTAGAAAAATTAAAAATATAAGTTTGTGATATATTTATTTTCAATTTGTAATTTTATATAAAGTATAAAATTTGAAAAAAATTATAAAACATGTGAAAAAAAATGGGGCATTTTAAAGATCGAACATAGAAACATTTTTCTATGGGTAAGAGACATGTGTATGAACCAGTGACCTAACAAATTCATTTATTAATTTTAGGAAGAAAAGTAATATATATAATATAAACACAAATTTATTTTAAAATAATTTTTCATATTTATTAAATAACTTAACGAAAGCTTAGGAGAAGAAGGGAAGTATTTTAACTAAATAGGAGGGGAGAGATTTTTAACTACATATATGTTTCGTTTATGAGGGGAGGGGAGAGATTTTAAAACTAAATTACTTTTTTATCATTCTAAATATTATCATTCGTATTTAGTAAAAGCAGATCTAAATAAAAATAGTTTTGAGTAAATATCACCAAATAAAAATTCCTTCAAAGTGAGTTCTCAATGTTTTAATTCACTGTTCATTGCAATTTCACAAAATTTCTAGAAGTACTAGAAAATGTTATTTCTCTTACGGCATCAAAAGTTCAATTATGATCAAATCAAGTTTTATAATACATGATTGAATCAAGGTAAATTAGAGTTCCAATTTGTAATATGATCCATATAAACTCATCATATGTGCAGACAAAAAAAACAACCATATTAAATTTAAAGTTTTGTAAAATTTACTTTAGAACTTATCAAATAAATTTTATTTGAATATAAAGGTTGAATATGAAATTTATTTAAAGCATCCGTGACATATTTAATGTTCATGGAATAACAAATTTGTCTGATAATGTATAACTATAATCAAAACAATCATAATTTTTAGTTAACAACAACCGATCAATTACCGATTATAGTTATATGTTACAAGTCTAAACAACATAAAATCAAAATAGAAAAATTCAAAACAATGCACATGCAACAATGCACATGTAGCAGATCAGAGAGGTATGTGAAAAAACTCACTTGAGAGCAACAATGGCGATCGACGAACTTCAATCTAGGTTACAATCCCAATTTCGTTCTCGATTCCGTCAAAAGCTTCGCTGTTCATCTTTACCGTCAGATCAGAGAGAAAAATGTATACGAAATCCACCAAATGTACGAAAGATTGCTCCAATCTCTATTGGAGCGTCTTTTCAAGGACACTCTTTGGCCATCGTTGACGTTGTCGCTCAGTACGTCGATAACGACCATGTTTTCTGTCTTCTGTACCGTGAGATGTGGTTTCGCCACCTCTAGGCTCGACTCACTCATACTGTTCGCCAGAGAATTGATTTGCGGGATAATGACTATAATCTGTTTCATGTTGTTCTTCATGGTTTTTATTTTAATTTGTGTTCTATGCGTGTTGTCTTCAGCGAGAAAACGTGAGTGATGTTTCATTTTAGGTACACTTGCCCATGTTCTATCTATCTAACCAAACAAATGATATTGTTTCTTGTGGTGTTTGATGTTTTGAAAACTTTGTTTTATAGGCCCTTGTACTTTCAATATGATGGGCACTCAAGAACAATAGTTGGAATCCAAGTCAAACATCAACGAAATGGAATTCTGCATTATAATCTCCTAGTTCTTGATCCTGGTCATGTAATATATTTGTGTGTGTTATTGTCTGTTTTCCTAATTGTAGTATTTAAATGGCTGTGTTTAATTACTAGGTTTAGATTTATGTTAAAATTGACTTACTCGAGCTTATGCACTAACATGACATAAACAGTTGTGAGACTATTTGAGAGAACTTGTGAAAACAACTTATCACATGTCTCTAAGTAGTTTTCAATTTATTTTCTTAAGCTTTTTTTTCTTCTAGAAATAGATTATACATAAGCACTTATATGACAAACACCGATATAAGTGCATAATTATGTGTTTATGCATGTGTACGTATGTTCTGAAACATGCATGTTTTGCAGTAATGATGACATACATAGTTTCTAATGCTGTTACATATCGTAATAGAGAACAGCGACAATAGAAAAACCAGTAAGGGAGAAAGTTGGATGGCAGAAATTCATAAAAAGAGAAGTGCACACACTTAGCAAGCAACAATGCCAGGTTTCACTTCTTTTTACAAACATTTGCAATGCCTTGCACCTTTGAAAGGTGATGTTTTGATGTTTTGTCTATTTCAGTTGTCTTATGTTGATCCTGGAATTGCTAGTGAAGAGGAGATGAAAAAAATTAAGACAATGGATAGTGCCTTCATTCAATTTTAATCAAAGGTTTTTGCTGCATTTAAGCACCATATCTTATTTCATGTGATATATAATATAACTATTTTAAGCTTTATATGAAGCTTAGTTATGAAACATTGCTGAAGGGAGATAATGATCAGATCCAGTTCAATATTCATACTTCATACTACTTTTATGGGATGAAGGAATCTGGAAATTGCACAACACAACTAATGAGACCATAGGGATTTATGTCTTTTCATTTTTGTAAGATTTTTACTGTCAATTGGCTTATGTTTTGGCCTGTTTCTACTTGTTGAAATAGAACTCTCATCAAAATGGTAATTTCTTATATGATGCTACCCCTTGTGCTTTTTGTAGTCCAGAGCATGAAATGATTTCTAGCCTGTTTCCTTGATGTGATTTAGCTACTGCAATTGTTTTAGAAAAATCAAAATAATTGATGATTTTCTATTTTAGAGTCAATTAACTTTGGTCCAAAATTCCTCTAAAGTTTGAATATGTTACTGCAGAAGTTTAATTTTCCCTACTACATCCCATTTACCCAAGAAGCCTCCTTTACAAAGGATGTTATTTCGGCATGACCACAAAATCTAGCAAATAGCATGACATGTTTTTTTTTATATGACATGATGCTTATTGAGTGAGTGCAGAAATGAAATCTAACACAGGAGGAGACAGTTTCCTACACGGTCCGACTAGGTACAGAAGATACACTATTGAGGAAATAGAAGAAGCAACAAAATAATTTTAAAGCTCGCTGAAGATCAGTGAAGGAGGTTATGGACCAGTCTATAGGGCTGAACTAGGTCACACTGCAGTTGCAATGAAAGTGTTGAAACCCCTGAACACGCCTAGTGAATATTCTCGAGCCACAGACGTTCGAACACAAACATACATACAAATTAATTAATTATTAAATAGGGGGGAGCGTTCCATGACTCGATTTGCACCATTTCGTGCTTCATCGTCGCTTCAATCTCCTGTAAGTTCTCTCTCCCCGTCTCAAATAATTTTCAATTCTGTGTATTACTATGGTTTTGGTGAAATAACATCAGAATTTTAAGAGTTTTTTTACCTGTATATTTATGTAGTTAATTATTTAGGGTAATTAATAATGTAGGGAAATGCTCGAAGTATCAAGATCTTTCAGTGGTGTGGCAGTTCAACTAAACATGATATGCCTGATGGTGAAGAAAAATTGAGAGCCATATGTACAGTTTGTGACAAGATTGCTTACCAAAATCCCAAAATGGTAATTGTTACTGCCTAGAATGCTTATATGTAGCTTCTGTTTGATTCAATTCAGTGCCTGTGTGAAGTAATAATGATGTACTTTTGTGCGTTATGCAGTAACTTGCTTGAATGTGCACGAATGTGTAAGCAGAGTAGAAATAAGCATAGGTTGGGTTGAAAATATAAGATCCTATTATCTCTCTTTCTCCAATCACTACAAGAAAACTGTTGATTTGCGACAGTTGACTCGCAATTGTCGCAACTTACAGATTGCGATAGTTCAGACGACAGTTTTGACTAACCGTCATAAAAATATAAAAATTGCGACACATCCTTTATGACAGTTGCTCCAAAACTGCCGTCACATAAAGTTAAAGGCAGGTCTTGCGGCAGTTTTAGTGAACTATGGCGACATTCTTCTTGAAAAAAATAACATGCCCACTATTTTGATAGTCTCACATTCACATTTTATTTTCCCCACGTTCCAAACCCCTAAAATATTGTTTCCTCTCCCAATTCATGTTTTCTCCTTTTTATTTCAATTCTGAGATTTCCATTCAATGCCTCCAAAATCATCCATCGTCGAAGTTATGTACAACTCTGTTTTATTTCATCTTTATATCTCAATCTCTCTTATATGCCCTAATTTATTGATTCATTAGGTCTTTCCAACACCAATTCTAGAAACCCAAGATTTAATCTCTCGATGCTACAAGTGATGACCTAAGAAGAACCGCCACTCGTGAATTGTCAGACGAATCTGATTGGTCCACAATGCTACAAGATCTCGTGTAAGAGATTATTAAATGAGTGGAAGCTGCCGAGGGATAGTGGATGCATAACCAAAACGTCTTTCTTGCGCTGAGTTTGTAAACATATCACTCTGAGTCTGTACTCTCTGTTTTGGGTAAGATGAATCACTTTTCGGTGGTTGTAGAGATAGCTTGTGCCGTTGTACCTGTTGGAAGCAATGAATACGTCACAAAATTGAATTTCATCTTGCTTCATTGTACTCTTAAGATGTACCACAATGACAAAGTCATGTGTTGTTGCTCCTTGTTGACTTTTTCTCTGGCTTTGACCTATTTTAATAGATTTATCACTAGTTTAAAGTTTCAGAAGTTTAAAGCATGGATGATAGCTCACTATTTTTTATTTATCACTTACTGCTAAAATGGAGTTAACTTATGTGCCATTTCCTTTAGACCTTTAAGAATGTTTTATCTTTGATATGAAGTTTAAGTGTTTGTTGAAATGCCTTTAATTTTGTTTTTATAGTAGACAGAGAAATCTAGCATCATTGCAAGTAATTATGATTCAGGGTAAGGGGCAGGTGTTGGTTTCTTATTTTCTATGGAGATGGGCTGGTGTTCTTTGTTTTATAGTTTATATCCATTTGACACTAAACAAATTAAATGCTTTGTAAGCTGCGGGTGGAGGGATGTCTTAGAATACATTAGGGTCACTTGTTCTTGGATTTTGCTCGTGCTAGCAGAAATAGTACTTAACCTAATTTGTAATGTAAATAGATGTGTAGTAGTACACTAACAGTTTGGTATCTTTGTTTGATATTATGCATAAACATTATGTCATTTTACTTGAGAGAACCCTTACTTCCACATCGTCTAAAGATGCAGTCCAATTAAGAGGAAGCTTAGGACTGCTGTTGATGTTGATGATGTGCGACAGGAGGTTGCTATTATACGCCATTTGCCGAAGAGTTCGAGTATTGTGACTCTTCGAAAGGCTTGTGAGGATGACAATGTTGTTCATCTTGTTATGGAGCTTTGTGAAGGTGGTGAGCTTTTTGACCGGATTGTTGCGCGTGGTCATTATACAAAGTGTGCTGCAACAGCGGTTGCAAAGACTACTGTGGAGGTAGTGCAGCTTTGTCATAAGCATGAGGTGATTCATCGTGACCTTAAGTCGGAGAATTTCTCGTTTGCTAACAAGAACGAGAATTTGCCTCTCAAAGCTATTGATTTTGGGCTCTCCATATTCTTCAAGCCAGGTACAAAACCGAACCTGAGGCTGATGCTTAGGGAGATATATTATTTTGTTATCAAGTGTAGTGAGTGAATTTGGTTTGGAATTTGAGGAAGCCTAAATTAGAAATTCTTAATTGTAGCTAGTTTTTTAGGGTTTAATTCTTAAAATTTATGGTGGATTGTCAATGAGCGCTGCAATTGGTTGGTGGGTCTACTGTCTGATAGCTGTGTAGTTTAGCATACTAGATAGGATAAAGTTTTATGCTGCCTATGTTTTGCATCTGCCAAGTAAATAGAAAAGATTTGATGCCACAATAGATTTAGATCTGTGGTGAGTAATAGTAACATTGCATTTTCATGTAGCTATTTGAGGTTTTGTTTTGATTGTTATTGTTAGAGTGTATTAATTATAGTTGTTGGTGGGCTTCTACTAGCAGGACTAGAACTTAACATAATTCATAGTATTGAGTTTATTGTAATTTAGAGTTTAGTTGTACTAGCTGGTAGTTAAGAATTAAACATGTTACTGTCGACATGTTACTGTTGCCAGCTGGTAGTTAAGAATTTAGAGTTTATTGGAATTTCTTCATAAAAACAACTTACCAAAAACCTTTTCTTTCTAGAGGCCACAAAATATTGTAAACTTTTAAGAATCTTGCTTAAAAACTTGTTTATTAATCTTTAATATATTCACATTCTAAGTGTGCCAGCTCAAGTCTAAAGTTCTGCCATCAATTCATCCATTATGAAGAAATTTAATTTGTTCCTCTTTCCTATTGGCCTCTATTCTTTCTCACGTCAATTCATCCATTATGAAGGTTTGGCATTTGAATTCAACTGGATTGAAGTTGTTATTAGGAGTTAATTATGAATTTTTTGCCATAAGTCTGGACTTGTGAATGACCATGTCAAATTAAATGGTTTATGAATGTCATGGAAAATAGGAGAGCATTGAAGTATGTGAAAGTAGAAGCTCTGAAAAGTAAAAGGCAAACCACATGTAAAGGTAATTTCTATTAGCATAAGGCAAACCGCATGAAATTGGATAGAGGGGATTCCTTAACCCCGTAGGGATTTGATGCATATGAGTTTTATATTGGCATGCTTATAATTATTGTTGATGTTGTTGAATTGATGAATGTTGATGATGCATTTTGGTGTATATATATATATATTGGTGATGTTGGTGAGATTATATGTTGTTACTGTAGTGTTGATAGTGTTGCACCCCAAAATTTGCCCAACCTCTTCTTTACTGGGTTTATGTTTCATTACATTGTTCTAGCATTTGCATTGCATAGCATTTATTCTCGAGGCAGGGGATCAAGGCATTCAGGTGGCTCCAGGTGCAACTTTCAGTGCAAGAGGCTAAACAACAAACATCAGAGGCTTCAACATTTGTTTTGCCCTGCGATCGAGTGACCAATTTTATTTTATTTTGCAGGGGATTTTTCATGTCAGAAGCAGCATTCAGGTTATGTACAGTGTTTCCATGGTCAGAGCAATCAAGAATGGCTTTTAGCAGCTAAACAGAGTTCAGAACGGCAGGAAACGGGCAAAGGGGCAGGTTTCCCTCCAAAAGGCACCAAATTCAAATTTTTGAATGTGTTAATCGATTAACACATAGGGTTAATCAATTAACCATTGGAAAATCAGTCCAGATTTGAATTTTTAACAGTGTTAATCGGTTAACCTATATGGTTAATCGATTAACCACAGCAGGTTTTGCCTTGCACGTGAATTTTCAAGTCCAGCCACTTTTGGGGTCCAATTTTGGTCATTTAAATTGTATTTTCACACTTGGGAAGGATCTAGAACACTATCAAATTTCATTTTCCCTCCAAATGCCCAAACCTTATTCCATACCATATTTTCCAAGCCATTTTCCAATCCTTACTTTGGATCCAAACCAAGAGTGTATATATTTGATTCACTCCAAACCTCACAATAAAATCCTCATAATTCACTCTCATTTTCAGAATTGCTCTCAATTTTCTCTCAATTTTCCAATCTAAAAAAATCTCACTCAAAGCTCTTCTCCTTGAGATCATTGATTCTTCATTGGAATCATTGATTTCTAAGAGCTAAACCTCCATTAATTCACTCCATCAATTCCATTTCATCATCCAATTTTCGTGCACAAGCAGATCTGAATTTTGAAGTGTTCTTGGAAGTGATTATTTGGCTTATTTTGAGTTGTTCTTGGTGGATCTACATTGCTACTACAAGAATTGTTGTGGATCTTGAAGAATTCTGGTTTTCTTTGCTTAGATCTACTCATTTACAATTGAATCAACAATTACCGGATCAAGTCTCCGATCCGAAGGTTGGAATTCTGATCCGATTTTGTTTTCGAACTTATTTGCACAATTTGCATGTGGATCTTTGCATTTGATTGATTATGTTGATTTTTATCCATGATCTTGTTGTGTTATTGTGTTTACATGTTGTTTAAATCAATGTTTGCTGGTTTAATTTCGTGCATGATCAATCAGATGATAATTGGAGTGTTTGCTTAAGTGATAAGCTGTTGAAAAGTGATTCTGAACTGCTGTTTTTCACCTCTGGCACAATGTTAATCGATTAACCTATATGGCTAATCGATTAACTAACTCAAATATTCAAATTTTCAAGCGTTTTTCAATGGTTAACCGATTAATCCCTGGCGTTAATCGATTAACACTGTAACAGAGGGCTTGTTTTGCTGTTTTGCTTGCTTGTTCGCGTGTCGGTTTGATCTGAATCATCATAGATCATTGTGTTGCATTAGGATTGAATTATTTTGGATGTTTGTCACTGTTTTTGGATGTTTAATCATGATCTTGTGTGCATTTTCCACTCGCACGTTTGCATTTGCATGTTGCTTGTTTTCTCTTCTTCTTTCGTAATTCTTCCCTCTTTTTGTTGATTTTTGTTCTAGTGATTAGAATAGAATTAGGAGGAGATCTTTTGCTGGCTGTTAGTAGACATATGTATGTTCCCCTAGGAATTTTATTAGAATTTTACAACTTTGTTTTCTATTTTAGTTGTATTTTGCAAGTTGCTTGTGCTTGTGGTGTTCTATTTTGTGTGCCTTTGCTTGTTTGGTCTTGTTGGTGACTTTGGGGATGGATTTGCTTAGTTTCCTTTTTGAGAGGTCTTCTAGACTTGATGTAGATGTTGTGGCTTGAAGATTGGAGTTTGGAGTTGAAGTTTCCTTTTCTTTTAGGAGGTGTTTTAGGAGCTTAGGAAGTTAGGGTTTTAGGAAGTGCCTTAGAGCTAGTTTTGATTCTTTCTTCAAACATAGAGTGCATTGTTTGCCTCTATTACATCCAATGACATAAATTCCTCCTTGGGAAGCTCCATCTCTCCTTAGGAGGGATGAGTGGTATGCCCAAGTGAGTAGAACTTTGAGGATACCTTTCATTTGCAATGTTGAGTTCTTAGTGATTTCCTTTGGTTGTCATTAAGTTCTTTAACATTATAACTTGATCTTGATGATTAGTCCTCCTCTTGGAGTGTGCTTGTTGGAGCTTGAAGATTGATGAAGCTAGAAGATAGAAGCTTGCTTGAAGATGAAGCCTTTGCTGTCAACTTTGCTGTCTATCTAACTTTGCTGTTTAGAGCTGCTGTTGCTATTTGCTGTAAGAGTTTGGTACTGCTGCTTGGGCTACCTCCTCTGTGTCTTTTGTTTTTCTCTGTATTGTCTGTTGCTTGTGTTGATTACCTCTAGGTTTGAGGTGGAGCTTGTCTCCTCTTGCCTATTGTTTTCTTTCTTGCCTCTCTGGTACTGTTGCATAGCATGCATGTTTACTGTTTACTGTTTGTTTTCTTTTACTGTTTATCCCCTAGGATCTCTGATTTCCTCTGTGCAAGAGGAAATTATGGCAGACATTAGGTTTTGACCCATGCATGATAACTGTAGGTAGAGTCCCCTTTCAACCATAGTTTTAGGGTGTCTCTCTTTTCTCATCTCAAAACAATTCAAAAACACAGTAATATGGATAACGCGTGCTGTACGTTACGAGCCTTAAGCTATTTGAGAAAAGGTTGTTGGAGGGTCACTCTTCAGTAATTTGGCTACTTAGTATGTATCGCTTTCGCGAAAATAAGGTGCCGGCAAAACAGAAGAGTTTCCACCTTTCGTTATTTTTCCTCAAAACGGGAAAGGAAACGATCGGAAAAACCTGACGAAAAGGTATAAGACAAGGTCATCACAACCGTTGTCTGGGTTCGGGAGTCGCTTACGCAAGGGGAAGGTATTAGCACCCCTCACGTCCATCTTACTCGATGGGATCCATGCTTGTTGTGTTTACTGGACGGGTTGGTTTTATCTATCTACCTATCAAGGCTGGCTTAAAAAGAAAAGAAAATGACTCGGCAAAGCGTCGCGCTTTATGCCTACGTATTCTCATCAGAGAATGAGAAATCAGAGTCTACGTAGTTCGACTAACTACGGTTACGGGGAAGGTGGCTTGCCAATACATCAGTATTGTGCCTACGTACCCTCAACAGGTATGAGAGATCATAGCTTACGTAGTTCGGGATAATACGGATTACGGGAATTCAGATTCATCTGTTTTACCGAGTAGGGTTAACAAACAGTTCCAGCAGTTTGGTGTATTCAGCTCGACCCTTGGAGACTTAGGCGTTACCGTTTGCGGTAGAACTGGGAGTTAACGACACTCTTTTCTTCAGAAAAGCTTCCTTTGAATTACTGGCCCACGGGGCAAAAAGGTTTGAAGTTTGTTTTCTGTCGTTTACGGAAGAACTGTTTTTTATGGATGTTTGCAACCAATATCGCACTAGAAACTATGACCTGAGAGTGAATGTGTCGCATGTCACCCAAAGGGTGCCATACTAAACATCCAGACTGTTGAAAAGAAACTCTCCAACAATCCTTTCTCAGATAGCTTAAGGCTCGTAACGGACGACGTCAATTAACCTTTATTAATGTATTTTAATTTGTTTTGAGATGAGAAGAGAGAACGAACAGGTTCAACTAAGGGGAGACTATCAAGTCCTACTGTTGTCATGCCAAGGATTCATCCTATGGTTGAGGTTTGAAACAGGGAACTCCTAGAAGTTATCATGCATAGGTTTCAACCTAAAGTTCTAATCATCACTTCCTTATCAAAGGAAGTGAGATTCCTAGGGGATCATGTCAATGATAAACAGAAACAGATAAAGCATCAGCTTAACAGTAAACAGTAAACAACTGTAAAATGCATGCAATGCAAGTGAGGGAGGAAATGTGTGTGGGACATCAGCCTCCACAAGCTCATCTCAACCTCAAGCCAAGTATGAATAACTGCAATCATACAGAAGAAATAAAATGCTATCAAGCAAGATATAATAACTGCAATCATACAGAAGAAATAACATGCTATCAAGCAAACACAACAGACCACATAGGCAAGGGAGCTGGGCTCTACCGAATACCCGCAAGCAAGGCCATACAGTAAAAATATAAGCAGAGGGAGCAACTCAACCTCTAGTGCAATCATGCTCCTAGCTTAACACAATCTAAACATGAACTTATTCTAATGCATCTAGCAAATCACACAAGTCACATTAATACAGTTGCACAGAAAGAAAACAGGCAACCAAGAAAGCAAATCAACAGCTTCCATAGCTTCACAGCAAAGCTCCTCTGACAGCAGTTCAGTCCTCAGTCTGCAACTACTCTTCAAGGCTATCATCTTCAATAGCAAGTATCAACTTGCTTCTTCAAGCTTCCAACACATCCACATAAGTATCAACTTATCCCTCTTCTTCAAGCCTCAGCTCCACAGTAGATTCCACCTTCAGGCTTCACTCCTAATATCAAGTATCAACTTGTTCCTTCAGGGACTTAATGCATTAAACTCACAAGTATCAACTTGCTTCTTCCTTAAGCTTCAGCTTCTTCATTCCATCTCCAATGGATTCCCTCTCACAAGTATCAACCTGTTCTTCATCTTCTTCAAGCTTCAGCTCTTTCCTCTTCACAAGTATCAACTTACTCTTCCTGGTCTACAAGCTTCAGCTTCAATGGAAGTCTTCAAATACAGAGAAGTATCAACTTCTAGCCTCTTCAGTCTTCTAACAAGGAACTCTATCCTCTAGCAAGGGAGAAAGATTTATCTAACAAGAGTAAAGTTTGGATGATTGGTAGCAGAGTGAAGACCAAAGGTCACCACTAAGCATCCTATCATCAGAGAAAGGGACCCTCAAAGGTTCTACCAACTTGTAAAGAGCCACACATCCTACCAAAGGAGGGATGATGCCTTTACAATGGGACCTTACATCATAGGGAAGAATGGAAGTGATCAACATCTTCCATGTTTATGAAGGAAGAGAATCTATCTAGAAGCTCTGCCTACAAACCCTAATCTTAACACCTAATCAACACTACACCAAAAGAAGGGAAGATCTTCACATCCAAGCTTCTTCAAGCACTCCAAGGTAGCCCAAGCTTGTCTTCATCATCATCCAAGAGCAAGAGAGACAAAACCCTACTCTAAGGGAACTAAAGAAGTCATTCTAGTTGAATTAGTGCATTAGAATCATCCAAAGTTAGTACCTAAACTAAAATTAAACAAAAATAGTAAACTACATTTCAAATTCCTACAAAAATTCCTAAGGGACCCTAATTCAATCATGAATCTACCCTACAAAATTTAGAGGTTGAATCATCCACCAAGTTCTAGATATAAAACCTAAATCATAAGGTATTAACCATAAATCCTGAAAATGGAGCTCCTAAAGTTTTCAACCTGAAACAAAAAATCAAGGCAAGAATCATCATCAAATGATCAAACCAAATTCATCAAAACAAGGCATCAACCATGATTATTTCAATATCAATTAAAATTCAACAAATGCTAATAAACTCAAAAATGCATGAAATACCAATATTTTTTATCTAAAAAAAAACTAGATTCAATCATGAATCAATGGAAAAAAGAATGGAGTTATTTGAGTTAGTTTCCAATTTTTTATGAATTATTTACTAAACTATGTAAAATGAAGAAAATAAAAGAAAATAATGGAAATTGGTGAAACAAGCGTGGTAAATAGCAATTAAAAACAGTTCAAAACAAAAGATGGGCCCAGAGGTGGGTGTGGACAAGAAAGCGCGCATAAGGCCCAAACATTATTCAGAAAACAAATAGAAAATCCCAGGAAAATGGTTAAAACCTGGGTACGAATAGCAACAAAATTCAGTGTAAAACTCAAGTGGGCCTCAAACGGGGGTGTGAGTATCATGTTTGCACTTAAGCCCAACCTATCACTTAAATGAAACGCAACGTTGAAGCTGATCAGAATCCTTCACAAAATTAAAACAACTCGTGGCCGTTAGATCCTTCCCTGGTCAAAGTCTTCAGTCTAATCCAATGGCAACCAACTAATCTTCTTCCTTTTGAATGTTGGAGGGAAATGGAATCCATGGTTGAACAGAGTTCAAGCTTCATCTTCCTCATTCGTGTTTCATCAATACTCCATCAAAACTCTCACTGAAATACACTAATCCACTCCATTTTTCCCACTGAATCTAACCATGCTAATCAATAACATTGAATCACTCTCTACTCTCAAACACGATTAAAATCTCAGAAAATACTCAAAAATCAAACATCACCATTCTTGAAACTATGGTGTCTAACATCATCACCATGCTTCACTGAGTTGATTCCAATATCACACTATGATTAACTCTCAAGAACCACCAAGATAATCGTATGAACATAATTTATGTCATCTACGAAATTGCCTCTAAACCTAGCCAATTGCTACCAGAAAGCTTCCTACACTAATCTACAATGATTCTAACCTATCAAAACCTAAAGATTCTACTTAAATTAAGCTGCACGATGAAAAGTACATACCTGCAAATTCTTGATGAACAGAGTGGTAAAATCTTCAAATCAACCCTCAGTAATCTCCAGATTCCTTCACTAGCATCCAATCAACCTTCTGTATGCAAAGAAATGAGCTGAAACTTCGTAGATTCTTGAACCCGATTCTGAGTTGCAAATGAGGAATTTGCAATGCCAACTCACGATCCTTCAATGGTTTTGCCTTGAATTTGATCTGGAATCAATCTCTAACCCTTGAGCAAGCTATTGAGATCAAGAACTTGGATTGAAACGGCCTCAATTGATGTAACTGATTTTGATTTGCAATGTGCAAATTCAAAATGCAATTTCTCTATTTCCTATCAATTCTCACCAACCAGTGCTCTGAATCACTTCATATGCTTATATAGACCATGACTGAACACTCTAGAAAGTTCTGGATCAATCTAATGAGAAGTTCAATATCTAATGTCATGGAAAATGTCATCTCATGCCATCCTCATACTAGTTCAGGTTATAGCTTGTATTCACTATGCTTTGTGTTCAAATTCTCCTTAGATGACATTTTGGATGTGTTTGGACGGATTGGAGCCATGTATTTGATCTTATGTGTAGTTTGGCATATGTAACTTAAGTCTTAAGTAACAAAATGCAACTCTTGGATTTTGACCTCAAATGAGAAAAATGATATTTCCATTGTCTTTAAAATGCATTTTACAATCAAAATGACCTATAAGTTTGTCTCATTTGGTCACCAAATGAATTATGTGAATTTTTGACCATTAAATCCTTTTAATTCTTCCTTTTTCCAAAATTTCTTGAACCAAGTCTCTCCTTGAGCCATTTGAATGCCTCCTTGATGCATGTTCAAGGTTAAAACCCCATTTTGAGAAACTTTCTAGTTGAACAAAACTTCATTTGAGGCCTCTAAGTTGGTGAAAATGGCCTATGATCACAAATGACCTATAATCACCAAATATCCAAAATACCCTTGACTTGTCAAAGCCATAACTTGAGTTCTACAAATCCTATCAAGGACTTATAATACTATCTAGAAATCTAAGAGGATAAGGAACAACATTCATGTTGACCAAAAGTTCATAGGAATCATCCTTCTAGGGCAACCGTTCCATGCAAGTTGGGTAACTCTCAAGCTCCAAATTCACATTCCTCAGATGACTTGTAACTTGTCAAAGCCATAACTTGAGTTCTACAAATCCTATCAAGGACTTCTAGCACTCAAATTAAAGCTAAGATCATGATCTACAACAATCATGTTGGGGGCAAGATGAGATGACAATCACTTCTTGAGCTAAATTTCCTTGAAGATAGGGGTCAAACTAGGGGATTTTACACTGTCAAGTCTTAGAAACCCTAGCTTGAAAATTCTCAAACTCTTCAATCATGATGAGTTAACCTTGGAATCATCCTTATGACATATTAATGTATCAATCCATGATCACATGGCCCTTGAATTAGGTCTCAACCTCCTTCAAATCATCAGTCGACTTAGGGTTGACCCAGTCAAACCCTAATTATACCAATCATGGCTGAGGCTCCTTATTCTTGCACAATGACCTGTCTAGGCCTCAAAGTGATCTTAAACACTTCTCATGAGCTCTCTCAAGACCTCAAGTCCAACTTCATGGCTTCAGAATCATCTGATGGCTTTCCACAACTTTCAAGTTAGGAGACACACCTTCTTGGTTTCAACCACCCTCTCTGAGGCTCTTTTAATTTCTCTAACAAGGATATCAACCCTTGAACATCTGAATAACCTTATTAGCTTAGCTTCATAGTCTTGTGTAGCCCTTTATTGGTAATCATATCTCTTGATCTCCTGCACACATGTCAATGAAATGCAAATGATAATGCTAATATGAATGAAATGAAACATAAGCTAGGTAAAGAAATGTTGGTCAAATTTTGGGGTGCAACAGCTGCCCCTATTCAAGCGGCTTGAACCTGACTGGGTGAGAAGCGAACGACTCTCACACAATCAAGGTAAAAGACGGTTGAATACCAACAAACTCGAAAATTTGCCAACTGCACAAGTACACGGTACTCTGATGGGAACAAATCTTCGGAAACTAAAACAATAGCTGCACGACAACTAGCTGGAGAAATATTGATCTGAACCTTCGTCAGGATGATTCTCTGATTTATTCGATATCATTGCGTCCTTAAATCATCAAGGGGTCCCTGGTTACACGGTAACTGGTGATTTGCCAACCTCACAGGTAAACGATACTCTGATTGGTAGGAACATCTCCGACACTGAGCATGACAGTTGCGCGGCAACTTGCTGGGGAATTGGTCACATGGTAACCGGTGAAAAGTCTAACCTCCGTCAGGATGATCATCTGATTTCGCTGCAGATCTTCGTCCTCAAGTCATCAAGGGGTCACCGGCCACTCGGTAACCGGCGATACATAGCTGATATTGTCGTCAGGCATTCTACGCCACTGCGGCAAAAGGATTCCTCGGGACTCATCAGGTCATTAGGAACTTTTTTTAACAATCAAGCTAATTGTGCCGTCGGGCATTCAAAGGAATTTTCGGGAGTCAGCCGGACTTCATCAGTAAGCCTGGAATAGAATCCTCGGTCAATCATGAACCCAATAGGGATATACAATTTTTTACCGTCAGGCACTCTGCATCAGCTAGGCAAGCTACTTTGTCAATACAGTTGGACTTCATCAGCAAGTCTGGGGTTTTGGGCACCGCTGCCGGACTTCAATCATCAAGTCTTCAAGGGAAATTTCAACTTCTCCATTCAAACCTGCTAGGGATGACACATCTCCGCTGGGGATTCTGGAGAACTATCAAGTAACTCTGCTTCGGGGATCCAGAAATCATTCTGGGTAAATAAACTCAGCTGAGGAAATCAAAAATCATCTTGAACAAATAACTCCGTCGGGGACTTCAAGAATCATCCTGAACCAATAACTCTGCCGGAGATTTCAGGAATCATCCTGAGCAAACACTCTGTCGGGGACTCTAAGCATCAACTTGAGCAACCCTCTCTGGCGACCTCACTGGGGATTTTAAGATTCATCTTAAGCAATCAACTTCACTGGGGAATTCAAGAATCATCTTGAGCAAACCATTCTGCGAAGGAACATCTGTAAAACAAGAACGGTAACGACCTAGCTCATGTTTCATATGCATATGTTTGACTGTGGCGCAATGCTCCACACAGTGGAAATGCTACGCGTTTAGGGTAGATGCTATGCAATCATGCAAAATGCTATGACCCCATCAGCAAAATAAATGCTGAATGGAGACTCCTCCTGTCAAGGAGAAAAACCACTCTGGTGGAGGAAGGAATCATCCTGCCGAGGAGAGGAAATCACACCAATCTCAATTGGATTCCTCCTGGGGAAACGAACTTCAGTCGACTGCTGTAGGGGAACAAAGTTCTACGAGAACCTGGACCTGCTCAACCGGGTATACGAACCACCATGCTGAGGAAAACGATGTCAATCGCAGAAATAAACTACAAGGCCTTCGCGGCAAAACTTTCCTAGAGATAACGACTCCGATGGGGAAATACAGCATCAGCTATTCAACACTCTACTGGGGAGCACCAATCATGGCCTGAACGGATTCCAAGGACTCGGCTCTCTTGGGGAACTGTAAACTCGGCTGGGGAAGAAGGAATCGTCCTGCTCACCGGGGGGAGTACGACTCTGTGGGGAATTTCAATTCCGCGGAAGACTTCAGTCTGAAATATCGAGCGCTGCACACTTCAGTATATGACTCAGCTGGGGAAACGACGATCCTTCAGGATACATCTGATCGGGGAGAGAATCTTCTCTGGTTGGGGAGACATGTCAATGCTTACGATCTCATGTTCAGACTCCATGGGGAGGTGCTGCTGAACTTGCTGGAGAAGAAGGAATCATCCTGCTTGGGGACGCATACGGCGTACTGCCTGGTATATGATACGCCTGCAACAACACAAACAAACAGACAAGATACCCTTCTCAAAGGGACCTATCAAGGTTATCATCTTATGACAATGTTCAAGTAATTCATTGTTTCAACAATCAGTGGCCTAGGCCAGTAAGTTTATGTATGCGCATTTTATCAAAAACATCGGCGTTCTTTTTCGCAAACAAAACAGATAGATGCTAAACACACAAACAGAATTGCTGAATAGTATACATTTCATTGATAACGAACCCCTGAATGGGCAAAAAATGTTTTACAACAGATGCAAGCTCCTGGAATGAGGCAGCTGCGCAAAAATAAAAACATAAATATACATCAGTATATACACAAATGTCGGCAATGAGGCGTAGACGAACACCATGAGTTGATCCCTCTATGACCCACTCGACTTCGATACTTCTCCGACGCTTCATCTTCAGAAGAGATTGATTCAGATAAACGGCCCTCAGGTCCTCCAAACCACTAAACAAATATAGTCCACACGCGGAACGCAGTCATTTGCTTTTTCAAATCCCTAACTTTTGCCTGAATCGCCCTTTCGGGTTTTCGATTCACCGGGATACCCTTTTTTGCCAAAGTCTCCCTTCCGGGTTTTCGACTTTGCGGGTGTACCTCTTTTCAATTTATATCCCTAATTTTTGCCCGAACCTTTTTCCTTTTTTATGGTTCGCCAGGATGCCCAATTTTTGCCTGGATATTCTTTTTCTTTCCAGCGGGTCGTTTTTTAAGCAAAGTATTTTTTAACTGCATCCGCGTTTACCAGGGATGCAAAATCTTCACCATCCATCGTGGATAACAACAAGGCTCCTCCCGAGAAGACCTTGCTGACGATGTACGGACCTTCGTAATTGGGAGTCCACTTGCCCCGGTGATCGGAGTGTGGAGGAAGAATCTTCTTCAGGACGAGATCACCCGTCTGAAAGCTTCTAGGACGCACCTTCTTATCATAAGCTTTCTTCATTCGGCTTTGGTACAGACGACCATATGTAATCGATGCCAACCTCTTCTCGTCCATCAGGCTGAGTTGGTTTAGTCGGTTCTTAATCCATTCTGCCTCATCGAGTTTCACGTCAACCAAAACTCGCAAAGAAGGAATCTCAACTTCTAATGGTAGGACGGCTTCCATACCATACACTAAGGAGAAAGGAGTTGCCCCGGTTGATGTACGTACCATCGTACGATAACCGTGCAATGCAAATGGCAACATCTCGTGCCAATCCTTGTAGGTCACAACCATCTTCTGTACAATCTTCTTGATGTTCTTATTGGCCGCTTCAACGGCGCCATTCATCTTCGGCCGGTAAGGAGATGAGTTGTGGTGTTCAATCTTGAAACTCTGGCACAGCTCCTTCATCATCTTGTTATTCAGATTTGAACCATTATCAGTAATGATCCGCTCGGGAACTCCGTAACGACAGATGATGTCCCTCTTTATGAATTTAGCCACCACCTGCTTGGTCACATTAGCATATGAGGCTGCCTCCACCCACTTGGTGAAGTAGTCGATGGCTACTAGAATGAAGCGATGACCGTTAGATGCAGTGGGCTCGATCTTTCCTATCATGTCGATGCCCCACATGGAGAACGGCCACGGGGAGGACATGACATTCAACGGACACGGCGGCACGTGAATCTTATCAGCATAAATCTGGCATTTATGACATCTCTTCGCGAATTTAAAGCAATCTGACTCCATCGTCAGCCAGTAGTATCCTGCTCTCAGGATCTTTCTTGTCATAGCATGCCCGCCGGCATGCGTACTAAATGTGCCTTCATGGACTTCTTTCATGAGCATACTCGCTTCTTTCTCATCTACACATCTGAGTAGCACGAGATCGTGGTTTCTTTTATACAAAACTCCATCAGGATTGAGATAAAAATTCCCAGACAGCCTCCTCAGAGTCTTCTTATCCTGGGTTGACGCTCCCGCAGGATACTCCTTAGTCATAAGGAAGGTCTGGATATCATGGAACCATGGCTTGCCGTCGGAGGCTTCCTCGATCGCAAAGACGAACGCAGGTCTATCAAGACGAGAAAGGACAATTCTTGGAGCTTCATTCCAAAAATTGACTTTATACATCGAAGCCAACGTGGCTAAGGCATCAACCATATGATTCTCAGCCCTGGGCACATGATGGAGTTCCACTCGATCAAAGAACGGAAGCAGCCTTCTGGCATAGTTCATGTACGGCACCAAATTCGATTGACGAGTCTCCCACTCCCCTTTAATCTGGT
This sequence comes from Lathyrus sativus, assembly GCA_963859935.3. Classification (NCBI taxonomy): domain Eukaryota; kingdom Viridiplantae; phylum Streptophyta; class Magnoliopsida; order Fabales; family Fabaceae; genus Lathyrus; species Lathyrus sativus. The sequence continues at coordinate 311,141,773 of OZ012736.1, forward strand.
TAATCACAAGTGCCGAGTCACCATATACATCTAGGTTCTTGATTCTCAAATCAATTTCCTCTTCTAGACCCATGATGCATGCTTCGTACTCCGCTTCATTATTGGTGACCGGAAACGTCAGTCTCACAGTGAACGGGATGTGGGATCCGTGGGGAGTTGTGATGATCGCCCCGATGCCACTTCCGTAAGAATTAACCGCCCCGTCAAATATCAATTTCCACTGGGATTTACTATCTGGACCCTCGTCGGGCAACGGTTCATCGCAATCCTTTGCTTTGAGAAACATGATATCCTCATCAGGGAATTCAAATTTCATCGGCTGGTAATCTTTGATCGGCTATTCGGCCAGGTATTCAGACAATATGCTTCCCTTAATGGACTTCTGGGAAACGTACTGAATGTCATATTCTGTCAACACCATTTGCCATCTGGCAATCCTGCCCGAAAGCGCTTGCTTCTCGAAGACGTACTTGATCGGATCCATCTTCGAAATTAGCATGGTGGTGTGATTGAGCATGTACTGTCGTAAACGTTTGGCAGCCCAAGCTAGTGCACAACACGTCTTCTCCAGCATTGAGTAACGAGACTCACAGTCTGTGAACTTTTTACTCAAGTAGTAAATGGCATGCTCCTTTTAGCCCGTCTCGTCGTGCTGACCGAGAACACACCCCATACTATTCTCAAGAACTGTCAAGTACATGATTAGGGGTCTTCCAGCCACTGGGGGTATCAAGATCGGAGGTTCCTGTAGATACTGTTTTATCTTATCAAATGCCTTCTGGCAATCCTCGTTCCATATAATCGCCTGATTTTTCTTTAGTAGTTTGAACATCGGTTCACACGTGGCCGTGAGCTGAGAAATAAACCTTGCAATGTAGTTTATTCTTCCCAGGAAACCACGAACTTCTTTTTCGGTTTTTAGCGCTGGCATTTCTTGTATTGCTTTTATCTTCGCAGGATCAACCTCAATGCCTCTTTCACTCACGATAAACCCCAGTAGTTTTCTGGACCGTACTCCGAAAGTACACTTGTTAGGATTCAGCCTCAACCTGAACTTCCTAAGCCTCTCAAAAAGCTTCATCAAATTGACCAGATGTCCCTCCTCTGTTTGGGACTTCGCAATCATGTCATCAACATAGACTTCAATCTCATGATGAATCATGTCATGAAACAAAGTAACCATTGCTCGTTGGTAAGTGGCCCCTGCGTTCTTCAGACCGAAAGGCATTACCTTGTAGCAAAATGTTCCCCAGGGTGTAATAAACGTAGTTTTCTCCATGTCCTCCGGCGCCATCTTGATCTGATTGTAACCGGAGAAGCCATCCATGAACGAAAATACGGAGAACTGAGCTGTATTGTCGACCAACACATCGATATGAGGGAGCGGGAAATCATCTTTAGGGCTCTCCCTATTCAAATCCCGATAATCGACGCACATTCGCACCTTACCGTCCTTCTTCGGTACAGGCACTATGTTGGCGACCCACGGAGGGTAAGTAGTGACCGCTAAGAAGCCAGCATCAAGTTGTTTCTGCACCTCTTCTTTGATCTTAACAGCGATATCTGGTCGGGTCCGCCTAAGCTTCTGCTTAATGGGAGGACAATCTTCTCGTAGCGGCAAGTGATGGACCACGATGTCAGTGTCAAGTCCGGGCATATCTTCGTATGACCAAGCAAAGACGTCACTATACTCTCTTAGTATCTCGACCAATCTCTGCTTGACATCACTCTGCAACGCAACCCCTATCCTAACATTCCTGATTAGTTCTTCAGAACCCAGATTCACAATCTCAATCTCTTCCTCGTGAGGCAGAATAACTTTCTCTTCTTGTTTCAACAAGCGGGCCAACTCTTCGGGAAGGTCTTCGTCTTTATCAATCTCTTCTTCGGCTTGATAGATCGGGCAATCGAAGTCGAAGTGAGTCGTAGAAGGTCCAGAGTCGATGTCATCTGCTATGTGGATCCTGCAATAACAAGGGTTAAGCTTAAAACAAGGATATGCAGGTTAGCACAAACCTTATTGCCATTTTATTGTTTTTCAAAACAAATATAAAACAGGAATAACAGAGATCACAATATTTGAATACGAAGAATAACGCCTTTTGATTTATTGGTAAACTGCATGTACATAATCAAACAAGGCCCTGACAATAAAACCACTATGCCCCGGGTAGGACATAGGGCTGTACAACAATTGGAGAAAGTAAATCATTACTCTTTGCCTGTCACTTGGATGGTATCCCTGATAGACCAGTTGTTGAGGCTCTGGCCTGGCTTGCTTGGCTGGATCCAAGAGTCTAGGTTACAATCGCTGTCTTCGCCGTCTTCGGACACTGCGTTGACACTTTCAAATATCACTCTGCCACTGGTAAACTGGATCGGCCCTTTACCTCGCGACGCACTGTGAGAAGAGGAGGCTTCAGCCGCAGGAGAGTATCCCAACCCAAACTTGTCCTGTTTGTTAGGTATCTCTAGAATTTGCCCCCAGCCTGGGGTAGATCCGGCTCGAACGACGACCCGGGCTTCCTTGAAAGAAGAGAGAGTCATCTCTGGTTTCTCAGTGATTACAGGAGCTACGTTCTTGACTTTAACAGCTTCGAACGCCTAACATAGGGTTTCGTGGATTTCCCCATCCATCTCAACATATTTGAAGGACGACAAATGGCTCACCATTATATCCTCCTCGCCACATACGGTCACGACGCTACCTCCAACAACATACTTGAGCTTCTGGTGCAACGTGGAGGTAACGGCGCCAGCAGAATGGATCCATGGCCGGCCTAAGAGACAACTGTAGGCGGGCATGATGTCCATGATATAGAAGACTGCGTCGAATTTTTCCGGCCCAACTTGGATTGGTAACGTCACCTCCCCGAAAACATGACGTTTGGTTCCATCGAACGCCTTCACCACCAGATCACTGGGTGTGCAAATCAATCCTCGAGTGTCTAACTTCATCAATGCTTTCTTCGGAAGAACATTGAGCGATGACCCAGTGTCCACCAACGCATGAGACATAATCTTTCCCCTACACTCTATCGAGATGTGCATGGCACTGTTGTGGTTTCTTCCCTTCGGCGTCAGCTCCAGGTCAGTGAACCCTAACCCGTTTCCAGCATTCACGTGGGCTACGACCCCTTCCAACTGGTTGACCGATATTTCCTGCGGTACATACGTGGCATTCAAAACTTTTAGCAGCACGTTGCGATGTGCCTCAGAACACAGCAACAAATTCAGGATGGAAATTTTCGAGGGTGTTTGATGGAGGTGATCCACGATCTTGTAGTCACTCTTCTTAATCAACCTCATAAACTCTTCAGCATCCTTTACCAGTAAGTCCTTCTCTACCCCACGAGGGGTTTCCTCAACGACTTTACTCTTTCCCTTGTCGGTTACATCAACTTTGTCCGCCACCACCTCAGGTGGAGCAAATACTCTCCCGCTTCGCGTGATTCCGCCAATTCCCCCTAGGTTATCCACAGATTGCCCCGAGGGTTCCAATTCTAACTTCTGTCCATTACAGTAGACGTCTGCCCCATAATGCCATGGGACAGCATTGGTGCTTTCAAAAGGTATCGGCCCAGCTTTGGTGATGGTGATCATGGGCGGTCTAGGTGCAGAAATGGTGATCGTCAGACGAGAGATGGTGATGGTGGCAACCTCATCATCTTGCTTCAACATTACTTCTCCAGATCCACATTCGGCCCTTCGGCTAAACTGCAAGATTCCTTCGGTCATCAGACTCTGAATCCCTTCTATCAACTGTTCACATCCATCAGGACGATTCGCACAACCCATACACAGTTCTCCATAACCCGGGAAGAAACCTCTCTTCATCAGCTTGGCTTTAACGAAGCTAAGCGGTGTCTTCAGATCCTTGACGTCAGTCAACAAATCCAAGCTCCCGTCTTCAATAATGGCATTTACTCCACCTCCCCTATGATTCGGCATAGGGTTCTTCGTGACATTTGGCACATTATCCGAGAAATTGATGATCTTGGCGTCCACCATATCTTACACCTTGTGCTTGAAGGCTTTGCAGTTCTCTATCATGTGGCCTGGTGCCCCTGAGTGAAACTCACAAGTTGCATTCGCATCATAACCTGGCGGAGGCGCCCCTGTCAAGGGAGCTAGGGTTCTCTTCTGGATTAGCTGCAACTGAAGCAAAGTCTGTAACAGCTGAGCATAAGACATGGGCGGTGTCTCAAGGTGACGACTTGATAGAGGTGCCCTGTTCTGATACTTTCTGTACCCTTGCTGATTTGGTTGTTGCTGCTGCTGCTGCTGTGGCTGGGGTTGTTGGACAGCGGGGATGGTTATACTGGCCACCTGCTGGTGCTGGCCCTTGCCCTTCCTTCGAGCGTTAGACACGGTGCTCGTCTCTCCTTCCCGCCTTTTTCCACCATACGGTTTCTTTCCTCCTCCAGCTGAGGACAGATCACCTTGAATTTTCCCCAATTTGATCCCATTTTCAACGTGCTCGCCGGTGATGATGAGATCTGAGAAGCTCCCAGACATACCGCTGACCAATTTCTCGTAGTAAACCCCTGGGAGGGTGGCTACAAACATTTCAACAAACTCCCGTTCAACCATTGGCGACTGAACTCTAGCTGCCAACTCACGCCACCTCTGGGCGTATTCTTTGAACCCTTCGTTGTTCCTCTGTGACAAATTCTGCAGTTGGACTCGATTTGGGGCCAGATCACTATTATACTGATAGTGGTGCACGAATGCTTCAGCAAGTTCCTTCCACGTGCGCACACTGGTAGGTTCTAGACTCATGTACCATTCCAGGGACGGCCCGGACAAGCTATCCTGAAAGAAGTGCATCAACAACTTCTCGTCTTCAGAGTGAGCGGACATTTTCCGGTAGTATGATCTCAGGTGGACGCGAGGGCAAGTGGTGCCCTTGTACTTCTCAAAGTCGGGTACCTTGAACTTGGGAGGCACCTTGAAATCAGCAATCAGTCCCAACTTGGACATGTCAATACCCATTGTGTTCAGGTTCTCGAAATTCCTCATCTTGTCCTCGAGTGCTTTAAACCTCAGACGTGCTTCAGCAGTCATCTCTCCTTCAGCACCTTTCTGTGAGAACAAATCGTCTTGACGGTCTTCTAACCATGGCTGAGGCCCATACAGATTCCCAACACCTGTGTTGCCGTTGCCCAACCCAACATTGACATTAGCTTCAAAATTCCCATTACCGACGCCAGTCGTATTACCATTGAGCCCCATGTTGGCGATCACGTTGTCGTTACCACTGCCATTCCCCCCGGTCACGGGGATGCCATTCTGAGGAGTTTCAACAGGTGGAGGGGTTGGAACAGTCCCACCATGGAGTACACCATTGCTGTCAACCCTTGAAATCTGAGGCTGGACCAATGTTCTGAGTTGATCCTGGCCGTTGGCAACCACTTGCATGAGTTCCATGAAGCGGTCCATCCTTTCTCGGAGTTCTTGAACATCAGTATGCACTTGCTCCATAGCTCTAGCTTGATTTGCTCTGGTCGGATAGCGGTGGATTGGTCTTTGATCAATCCTGGAACAACCTGAAACAACCTGTATACACAAAAGGGTTAGAAAAAACGACAAAGTGCTCGTTATGCAGATGCTTCATGCAAATGCAAACGCGTGTCTGTGCGTTAGGGAGATTTCCCCCGATCCTAGTGCCTGAGTGCCAGTGCTGATAATAAGAAGTCCGAGTCTAGTCGTGGAGATAACATCTCATATATATAAAGAAAGCCCATCAAGGCGGTACACAACGTCACTGAGTACAAGCAGAATCAATAGCATGACCTCGACCAACAAGCCTGGGGATGGTCAGCATACCGCAATGATTAAAACAAAAGGATTACAAATATAGTCAGGTACGGCCACGGGCTCGAAACTCTTCTAACAGATCCCTCGTTTCTGGATGATCAGGCCAAGTGAGCAATCCTTCGACGAGTAACTCCCTCCGCATAATAGTGTATTGGAGACCTTCAACTGAGTCCTCCCATGCTCCTTCGCCGAAACAATCTTCTAGCTTCCACTTCTTGGATTCAAACATTAGTTTGCGCTCCTTCAGGTTAGCAAGAGCTTTGTTGAGCTGGCCTTCAGCGGCGTATCTGCGAGCGGTTTCTTCATCAAACCTCTTCTCACTAGCCTTCACCTGGGCTTTCAACTTGGAGATCTGCTGCTTCAGTTTATCCTCCCGTTCCTTGCCGTTGGCTAGGGTGGCCTTCCAATGCTGATTGAACTTGGATATTCTCCGGTACGCTTCATCCAAGTGCTGCTTCTTAGTAGCCAGTACGTCATTAATGACTTTGAAGTCCCGACCCAAGCGCTCACGCTCAGCCATCTGCTTAGTCAAGTTCGTCCCTAACTGGTTCACCAGCTCTGTTTGCCTCTTGAAGGAATGAACGGCTTCGCTTCTCTCGCTTCTGAGTTGAGCCAACTCTTTCTCCAGTTCTTCATTTTCCTTTTTCAGCTCATCTCTCTCGGCTAACACCTGATTATACTGCTGGATAGGCACGGTGGTAGGCTCTTCAATCACTGGAGGGCTTTCTAGCTTGGCATGAGGAAACGACATCCCTATAATATCTACTCTGGCTCTGATCCAGGTCACATACGGAGCGTAGGCTTGGCTATTACTTTTCCCCAGCAACGGCTTTCCCCGCTTACAGATACCATTCCAAGTGTGCTGAAGCTTAGATAACATATCCCCCTCTAGAAGACCAGTGAGGTACAAAGATTCCTACACCTCTTCATCCTTCGGCGGAGCTCTCAAAGCATAAGCAAACTGTCGAACCAGCAGAGATGGATTATAGTTGATACAGCCCTTCCTGCCTATCAAAGGCACATTCGGAAACCCGCCGCAGCTGAAGATAATCTCAGTACCCAACCTATCTCTATCAAACTAGGAAACATCCTCCGCTGATAAACTCATCAAACGCTCAGACCACTCAGCTGTGGCTGCTGTGGAAGCAAAGGGACCCCTCTTGGGTAGATGACTATCAAGCCATCTATAGAGCAGGGGTACACAGCACGAGACATTCTTGCCCCTTCTATTCTCGTTTTTGTAGTGGACGGAATGATAGACATCTCCTATCAAGGTAGGGACTGGATTCCCTGATGCAAAGATGTGAAATGCGTTGAAGTCTACAAAGTCAGGCATATTGGGGAACAGAACGATGCCATATATGCAAAGAGCGAGAAGAGTTGAACACGATCCAACATCCGTCTTTGGCGCACTGCTGGGCCTTTTCCACTAAGAACTGCAAGGAGAACCCGGGAACCCTGTTCCAACTAGACAAAACCAACTCGGAGGCATCTAGGTGAAGTGAAGGAGCTAGACTAGCCAGATTAGGCTCAGCATCCATATGAACAAAGGGCATCTGGCTCCTGATAGGCACACCTAATAAATCAACATACTCCTCTAGTGTGGGTGCGAGAATAAAGTCCTGGAAAGTAAAGCATCTCAAAGGAGGATCGTAGAACTGCAGCAGGGCGTGCAACCCATTCAACTCAAACACAGAGGGTTTACGAACCAGGCTAAGCAGTTTACCGTAAGACTTTCTGAATTCATCTCTCACAGAATCATCTGCCAAAGCAATCAAACCAGTCAGCTGAACAACATCAGGGGTGGGGAGCTTGTAAGCCACAGTCTTCCTCAGAGAACCCATAATAGCATAATAGAAGGCAAGAAAACCTGAATCGGGGGAAATGCTACCTGCAACACAGACACACGTGTCGCTACTGCGAAAATCGGCGCCAGCTGACAGAAGAGTCGCCACCGTGCGTTATTTATCCCAACGGAGGGAAAGGAAACGCTCGAAGTAAACCTCGCAAAAAACGGGGAAAGGTATGGTCATCGCAACCAAAACCTGGGTTCGGGAGTCGGTTACGCAAGGGGAAGGTATTAGCACCCCTCACGTCCGTCGTACTCGACGGGATCCACGCTTGCTTGGGTTGTCTACAGGATGCAAAACAATCTATCTACGGCTGCTAAATCTAAACGGAAGGGAATTGACTCGATAGAGCGTCGCACTCTATGCCTACGTATTCTCAAGAGAGAAAGTCAGAGTCAACGTAGTTCGGGACTACAGGGAAAATTGGATCGCCAAGACCTCGCGTCTTGTGCCTACGTACTTCCACACTGCATGGAAGATCAGAGCTTTACGTAGTTCAGGCTAACTACGGCTAAACAAACATTCTCACACAGCAGTGAGAAAAACAACTGGTTTCAAAGGTCGGGAACCTATGGGCAAAACTATGGTTTGGTCTCAAATGCACTTGGGCAAGAGAGAAAAAGGGTTACAACTAGTCGTCAGCGGGAAAGTCTCGATCGCACAGCAGCGAGAGAACAACAGGTTAGTCGTTAGTGTGCTCGCTAGGATATCGCATCCTATGCCTACATATCCTCGTCTGGTACAAGGAATCAGAGCAGCTGTAGTTCGGCTACTTTCGGGACCACAGCTCAAATCTCGTTTTATTAACATTCTGAAAAATGGTTACAATGAGTGAATACTGAAAAATAATCTCCTAGGAAATACTATCCTATCCTATCCTAAAAAATCGAATGAAAAATAGCCCCCTAACAAGTGGGCGTTCTAAACTATCCCTAAAATCGTAAAATAACCTCTATGACAATATATCCTAAAAGAAAATGTGCTTTAAAAAATATTAAGTCTACTTTAATATTTTTTCCTTTTTTCCTTCTTTTCCTTTCAACTATTTTCTCCTCTTTTCTTTCAACATATTTTTCCATATTTTTCTATGTATTTTTTCAATATTTCTTTCACTATATTTTTCACATTTTTTCTATATGTTTTTCTCTTTTTTTCATAATATTTCTTTTCCTTTATTTTTCTATATTTTTCTCCTCTTTCTTTTCTAATATTGATTATTTTTTCACTTTTCTTTTGCTATTATTTTTTTATAATATTTCTTTCCTTTTTTCTTTTTTTTAACATATATTTTTCCTTTATTGTTTTTTTTTTCTTCTAAAAACTTTAAACAAAAGAAAAAAATGAAAAAAAATACAAAAAAAATGGGAAGGGGTACACTGCTGTTACAGGGGGAGTAATAGAAAATAAAAATATGACAAACTTGGGCCCAGCCCAGTACATGACAAAAACGGGGGAGGGGGTATGATGCTGAACTGGGGGGATACAAGTAAAACAGAAATAAAAAAAAGGACAAACTGGGCCCAGCCCCTTTTGCTTGCTGCAAAAAACGGATGGGGAGGTGATGGCCAGAATGCAGTGTGTACGCAGCAACGTGCATTGGGCCTTTGAGCCCAAACCCACAACTCAGCATAACAAAACAACAAACCCTAGTTTTCCTGGGTACTGTTCACCTTCTCCCCCCAGCCGCCTCCAACTCCTCTCTGAGCCTCCTCTGTCAACCTCACTCAACATCACCCTCAATCTCCTTCAATCTTTCATCACAAACCTTTCCCCAGCTTCACACTCCAAAACGAAAACCCTCATCCCTTGCTCATCTCACACTTATTTCCTTCACTCACCTCGTTGAGTTTGCAGAAGCTCGCATGAAATTATTGAAGATCCTGGCGAAATTGGGAAGAACGAACAGGAAGGTGACTAATCTGGATGTATGAAGGTGAACATGAAAGAGATCGATGCATATCTTGGGGAACTCTGGCAACGATATGAAGCCGGTTGAGGATCCTTTGAAATGGATCTTGAAGAGCACGAAGAACCAGATAAGTGTTGAAGGGAAATCTGGTGTTGGCTTGAAGATCTTGGATATTTCTGGAAGGTTGCTCTTGATCCCTTCTGGAGATGATGGCGAATCTGAAGGTTCTGAGGACGCTTGTTGAAGCTGAGTTTCTTGGAGATTGTTCGCTGATGAATGCTTGAAGCTTTGTTTGAAGGGGCGTTGATGGAAGATCTGGAAAAACGCGAAGATTGTTGGATGAGTTCTTGCATGCAGATCTGGAAAAAGGACGAGTGTTCTTCGCTGATGAACACTTGAGGATTCTGGGATTTTTTCTTGGGAAGACGATGAACTAGGGATGGTGAGATGAACTCCAGTGATGATGATGACTGGACTTCTTGATGAAGAACTCGCCGGAAAAAAAATTGTTGATGGTGACCGGAGAAGATGGGAGTTTGTTGGTTGAATCTGGAATTTTCTGGGTTTTCTGGGTTGAGGATGATGAATCTTGGGGAGGAAGATGAAGGTTGGTGATCGGAATCTGGAATTTTCTGTGACTCCGGTGAGGTATGCGGTGGTCGGCGATGGAGGTTGAGGGTGGTTGCATGGCCGCCGGACATGCAACCGGGGAGCCTTCAGATGGTGACGCGTGTTAGTGGTAGTGGGGTGAGTCTTTGCATGGACGCCACGTGTGGCACTGGGTGGCAGAGTGAAGGAGAATGTGGGTGATGCGTGGCGTGATGATGGTGAAAAACGTGGGTCCCTCCCTTTTCATACACGTGTACTGCTGATGATTTATATTGCTGAGAATTCTCTGGGAATTACTGGAATATTCTAGACGGATCTGGACCATGCTGGGAACTGCTGGACATTTTTCTGGACTTTGCCTTGAACTTGGGCCTGCGAATTTGAACTAGGCCCACACGAAAACCATTAAAAAAACCACAAAAATCTGAAATGAGATAAAAAGGATTAAAACTAATACTAATTAACTAAGGCCCATTTATCCTAATTAAATCTAAAACTCAATTAATCTAATTAACTCCTAAACTAATAATACTCTAAAAAAATCTAATAAACCCACTAATAAAATTCTAATAAATCTCTAATAAACTATATTATATTCTATGAAAAAAAAACCATATTATTTATTAAAATCTATTTACTAATAAAAGAAAAAAAATCTATTATTATTCTATATCTAAAATTAAAAACATTTAATTTCTATTAACAAAAACTATTTATTTAATAAGAAAAATCCTATATCAAAAAAGATTAAAAAGCTATTTAAAACTATTTAAAAAACCATTAATATTCTAAAAATTCTATATTATCCTAAAATGATTAAAATCTATTAAAAAGAATTAAAACTATTAAAAACCCTATTAATATTCTAAAAATTCCTAAAAAATCTATTAAATCCTAAAATGATTTAAAAGCTATTAAAAACCTAAAAATGGCCAATAAAATCCAGAAAAATCACAATAATTCCCAGAGGAACAAAATAAGCACCGAACGACACATAACACCGCGAGAGCGCACCAGAATAGCCGGTAAAAATAAACGGGCACCGAAATATCCCAAAAATACGATTCTATCTATCTAAACTGATAAAAGACACCTGAAACACGAGACGAGAGCTGTAATCCCCGATAAAATCAAAACAAATGAAAAATGCATTGTATGCAATATGCAGATGCGAATGCGATTATGCGTCGAAACATCGAGCCAGATACGAGACCCGGTTGGTCAAATTTTGGGGTGCAACAACACGTTAATGAAATGCAAATGGGTATGCAAAACAAGGCAAAATGCAATCATGCAGTAGGAGATCAAGACGGCTGTGCTGTTGAGGATATGAAGGTTCTGTATCAACAAAACCACAGTACTGCTCTGTCAAGAACAACCACTATCTCTGATAAGAAGAAAACCCTGATATCAGACCATAAATCTGCTCTGTCAAGAACACACATATCTGAAGACAAGGACCTCTAATACAGGACCACAAATCTGCTCTGTCAAGAACAAATACATCTTTGAGAATAAGGACCTCTGATGCAGGACCACAAATCTGCTCTGTCAAGAACACATATACATCTGATGATGAGAACCTCTGATACCAACAAAACTGATTCACTATCAAGAAAACCAGATAGTCTGAAGGTTAAGGTTTCCTGCAACAAACCCAACCCTACTCACAGGTATGGACCTAAACTGACACAAGTTCGGCATCCAATGCGGTCATCAGCGTTACAGACATTCAAGAGGGGTGATACGATACCCAGAAGGTGTGGCATCACCATCTCCTGAAGCGGCCTCACTCAGCTGAATTCCAAATGATCGGTCCCCAGAGTCGACAATCCTCCAAACCAACAACCCCTCAGGCCCAAAGGGCCAGAAAAGAAGTCAACCGGGAGAACCTCGTCTGAGCGTGGATTTCATGAGACGCTAGTGCCTACAAAGCAAGCACGCGCCCACTAATTTCCACAACTAATGCTAGGTACGCTCAAGCCTGGGTCTGGCTTCTCACTCATCAGAATGTCCCTCCCAAAACAACACAGATAATCATATCATACTGAAAATAAAGATACGGGAAATAAAATGCGATAAACAAACACAACCCAATAAGTAATCATACAAGTGCTAGGATTGACTCTCGCAGGGGACGTTGGATCCCCAAACTGACTCGCATAAGGGACGTTGGATCCCAGGAAACCATCAAGTCCCCAGCAGAGTCGCCAGCTCTTGCTTCCGCGAAAATAAGGTGCTGGCAAAACAGAAGAGTCGCCACCTTTTGTTATTTATCCCTCAGAACGGGAAAGGAAATGATCGGAAAAACCTGACGAAAAGGTATAAGACAAGGTCATCGCAACCGTTGGCTGGGTTCGGGAGTCGGTTACGCAAGGGGAAGGTATTAGCACCCTTCACGTCCATCGTACTCGATGGGATCCACGCTTGTTGTGTTTACTGGACGGGTTGGTTTATCTATCTACCTATCAAGGCTGGCTTAAAAAGAAAAGAAAATGACTCGGCAAAGCGTCGCGCTTTATGCCTACGTATTCTCATCAAAGAATGAGAAATCAGAGTCTACGTAGTTCGACTAACTACGGGTTACGGGGAAGGTGGCTCGCCAATACATCAGTATTGTGCCTACGTACCCTCAACAGGTATGAGAGATCAGAGCTCACGTAGTTCGGGATAATACGGATTACGAGAATTCAGATTCATCTGTTTTACCGAGTAGGGTTAACAAACAGTTCCAGCAGTTTGGTGTACGCAGCTCGACCCTTGGAGACTTAGGCGTTACCGTTTGCGGTAGAACTGGGAGTTAACGACACTCTTTTCTTCAGAAAAGCTTCCTTTGAATTACTGGCCCACGGGGCAAAAAGGTTTGAAGTTTGTTTTTTGTCTTTTACGGAAGAACTATTTTTTATGGATGTTTGCAACCAATATCGCACTAGAGACTATGACCTGAGAGTGAATGTGTCGCATGTCACCCAAAGGGTGCCATACTAAACATCCAGACTGTTGAAAAGAAACTCTCCAACAATCCTTTCTCAGATAGCTTAAGGCTCGTAACGGACGACGTCAATTAACCTTTATTACTATATTTTAATTTGTTTTGAGATGAAGAGAGAGAAGGAACAGGTTCAACTAAGGGGAGACTATCAAGTCCTACTATTGTCATGCCAAGGATTCATCCTATGGTTGAGGTTTGAAACAGGGAACTTCTAGAAGTTATCATGCATAGGTTTCAACCTAAAGTTCTAATCATCACTTCCTTATCAAAGGAAGTGAGATTCCTAGGGGATCATGTCAATGATAAACAGAAACAGATAAAGCATCAGCTTAACAGTAAACAGTAAACAACTGTAAAATGCATGCAATGCAAGTGAGGGAGGAAATGTGTGTGGGACATCAGCCTCCACAAGCTCATCTCAACCTCAAGCCAAGTATGAATAACTGCAATCATACAGAAGAAATAAAATGCTATCAAGCAATATATAATAACTGCAATCATACAGAAGAAATAACATGCTATCAAGCAAACACAACAGACCACATAGGCAAGGGAGCTGGGCTCTACCGAATACCCGCAAGCAAGGCCATACAGTAAAAATACAAGCAGAGGGAGCAACTCAACCTCTAGTGCAATCATGCTCCTAGCTTAACACAATCTAAACATGAACTTATTCTAATGCATCAAGCAAATCACACAAGTCACATTAATACAATTGCACAGAAAGAAAACAGGCAACCAAGAAAGCAAATCAACAGCTTCCACAGCTTCACAGCAAAGCTCCTCTGACAGCAGTTCAGTCCTCAGTCTGCAACTACTCTTCAAGGCTATCATCTTCAATAGCAAGTATCAACTTGCTTCTTCAAGCTTCCAGCACATCCACATAAGTATCAACTTATCCCTCTTCTTCAAGCCTCAGCTCCACAGTAGATTCCACCTTCAGGCTTCACTCCTAATATCAAGTATCAACTTGTTCCTTCAGGGACTTAATGCATTAAACTCACAAGTATCAACTTGCTTCTTCCTTAAGCTTCAGCTTCTTCATTCCATCTACAATGGATTCCCTTTCACAAGTATGAACCTGTTCTTCATCTTCTTCAAGCTTCAGCTCTTTCCTCTTCACAAGTATCAACTTACTCTTCCTGGTCTACAAGCTTCAGCTTCAATGGCAGTCTTCAAATACAGAGAAGTATCAACTTCTAGCCTCTTCAGTCTTCTAACAAGGAACTCTATCCTCTAGCAAGGGAGAAAGATTTATCTAACAAGAGTAAAGTTTGGATGATTGGTAGCAGAGTGAAGACCAAAGGTCACCACTAAGCATCCTATCATCAGAGAAAGGGACCCTCAAAGGTTCTACCAACTTGTAAAGAGCCACACATCCTACCAAAGGAGGGATGATGCCTTTACAAGGGGACCTTACATCATAGGGAAGAATGGAAGTGATCAACATCTTCCATGTTTATGAAGGAAGAGAATCTATCTAGAAGCTCTGCCTACAAACCCTAATCTTAACACCTAATCAACACTACACCAAAAGAAGGGAAGATCTTCACATCCAAGCTTCTTCAAGCACTCCAAGGTAGCTCAAGCTTGTCTTCATCATTATCCAAGAGCAAGAGAGACAAAACCCTACTCTAAGGGAACTAAAGAAGTCATTCTAGTTGAATTAGTGCATTAGAATCATCCAAAGTTAGTACCTAAACTAAAATTAAACAAAAATAGTAAACTACATTGCAAATTCCTACAAAAATTCCTAAGGGACCCTAATTCAATCATGAATCTACCCTACAAAATTCAGAGGTTGAATCATCCACCAAGTTCTAGATATAAAACCTAAATCATAAGGTATTAACCATAAACCCTGAAAATGGAGCTCCTAAAGTTTTCAACCTGAAACTACCACTTACATTCATCACAAAAATGTGAGAAAAATCTAGGGGGAACATGCATATCTATGCTAGCTACACACAAAAAATCAAGGCAAGAATCATCATCAAATGATCAAACCAAATTCATCAAAACAAGGCATCAACCATGATTATTTCAATATCAATTAAAATTCAACAAATGCTAATAAACTCAAAAATGCATGAAATACCAATATTTTTTATCTAAAAAAAAACTAGATTCAATCATGAATCAATGGAAAAAAGAATGGAATTATTTGAGTTAGTTTCCAATTTTTTATGAATTATTTACTAAACTATGTAAAATGAAGAAAATAAAAGAAAATAATGGAAATTGGTAAAACAAGCGTGGTAAATAGCAATTAAAAACAGTTCAAAACAAAAGATGGGCCCAGAGGGGGGTGTGGACAAGAAAGCGCGCATAAGTCCCAAACATTATTCAGAAAACAAATAGAAAATCCCAGGAAAATGGTTAAAACCTGGGTACGAATAGCAACAAAATTCAGTGTAAAACTCAAGTGGGCCTCAAACGGGGGTGTGAGTATCATGTTTGCACTTAAGCCCAACCTATCACTTAAATGAAACACAGCGTTGAAGCTGCTCAGAATCCTTCACAAAATTAAAACAACTCGTGGCCGTTAGATCCTTCCCTGGTCAAAGTCTTCAGTCTAATCCAATGGCAACCAACTAATCTTCTTCCTTTTGAATGTTGGAGGGAAATGGAATCCATGGTTGAACAGAGTTCAAGCTTCATCTTCCTCATTCGTGTTTCATCAATACTCCATCAAAACTCTCACTGAAATACACTAATCCACTCCATTTTTCCCACTGAATCTAACCATGCTAATCAATAACATTGAATCACTCTCTACTCTCAAACACGATTAAAATCTCAGAAAATACTCAAAAATCAAACATCACCATTCTTGAAATTATGGTGTCTAACATCATCACCATGCTTCACTGAGTTGATTCCACTATCACACTATGATTAACTCTCAAGAACCACCAAGATAATCGTATGAACAAAATTTGTGTCATCTACAAAATTGCCTCTAAACCTATCCAATTGCTACCAGAAAGCTTCCTACACTAATCTACAATGATTCTAACCTATCAAAACCTAAAGATTCTACTTAAATTAAGCTGCACGATGAAAAGTACATACCTACAAATTCTTGATGAACAGAGTGGTAAAATCTTCAAATCAACCCTCAGTAATCTCCAGATTCCTTCACTAGCATCCAATCAACCTTCTGTATGCAAAGAAATGAGCTGAAACTTCGTAGATTCTTGAACCCGATTCTGAATTGCAGATGAGGAATTTGCAATGCCATCTCACGATCCTTCAATGGTTTTGCCTTGAATTTGATCTGGAATCAATCTCTAACCCTTGAGCAAGCTATTGAGATCAAGAACTTGGATTGAAACGGCCTCAATTGATGTAACCGATTTTGATTTGCAATGTGCAAATTCAAAATGAAATCTCTCTATTTCCTCTCAATTCTCACCAACCAGTGCTCTGAATCACTTCATATGCTTATATAGACCATGACTGAACACTCTAGAAAGTTCTGGATCAATCTAATGAGAAGTTCAATATCTCATGTCATGGAAAATGTCATCTCATGCCATCCTCATACTAGTTCAGGTTATAGCTTGTATTCACTATGCTTTGTGTTCAAATTCTCCTTAGATGACATTTTGGATGTGTTTGGATGGATTGGAGCCATGTATTTGATCTTATGTGTAGTTTGGCATATGTAACTTAAGTCTTAAGTAACAAAATGCAACTCTTGGATTTTGACCTCAAATGAGGAAAGTGCTATTGCCATTGTCTTTAAAATGCATTTTACAATCAAAATGACCTTTAAGTTTGTCTCATTTGGTCACCAAATGAATTATGTGAATTTTTGACCATTAAATCCTTTTAATTCTTCCTTTTTCCAAAATTTCTTGAACCAAGTCTCTCCTTGAGCCATTTCAATGCCTCCTTGATGCATGGTAAAGGTTAAAACCCCATTTTGAGAAACTTTCTAGTTGAACAAAACTTCATTTGAGGCCTCTAATTTGGTGAAAATGGCCTATGATCACAAATGACCTATAATCACCAAATGTCCAAAATACCCTTGACTTGTCAAAGCCATAACTTGAGTTCTACAAATCCTATCAAGGACTTCTAGTACTCTCTAGAAAGCTAAGAGGATAAGGAACAACATTAATGTTGACAAAAAGTTCGTAGGAATCATCCTTCTAGGGAAAAAGTTTCATGCAAGTTGGGTAACTTTCAAGCTCCAAATTCACATACCTCAGATGACTTGTAACTTGTCAAAGCCATAACTTGAGTTCTACAAATCCTATCAAGGACTTCTAGCACTCAAATTAAAGCTAAGACCATGATCTACAACAATCATGTTGGGGGAAAGATGAGATAACAATCACATCTTGGGCTACATTGCCTTGAAGATAGGGGTCAAACTAGGGGATTTTACACTGTCAAGCCTTAGAAACCCTAGCTTGAAAATTCTCAAACTCTTCAATCATGATGAGTTAACCTTGGAATCATCCTTATGACATCTCAATGTATAAATCCATGATCACATGGCCCTTGAATTAGGTCTCAACCTCCTTCAAATCATCAGTCGACTTAGGGTTGACCCAGTCAAACCCTAATTGTAGCAATCATGGTTGAGGCTCCTTATTCTTGCACAATGACCTGTCTAGGCCTCAAAGTGATCTTCAACACTTCTCATGAGCTCTCTCAAGACCTCAAGTCCAACTTCATGGCTTCAGAATCATCTGATGGCTTTCCACAACTTTCAAGTTAGGAGTCACACCTTCTTGGTTTCAACCACCCTCTCTAAGGCTCTTTTAACTTCTCTGACAAGGATATCAACCCTTGAACATCTGAATAACCTTCTTAGCTTAGCTTCATAGTCTTATGTAGCCCTTTATTGGTAATCATATCTCTTGATCTCCTGCACACATGTCAATGAAAAGCAAATGATAATGCTAATATGAATGAAATGAATCATAAGCTAGGTAAAGAAATATTGGTCAAATTTTGGGGTGCAACAGTATGGTATCCTTAAGGTGACATGCGACGTAGTCACTCTCGGATCACAAGTCTTTAGTGCAGTACAAGTTGCAAACAGACTAAAAAACATTTCTTTCGTAAAAAACACTCAAACAAACATTCAAACTCTGTTTTTGTCCGCTTGGACCCTTAATCAGGAAAACCCTTTCTTAAGGAGATAAAAAATTGTCAGACAAACTTGTGTCTTCCGTAGCCCGAACTACGTTTGATCTGATCTTTCATGCTATATGAAAGTATGTAGGCACGAGATGCGACGTCTTGGCGAGCAACCTTCCCTCCTTTCCCGTAGGTAGGCGAACTACGTTGACTCTGATTTCTCGTTCCAGACAGGAATACGTAGGCATAAAGTGCGTTACTTTGCCGAGTCATTTTCTTTTCTCTTTAACCCAGACCTGTAGAGTAGGTAGAATAACACACCCTTAGATAGAAAACAAGCGTGGATCCCGTCGAGTACGACGGACGTGAGGGGTGCTAATACCTTCCCCTTGCATAACCGATTCCCGAATCCAGGATTTGGTTGCGATGACCATTCCTTTCCCTCTTTGCATTAGGTTTACTCTGAGCGTTTCCTTTCCCTCTTGTGGGATAAATAACGCACGGTGGCGACTCTTATGTCATAGCTGGCGCCGATTTTTGTAGTAGCGACAACTGGCGACTCTGCTGGGGATTCCAGCGGTTCCCTATGCGAGTCAATCCTAGCGCTTGTTCTCCCGTCTGGGGTTTTGTGTGTATTTTTCTGTTTTTACTTTCAGTATTATATTATTGTTGTTGTGCTGGGTAGAGGGTTAGATTGAGAGATAAGTCGGACCTGGGCTTGAGTTTGCACATAGACTTAGAAGTAGAGAGTAGTGGTTAGCCTGCTTGCTTAGCTCGCACCAGCTAGCCGCTAAATCTGCGCTCAGACGAGATTCTCTTTGATGCTTCTTGCCTGGCCCTTAGGGCTCGACAAGTTGTCTGACCTGAGGATTGTCGACTCTGGGGACCTATCAATTGGGATTCGGCTAAGTGAGGCCTCTTCAAGGGATGATGATGCCACACCTTCTGGGTATCGTATCATCACCCTTGAAAGCCTGTGACGCTGATGCCCGCATAGGATGTCGTACCTCGTCTGCGAGTTAAGTACATACCTGTGAGGGGTAAGTGGGTCTTTTTGCAGGAAAACTTTAGCCTCAGAACACCTGGTTTGTCTCTATCAGTGAGAATTGGTTACAAGGGTCCTTTTGAGTGGTTGGTTTGGTTTGAAGCGAAGCTCTGGTTATTCTCGAGCTACAGTACAGTAAACTTCTCAAGCTACAATAGTGATCTTGATCCCTTGTGTGTGCATTTTGCATTTTGCATTTGCATTTCATTTTGCATATTCATTCTCAGCCGGAACAGGGAGCTTACCCGTCTTTTGTCCGCTTCGTCAGTTGATTTCCCGACATTCGTATTGGACTTGAGTTAGCTTTTGGGAAAGGATCATGGCTTCAGAAGAGCAGAACTTGGTTGTTACTCGGGCGGAGTTTGAATTGTTGAAGAACCAGTTGAGTTAGTTCATGAAAGCCATAACAGCTATGAGTAGAGGAGAGAACAACATTCAGAGGACTCCGGTGAACAATGTAGCCCAGAATGTGCAGATTCCTGTCGGAGACAGAGATGCATCTTCTCTCCGTGACACAGACTATCAGCATTTCACTTTCCCTGTGCCAGATCGTTAGAGGGCTGTTCCGAGGGTCAATGCTGAGAACCCTAGGGCTGCTGAGGATACGAGAAGACTTCGGCTGTTGGAAGAACAGGTGGCTGCCTTGATAAGTAAGAATACCCTCAACTTGAATGCTGCGAGCATGTGTTTGGTGCCAGGCCTTGTGCTGCCTCCGAAGTTCAAGACGCCCAATTTTGAGAAATACAAAGGGGATAGCTGTCCGAAGCTACATTTGGTGATGTTCTGCAGAAGGATGACTTCACATGTCACCAATGACAAGCTCATGATTCACTGTTTCCAAGATAGTTTGATCGGAGCATCTTTGGATTGGTACATGTAGTTGAAGAGTGATAGTATCAAATCATGGTCGGATTTAGCCAATGCCTTCGTGAAGCAGTACAACTACAACCTGGATATGGCTCCTAGTCGCGTGCATTTGCAAGAGTTATCTCGGGCGGATAATGAATCCTTTAGAGGGTATGTGCATAGATGGAGAGAATTGGCTGCCAGTGTTCAACCACCGCTTGTGGAGAGAGAAATGGTTGACCTCTTCTTGGGTACTCTAAAAGGCTGTTATTATGACATAATGTTCAGTTGTACAAGCTTTGCGGGCTTGATAAGAATAGGAGAGCTTGCTGAGAGAGGACTCAAGAATGGAAAGATTCGAGATACTCCTTATATCCCAGTTGATAAGAATGAATCAGTTGTCATACCTCAAGAGGAGTGGGAAGGAGGAAGTGATGTTGTCTCAGAATCCCTAGCATCTCAAGCTCAGTTTTCAGACGCCTCAAGTGTTCAAAGTCAACGGTCATATTATCGTCAGCCGCGTCAGCACGCTCGACAAAGACCAAGGAAGCCTGAAAGGCAGTTTACTCAGCTACCGGTGTCGTACAACCAGTTGTTGCCAGATTTGGTCGAAAGTGGATTGATAGTGCCGAAAGAGACTAATTCAATGATCTCACTGTATCCTCCAGGTTTTGATGCCAGCGCCCGCTGTGAGTACCATGTTGGGACACAGGGGCATTCGACAGATGATTGTAAGGTGCTTAGGAGTCAAGTTCAGAATCTGTTAGACTCTAACAAGATCTTCATCACACCTCAGGGTTTTGTTCAGATTATTGATTCTCCTTCATCCAGTTGTGTGGGTTCGTCAGTTAATGTCATGGAAGACTCCACCGATAGTGTGTGTTCAGAAGAATGTCAAACTGAGAGCTCAGTTGAATATGGAGGAAGTTGCTAGAGGTTTCTGTGCCGGGTGTCGCATCTGTTTTCTCTGCTGACCTATTTAGCTTTCGTGCATTGTTGTTTGCTGACCATCACCAGGCTTGTTGGCTGAGGTCATTGTATTCGTACTCATGTGTGCTTATATGTTGATTTTGATGGTTTTGCATATTTGTGTGAGGTGTTTATCTCTGTGCTTATAGCTTGGGTTTCTCCTTATCTTGTTGTGAATATGTGTTTGCTTTCCGCATTGCATTCTCACATAACAGGTACCTCAGAACCGTGGGTCTTATTTCCTATTCTTCACTAGTTTGTTGCAGGAATTCTCTCAGAGTTATGGAACAGAATCAGGCTGAATTGATTGAGGTTCGAAGCCAGCTAGGGAAGATGATGAGAGACATGCAAGAGATGCATCTAGACCAGAAGACGCTCAAAAAGGAAAACAATCAGCTGAAGACCCAAGTGGGCTTGATTATGGAAGTGTTAAAGAGTGTGCTTAGGAAGGAGGGTGATCAACTACCTGAAGCCGCAGTGAAGAAGCTTGTTCCACTTGTGCCTGTGGAACCTATACCTGTGGAGCCTGTGCCAAAGGTTGATAAATCTCAGATGTCTCGTGGACAATGAGGACCTTCGTATTTTGCTCTCCAGCGTATTGTTGATCGGGAAAATCAGGTGCCTAAGAGAGGCAGAGTTTATGACTAGATTCATATGACATACGCTCAGGCGTTGCAAGTTTTGCTTCAATTTCAATTGGTCAAACTTCGGACTTTGGATCCACCTAAGGGTAGCTTACCAGCATGTTTTGACGTGAACGCTCATTGCGACTTCCACTCTGGAGCACTGGGGCATAGCCTTGAGAATTGTCATGCTTTTAAGCACAAGGTTCAAGACCTGATTGACTCAAAAGCTATTGAATTTACACCGAGCGGCGTAACGGTACCTAATGGTCCTATTCCAGCTGCTGCCATTATGATGGATGTTTCCGAAGCTGCAGTAGATCAGGAGTATATCCTGGACTCAATGGTGTCAGAATCCCCTTGTCCTTAGTTGTTGCCTGTGCCTAGACCAAGCCTGAGGATGAAAGTGCCTGAACAAAAGGAGTCCTTGTTAATTCAGACTCAACCTCCAAGTGGTTCAACTGTTCAAGGTCAACAATCGGTCCAGTCTTTGCAACAGACATCAGCTCCTCTCTAGGGTCAGCAGCCTTCTCGTTATCGATCAAACCTCCGTGCTAGGCAAAACCCAATGAAGTCAGAGAGACAGTTCACCCGGTTTCTGTTTTGAGCGGAATGGTTTCAATAAACAACTTTGAAGATGGCTGGTTCAACAGCGAATCAGATGTGAAAGCCCGGTTCTCGGAAGCTGGCATTTTCCTTTGTTTTATCTTGTCATTGTTTGTAGTTTCTTTCCTGTTTAAATTGCAATCTTGTTTGTAAAACTTGTTGTTTCCATTCAATTGACGATAATGAAATGAGTATGCATGTTTTGATTAAATCCATTCGTGTTCACTAATTATTTTTACAGATGTCCAATGCTTGGTTAAGCGGAATCCGGGGAGGATGACGAAGATTAAAGACGCACGAGCTTCCGATATTGTATGCTTTTGAAATAAAACCTGCTGATGATGTACAGGCATTGTTTCGAATCCCTAAACACCAGTGATATAAGGAAGATAATCCCTTATTAACCCCTTTGAGCCTAGTAGTAGGAGTTCTTTTTGAAGACGAAAAACCCTCAATCTTAACCTGGGGCAGGGTAGGTGTTAGCTAATTTGACCGAACGTCCAAATTACAAAAAGGAGTGTCCGTTCGAGGATCAATCACACCTGTATAGGTCGTGCCTAAAAAACCACAATGGTTAAGCATCAGGAGTGAAACAGTCACATTATTCCCCAATGAGTCAGACATCCAGTGTCACACGACTTGTTCAAAAAAAGAGGAAGGAAAAAGAATCAAAAGCCCGCTAAGTCAAAACTTGGAAGCAAATGACTTAGGCAAAAAAGAGGGCATCCCGCTGGACTTAATAATCAAAAGAAGCTCAAAGGAGCCAGTCCTGGCAAAAATTAGGGAAAGCGAAAAACTAGAAAGAAAAACGAAAAGGATCACAAAAGAAAAATCCTCGAACAAAATACGAGTCGTGTGACCCCAAGTGTCAAAAAACGAAAAGTGAGTGGCTGTCACTCCAAAAAATCATGGTTTCTCGAACTATCACTCCTATCCTTCAACCTCTGAAAAGCGAGCGCTAAGGTCGATTAGCTAAACGTAGGATTGGAGAACATCAAGGTGAATGGGTGGGTTAAAATAAACTTCGAGCCTTTATCCTTTCTTTCAAAACCGTGAGCCTGACCACGTTACAACCTTCAAAAGTCCTAATTGAAGCAGGTTTGTTTCGAAGGCATACATCGGTAAAGATCACATCGAAACTGACTCCTAAAAGGGTTCTTCTTACCATGATGGTACTGATGTTGACTCTGATTAATGATTTGTGCATTACATGCCATAAACTGTTTTTCCTTTTCCAGTGAACAGATTGGATGTTAAAACTGTCATACGCATTGCATTAATATATCTTTTGTGCAGAACAATTGGTTTTACTTGCGAGTAAGCGCTTGACAGCAGGAAAGTTTCCTACAGTGGAAAGTCCGATCATGATAGAATGCAGAATGCCCGAATACTCCGTGAACTGGGGCAAGCTACAATTCCTAGTGATGTCAGCCATCCTAAGTCAGTTATTCTGAAGCAGTCAGGTCGAGATTTGATGAATCTCTCGAGGACAACCAGTGTATCTCCCTGCAGATCAGCCTATCAGGGGTAGAGTCGTCGCAGACAGAGGCAGGACACTCTAAGAAAAGCAGAAGTTGTTTCTTGCCCGAGGGGCATTTGATCCGAAGCATCTCTCCGAAGTACATAGTGATGGGGCAGTTCGTATCAGACCATCAGGGTACATATTTTTAGATTTCCATTCGAGGAATATCCCCACAGAGATCCCACAGGCTGGGGCATATCGGAAGCGAAGGAATTGTTCCTCTCCGTGTCATCAGAGCTACTAAAGCAGGGTTCAGCCGATCTTCAAGATTGAGACGAATGTCGGGAAGTCGTGTTACCGTCCCTTGACTCTTCAACCAGAAACCGTGAATTCAGACAGGATGTATTCCAGTGTCAATTATATATGACCCCTCACGGATAGCCTAAAGCCCAATCCATATTGGCAATCACTGTGAGGCCCATCCGTGTTGGCGCATCAGTTTCAAAATCCAAGCTTCATTGGTATGTAGGAAGACTCCGTCTGTTTTCCCCAGCAAAAGTCCAACGGTCATTGGCACGTGTAAGCTATTCCCAAGGAAGTCCGATCACGCTTAGCACATTTGGTTATCCCCAGCGGAGTTGGCTTTGTCTTCAGCATTTATTTTGCTGAAATGATTCCGTATCCAGTTTCTCCATCAGCGGAGTTGGCTTCACCTTTCCAGCATTTATTTTGCTGGAATGGTTCTTCTGTATCCAACTTCTCCAGCGACCCGAGCCTGCATTTGCATCTTGCATATATCATCATATTTGCATCATATCTGCATTTCATCCTCAAATGCGTAGCATTTCCATCCTATATGGAGCATTACGCCATAGAAAAATTCAAACATACGCATATGCATACGAAGCATAAGCCAGTTTTTCTATCAGCCTTCCGTGGCAACATGAATCACTCTGTAATCAGTTCAAGGGCATTTATCCAGCAGCTTTGTTCGGACAACTCATTGGTTTATTGGATTTTCAGATCATACGACGGTTATGCTTTGTTCATCAGTCATCTGATATCGACAGACTCTTCTTCCCGTCAATTCATATTAACGATGTGTTTCTTTAGCAGGAATTTTCTCCGTCATGAGTTCGATTATGGTTTTCTTTCCGTCTATCTTTAGACGATGTGAAGGTTCAGAGTTGGTTTTCTCCGTCTATGTTTAGACGTCGCGAGTTCGGAAATGGTTTCCTTTCCGTCTATCTTTAGACGATATGAAATTTCAAAGTTGTTTCTCCGTCTATCTTTAGACGATGTGAAATTTCAAAGTTGTTTCTCCGTCTATCTTTAGACGTCATGAGTTTGAATATGGTTTTCTCCGTCTATCTCTAGGCGTTGTGAGTTTGAGCAGGTGATTTTTCAGCAGGTTTCTTACCGTCAGTTCATATTGACGATGTGTATCCCCAGCGAGTTTTCTCCGTCTATCATTAGACGTCGTGAGCTTGGATATGGTTTTCTCCGTCTATCTTTAGACGTTGAGAGGTTTCAAGGTAATCTTTCAGATATTGGCTTTCTTTCTGTTTATCGGATGAGATGACATTTCAAAAGGGGTTTTTCTGACCGTCGATCCTTATTAACGTCGAGGCTCTTTGAAAAATGTTTGGTTTTCCTAGTTGTTGATCCTTATCGACGACGTAGTTCTTTGAAGGTGGTTTTCTTCCTGTCGGTTCTTACTGATGATGTGGCCCCTTTGAGGATATTGTTCTTTCCATCAATTCATGTAGACGAAAGGATTCTGAAATTTGATGGGTGGTGTTGAAGTTCATATACGGGTTTCCTTCCGCTAGTTCTCACTGTCGATGTGGTTCTTCGGACAAGTGTTTCTCTTTCTGTCTATCTTTAGACAATGTGATAAGATCAAGGGCATGTTGATCTGTCCGTCTATCTCTGGACGATGTGATTGTATTTCTCTTCCTGTCTATCATTAGACGATGTGAGAGGATCAAGTGCATGTTGATCCAACCTTCGAGTTTGTTATCTGTGGCGTCACGCAGGTAACTAGTGTTAAAGTCAAGTTCTTTATCAGATGATTGATCAGTTTTTTGCCGTAACAACTGGATTCGATTTTCTGGATATTTCCCCCAAGCAGTTTTCACAGTTTATTTCTGCGGTTGGCAAATTTCCGAGTTTCTTTTGTATTCAACCGTATTTTACCTTGATTGTTTAAAGGCCGGTCGCTCTTCACCCAGTCGGGTCCAAGCCGTTTGAATAGGGGCAGCTGTTGCACCCCAAAATTTGCCCAACCTCTTCTTTACTGGGTTTATGTTTCATTACATTGTTTTAGCATTTGCATTGTGTCGCTACTGCGAAAATCGGCGCCGGCTGAACAGAAGAGTCGCCACCGTGCGTTATTTATCCCAAAGGAGGGAAAGGAAACGCTCGAAGTAAACCTACCGCAAAGATGGGAAAGGAATGGTCATCGCAACCAAATCCTAGATTCGGGAGTCGGTTACGCAAGGGGAAGGTATTAGCACCCCTCACGTCCGTCGTACTCGATGGGATCCACGCTTGTTTTCTAGTACGGATTGTTATTCTATCTATTCTACAGGTCAAGGGTTAAAAAGAAAATAAAATGACTCGGCAAAGTATCGCACTTTATGCCTACGTATTCCCGTCTGAAACGAGAAATCAGAGTCAACGTAGTTCTCCTACCTACGGGAAAGGAGGGGAAGGTTGCTCGCTAGGATATCGCATTCTATGCCTACGTACTTTCATACAACATGAAAGATCAGAGCAAACGTAGTTCGGGCTACGGAAAATGCAGATTTGTTTGACTGTTTTTTATCCTTCTGAAAAAGGGTTTTCTCCTGATTACGCGTCCAAGAGGACAAAAATGACTCTTTTGATTGGTTTACAGTTTTTTACGCAAGAACTGTTTTTTATTGATGTTTAACCTTTTATTGTATTTTTTGATTGTTTTGAGAAAGAAGAGAAACAAAAACTCTAAAACCTATGGTTGAAAAGGGAATCAAAATCTACCCTAATGTTGGCATGCATGGGTGAGAACCTAATGTCTGTCATATTTCTCTCTTGCGCAGAGAGAAACAGAGATCCTAGGGGATAAACGGGAAAGCAACAACATATATATAGTAAAGCAGTAAAATGCATGAATGTAGCAGTACAAGCGAGGAAAGGGAGTCCCACTCAACCTCGAACCTAGAAAACAATGGGCAAAGTGAAACAACTTCACCTCAACCCTATGGGAAAATTAACAAACAATACAGTAAAGAAAATAAAACCCCAAAAACCCAGCCCTGACAGCACCCCAGCTCCAGTTGAACTTCCAAGATCAAACTCCAATGGCACCCCAAGCTACAACAAGCTTCTATCTCCAAGAAATCACCCAGCTCAAGCAAGCACAGAACCTTAACCAGTTGATAGCATCAGACAACAGATAGCCTCAGATGGCAGTAAACCCTAGCTTTAACAGTTGCACAGCTTTGACATGAACAGTCTTCATCTTTGTCAATTTTTTATCTTCATCCCTAGCTTCAATGGCTTCTTTCTTCAAGGCAAGCTCTCCAGCAAAGAATTGATTTTATCAGAATAAGTTGAATGTCAAACAGTTCATTGACGACCAAAGGAAGTCTATAAACAGTTGACATTGTAACAGACTATTTCCCTCAAACTTCTACCTCTAAGGTAAGGCCACTTATCCCTCCAAAGGAGGGAGGTGAATACCATAGAGGGACTTTATGTCATAGAGAGGAATGGAGGCACAGGAAGCTATCCATGTTTGTGAAAGAATTTGGTTTATTCTAAGGCTCTGTCTGTTTGCTCCTATTTCTCCTAAGTCTTCAATCATCTGGCTCAAACAATCCTCATGCATTAACCTTGATCTTTGTATTCAATCTTCTCCATTGGTTTTTCATGCTTCCACAAGCCCAAACCAATTCCATACCCCATATGAAAACCCAAAAGCCCAAGCAGACAAACAAAAGCCCCAAGTGGGAACACCAAACAATCACCCAATTTGCAAAATATGCTAAAAATAGTAAAATAGTAATTAAAATTCTAAGATTTATTCTAAGGGAATTTCTATATCTACCCTACATACCCTATATGTCCCATACCCTAATTCGAGCTAAAAACCCCAAAAGAAAATGTTATAGTGCACCTATGTTGAGTTTGAATCCTAATTATACTACCCTAATGTTTTCTAATCAAAACTAATCAAACTTAATCCACAAAAATATGAAATAAATCTCTAAGGGAACTTAATGCTCTAATCTAGCTACCACAAAAAGAATGGAATCAAAATATGGAAAGAAATGCCTAAACGAAATTCAACAATATGTATGTACAAACAATATGAAAATAAAAGCAATTAATATGTAAAAAATCACCATAAATGGAAAAAAACCCTAAAATAATATTTTTATTTTCTCACCATTTTCTTGAAACAATTATTGAAATGGGAAAAAAATCCCATATTAAAATGACCATTTTCTGATTTTTTATGAATTATTTATGAATTATATACAAATGAAAAGAAAAGAAAAAAAACAATTGAAATTGACATGGCAAAGGGGGTGGCGAAAGCAATCTGTTATAGTTCAGAATTAAATTGGGCCCAGGATGGGGGGTGAAATCAGCAATTACGCTGGGCCCAACCTGCTCAGAAAAAAAACAAAAGACAAAAAAACAAACACAAACGGGGGAGGGGTGCAGATAGCATGGATTTACTTGTTAATCTCTGATGGGCCCCAAACTGGGGGCGCGGATATCAATTGGGTTAAGCCCAAACTACATCAAACCGGGGGGTGTGAACGGAATCAAGGGAGTAGGGTTCAGTAAATAGTAACTGGGCATAATGCCCAGGCCCACACCATCTTCAGCCTCAGCATAACCCTAACAAAACTTCTCCTTCCCATTACTGTTCATCTCCTCCCAAACAACCCTAAACAGCGCAGCTAATCTCCCTCTGCAAAACCCTCTCCAATCTCTCCCTCACACAAACTACAATGCAGCTAAACCCTAAATCAAACTTCAATCCCTAACCACACAAGCTACTACTCCACCCTAGTTCTTCCGCTAATCCATCATAAACTCTAACAAGCTTGGGGTAAAGAAACAAACCTGGCAAAACTGGAGATTAGTGATGCTTCTCTGGGGATGACGAAGAGGACGGACCACGCCTTAAAGCTCAAGCCAACCGCGATCTGAAAAGCTGGACGAATATTAGAGGAGCTTTGAGGGATTTCTGAAGATTCACGGTGAAGTTGAGGTGCGATGAAGCTGTTGTGATGATCGGATGGATCTAAATGAACGAAGTTCTTGAAGAACGCTCTGGAGATGAAGAACGAGACAGGTTGATGAACGAACAGAAGGTAATCTTCGTTTGGATCTTGACGTGGAAGATCTGTTGAATGTAGCGAGATCTTGGAGAGATGATGCTCATAAAAAATTCCAGTTGGAGGTCTTGGAACGTCTGGTGAGGATGATCAAAGGTTGATGAAGGTATCTGGAAAACTTCGATTGAGGTTCTTGAGTGTTCTTGAGGAAAGAGGGTTTCTGGAAAAACTATGAAGGTGTGATGAATTTGGATCGGAGGTAGGTCGGAGAAGAAGATGAAGTTTGAATGAGTTTTTCTGGAAATTTGGTGTTTTTACAGTTTCCGGCGAAATCGGCGGTGGTCGGAGGAGGTTAACGTTACCGGAGGGGTTTGTTAGGGTGGCCGCCGGCAGCTTTGCATGGCCGGCGGTGGGATTCAGGCGAGGTGATGCGGTGGCAAGAGGGAAGCGTGCATGGGTTACACGTGTGGCTGGAGAGGGTGAGAGTGGACAAGTGGCAAGTTTTGGGTAAGAGGGAGTGAAGTGGAAACGTGGCAGCTCTGGGGAGAGAGAAGAATTGAGGTGGTGGAACCCACGTTGCACGCGTGGCAAGCTACTTATATGACAAGTGTCCTCGAAACTGGACCTGAACTTGAATTTCTGGGCTTGGAAAATGGATAATGGCCCAATTGACTTAATGATGGATTAATTGGACTAAAGACAGAATTAAAATGGAAAATTAAGACTAATTAACCTAATTAAAATCTAAAATGAAAAATAAAAACAAAAACCTAATTAAATCTAATAAAACCTGATTAAACCTAAAATTAATCCTAGTTAATTTCTAAAAAACGAAAATAAAATGATAAAACCTAATTAAGTCTAAAAGATTTAAAAAACTATTATTTAATCCTAAAAATTATCCTTTCTTAAAATCCTAATTAATTCTGAAAAATAAAATCTAAAAAATCTAAAAAAACTTTAATCTCTATTTTCTCTTTTATTCTATTAAATCTTTTAAAAACAAATAAAGCTCTAATGAAAATCTAAAAAACAATACTCTCTATTTATTATTTTTCTTTATTAATTCTTTTTTTTTAACACAATAAAACTCTAATCTAAAAAAAAACTATCTATTATCATTATTATTTTTTTCTACTCTTTTTAAAAGAAAAATAGCTATTTATCTACTAACTATTAAAAGAAAATTAATCCCTAAAATTTATTAAGAAACTATAATATCTAAAAATCTATTAATTTCTAAAAATGAAAAGAAAATTTATTTAAACTCTAAAAAATATTAAAAACCCTATTAAATCCAGAAAAATCCAATTAAGCGCATTAAAATCCAGAAAAATGACAGAAAAATCCTAAAAATGCCAGGAGGCCGATTAAACCGAATAAAACCCAATTGCGCAACCGCAACGAAACCCGGACACCGAGATGGCCTGAAAACACCAGGAACGAGCACCAATTCTCAACAGACTTTTGTTCCAACCGGCCTGAACTGCCTGAAACGCCAGGGGCTATAATCCCGATAAAACCCAATCTGAATGATAAAAATGCAATGCATGCCATGCCGTATGCGAATGCGAATGAAAAATGTGTCGAAACATAAACCAGATACGGGGACCGGTTGGTCAAATTTTAGGGTGCAACACATTGCATAGCATTTATTCTCAAGGCAGGGGATCAAGGCATTCAGGTGGCTCCAGGTGCAACTTTCAGTGCAAGAGGCTAAACAACAAACATCAGAGGCTTCAACATTTGTTTTGCCCTGCGATCGAGCGACCAATTTTATTTTATTTTGCAGGGGATTTTTCATGTCAGAAGCAGCATTCAGGTTATGTACAGTGTTCCCATGGTCAGAGCAATCAAGAATGGCTTTTAGCAGCTAAACAGAGTTCAGAACGGCAGGAAACGGGCAAAGGGGCAGGTTTCCCTCCAAAAGGCGCCAAATTCAAATTTTTGAATGTGTTAATCGATTAACACATAGGGTTAATCGATTAACCATTGGAAAATCAGTC
Organism: Lathyrus sativus; assembly: GCA_963859935.3. Lineage (NCBI taxonomy): Eukaryota > Viridiplantae > Streptophyta > Magnoliopsida > Fabales > Fabaceae > Lathyrus > Lathyrus sativus. The sequence continues at coordinate 311,172,949 of OZ012736.1, forward strand.
CAGATTTGAATTTTTAACAGTGTTAATCGGTTAACCTATATGGTTAATCGATTAACCACAGCAGGTTTTGCCTTGCACGTGAATTTTCAATTCCAGCCACTTTTGGGGTCCAATTTTGGTCATTTAAATTGCATTTTCACACTTGGGAAGGATCTAGAACACTATCAAATTTCATTTTCCCACCAAATGCCCAAACCTTATTCCATACCACATTTTCTAAGCCATTTTCCAATCCTTGCTTTGGATCCAAACCAAGAGTGTATATATTTGATTCACTCCAAACCTCACAATAAAATCCTCATAATTCACTTTCATTTTCAGAATTGCTCTCAATTTTCTCTCAATTCTCTCTCAATTTTCCAATCTATAAAAACCTCACTCAAAGCTCTTCTCCTTGAGATCATTGATTCTTCATTGGAATCATTGATTTCTAAGAGCTAAACCTCCATTAATTCACTCCATCAATTCCATTTCATCATCCAATTTTCGTGCACAAGCAGATCTGAATTTTGAAGTGTTCTTGGAAGTGATTATTTGGCTTATTTTGAGTTGTTCTTGGTGGATCTACATTGCTACTACAAGAATTGGTGTGGATCTTGAAGAATTCTGATTTTCTTTGCTTAGATCTACTCATTTACAGTTGAATCAACAATTACCGGATCAAGTCTCCGATCCGAAGGTTGGAATTCTGATCCGATTTTGTTTTCGAACTTATTTGCATAATTTGCATGTGGATCTTTGCATTTGATTGATTATGTTGATTTTTATCCCTGATCTTGTTGTGTTATTGTGTTTACATGTTGTTTAAATCAATGTTTGCTGGTTTAATTTCGTGCATGATAAATCACATGATAATTGGAGTGTTTGCTTAAGTGATAAGCTGCTGAAAAGTGATTCTGAACTGCTATTTTTCACCTCTGGCACAGTGATATGGTTAATCAATTAACCAACTCAAATATTCAAATTTTCAGCGTTTTTCAATGGTTAACCGATTAACCCCTGGCGTTAATCGATTAACACTGTAACAGAGGGCCTGTTTTGCTGTTTTGCTTGCTTGTTCGCGTGCCGGTTCGATCCGAATCATCATAGATCATTGTGTTGCATTAGGATTGAATTATTTTGGATGTTTGTCACTGTTTTTGGCTGTTTAATCATGATCTTGTGTGCATTTTCCACTCGCATGTTTGCATTTGCATGTTGCTTGTTTTCTCTTCTTCTTTCGTAATTCTTCCCTCTTTTTGTTGATTTTTGTTCTAGTGATTAGAATAAAATTAGGAGAAGATATTTTGCTGGCTGTTAGTAGACATATGTATGTTCCCCTAGGAATTTTATTAGAATTTTACAACTTTGTTTTCTATTTTAGTTTTATTTTGCAAGTTGCTTATGCTTGTGGTGTTCTATTTGGTGTGCCTTTGTTTGTTCGGTCTTGTTGGTGACTTTGGGGCTGGATTTGCTTGGTTTTCTTTTTGAGAGGTCTTCTAGACTTGATGTAGCTGCTGTGGCTTGAAATTGGAGTTTGGAGTTGAAGTTTCCTTTTCTTTTAGGAGGTGTTTTAGAAGCTTAGGAAATTAGGGTTTTAGGAAGTGCCTTAGACCTAGTTTTGATTCTTTCTTCAAACATAGAGTGCATTGTTTGCCTCTATTCCATCCAATGACATAAAGTTCTCCTTGGAAAGCTCCATATCTCCTTAGGAGGGATGAGTGGTATTCCCAAGTGAGTAGAACTTTGAGGATACCTTTCATTTGCAATGTTGAGTTCTTAGTGATTTCCTTTGGTTGTCATTAAGTTCTTTAACATTATAACTTGATCTTGATGATTAGTCCTCCTCTTGGAGTGTGCTTGTTGGAGCTCAAAGATTGATGAAGCTAGAATATAGAAGCTTGTTTGAAGATGAAGCCTTTGCTATCAACTTTGTTGTCTATCTAACTTTGCTGTTTAGAGCTGCTGTTGCTGTTTGCTGTAAGAGTTTGGTACTGCTGCTTGGGCTGCCTCCTCTGTGTCTTTTGTTTTTATCTGTATTGTCTGTTGCTTGTGTTGATTACCTCTAGGTTTGAGGTGGAGCTTGTCTCCTCTTGCCTATTGTTTTCTTTATTGCCTATCTGGTATTGTTGCATAGCATGCATGTTTACTGTTTACTGTTTGTTTTCTTTTGCTGTTTATCCCCTAGGATCTCTGATTTCCTCTGTGCAAGAGGAAATTATGACAGACATTAGGTTTTGACCCATGCATGATAACTGTAGGTAGAGTCCCCTTTCAACCATAGTTTTAGGGTGTCTCTATTTTCTCATCTCAAAACAATTCAAAAACACAGTAATAAGGATAACGCGTGCTGTACGTTACGAGCCTTAAGCTATTTGAGAAAAGGTTGTTGGAGGGTCGCTCTTCAGTAATCGGGCTGCTTAGTATGGTACCCTTAGGGTGACATGCGACGTAGTCACTCTCGAATCACAAGTCTTTAGTGGAGTACAAGTTGCAAACAGACTAAAACACCTTTCTTTTATAAAAAAAACTCAAACAAACATTCAAACTCTGTTTTTGTCCGCTTGGACCCTTAATCAAGAAAACCCTTTCTTAAGGAGATAAAAAACTGACAAACAAACTTGTGTCTTTCGTATCCCGAACTAAGTTTGCTCTGATATTTCATGCTGTATGAAAGTACGTAGGCCCGAGATGCGACGTCTCGGCGAGCAACCTTCCTTCCTTTCCCGTAGATAGGCAAACTACGTTGACTCTGATTTCTCGTTCCAGACGGGAATACGTAGGCATAAAGTGCGATACTTTGCCGAGTCATTTTCTTTTCTCTTTAACCCAGACCTGTAGAGTAGGTAGAATAACACACCCTTAGATTGAAAACAAGCGTGGATCCCGTCGAGTACGATAGACGTGAGGGGTGCTAATACCTTCCCCTTGCGTAACCGACTCCCGAATCCAAGATTTGGTTGCGATGACCATTCCTTTCCCTCTTTGCGTTAGGTTTACTCTGAGCGTTTCCTTTCCCTCTTGTGGGATAAATAACGCACGGTGGCGACTCTTCTGTCATAGCCGGCGCCGATTTTCGCAGTAGCGACAGATAGTAACCATGAATATAACTTTGGTGAGATTATGTGTTGTTCCCTGTGGTGTTGGTAATGACCATGATTATAGCTTTGGGAAAATTATGCGTTGTTCCCTGGGGTGTTGTTAATGACTATGGTTAGGACCTTGGTGAGGTTCTGAGTAACTCTGGAGTGTCGGTAATGTACCGTAATATGAGTGTTAAAGTAAGGATTATAGGTCGATTGTTGAGTATAATGCATGTGGATTATAGTACTGGTGGAAAAGGAAGTAGAAGTGGAGAATTAGGCTTGAATTGGTCCAGATAGCACCGTAAGACAGTGAGGATTTTGGTCATCACAACATTCGCGAGGGTTCGCCTGGCGAGTGGTGGCGAGTGTTTGCCTGGTGAATGTTAGCGAGCAGTGGCGAGTAGTTCGAAATAAACTCCCAGACCTAAATGGTATAAAGTTCGTCTGGCGAGTGTGGCCAGCGAAGGTTCGCTTGGCGAATGATTCCTTCGCCTGGCGAATGAACCAGCGAACATGACAGCAGAATGTGGTTTTTGGTATTGTTTTGCCGTGTGCATTAGCCTTGTAGGATCCCTTTGATCATGATGAGTGTAGGGATGGTGATTGAATGATGTAGGGTGTATATTTGGTGATAGGAAGTGAATTCCATAACGGTTAGTTTAAGTGAACGATTAGTTGGTATGTGTATTATATGGAGCATGGTGAAGTGTTTGGTAGGATCGTGTATCCCCGGGTGTTGGGATGTGGTTATGCTTGGTGTTAGAGTGTAGACTCGCTTAATAATTAAATTAAGTACATGATTAATTAGCGTATGAAGTATATGAAGTATGGATGTGGTGATCAGTGGGACCGTGTGCATTCGGCGTGTTGGAGTAGGAGGATACTTGGTATTATAAGGTGGACTTTCTTAATATCTAATTAATATAATTGAGTGGTGTATGATCCTTTGTAGGATGCCTTGGGTTGTGATAGGTAGAGAGATGGTGCTTGGTGGTGAAGAGTGTATACTTGGCGTTGAAAGGTGAAATTATGAAATATTGGATTTAGAAGATATGATTACTCGGTGGGTGAGATATGTATATATGCATATGTAGGTTGTATAGTAAAGTGATCAGAAGGATTGGGTGTACTCAGTGTTCAATATAAGTTCCCTTATTGTTCAATTTGATTAATAAGTAATTTGGTATGGGAGATATGTGTGGAGTATGGTGATAGGATCAGGGAGATCGTGTGACATTAATTAAATTAATTAATTGATGAATAATGTGTATATGTAATGTATGGTGATGTGATCTGGGGATTGTGTGCACATTGCATGCTTGTGTTAAATTGTTGTGCATTTGGTGTTATGCATATTCATGGTGTATTGGTGGGATGAGTCATTGCTCAGTGGAGTGTATGTGATTCATTCGTATTCCTTTGAGTGGGGAATAGTGAGGACGGATCATGGCCAAGGGAGGGTGTATGTGATCTATCCGGGTTCACATTTAATGAACTAATGAGTCGGTACCGCATGCATGGTGTTGCATTGCATAATTGCATTATGGTGTATTGTGTTGTTGGTGGACTATATGTCGTATTTGGTGAATGATGGGTGATAAACTATGTGATTGGTGTATTTACTACTCTTATTTCATGTATGTAATTACCGATATATTTTGATCATGTTTTCTCACCCCTTTGTTGTTGTTGTGGTCTGTGCTTCCTCGAAAAGACAGATAATCTAGGTACATAGCTAGCTTGGATAGCGGTGTGCGAGTCGAGTCTTAGGATGCTCTGATACGTAACACTGGATATGGGTGTTTTAATTGTTTATGTCAAACTTGTTAAAATCCTGTGACATATCACATTTTGGTGAATTATAATAATAAAGATTTTATGTAATCTGGCAGATGGCCAAGAATGTTGAAATAATAATTTCCGCTGTTTTATTTTGAAAATAATCAATAAAGAATTTCGGTGAATTTTGGTGATGTGATATCCCACTGTTTTGGTGAAAACTCTGATGTTTATTTATAATGTTTATATTTTATTTAATTTGGGAAGTGGGGTGTTACAATTGGTATCAGAGCAGGTCGGTGCGTCCGACCAATGGTGTCTAGTGTTGTTGTTCCCTGGTATGTGACATGTGTGTAAAAACACTGTCGGTATATGTTGTTGTTTAACTTTGTTGGTAAAAGTGGAATGATTCCAGTGGGGGAGAAGTTTGTATTTCTCCGGAATGCTGCAGTGTTTTGGCTCAGTGTGTTGAGGAACGCTCTTATAGTTTGGTAAAGATGGTTTGTACCCCATCATGATTTTCGGCTATCTATTGACAAATTGAGGAACTGATCACCCTTAATCTCTTGTTAATAGTATGCGAGATTGTGTTGGATGGGATAGACGTGTCTTGCAAGCTTAGGTGGCGTGAGCAGTGAATTGTATTGAGTTAAGCTAAGTGCTTAAGGAATTATTTTGAGGAGTCGGCGTAAGACGGTGTTGAGGTGTTTATTTTGACGGAAACTTTGAATGTTAAGGAAAGTGAGAAATTGGGGTTTGTCACTTAATTGTTATTGTCCGGAAGTTTTCCCGTAGAGGTAAATGATTTACTATTGGAATGTTAAGTAAAGCTTACACATTGACTTCGTTCTTGGAACTAGTTCGATATGGGTGACTCCATATTGTGTGTTTGCGTTGGGATTGAAAAAGTTGAAGAGTCAACTTGAAGACCTGCTGGAAGAGAGGTTCTTTTGTTTGAGTGTGTTACCTTAAGGTGCACCAATTTTGTTGGTTAGATAGACAAAAGGTTTTGTGAAGCTTTGGGTGAACTATGGATAAGTAAACAAGGTAACTATCAAGGATAAGTGTTCTCTTCCAAGAGTGAGGATAGATGGATCCGTTGGTTGAAGGATGCGAGTTTGCCTTGGTCGTGTGAGCTCGAGTAGAGTTATTGTGGTTGATGTGTCAAAGGTCGAAGTTGTATCGCAATGGGAGGCTCCAAGATCTGCTTTTGAGATTGGAATTAATTGAGTTTTAAAATATTTAAAGATTGAAAGTGTGTTGGATGGCCTCCTAGATATGAAATTGTTGTTGTACGTTGAATTCCGAGATCGCAGCTTTTTACAGAATTGAAATCAGACACTCAGAAGTCAGGTAACGGTCGAAAATAAGATTTCAGTCTGTCATGTTTGCCAGGTCCTCGCCTAGCGAGTATGCTAGCGAACAGCCCTCGCTCGCCACGGTGTTCGCCCAGCGAAGACGTCCTGGGCAGGAAAAAGTGGTTTTCGTATTTTTGCAGTAACGGGAGAACCGTAACTCGGAATGATGCGTGGTTCGAAGCATTGGAAATCTATTACAATCCTCTATGTGATGGTGAAGTAATGAAATGGAATTAAGTTATTTATTGAGGAAGTATGTTTAGATGTTGTGGTAAGGACGGAAGGTACGGTTCGTGTTTCCGCCATAACTCACAACTTGTTTGTCCGTTTGGCATGGGATCTTCTTTAATTATTTGAGAAAGGCAATGGTTGTGTTAATATGTGATATTTTAGGGTATTCTAAGAGTATAGATGATTATGTTGAGCATAAGGAACTCGAGTTATCAGTGTTGGAAAAAGAGTAGCGATATACTTCTGTGAGGAAAGTTTTGCCGAATCCGACAGAACTATTGTTGTGTTTGTGATGCTTGTTGATATAATTGGGGGATTTGCTAAAGGCAACTTGAAGTACATAAGAAGAATCATCCGACGAGTGATTTAGAGTTGGTTGCTATTGTGGTTGTGCCGGAGTTGGAGGCTTCGAAAGTTCAGACTGAGATCGGAGATGTTTGGTGATCCTAAGAGTTTAAGGTGTTTGTTTGATTTGAAGAGTGGGATATGAGGCAGAGGAAACAATTGGGACTTCTGAAGGATTACGACTTTGAGTTGAATTACCCTTCGGGTAAAGTGGATGTGGTAGATGATGCAGTGAGTTGGAAATATTTGCATATACCGAAGACGATGGTGAAAAGAGTTAGAACTGATTGAGCAATTTTGTAATATGAGTTTGGTGGATGAAGAGACTTCTTATGGAGTTAAGCTTTTATTGTTAAACCGGACTAGTGGTATTCTTGAGAAGAATCGAGAAGGTCAGAAATCTGGGTTGAGTTGATGAATTAGTTGAATTTGATAAATCAGAGTCGAAGAGTGGAATGTCGGATTTGTGGAAAGAGTACCATGATATGTTGTGATAAGGTATGTGTACCAGATGTTGTTAAGTGGAGTATGAGTACTCGTGAAGACATACCTTGAGGTAGATGGAGTATCCATCCCGGTGCTATGAAGAAGTGACCAAATTTTAGTAAATTGTTTTGGGTGACCATGGATGAGGAGAGGAGTGGTTGAGGTTGAATATGCTGGCTAGAATTGCCGAAAGTCGGAGATTGAACATCAGACTGTTGAGTCTAATGCAGTCGTTGAATATTCCAGAGTGGAAGTCGAGTAGCATTTTCACGAATTTGGTGTTGAGACTTCCAAAGAATTGGAAATATATAATTTTAATTTGGGTTATTGAGAGTGGATTAACTATTCTATGTTGAGGATATATGAGATGCATATTGACGAAGTGGTAAAGTGGTATGAGACACTACCGAATATGGTGTCGGATGGAAATTTGAGGTTTATATTGAGATTTTGGAGGAGCTTACAGGAAGCTTTGGGTACTAAGTTGAAGTTGAGTTCGGCTTATCATCCGCAAACTGATGGTCAGGCAGAGAGGATTATTCAGTCTTTAGAAAATTTGTGGAGTGCTGGTATGTTGGATCAAGGTAGATTGTGGGATGGTTAGTTACCGTTGATTGAGTTACCTATAATAACAGTTCCCATCCTAGTATCGGAATGGCACTATGTGTGGCTTGGTGAGATAGGGAGTGTAGGACTCTCCTGTGTTGGAATGAGTCGAGAGAGAATGCTTATGCTCAGACTTGAGAATTATGCTTGAGATGGCTGAGAAGATCAAGAGGATCCAAGAAAGAGGTGTTTTGAGAGTCGCGCAGGTGACTGGTGTTGGACGAGCTTTGAAACCTCAGAAGTTCGCACCGTGTTTTATGGTTCGTATCAGAGTGGCGCAGCGGGGGCATGGGAGAAGTAACATGTTAGACCATTTTGCCGTTGTCGCTGTGAATTGGCATGATGTGTTTCACGTGTTTTCGTTGAGGAAGTACATTGAATCAGGTGGATGATGTACAAGTGAAAAATAATTTGATTGTTGAGGCATTGCTAGTTTGTTTTGACGAACGAGAAACAACTCCGAGGGAAGGCGATATCTTTGGTGAAAGAGGCTTGGGAAGGTGCTGCAGAAGGCAGTGTGTCCTGGGAATTGGAATGAAGGATGCGGGAAGCGTATCCGGATTTGTTTCCATCAGGTAATTTTCGGGGACGAAAATAATTAAAGTGGGGGAGAGTTGTAACACCCATTTTATTTATTTAGTCATTTTGGAGTTAATTTAATTATTTTATGTTAGTGTGCCCTTAGGTGGGGTGTGTTTATAATTGATTGGTGAGTATCCTTGATATATAAGGATTATTAGTGGAGATGTGGTGTTGAGATAATAATATAATAGTTAATAGTAATATTGGTGGTATTATTATTATTATTATTATTATTATTATTATTATTATTATTATTAGTATTAGTATTAATATTATTATTGGTGGAATATTATTACTATTATTATTTTGGTTAAATGATATTATTAATATTATTATTTATATGATTATTATTATTATTATTATTATTGGAATTAAAATATAAAATAAGAAGTTGAGGGGATTTGGGAAGTTAGAGATAAATGTGAAAAGTCACGATAGAAACTGTCAGAGAAGAGAAATGGGAGAGACTGTGAGAACGAAGAACAAGGAGAAAGGGAAGAGGCTAGGGCTATCGATTCTTGAAGAATTCTTCATCAATCGGAGCGGTAATCGAGGTAAGGGGGGAGAAACTGATTGGGACGGTAAATTACATGAAATTGGGTAGAGGGGATTCCTTAACCCCGTAGGGATTTGATGCGTATGAGTTTTATATTGGCATGCTTATAATTATTGTTGATGTTGTTGAATTGATGAATGTTGATGATGCATTTTGGTGTATATATATATATATATATATATATATATATATATATATATATATATATATATATATATATATATATATATATATATATATATATATATATATATATATATATATATATATATATATATATATATATATATATATATATATATATATATATATTGGTGATGTTGGTGAGATTATATGTTGTTACTGTAGTGTTGATAGTAACCATGAATATAAATTTGGTGAGATTATGTGTTGTTCCCTATGGTGTTGGAAATGACCATGATTATAGCTTTGGGAAAATTATGCGTTGTTCCCTGGGGTGTTGTTAATGACTATGGTTAGGACCTTGGTGAGGTTCTGAGTAACTCTGGAGTGTCGGTAATGTACCGTAATATGAGTGTTAGAGTAAGGATTATAGGTCGATTGTTGAGTATAATGCACGTGGATTATAGTACTGGTGGAATAGGAAGTAGAAGTGGAGAATTAGGCTTGAATTGGTCTAGATAGCACCGTAAGACAGTGAGGATTTTGGGCATCGCAGCATTCGCGAGGGTTCGCCTGGCGAGTGGTGGCGAGTGTTCGCCTGGCGAATATTAGCGAGAGTGACGAGTAATTTGAAATAAACTCCCAGACCTAAAGGGTATAAAGTTCGTCTGGCGAGTGTGGCCAGCGAAGGTTCGCCTGGCGAATGATTCCTTCGCCTGGCGAATGAACCAGCGAACATGACAACAGAATGTGGTTTTTGGTACTATTTTGCCTTGTGCATTAGCCTTGTAGGATCCCTTTGATCATGATGAGTGTAGGGATGGTGATTGAATGATGTAGGGTGTATATTTGGTGATAGGAAGTGAATTCCATAATGGTTAATTTAAGTGAACGATTAGTTGGTATGTGTATTATATGGAGCATGGTGAAGTGTTCGGTAAGATCGTGTATCCCCGGGTGTTGGGATGTGGTTATGCTTGGTGTTAGAGTGTAGACTCGCTTAATAATTAAATTAAGTACATGATTAATTGGCGTATGAAGTATATGAAGTACAGATGTGGTGATAAGTGGGATCGTGTGCATTCGGCGTGTCGGAGTAGGAGGATACTTGGTATTATAAGGTGGACTTTCTTAATATCTAATTAATATAATTGAGTGGTGTATGATCCTTTGTAGGATGCCTTGGGTTGTGATAGGTAGAGAGATGGTGCTTGGTGGTGAAGAGTGTATACTTGGCGTTGAAAGGTAAAATTATGAAATATTGGATTTAGAAGATATGATTACTCGGTGGGTGAGATATGTATATATGCATATGTAGGTTGTATAGTAAAGTGATCGGAAGGATTGTGTGTAGTCAGTGTTCAATATGAGTTCCCTTATTATTCAATTTGATTAATAAGTAGGTTGGTGTGAGAGATATGTGTGGAGTATGGTGATGGGATCAGGGAGATCGTGTGACGTTAATTAAATTAATTAATTGATGAATAATGTGTATATGTAATGTATGGTGATGTGATCTGGGGATTGTGTGCACATTGTGTGCTTGTGTTCAATTGTTGTGCATTTGATGTATGCATATTCATGGTGTATTGGTGGGATGAGTCATTGCTCAGTGGAGTGTATGTGATTCATTCATATTCCTTTGAGTGGGGAATGGTGAGGACAGATCATAGCCAAGGGCGGGTGTATATGATCTATCCGGGTTCACATTGAATGAACTAATGAGTCGGTACCGCATGCATGGTGTTGCATTGCATAATTGCATTATGGTGTATTGTGTTGTTGGTGGACTATATGTCGTATTTGGTGAATGATGGGTGATAAACTATGTGATTGGTGTATTTACTACTCTTATTTCATGTATGTAATTACCGATATATTTTGATCATGTTTTCTCACCCCTTTGTTGTTGTTGTGGTCTGTGCTTCCTCGGAAGTACAGATAATCCAGGTATATAGCTAGCTTGGATAGCGGTGTGCGAGTCGAGTCTTAGGATGCTCTGATACGTAACACGGATATGGGTGTTTTAATTGTTTATGTCAAACTTGTTGAAATCCTGTGACGTATCACATTTTGGTGAATTATAATAATAAAGATTTTATGTAATCTGGCGGATGGCCAAGAATGTTGAAATAATAATTTCCGCTGTTTTATTTTGAAAATAATCAATAAAGAATTTCGGTGAATTTTGGTGATGTGGTATCCCACTGTTTTGGTGAAAACTCTGATGTTTATTTATAATGTTTATATTTTATTTAATTTGGGAAGTGGGGTGTTACACCCACCATGTTGAAAGATTGTATTGAGTTCGCCAAAGGATGTCAAGAGTGTCAACTGCACTCAGAGATTCAACATGTTCCTGCAAGCAAACTCCATTCTATAGTGAAACCTTGGTTTTTTTGAGGATGAACTTTGGATCTAATTTGGAAAATTTGACCAGCGTCATCAAAAAGTCAAAAGTATATTTTGGTTGGCATAAATTATTTTACAAAATGGATCGAAGCTATACCACTGGTGAATGTGGATCAAGACTCTGTAATCGAATTTATAAAAAAGCATATTATTTATAGGTTTGGAATCCCAGAGACTATTACTACGGATCAAGGATTTGTGTTTACTGGTCGGAAGGTGCAAGAGTTTGCTAAGGATATGTGTTTCAAACTAGTAACATCTACACCTTATGAAATTCTGGCAAGCACACGATGGATGTTATCACGGATGTTATGACACCCATTGTAACATAGACTAATGCACTTAATAATAAGTTGTAAATGGAAAGTAGTTAATAGCAGAAGTAATTGTTCACCCAGTTCAGTGTCAACCACACTTACATCTGGGGGCTACCAAGTCAGGGAGGAAATTCACTATCAGTAGAATTAATTCAGAGTCAAACAATCCCAGTTTGCACTCTTCACTTAAGACCTACCCAATAAAACTTCAGCCTAGAGGCCACTAGACTTGAGTATACCCAATCACTCCCCCTCAATCACCTTAGTGATATCAATACACAATTACAAAACAGATATGAAGACTCACTTCAAACACACCTTGATCTTGCTTCACAGCTTTGATCAAGTGACACACACTCTTTCTTAATAGCTTTGAGTGATACAATGAACTCACCTGTTCATACACAATAACCAGAGCAATTGTACAACATACACTTGCTTGACACACAAGGAATCCTAAGACTCCTAGACACACGTCAAGATAAAATCTCTTCACTCACAAATCACACTCTATGATCTCTCACTAGGAGCTCTATTCTCTGCGTGTCTGCCCATTAGGAATGATCCTTCTGCTATTTATAGTAGCAGATTTGCTTTGGGCCTTGGTAGAGAATTTAGGTTTACCCATGATAAACCTTTATTCATGAAGCTGCGCACTTATCATTAGGTCAGGAGCCTTCTATGTTATCCTCAACAATGCCTGTTATGTTGCCTAAAATAACTATGCTTCCTGGATTGTTTCCTGAAGTATAGCCTGAGCTAATAACAGAAAAACAAACTCTGCGCGCCCTGATGTCATAGGATCAATGTCATAACATTCAGTCATGACATTCAGCTTCACTTACTCTTAGTTTGCCCTGCATAACACTCTTCATGTATGTCCTAACATCAGTTATGACATTTACTCATACCTTAATGTTTTGCCATAAAATGAAGCCAATCAAAAGCATCTACAAACTCCCCCTTTGGCAAATGTTTGGCTAAAACGCCCTGTTAACAAATTAGAGTTTACAAGCAGCAGAAGTCTAACATAACATGCAGGAAAGCTACTAGCTACACACTATCAGTGTTGCCTACACACTTATACTGTTAGCTCTCAGGATCAACCTGTTCACACACAACCATCTGTTAGTCAGCACTACAGATGTCACAATGCGTTGAGTAACATATCAGAGTTACTCCCCCTCAACTGATGCATATCACATCAGCTGTACAAAACCTGCAGACACCCTGCAGTCACACATATTCATCCAGCCTGCTCTGGATGTTATGACATTCAGGATGACATCCTAAAGCACACCTGCTGTGGAACAACCTGTGCTACTGATCCCCCTGAAGAGATGCACAACATTTTGCAATCATCCTGCAGGTACATACAACACTAGGAGCTATAAAGCTACTAGGTTCCATCAAGGAACACACAAAAATCTAACATACATTCCTATATTCATTATGAACTCACACATTACTAACAGCATCAACTGTTATCACACATGCACATTAGCAAAATCTTCAATCATGCATATTTGCTGCAGCCCTTGTCACACACCTGCAACATACTTGTAGCAGCAATTTAGTCAAGAGTCTTCCACCTGCATCATCTCTAACCTGCTGGCTGTTATCTACCACACTCTCTCCCCCTTTTAGCCACAAATTAAGATCAAACTAATAAAATAGTCTGGATCATAATGAGTAATATTACACATGTTTAGGGTCATTACAAATAAAAACTGCTCATGGAGAGCATCACAAATTCAAGCAGTTACAAAAAAAAAACACAAAATTCTAAGCAAATAACCAACAAAAACACATCAGCAACACATCATCAGCTCAGTAACCATCAGCCTGAGCCACACAATAGGCTACCACCTCATCAACCTTCTTCCTCTTCAGAGTTGGAACCAATGTTATGAGCATCGGTTGAGACATCCTTGTCACAGTCATCAGAATATACACCTGACTTAGCTACACCATCAACAATATCTATTTCAAGACTTTGAATAAATGATTCTAACTTGATCTTTCGTTGGTGTAAGCCCTAGAGGCCAATACTTTTTGGTACTTTTATCGGATTATTCGTTTAATAATAAAAGGCATTTCTTTATTATGTTTGTCTTTCAGAATAATAAAGTCCCTAGAATAGTTAGTCTGTTTAATGAAATGTTAAGTGTGACTTAATCATGAGATCCCATTAAACATAAAGACATTATTCTTAAAATATCCGTAGTCAAGCTTTATTGCAAAGTGGGATAACATTAAAAGCATTGAGACTATTATGAAGATAGACTGATGATCACATCTCATGGATCATGGATAAAGAGTTATCAAGTCTTGACATAGGTATAAATATTAGGAGTAATATTTATACCGGATTGACCCGCTATGAGAATACTACATAGTATGTTATGCAAAGTGTCATAAGTTATTCTCATGGTGATAATGGTGTATTACCACCCTTCGACCTGAAACCACTATGGACCCTAGATGTAGAGTCGGGTGCTTTATTGCTGATCAAACATTATCCGTAACTGGATGATCATAAAGACAGTTGATGGGCACTCCACGAAGCATGCTGAGGGACATGAGTGTCCTAGATGGAATTTGCCAATCCTGCATAACAGGAGAAATGTCTAAGGGCCCAATATTGAACTGGACAAGGATGACACAGAGTATGCCTTGTGTTCAATATAGACATAGGGGCAAAAGGGTAATTGTACAAACATATATTATCACGAAAAAGGTTTTGTCAGATCACATGACATTTTCGTGACTTGGGTAGCAGTGATGTGTTGCTAGATACCGCTTACTGTTTATTATGTTAAATATATAATTTAATATAATTACCAACGTTACGAAATCTTACAGGGTCACACACACAAGGACAGTTTGATGAGAGATAGAGAAATCAAAGGAACACCGTAAGGTACGGTGCACTTAAGTGAAAAATAGAAATTCGGATAATATAATAATAATTATTGTTATTTTATAATGGTTATAAAATAATAATAAAATAAATATATTTATTATAATAATAGTTATTATAATAATATATAATATTATTATGAATCATGTGAATTGGGTTTTTAGCCCGCAGCCCACAAGAGAGTCTATAAAAGGAACCCTTGTGATGAAGCTTTCACTTGATGCAATTTCGTTTTTGATTCTCTTTTCTCACTCAAATAATTCTGTTCGTAAGCAGCTAGCACTGTGACCGGAAGCTGTTCGTGTGGACTGAGTAGAGGCGTTGCACTTCATCAACGCTTGTGATCGCTGCATCAAAGATCTGAATCGCCACAAAGAGGTAACGATTCTATCACTGACCATGCTCATTCGTAAGGATCACTAAAGGAAATTTTTGTTTTCCGCTGCGTTTAGATCGCAATTTTCCTTCAGTGGTATCAGAGCCACTTACGAAACCATGGATCTGATAGCTGTTAAATTTTCGTCTTTTCTGTATTTGATTCGATTAAAACACAAAATGAATTTAACAATAAACGATTAATTAAATTTGGCATCTGTTGTGTACGATTTGGATGATTGATGTTGATTATGCTTCAGAAACCGACATTAGTATGGTGAAGTTGTGCGATACATTGATCATCCATAGGTTACACAATTAGATCGATCACTTTTATATAAGATATAAGAAATTCTGATGCAAAGATGGTATATGGGATATACTGTTTTGATTTCATCCATTCAATCACATAAGGATTGTAATTCTTTTGAAAGATCATCATTTTCATTCGCTTCGGAATCCGACGTTAGTATGGTGAAGCAATGACATGTTGATCTATCATATTGAGTTATCAATCGAGTTGTGTTTGACGGCATGAAATTGTTGCATTAGGATTAATGGCAGTACAAGTGTTGTATTGCCGCAGACTTTTCCGGTTGGGGTTGTAAATGCACAAAAGTTGTGCAGGAAACGACGTGAAATACAATGAAGTGTTCATAAATTTTTTCGTCGGGGCGCTGCCCCTAACAACACTGCAAGGAGGCTCTGCCCCCTTGACCCCCGTCCGCTGACCGGGCAGCGGAACCACCGTCCGCTGACCGGGCAGCGGAACCCCCGGCTAAGTCTGCAAAGTGTGATCAATCAGCCGAAATTTAATTTAGTTTATTTAATTATCGGAATTTTAAATTAATAATAAAAGTGTGTTTATTATTATTTATTTGTGGTGATCAGTTATGGCCTTACTTTATCCTTTATTATTGTTTTGGGATTTTTGAATACGGCCTGCGTGTCGTGCCTCTCTCTCAATCTCTTTATGTAACTTCTTTTCTCATCTCACTCCCTCGTATGTAAAACGAGTTTTCTTATATGTAATGTAATATTATGTTATGAAAAAAAAAAAGAAGGAAGTATTCAATATTAAAGGAGGATAACCTTGGAGATCATGCTTGGAGAAGCTTAGATCGTTATTAGGTTAGCTTAGGTTCTCTCATTGGCTTGAGAGAACAATTGCGTTAGGGGCCATAATTGTATCTTTTTTATATGTATGTTGATGCATGTAATTGTATGTTGATGCATGTGAGAGACGTTTTGCATGTTAAGCCGGTGAGATCAAACTAATAACAAATTCCCTCAAAATTAAATATTAAGTTTATGCTTTCCAATTTTTTAGCACTCATCAAGACTAGTATCGAGCATTGTAGGTTTCGCCTACGCGAGGTGCATGTTCTATATTAGTAAGGTGTGATGGGATAATTGTAATATCCAATTGCTAAAACAATGGGTCAAACTTAACTAAACAAATTATAATAAGATTATATATGTTTAGAAGCAAGAATTGGGAATGATTCATGTGATGGATCAGAATAAGGAGTTATTCACCCAATTGAAAATATTCGAGAGTTGTATGAGATACAATTGGAAGGAGTTCCTACCTAAATAACTTAGTTTTGTGTAATCAGCCTAACGCTGACTTAAAACAAAGTGAAACATGGATCTCGACCCACTAGAAAGTCTTCCAACGGGATTTTCCGAATCAAATGATGAGGGTCATTTGTTTTGAATAAAATAGTGGGAGCATATTTGATTAAAGGCCTAATTAAATATGTTGTTTTAATGATACTTATATTTTCATATTTCTCTTGTAGATTACCATGACAACAAACACATCGAACAATATTTTGCGATCCATCCTAGATAAGGAAAAATTGTCTGGGACAAATTTCCTGGATTGGCACCGTAACCTGAGGATTGTCCTCAAGCACGATAAGAAGCTGTATGTATTGGAGACACCAGTTCCTGAGGAGGAACCTCCTAGTTCTGCACCAAAGGCAGAAAGAGATGCTTATAAGAAGCATTTCGATGATGCCAATGAAACCGCTTGCCTCATGCTTGCTACCATGAACTCTGAGTTGCAAAAGCAACACGAGAACATGTCTGCGTTCGATATGATCGGACATCTGAAAATGCTTTATCAAGAGCAAGCAAGAAATGAGAGGTTTCAGGTTTCAAAGTCCCTTTTTAACAACAAGTTAGCTGAGGGAGCCCCTGTAAGTCCCCATGTACTCAAGATGATTGGGTATGTGGAGAACCTTGACAGATTAGGGTTTCCCCTTGGAAAAGAACTTGCGATTGATCTGATCTTGCAATCGTTGCCAGAGAGCTTCAGTCAGTTTGTCCTGAATTTCAATATGAATGACTTGGACAAAAGTCTTCCAGAACTGCTAGGCATGTTGAGAACTGCTGAGCAGAATATGAAGACAAAAGGGAAATCCATTCTGATGGTCAGTAATGGAAAGAAACAGAACAAGAGGCCCATCAAACAGGGTGGTAGAGGGAAAGGCAAGGAAGTTGCCAAACCCAAACCCACTCCTCCTGTTTTGAAGCCTAGTGGAGGAATAACAAAGGAGGGCACTTGCTTCCATTGCGGTAAGACCAGACATTGGAAGAGAAATTGCCCAAAGTACCTGGAAGATAAGAATAATGGAGTAGAGACTTCAAATTCAAGTATTTTTGTTATTGAAATTAATTTATCTACTTTTGCATCATGTGTATTAGATACTGGATGCGGTTCTCACATTTGTACTAATGTGCAGGGGCTAAAAAGGAGTAGAGATTTGGCAAAAGGTGAAGTTGACCTACGAGTTGGCAATGGAGCAAAGGTTGCTGCTTTAGCTGTAGGAACTTATGTTTTAACTTTACCTAGTGGTTTAATAATTCAGTTAGAGAACTGTTATTATGTACCTGCAATTAGCAGGAATATTATTTCCGTTTCTTGTTTGGACAAGTTTGGTTTTTCATTCATAATAAGGAACAATTGTTGCTCCATTTATTTGAATGATATATTCTATGCTACTGCAAAAATGAATAATGGACTATATGTCCTTGATCTTGAAATGCCAATTTATAACATTAATACTAAAAGGTTGAAACCTAATGAGTTGAATCCAACTTACCTTTGGCACTGTCGATTAGGCCACATAAATGAGAAACGCATTTCCAAACTCCATAAAGATGGACTCTTGGACTCTTTTGATTATGAATCATATGAGACATGCAGATCTTGTTTAATTGGAAAGATGACAAAGTCCCCATTCACAGGAAAAGGTGAAAGGGCTAATGATCTTTTGGCACTCATACATACTGATGTATGTGGACCACTGAACATACCAGCCAGAGGAGGTTTTCAGTACTTCATCACTTTTACTGATGACTTCAGTAGATACGGATATGTGTATTTAATGAAACACAAATCTGAGTCCTTTGAAAAGTTCAAGGAATTCAAGAATGAAGTATAAAACCAACTAGGTAAGAATATTAAAGTTCTTCGATCAGATCGAGGCGGTGAATATTTAAGCCTAGAATTTGATGACCATCTAAAAGAGTATGGGATTCTATCCCAACTTACTCCTCCTGGAACACCACAATGGAATGGTGTATCTGAGAGAAGAAATCGAACCTTGTTAAACATGGTCCGATCCATGATGAGTCACGTCGATCTTCCAAACTCCTTTTGGGGACATGCATTATTAACAGCAGCTTACACACTTAACCGTGTTCCATCCAAAAAGGTTGATAAGACACCATATGAGATATGGAATGGTAAGAAACCACATATGTCTTACATGAAGATTTGGGGTTGCGAAGTTTACGTCAAACGACAAATTTCAACCAAGCTTGAGCCCAAATCTGACAAATGCTTATTTGTGGGGTATCCTAAAGAAACAAGAGGATATTACTTCTACAATCCTTCTGAGGGCAAAGTGTTTGTCGCTCGAACTGGAGTCTTTCTGGAAAGGGATTTTATTTCCAAAGGAAACAGTGGGAGGAAAATAGAGCTTGAAGAAATTCAAGAATCACAAAACATTGAAACACCTATGGAGGAACTAGAGCGGGAAACACAAGTAGTTGTGGAAGAGCAACCTGCTCAAGTAGAACAAGACCAGCGTAGGTCAAGCAGGATACGTCACCAACCTGAGAGATATGGATATCTCATAAGTGATCAGGGTGATGTATTACTCATGGATCAAGATGAGCATGTGACCTACAAAGAGGCCATAACTGGTCCTGAGCCTGAGAAGTGGCTAGAAGCCATGAAATCTGAAATGGATTCCATGTACACAAACCAGGTTTGGACCTTGGTAGAACCTCCTATAGGAGTTAACCCTATAGGATGCAAGTGGGTCTTCAAGAAGAAGACTGACATGGATGGTAAGGTACATACCTATAAAGCAAGACTGGTTGCAAAAGGCTATAAACAAATTCATGGGGTTGACTATGATGAAACCTTTTCACCAGTTGCAATGCTTAAATCTGTTCGGATTTTACTTGCCATCGCTGCATATCATGATTATGAAATATGGCAGATGGATGTCAAAACTGCTTTCCTTAATGGGAATCTTCTTGAGGATGTGTACATGACACAACCTGAAGGATTTGACATACCACAAGATGCCCAAAAGATATGCAAGTTACAGCGATCAATCTATGGATTGAAGCAAGCTTCCAGAAGCTGGAATCTTCGTTTTGATGAAACCGTAAAACAATATGGATTCATAAAAAAATGAAGATGAACCTTGTGTCTACAAGAAGGTTAGTGGGAGCATGATCGTGTTTCTGGTATTATATGTAGATGACATATTACTCATTGGAAACGATGTCCCTACCTTGCAACAAGTGAAGACTTAATTAGGGAATTGTTTTTCTATGAAAGACCTAGGTGAAGCAGCCTATATATTAGGAATTAGGATCTATAGAGATAGATCACAAAAACTGCTTGGCCTAAGTCAGAGTACATACATAGATAAAGTGTTGAGACGCTTTAATATGCATGATTCCAAGAAAGGATTCATACCTAGGCAACATGGTATGTGTTTATCAAAAACACAATCCTCTTCAACTAAGGAAGAAAGGGATCGCATGAATAAGATTCCATATGCATCTGTAATAGGATCTATCATGTATTCCATGTTATGTACTCGACCAGATGTCTCGTATGCATTAAGTGCAACGAGTAGGTACCAATCTGATCCCGGTGATGCTCACTGGGTAGCTGTCAAGAATATCCTTAAGTACTTGAGAAGGACTAAGGATTCATTCTTGATATATGGAGGTCAGGAAGAGCTTGATGTAATTGGTTACACTGATGCTAGCTTCCAGACAGATAAGGATGATTTTAGATCACAATCTGGTTATGTGTTCTGTCTCACTGGTGGCGCTGTGAGCTGGAAAAGTTCAAAGCAAGAAACAGTTGCTGATTCTACAACCGAGGCCGAGTATATTGCTGCCTCAAATGCAGCAAAGGAAGCTGCTTGGATCAAGAAGTTCATTAGTGAACTTGGCATAGTCCCTAGCATTGTGGATCCCATTGGTTTATATTGTGATAACAATGGTGCTATCGCACAAGCTAAGGAGCCTAGATCTCACCAACGATCCAAACACATACTTAGGCGTTATCACCTCATTCGAGAGATAATCGATCGGGGAGATGTGAAGATATGCAGAGTACCTACACTTGACAATATCGCTGACCCATTAACAAAGCCTCTTGCGCAACAGAAGCATGATGGTCATACTAGATCTATGGGTATTAAGGGTATGCCTAATTGGCTTTAGTGCTAGTGGGAGATTGTTGGTGTAAGCCCTAGAGGCCAATACTTTTTGGTACTTGTATCGGATTATTCGTTTAATAATAAAAGGCATTTCTTTATTATGTTTGTCTTTCAGAATAATAAAGTCCCTAGAATAGTTAGTCTGTTTAATGAAATGTTAAGTGTGACTTAATCATGAGATCCCATTAAACATAAAGACATTATTCTTAAAATATCCGTAGTCAAGCTTTATTGCAAAGTGGGATAACATTAAAAGCATTGAGACTATTATGAAGATAGACTGATGATCACATCTCATGGATCATGGATAAAGAGTTATCAAGTCTTGACATAGGTATAAATATTAGGAGTAATATTTATACCGGATTGACCCGCTATGAGAATACTACATAGTATGTTATGCAAAGTGTCATAAGTTATTCTCATGGTGATAATGGTGTATTACCACCCTTCGACCTGAAACCACTATGGACCCTAGATGTAGAGTCGGGTGCTTTATTGCTGATCAAACATTATCCGTAACTGGATGATCATAAAGACAGTTGATGGGCACTCCACGAAGCATGCTGAGGGACATGAGTGTCCTAGATGGAATTTGCCAATCCTGCATAACAGGAGAAATATCTAAGGGCCCAATATTGAACTGGACAAGGATGACACAGAGTATGCCTTGTGTTCAATATAGACATAGGGGCAAAAGGGTAATTGTACAAACATATATTATCACGAAAAAGGTTTTGTCAGATCACATGACATTTTCGTGACTTGGGTAGCAGTGATGTGTTGCTAGATACCGCTTACTGTTTATTATGTTAAATATATAATTTAATATAATTACCAACGTTACGAAATCCTACAGGGTCACACACATAAGGACAGTTTGATGAGAGATAGAGAAATCAAAGGAACACCGTAAGGTACGGTGCACTTAAGTGAAAAATAGAAATTCGGATAATATAATAATAATTATTGTGATTTTATAATGGTTATAAAATAATAATAAAATAAATATATTTATTATAATAATAGTTATTATAATAATATATAATATTATTATGGATCATGTGAATTGGGTTTTTAGCCCGCAGCCCACAAGAGAGTCTATAAAAGGAACCCTTGTGATGAAGCTTTCACTTGATGCAATTTCGTTTTTGATTCTCTTTTCTCACTCAAATAATTCCGTTCGTAAGCAGCTGCACTGTGACCGGAAGCTGTTCGTGTGGACTGAGTAGAGGCGTTGCACTTCATCAACGCTTGTGATCGCTGCATCAAAGATCTGAATCGCCACAAAGAGGTAACGATTCTATCACTAACCATGCTCATTCGTAAGGATCACTAAAGGAAATTTTTGTTTTCCGCTGCGTTTAGATCGCAATTTTCCTTCATCGTGCAGTTGTTGTCCTGATGGTTTCTCCCAATTCCCTACATGTCTCCTTTAATTCTGCTATTACCATTCTTTTAGAGATCTTGGCCCTCTCACTAGAAGTGAAAGTAATATCTGGCACATGTCTTCCTTCAAATAGTTTAAAGTGAAGGGACAGTGCAGGTTCTCTTTTGCTGGCAACATCACTTGAATTCAGGATTCCAGGGTATTGATGGAGTATGATCTCACAAATGAGGGGAGGGAAAGCAATGGGCAGCTTGATAGCACTAGTTGTGGAGTGCTTAACAACTTGATCAAAGATGTATAGACCAAAGTCAAAGTTAACTTTGGTACCTATGGCATAAATGATCTTGCCAAGGCCATTAGTTGGTTGGTAGGCACCCAATTAGTTGCACCAATTCTATGAAGAATGGCATACTTTAGACTCAGCAGTGTTGTAGACAATTTCCCTTTAGATGGCCAGGTAGTGACTTGATTTGCAGTGATCACTTTGCAAACCTGGTTGTCTGAGGCAACAAACTCCTTCTCACCCTCATTTGCTCGCCCTAAGTACCTGTTGATCATAGCTGGTGAAAACCGCACACACCTTCCTCTAACAAATACCTTCATGAACTCCTTCCTATCCCTTTTTGAGATTGAATCAGGTATGTTGACAATAAACTCCTTCACCAGTCCTTCGTAGCATTTTGAAAAACCGGCGACTATTTTGATCAGTCCTGCCTTGTTGATAAGATCCATTACCTCCTTGATTTCTAAGGCATCCTCTCCAAAGTCTCTCTCAAGGGCTATTCTTCTTTGATAGACATATCTCCATTTTGTCACATTGTGAATGGAATGAAAGGAGATATTGTCTAGAGGGGCAGCTGGCATAGGTTTCAGAGTTTTCTTACTTGAGGATTTCTTCACATTGAAGATGTTAGGAACATCTCTCACAACATCACCATCAGACTCAGAGTTATTATTCGTAACTTTCCTTCTCTTAGATGCAGTTGATGCCTTGTTCCAAGATTTAGAAGGACCAGCAGGAGTTCTTTTTCTCTGACTTTTTGACTGATTTCCTTCAAGTACTGCTTTTCCTTTCTTGATCACTAGTTTCCTGGCTATACCAGGAGCAACATTCTTGATGAGTTCATCATCTGATGACACATCTACCGCATGATCACCATTTTCAACAGCTTCATTTATCTCTTCCTCATTTTCTGAGCTCTTGGTTTCATCATGTTGGTCATCATCCAGACCTTCCTCCTGTACCACAGAATTAGCTAGATTTTCTAGGTTCTCTGTGTTAGGGTTAGACTTAGCAGAGAAACACTCAAAGTCATCTTCATGGCTTTCATTGTTACGTGGAGATGGATCTACCCTAGATAGGGGAATGGTTATGCCTTGTACTTCACAACCTTCATGGAATAGTTTGGAGACCAGTTCATCTACATACATGTCCTTATGTGTAGAGTCCTCCATTTTGTTATTGTTGTTTAAGGAGGATGCAGAGTTCTTACCTTTTTGCTCTGCATGTGAAAGAGTTGAAGTTTGGCCTTCACTACCTCTTCCAAAAATTATACTTAGAGGAATGAAATCCATCACATCATCCAGAGATATGCTCTTGTGCTGAGCAGAGTCGGGCTTGGTAGGGATGGAGGTATGATGTTGAGACATTGTAGATGACTTAGGTTGTATCAGAAGAGGTTTTCTGATGAGGTTATGTAAGGTAAGGAAAGAGGAGAATTGGTTGAAGCAAAAGGGGCTAGAAGGGTTTTCTTGAAGAAGTGGAGGGAATTCAATATTTTGACCAATCATAATATGATTATTTTTCAAAATATAATTCCCTATTAATTGCTAAAATTCAGTATTAGGCCCAGTTCTCAACTTACTAGTGAATTTTCAAATTGAGTGGTCTTGAGATCCCTTGTATCCCTGTGATCACTGTATGATTCTGAGTCTCCTAGTTCCTCATATTCTTTCCCAAGGTGATGCCAGTCAATATTTTTCATGGATTTCTCTGGCTGACTTGGTTCCCAATTTATGGCACTAAGATTGTCACAAAATAATGTCATGACATTCTGCGTGACATTGCTCCCTGTATGCTGGGTAGCTTCCATGGACTCCATCAGGTTCTAGTATAACATATCTAGATTTCCCTGATGACCATTCTTTGAGTATCCCTTCTTGGCATGCCTGCCCACACGATATTTACCATATCCTGTCCTACTATCTGAAGTAGACTTTGAAGTTCCTCTTGCTACTGTTTTGGACATGGTCCTTTCTATTTTTAGAAGATGTTTTCCTTTTTCCAGCCACAGTTGATCCTTCTTCTCTTTTTGGACCAAGCCATTGAGGTTACTTCTGGGCTCCCATAGATAACAGTTGTTCTTGGCACTGGACCCCCTTATGACTTCCTCACCATCTTCATTAAAGACCACACACTTACCCTTGGAAAATTTAACAGTTAGGCCTTGGTCACATAGCTGACTGATACTGATCAGATTAACAGTCAGTCCTTCAACCAACAAGACATCATCCAGTTTTGGAACACCAGGATAATCCAGTTTTCCAGCACCTTTGATTTCTCCTCTGGCTCCATCTCCAAATGTTACATGACTTGAGAAATGAGGTCTTATGTTAACCAAGAGATTCTCTATCCCAGTCATGTGTCTAGAGCAACCAGTATCAAAATACCAATCTTCTCTGGTAGGCATCCTTGGAGAAGTGTTGGCTACTAAAGCCACATTCTTGGCAACCCATTGTTGTTTCTTGGCAGGAGCTTCCTTCTTGGGTTTAACATGATGATGTTTTTTTCATGAGCACTCAGTTTGGATTTTCCTTGATATGGATGACTTGGAGAACCATGTAACCTGAATCAGAGGGGTTTAATGTGCCCAAGTTTTCCACAATTATAACACTTATACCCTTGGAATTCGTTCTTGGTCTGGTGCCAACTTCTGTTCCTTTGATGTTGTGACATTGCTGGTGACATCCATGTTGACCTCTTATTCTCAATCTTTGGCCTTTTTAACTTCAAGATGGTTTTTTGATCACCAACAAATCCTAGTCCAGCCATGTTTCCAACTGTCTGACCACTCTGTAGAATTTTTTCTAGAGTGTCAGTCCCAGGGTTCAGCATCCTTATGGGTTTTGACATCTGCTCCATTTTGGACTATAGCAACCTTGCCTCACTTTTGAGTGAGTCTATTGTTGCAAGGTGCTCTATCTTCTCAGCCTCTAATTCCCTTATGCACTTCTTCTGTTGTTCTCCTTGCTGATATAATTTTGCACTTCTTATGCATAGAATTTTGTATAAACCTGCAAGTTCATCATAACTTAGCTCTTCTTCAATCGAGTCACCATCAGATATGCATACACTATTCATAACAGTGACATGTTTTGAAGACTCATCTTCTGATCCACTCTCAGAATCTCCATCAGACCAAGTGACTGCTAATCCCTTTTTTGTTTCTTGAGATAGGTGGGACACTCAGTTTTAATGTGACCATACCCCTCACATTCATAACATTGAACTCCTTTGCCTTGGTTAGATGTATCTTCAGATTTTTCCCTTCTGTTGGTGTCAAATGAGTTTTTCTTGACATAAGGCTTAGACTTATGGTATAATCTTTTGATCAGTTTGTTGAATTGTTTACCAAGAAAGGCAATTGCTTCTGATAAATGCTCCTCATTGTCTACCTCTGAGTCATCTACAGTGTTTAAAAAAAGTGCTAAGCTTTTGTTCTTTTTCTCCACAGCCTGATCACACATGCCCATCTCAAATGTTTGGAGAAAACCTATGAGTTCATCCACCTTCATGTTGCATATGTCTTGAGCTTCTTCAATGGCAGTGACCTTCATGGCAAACCTTTTAGGCAAAGATCTGAGAATTTTCCTCACAAGCTTTTCTTCAGACATCTTTTCTCCCAAAGCTCCTGAGGTGTTTGCAATTTCAAGAATGTTCATGCAGAATTCATGAATAGTCTCATCCTCCTTCATCCTCAAACTTTCAAACTTGGTGGTCAGCATTTGAAGTCTTGACATCTTAACTTTAGAGGTTCCCTCATGAGTTGTTTTGAGAGTATCCCAAACCTCTTTAGCCAGCTCACAATGATGCACTAGTCTGAAGATGTTCTTGTCTATACCATTGAATAAAGCATTCAAAGCTTTAGAATTCCTAAGAGCCAAGGCTTCTTGCTCTTTGGTCCATTCTTCTTCAGGTATAAGTACATCCAATCCATCTTTATCAGTCTTTACTGGATGTTCCCATCCTGAGTTTGCAGCTCTCCATGCCTTGCTATCTAGAGACCTCAAGAATGCAATCATCCTAGGTTTCCAATAGTCATAATTAGAGCCATCCAAAATTGGTGGTCTGTTTGTGAATCCTATGTCTTTATCCATAGTACCATAATTTATCTTCCCTAGATCTCATCCAGAAAATAACAGGCAGGGTGCCTGCTCTGATGCCAATTGAAATTATGGCAAGCACACGATGGACGTTATCACGGATGTTATGACATCCACTGTAACATAGACTACTGCACTTAATAATAAGCTGTAAATAGAAAACAGTAAATAACACAAGTAATTGTTCACCCAGTTCAGTGTCAAGCACACTTACATCTGAGGGCTACCAAGCCAGGGAGGAAATTCACTATCAGTAGAATTAATTCAGAGTCAAGCAATCCCAGTTTGCACTCTTCACTTAAGACCTACCCAATGACACTTCATCCTAGAGACCACTAGACCCGAGTATACCCACTCACTCCCCCTCAATCACCTCAGTGATATCAATACACAATTACAAAACAAATATGAAGACTCACTTCAAACACACCTTGATCTTGCTTCACAACTTTGATCACGTGACACACACTCTTGCTTAATAGCTTTGAGTGATACAATGAACTCACCTGTTCATACACTATAACCAGAGCAATTGTAAAGCATACACTTGCTTGGCACACAAGGAATCATAAGACTCCTAGACACACGTGAAGAGAAAACCTCTTTACTCACAAATCACACTCTATGATCTCTCACTAGGAGCTCTATTCTCTGCGTGTCTGCCCATTAGGAATGATCCTTCTGCTATTTATAGTAGCAGATCTGCTTTGGGCCTTGGTAGAGAATTTAGGTTTACCCATGATAAACCTTTCTTCATGAAGCTGCACACTTATCATTAGGTCAGGAGCCTTCTATGTTATCCTCAACAATGCCTGTTATGTTGCCTAAAATAACTATGCTTCCTGGATTGTTTCCTGAAGTATAGCCTGAGCTAATAACAGAAAAACAAACTTTGCGCGCCCTGATGTCATAGGATCAATGTCATAACATTCAGTCATGACATTCAGCTTCACTTACTCTTAGCTTTCCCTGCATAACACTCTTCATGTATGTCCTAACATCAGTTATGACATTTACTCATACCTTAATGTTTTGCCATAAGATGAAGCCAATCAAAAGCATCTACACCTTATTATACATAGGTCAATGGTCAGGTCGAAGCAACAAATAAGGTTATCATTAGTTTGATTAAGAAGCACGTGGGGGAAAAAGCCAAAGAATTGGCATAACACATTGGACCAGATCCTCTGGGCTTGTCAAACCTCCCCTAAGGAAGCTGTTAATACTACCCCCTTTCGGTTGACATACGGGTGTTGCACCCCATAATTTGACCAACAGTTATTCATTCATTGAGTGTTTGAAAATGGATACCTTCATCAGAAAGTTCAAGAGATCCTCAGAGGAGTGGATTGAAACCAGGGTTGTATGCTTCATAGCTTGAGAGTTGTGGGTGCCCCTCAGATGATTCTGAGACTTTGAGAATGAACTTGATGTTTTGAGAAAGCTTATGAGATGTCTTGATAGCCATCATGAAGCCCAGAGAAGTCATTATGCAAGAATTCTGAAGATTCAACCATGAATGGTAGAATTAGGGTTTTGACTGGGTCAACCCTAGGTCAACTGAAAATTTGGAGGAGGTTGAGACTAATCCAAGGGCCATGAGATCATGGAATGATGTATAGAGATGTTATAAAGATGATTCCTAGACCAACTCATCATGATTGAGGAGTTTGAGAAGTTTCAAGTCAGGGTTTCCAAGGATTGGCAGTGAAAAACCCTAATTTGATCCCTATCTTCCAGGCAGTTTTAGCTCTAGATGTGATGGATATCTCATCTTCCCCACAACATGAATGTTGTAGAGCTTGTTCTTAGCTTTAATTTGAGTGGTGGAAGTCCTTGATAGGAGTTACAGAGCTCAAGTTATGGTTTGGACAAATTACAGGTCAGCAGAGGTGTGTGAATCTGGGTCCTTGAAAGTCACCCAACTTGCAGACAACTTTTGCCCTAGTAGGAGGATTCCTATGATTTCTTGGTCAACATGAATGTTGAAGAGGATCTTCTAAGCTTTAATTTGAGTGGTAGAAGTCCTTGATTGGATTTGTGGAACTCAACTTATGGTTTGAACAAGGCAGGGGTATTTTGGTCATTTGTCAGTTATAGGTCATTTTATCCAATGCCTAAAACTCCTATTTCCAAGCCTCAAATGGAAAAACTCAAAACATGAAAGTTGCTCAAAATGTGATTTTAAGTCTAGAAAGAAGGTCACAAATTGTTGGAAAAGCTCATAGCATGAGATTACATGATTGGTCCAAAATGAACTAAAAAAGGCTTATAACTTTGAAAAGTTGAAATTGAAAAGTGATTTGGGAGATCCACAAATCCAAAATAGGTCATCCAATATATCATTTTGATTGGAAAAACCATTTTGAGAACTTTGGTTTAAATAGATTTTTCATTTGAGGCTCCAAAAATGGACTTCCTTTGGAAATTTATTACTTGAAAAAGAAGGCAATGTTGGAAAACTTAACACAAGGTAATTACAAGGCATGTGAGCTTCCTTACCATTCCATATTATCATGTGGTGAGATTTTAAAAGGTGTGTAAGTTGGTTAGAGGTGATATATCATGAGATCCCAAAGTACCATAACATGAGAATTTCAAGGAGTTTCCACCCCGTTCTAGATGAATCTAGAAGCATCCATCAATTGTTATAAAAAGAATGCATCAAAGAGTGATCAGAGGTTGGTGAAACTTGAATCAAGTCAGAGGAGAGAGAGAGATACATAGCCATTGGAGAAGTTTCTTCAAGTTGAAGCAATCCAAGATATCTCCCACCACAAGCCTTCTCTTTCACAACAAGTGCAAACAGAAGCAAGGAGGTGATTCCCTGAGTGATTCCACAAGAGATTGAGGCTTGGTTTGAGCAAATTCCTCATCTGTTCACCAAGAAACCAGGTCTGCCATTTTCTTCTTTACACCCTTAATTATGCATTGATAGATTGAGTTGTTAGCATAGAACTGTTAGAAACAACTAGAGGACCAATTCCTGAAAGTTAGAGATCATTTCATGGAGTTTGAATTAGTGGCAGCAAAACTTTAATGATCAAGAACCATTAGCATAGTGAATGATAATCCATACGTGATAGCATGCTAGGACCAGGGTAACATCAAGAGCATCTGTAGACCATTAAACTGAAGTTTAATGAAGGTTGATATCAGTTGAAGATTTTGAACCACGATCTTGTTGCTTTCTGTTAGAACAATCTAGGGCGAATTAATGAAAAGTGTACGTATGGTTGTGTTCCCCTTGAGGTTTAGAGCAACTTTCATTTTTGAATCATGTTGTTTCGTGGCGTATGGAGAGAGATAGAAGAGCTTGAATCTTGGCGCATGGAGGGAGGGGTCTGAAAACCCTAGGTCCCATTTGGGACGATGAAGGAGAAGCCGTTGGATCAAGTCCAAAGTTTGACAATTTCATCTAATCCAACGGTGATGGTTTAATCTGAGAAAGAGAGGGAAATTCAAACTAATCCCAAACGCTGCGTTTCATTAAACCAGCGCTGGGCCTCAATGTTCTATTCCCACCCCCCTTATTGCTGGCCCAATCCTTTTTAACTAGCGCGTGTTGCTGTATACACCCCCCCTCCCTTTATTCATTTTAATTCTTTTAATTTTCTTTTATTATTTTCTCTGTTTTGTAAAATTCATTAAAAATTGGAAATTAATTCTTTTTTAATTTTTTTTTTCCTATGAGTAGATGAAGGTGTATAGAAAATTATAAAAATAAAAATGAGATTTTATTTTTAGGTTTAATATTTTTAATAGATTTTCCAAATAAATAGCTTTTTAATAGTCTTAGTTTGGTATTTGATTTTGTAGGAATTGTTTTAGAACCTTCCCTTAGGGTTTTTTATCCTTTCTTTTTTGTGCAATTAGATGATGAATCATAGTTCCCCATAGGATTTTTTCTAGATTTTTAGAATTAAATTTTGAGTAGTTTAATTAGGGTAGATGTAGGGTATCCTGATTAGGGTTTAGATTGTGTTTAGGTGATGAATCCCTTTCTTTGATTGAGTTTCATCTTGATTTTTAGGTAGAGACCTTTGTAGATGTTATGAGTAGGTGTTGAGGACCCTTGTGAATAATTGTTAGATTTTTCCCCTTTAGTTTAGCATTTTTAGGTATTTTCTGAAGTTGCCTGTTGATTTCGTCCCCCCTGTGGTTATCTGTTCATCTTTGGGGTTCATTCTGAGGAATTTGTTGAGGGGCTTGTGTTGTCTTGAAGACCTTGATGGAGAGCATCATGAAGTGAAGCTTGTAGACCAAGATTCAGAGACCCAGAGCTTGTCTTGTCCCCTGTCTGTGAGGTTTGAGATCCTGAAGTTTGAAGGAAGTTCATGGTACTTTCCTGAGGAAGGCACTATGAATGACTTTCATCCTTTCTTCTCACCTCTTTCTTAAGTATCCAATGATGTTGGAGCCAACTTGTGAGTTTAATTTCTCCTGAGGAGGAATGTAAACTGATCACATGTTGTTGAGCCACATGGGATACGACTCCTAAGTGGAAGCCTCCTAGTACTTTCCTGAGGAAGGTCCTATGGGTCTATTCATTTAGTTCCCTTAGTTTGTCTAGGATTTCTTAAGTATCCAATGATGTTGGAGCCAACTTGTGAGTTTAATTTCTCCTGAGGAGGAATGTAAACTGATCACATGTTGTTGAGCCACATGGGATACAACTCCTAAGTGGAAGCCCCCTAGTACTTTCCTGAGGAAGGTCCTATGGGTCTATTCACTTAGTTCCACTAGTTCAGATAGGATTTCCTAAATATCCAGTGATGTTGGAGCCTGCTTGTGAGTTTAATTTCTCCTGAGGAGGAATGTAAACTGATCACAGTGGTTGAGCCACATAGGGTATGACTCCTGAGTATACACCTCCTAGTGCTTTCCTGAGGAAGGCACTATGAGTCTGATTGCTTAGCTCCCTTTCTTTGGTAAGCTTGTTCTGAAGCTTGAAGGCTGGGATTGATTTCTTTTGGTTAGGTTTTGCTTTAGGGCTTTGCTTAGATTTGATTAGATTCTGTGATTAGGATTAGAGAGTAGATGATTCTTTCTCATGTGTGTTGTTGGCCTGATGGCACTTCATTTCCCTTTATCTGTTCATTGCTTGATAGCATGTTGTTTATTTTCAGTATGATTACTGTTATTTCATGACTGGCTTGAGGTCGAGACGAGCTTGTGGAGGCTGAAACCCCACACACATTTCCTCCCTCACTTGCATTGCATGCATTTTACTGTTAAAGCTGATGCTTTTGTCTGTTTTGGTGTATCATTGACATGATCCCTTAGGACTCTCATTTCCTCAGATGAGGATTTGATGATAGACTTTTAGGTTGAAACCTATGCATGACAACATCTAGGAGTTCCCTGTTCAAACCTCAACCATAGGATGAATCCATGGCATGATAACAGTAGGACTTGATAGTCTCCCTCCTAGTTGGGCCTGTTCTCTTCTCATCTCGAAGCGGTTTAAAATACAGTAATCATGAATGATTTCTTTCGTACGTTACGAGCCTTAAGCTATCGGAGATTGGATGTCTAGTATGGTACCCTTTGGGTGACATGCGACGCATTCACTCTCAGGTCATAGTCTCTAGTGCGGTTGAAATCGCAAACACAATAAAAAACCCTTCTTTCAGGAGATAACCCGTAGTTTCCCGAACTACGTTTGCTCTGATCTTTCACACCAGATGAAAGTACGTAGGCATAGGATGCGACATCCTAGCGAGCAACCTTTCCCCCGTAACCCGTAGTTAGCCGAACTACGTTGACTCTGATTTCTCGTTCCAGACGGGAATACGTAGGCATAAAGTGCGACGCTTTGCCGAGTCATTTTTTCTTTTCTTTTCAGCCAGCCTTGATAGGTAGATCGATTATAACCAACCCGTCCAAGTAAACAAACAAGCGAGGATCCCGTCGAGTACGACGGACGTGAGGGGTGCTAATACCTTCCCCTTGCGTAACCGACTCCCGAACCCAGACAATGGTTGCGATGACCTTGTCTTACCCTTATTCGTCAGGTTTTTCCGATCGTTTCCTTTCCCGCTCTGAGGGATAAATAACGAAAGGTGGCGACTCTTCTGTTTTGCCGGCACCTTATTTTCGCGCAAGCGACAGCTGGCGACTCTGCTGGGGATTTAGGGCATCTAGGGACTTTTCCCATCCCTTATGCTGGGACCGTTTCCCATCCCCTATGAGAGTCAATCCTATCGTTTGTGTGTTTGCTTGTTGGGTTGCGTTTATTTACCGCATCTTTACTTCCCGCATTTTTACTTCCCGCATTTTATTTCCCGCATTTTATTTCCAGTTCGATATGATTATCTGTGCTGCTGTGGGAGAGGGATGTTACTGTGAGTGAAAAGCCGGACCTGGGCTTGAGTACACACCTAGATATAGTTGCGGAGAAGTAGTAGACGAACCTGTCTGCTGAGCAGGCACAGTTCCCTACGAAAATCTGCGCTCAGACGAGATTCTTGCAGAGGTGCTCCTTTCCGGTCCTGAGGATCTGAGGGGAGTCCAGACGTGAGGATTGTCGACTCTGGGGACCGATCATTTGGAAGTCAGCTAAGAGAGGCCTCTTCATGACTTGACGATGCCACTCCTTCTGGGAATCGTATCGTCACTCATGAAAGTCTGTGACGCTGACAACCGCATAGGATGCCGTACCTTTGTCCGTGGATTAGGTCCATCATACCTGTGAGTGGGGTCGGGATATTGCAGGAAACTTTGACCTCCAGACTACCTGGTTTTCTTGACAGTAAATCAGTTATGTTGGGTTCTCAGTTGCAGATATGTTCTTGATAGAGCAAGGGTTTGATCAGAGGATCTTATCACCGGGTGTTTGTCTGTTCTTGATAGAGCAGGCTTTGATCAGTGTATTATCATCAGTGGTTTGTTCTGGATGGAGCAGATTTTTTGAGTGGGATCTGAGGATCCCGTCAGCAGTTGTTATTTTGTTCTTGATAGGGCAGATTTTGAGTGGGGTGTGAAGATCTCATCAGCAGCTGTGTGTTTGTTCTTGAGAGGGCAGATTTTTGATTTGGGGTCTGAAGACTTCATCAACAGATATTCCTTGATCTTGCATCCGGGGTTTTTATTATCAGGCCTTCGTTCTTGACAGAGCAGAATTTTGATCTCGATCCTACCAGATGGTTATTCACAGCAGATCAGATCAGCGGTTTACACCGGGGTTTCCTTCTCATCAGTGACTGTTGATACCGAATCTCCACAGCAGCCACCTGGACATATTGTTGCATGACTGCATTTTGCATTAGCTTGCATATTCATGTTTGCATTCCATTAGCATGTGTCTGTGCTGCAGGCGCGGTTTGTACCCTGATCTTGGTGTCCCGAGCAATATAAGATATTTTCTTCCATGAATGGATCCAGTCTTATCATTGCATTGACACTATGTTGGCACGTTGACACCAAAATCAGGGGTGATCTCCTGAACGTACAGACACCCATAATTCATCTTGCATGACAGAAGTCGGGGCTTGTCTTCTAACCTTTGTGTTTGCAGGTTTGACTCAGAATCGAGCAGCTCAGACTAATGGAGCAGATACAAGCTGAACTGGGGAAAGTCCAAAGCCAGCTGGGGCAGATCATGAATGACATACAGGCAGTGCGTCTGGACCAGCAAGTGCTCAGAGAGGAGAATCAGCAGCTGCAGAATCAGTTGAGCTTTCTCATGGGAGTGGTGAGAAGTATGCTAAATAAGGAGAGTGGTCAAGCGCCCAAGGAGGAGACCAAAGTGCTTCCCCCATTGCCGTCATTGCCACCTGTGCTGAAGCCAAGTGGACCTCATGGACCCTCTACACAGCATAAAGCTCGAGGCCTGTCTCGTCAGCAGCCGCGCCAAACATCTCAGAATAATCTTGAAGGTTATGGTCAAAAGAAGAAGCTACTTGATAGAGCTGTGGACCCACTACCTGTGAGTTATGCCCAGCTGCTGCCGCTGTTGGTTCAGAACCGTGTTCTCAAGCTTCGGACCTTAAATCCACCAGATGACGTGTCACCAGACGTTGATCTCAGCATGCGTTGTGATTTCCACTCAGGAGCACCGGGGCACCATGTTGAAACATGTAAGGCTCTCCGGAATAAGATTCAGGACCTTATTGACTCAAGGGCGATTAGGCTTGTGTCGGGCGGCATAAGAGCATCGGGAAAGTTCATCCCTTACCCTGCAGAAAAGGTGGATGATTCCACTCCTTTGCCCGAAGCTGGGAAAGATCTTGAATACGTCCCGCGACCTTTGGTGACTGAATCGCCTCGCTCGCAGTTCCTACCTGGATCGAGCTCAAGGACGCAAGCGCCTAAACGAGAGACCGTCGCCATTCAGAAACGACGACCTCTTGCTCCTGGGCGGAAAGAATACCAGCACCAGGATCACAAAAGACCTCGCAACCACGTGGAACAAAGGAATGCTTCTTCCGATCCAGTGCCTGTGCCTTATAGCCAGATTCTTCCACTGTTGATTCAGAATTCCTTGGTGGAACCGAAAGCTCTCAAGCCCGTGCTAGAGCCTTACACTCCAGGGTACGATCCTCATGCTCAGTGTGGCTACCATGGTGGATCTCTGGGGCATTCAACTGAAGATTGCAAGGCTTTCCAGGCGAAGGTGCAGCAATTGATCGACCAAGGGTGTATTTCCTTTCCAGACGGAGTCTTGGTTGTGCGTGACAACCTCTCAGCTGTCTGAGCTCGCAGATTCAGAGGGTTATTTCCAGAAGCCAGTGATCCAGACAGGCAGACGCCCTCAGCATTGGCAGTCCTCGGGCTTTTTACCATTTGCATTTGTAGTTTCTTTTCTGTTAGTTACTACTTGCGGTTAAAACATTGTATGTTTCGAATGGTAATACTAATAAAGTGACGAGGCATTTTTCTGAATTAGTTATGTCGTTGTCACTCATTTACTGCATTGCACTGACACTTGCATTTTATTTACTCCGATTTCTTACTATGATTAGCAATGAGCGGAGGGAGGATGATGAAACTGAATACTCATAGCCAATGATCATATTGCTTTCAGATAAAGCCTAGCCGATGACGTACAAGGCATTGTTTCAAATCCCCTAAACACCGGAGAGATAAGGAAGAGAATCCCTTGTTAACCACTTCGAGCCGAGAAGTAGGAGTTTCTTTCGAACTTTTGAACCCTCACATCTTAACCCGGGGCAGGGTAGTTGTCAGTCAGCTTGATCGAGCGTTCAAGTCTTATAGAGGGGTGTTGTCCTTCGAGGACCAATCACATCATATTCCTCGCCAGAGGTCGTACCTCATCAAACCACAATGGTTAAACCTCACCAATCAGGAGTGAGACAGTTATAATCCTTCGGAGCAACCAAGACAACCAGTGTCGCACGACTCGTTCCAAAAGAAAAAAGGAATAAGAAAGCCCGCTAAGTAAAAAAAAAAAAAAAAAAAAAAAAAAAAAAAGAAAAGCTAGAAAGCAAATA
The DNA here is from genome assembly GCA_963859935.3 of Lathyrus sativus. Lineage (NCBI taxonomy): Eukaryota > Viridiplantae > Streptophyta > Magnoliopsida > Fabales > Fabaceae > Lathyrus > Lathyrus sativus. The sequence goes on from OZ012736.1 coordinate 311,209,103, forward strand.
CTTAGGCAAAAAATCAGGGCATCCCGCTGGACTTCAAAAGAAAAATCGAAAAGAACTCAAAAGGAGTCAGTCCAGGCAAAAATTAGGGAATCAAAAAATCAAAAGAATGAAAAAGAAAGGATTATAAAAAAGAAAAATCCTCGAACAAGGACGAAGTCGTGTAGACACAGACACCGAAAACGAAAAGGAGTAACTGTCACTCCGAAACACCTTGAGAATTCTTTAACCAGTTGTTCCCAATGTTCAACATACCTCTCGAAGAGGAGAGCGCTCGAGCTAAGTTAACTGAACTTTAGGATCGGAGAACATCACGTAGAAGGGGTGGGTACAAATCATAATTTGAGCCAAAAATCCTTTGTTTCACGAACCGTGAACCCGACCACGATACAACCCTTAAAAGACCTAATTGAGGCAGGGTTTATTCTGAGAGCGCATTACGATAAGGTTGAGTAACCTGACTCCTTCATGATTTGCTAATCATATCCTTATTGTATTTTTCACTGATCATATCAGCATTGCGTTTGAACTCTTGAGTTCATTCGTCACTCACTAGCATGACACGTAAATGAGTGACAGTACAACATTTTTTCGAAATTTGCATGAACACTGCATTAAAATTACCATTCGTGAATAAACAATTTTAGTTGCAGGTTAGTAGCTGATACGAAGGAACTTCAGCAAGGAATAGTCAATCAGGACTAAATCGTCAGAGGTCTGGATCAGAATGGTATGCTGCGAAGCCCTGTGAATTTGGGGCAATGACTTCCAGCGAGTTTGGAATCAGTTTGTCTGAGGACAAGTCCCGGAGCATCAGTTGATTATGGAGCAGTTCATGCAAGAGGCAGTTGGCCGGAAGTGAATCTTCTCGAGACCCGATCAGGGGCAGTTATCCAGAATTCTTGCGATTTAAGGGCAGATCCCTCCAGTGTTCGATCAGAGCATGTTGAGTCGCTCATCGCTCGTTCAGGGGCAAACTAATTCAGAGGTATTGAAGCCGACCATGCTGAAAGTTGATTCCCGTTGTGCAGATGCTGGGGCAAGCCCTCTGAAGATTGTCTTGTTGCCAGTTGTTGTCGGCTCAGAATGAATTATTCCCAAAGGTCGGATTGGGGCAAGTTGAGTTGCGCTGGGGCAAGTCGTTCAAATGAGTTTGTTCACCCTAGCAAGAATTGAGTATCGGGGAATCGTGTCATTACCCCGTCAAAACCCGAACCTTCTGAAGAAGCCTGGTAGTCATTGGATTGTTATCCTACAACCTAACCTATTACTTGACTCCATGATTGGTAGCCTGTATTCCCTGTGTTGACGCTGTCGAACCAGGATTGTTTCTCAGCAGAGATGCACGATTTGAGGTTGTTCCCCCTGTACAGTTTGAGACTGCAGCAAATTGAGATGGCATTTACCCCTTATCAGATTAGGGTCAAGATTGCCCTCAGTAGACCAGGATCGATATCCCCGAAGCAGGACGAGTCCTCCTTCCCCGGCAGAGTTCAGTAGTCTCTCCTCCGCAGAATCAGAATCAGATAGTGAGCATTGATATGTCTTCCCCAGGTAGAGGTGATTCTCTTCCCCAAGCAGACGCATCCTGAAAGAATATCGCCTCATCAGCTGAATCAAGCACCGAAGAATGATGTCGTCTCCCCCCAGCACCGGGTCACAAGTGCAGAGTTCATGGAAATGATTGAGTACCGTAGCTCATCTTCCCCAGCACCGGGTCACAAGTGCAGATTTCAGAGAAGTGCTCGGGTGTCAAAGCTCGTGTTTTCCCCGGTAAAGTCGCTGAAGCAGGATTTCCCCCCCGCACCGGGTCACAAGTGCAGGTTTCGCAGGAAGCTGTTCGTATGCCGAAGTATGCAGTAACTGATAGTGCCAGGCTGAAGTCTCCAGTGGAATTGAGATTCCTCACCAGAGTCAAGCTCTCTCCTGAAGTTTGACGATTCCCTCTTCCCCAGTAGAGTGTTGGAACAGCTGATGTTGTATTCCCCTGCAGAGTCGTACACTCTCCCCCGAAGTCAGATGATTCTTTCTTCCCCAGCAGAATCGAATTCCTCATCAGAGTCGTACTCTCCAGTGAAGTAGAATGATTTCTCTCCCCGGCTGAGTCCGCAGAAAAGCAGAATCCTTGGAAGTTGATCAGATCAGGATCAATTTTCCCCAGCAGAGCGTAGAACAGCCGATGCTGTATTTCCCCCAGAGTCGTACTCTATCCAGCAAAGCAGAATGACTTCTCCTTCCTCAGCCGAGTCCTTGAAGGTTGATCAGATCATGATTGGTCTTTCCCCAGCGGAGTGTGGAGCAGCTAAAGCTGGTTCCCCACAGAATGGTTATCCCCAGAAGAGTAGCCGAGACGGCCGCACAGTTCATTCTCGTGATTGATATCAGCAGATCCAAGTTCTCGTAGAGCTTCGTCCCCGGCCGCAGTCAGCTGAAGTTGTTCCCCTGCAGCAGTTCGCGGAAGATCAATTCCCCAGACAGAGCCTGATTGATATTGGCATGTTCACATTCTCCTTAGCAGGATGATTCCTCTACCTGAGTGGTTCTTTCTCCTTGACAGGAGGATTTCCCCTTCGGCATTTATTTTGCTGACGGGATCGCATCATTGTGCATAATTGCATGTCATTGTGCATGATTGCATAGCATTGAGCATGATTGCATAACATTGTGCATGACTGCATAGCATTTAAACGTTGCAATAGCATTGCGCATGATTGCATGGCATTTAGCATAACCGCATATCATTCCCATGTGGGGCATAGCGCCAAAGCATACGCATCATAAGCATGGTCTAGGTCATCACCATCCCTGTTTTACAGGTGTACTACCGAAAGACCGGTTGTTCAGGACGATTCCTGATATTCTCCCCAGCAAGACCGCTTGCGAGATGATTCTTAAGACCCCGGTGTGATCCCCGCAGTCGCTCGCTCAAGATGATTTTTGAGATCCCCAGCGAAGTCTTCGGTTCGAGATGATTCTCAAGTCCCTCAGCAGGGCCATTTGCTTAAGACGATTCTTAAGACCCCAGTACAGCTTCCCGAGTGGTTCGCCAAGTATGATACTTGAGCTCCCCAATAGCGCCTCCAGTAAGAGTTGCCCAGGAAGATTCCTGGAATACCCAACAGAATGTTTGCTCCAGAAAGGTTATCAGTTCAGGACGATTCTTGAAGATGCCCGACGGATCTGTTTGTTCAAGATGATTCTTGAAGTCCTCAGCAGCATGATGTGTCTGCTCCAACAACGATGTCTAATCTGAAGATGAATTTCGTAAACGCCCGAAGGCGATATCAGAAGGTTCCGGTGAGTCCAGATTTCCGTGTTGAAGAATCAACGGGTAGCTGAAGATAAGGTTCCAGAGGTTGTAGATACAACAGAATGATTCGTGTGAGTCTGAAGACCAAGTCAGTTATCCTGAGGAGATGATTGATTGCGATCAAGTGGATAGTTTTTCTTCTGACTGAAGTCGAAGGTGTTGCTCCAGCTGAAGCGGAGTTTTGCCCGAAGGCAAAGTGTTTGAATCCCCGTAGAGTCATGAATGGCTCAGGGTACCATTTCTCTGACTGAAGCCACAGATTTCCCAAGCTGAAGCGAAGGTGCCTGAAGGCAAGGTTATCCCCAAGGTCATGAATGACCTAGGATTCATTTTTTCGGACTGAAGGCCGAAGTATATCCCTGACTGAAGTCTCGGATGCTCTATAGCAGAGGTGGAGTTGCCTGAAGGTAGATCCATGTATCCTTGAAGGTCAAGGACCATTGCTTTAGACTGAAGTCAAAGATACCTCCTGCAGGGTTGCCATCCTTGAAGGCCAAGGATGCTTATCTTCAGAAGTACTTGAAGGTCTTTTCTAGCTGAAGCTGGAAGTGGCCAGGGGCCAGGGTTTCATATAGTTCTGACGTTGAAGTTCTACGGCAGGCAGTGTGCAGCAGTATTCCGATGTTCGTTATGGTTCTGAGGGTGAACCCCAGATCAGAGTGTGCTCGGTTAAGTCTCTCATTCCCAGTAGAGTAGCTTCAGGTACGCAAGTGTACCTTTTGTTCCATTTACCAGGGGTGAACCCCAGGTCAGAATTGTTCAGTGATATAGTTGTCCAGCAGTGAGGTTGGGTATTTTGATTTGTTCGACGGCAATGTCAGGCGCTTTAAATCCCCAGCAGAGATGATGTTGGTACGACGGCGATGTCGAGTGTCTCTCAGAGCGATGTTTGCTTCCGACAGCGATGTCAGATTCAGTTTTCCAGCAGCAATGTTGGGTATGTTAGAAGATTCAGTTCTCCAGCGGCGAGGTTGGGTGTTGTGGTTGTCTGAAGGCAATGTCAGAAGAATTTAATATGGATAACTGACGGTGATGTCAGATCAGTATCTCTCCAGCTAGTTGTTGAACAGCTAGTGTTGCAGTATTCAAAGATTTGTTCCCCGCAGAGTACCGTGTGCTCGTGCAGTTGGCAAATTTTCGGGCTTACCGATATTCAACCGTCTCGTACCTTGATTGGTTGAGAGCCGTTCGCTTCTCACCCAGTCAGGTTCAAGCCGTTTGAATAGGGGCAGCTGTTGCACCCCAAAATTTGACCAACAGTTATTCATTCATTGAGTGTTTGAAAATGGATACCTTCATCAGAAAGTTCAAGAGATCCTCAGAGGAGTGGATTGAAACTAGGGTTGTATGCTTCATAGCTTGAGAGTTGTGGGTGCCCCTCAGATGATTCTGAGACTTTGAGAATGAACTTGATGTTTTGAGAAAGCTTATGAGATGTCTTGATAGCCATCATGAAGCCCAGAGAAGTCATTATGCAAGAATTCTGAAGATTCAACCATGAATGGTAGAATTAGGGTTTTGACTGGGTCAACCCTAGGTCAACTGAAAATTTGGAGGAGGTTGAGACTAATCCAAGGGCCATGAGATCATGGAATGATGTATAGAGATGTTATAAAGATGATTCCTAGACCAACTCATCATGATTGAGGAGTTTGAGAAGTTTCAAGTCAGGGTTTCCAAGGATTGGCAGTGAAAAACCCTAATTTGATCCCTATCTTCCAGGCAGTTTTAGCTCTAGATGTGATGGATATCTCATCTTCCCCACAACATGAATGTTGTAGAGCTTGTTCTTAGCTTTAATTTGAGTGGTGGAAGTCCTTGATAGGAGTTACAGAGCTCAAGTTATGGTTTGGACAAATTACAGGTCAGCAGAGGTGTGTGAATCTGGGTCCTTGAAAGTCACCCAACTTGCAGACAACTTTTGCCCTAGTAGAAGGATTCCTATGATTTCTTGGTCAACATGAATGTTGAAGAGGATCTTCTAAGCTTTAATTTGAGTGGTAGAAGTCCTTGATTGGATTTGTGGAACTCAACTTATGGTTTGAACAAGGCAGGGGTATTTTGGTCATTTGTCAGTTATAGGTCATTTTATCCAATGCCTAAAACTCCTATTTCCAAGCCTCAAATGGAAAAACTCAAAACATGAAAGTTGCTCAAAATGTGATTTTAAGTCTAGAAAGAAGGTCACAAATTGTTGGAAAAGCTCATAGCATGAGATTACATGATTGGTCCAAAATGAACTAAAAAAGGCTTATAACTTTGAAAAGTTGAAATTGAAAAGTGATTTGGGAGATCCACAAATCCAAAATAGGTCATCCAATATATCATTTTGATTGGAAAAACCATTTTGAGAACTTTGGTTTAAATAGATTTTTCATTTGAGGCTCCAAAAATGGACTTCCTTTGGAAATTTATTACTTGAAAAAGAAGGCAATGTTGGAAAACTTAACACAAGGTAATTACAAGGCATGTGAGCTTCCTTACCATTCCATATTATCATGTGGTGAGATTTTAAAAGGTGTGTAAGTTGGTTAGAGGTGATATATCATGAGATCCCAAAGTACCATAACATGAGAATTTCAAGGAGTTTCCACCCCGTTCTAGATGAATCTAGAAGCATCCATCAATTGTTATAAAAAGAATGCATCAAAGAGTGATCAGAGGTTGGTGAAACTTGAATCAAGTCAGAGGAGAGAGAGAGATACATAGCCATTGGAGAAGTTTCTTCAAGTTGAAGCAATCCAAGATATCTCCCACCACAAGCCTTCTCTTTCACAACAAGTGCAAACAGAAGCAAGGAGGTGATTCCCTGAGTGATTCCACAAGAGATTGAGGCTTGGTTTGAGCAAATTCCTCATCTGTTCACCAAGAAACCAGGTCTGCCATTTTCTTCTTTACACCCTTAATTATGCATTGATAGATTGAGTTGTTAGCATAGAACTGTTAGAAACAACTAGAGGACCAATTCCTGAAAGTTAGAGATCATTTCATGGAGTTTGAATTAGTGGCAGCAAAACTTTAATGATCAAGAACCATTAGCATAGTGAATGATAATCCATACGTGATAGCATGCTAGGACCAGGGTAACATCAAGAGCATCTGTAGACCATTAAACTGAAGTTTAATGAAGGTTGATATCAGTTGAAGATTTTGAACCACGATCTTGTTGCTTTCTGTTAGAACAATCTAGGGCGAATTAATGAAAAGTGTACGTATGGTTGTGTTCCCCTTGAGGTTTAGAGCAACTTTCATTTTTGAATCATGTTGTTTCGTGGCGTATGGAGAGAGATAGAAGAGCTTGAATCTTGGCGCATGGAGGGAGGGGTCTGAAAACCCTAGGTCCCATTTGGGACGATGAAGGAGAAGCCGTTGGATCAAGTCCAAAGTTTGACAATTTCATCTAATCCAACGGTGATGGTTTAATCTGAGAAAGAGAGGGAAATTCAAACTAATCCCAAACGCTGCGTTTCATTAAACCAGCGCTGGGCCTCAATGTTCTATTCCCACCCCCCTTATTGCTGGCCCAATCCTTTTTAACTAGCGCGTGTTGCTGTATACACCCCCCTCCCTTTATTCATTTTAATTCTTTTAATTTTCTTTTATTATTTTCTCTGTTTTGTAAAATTCATTAAAAATTGGAAATTAATTCTTTTTTAATTTTTTTCTTCCTATGAGTAGATGAAGGTGTATAGAAAATTATAAAAATAAAAATGAGATTTTATTTTTAGGTTTAATATTTTTAATAGATTTTCCAAATAAATAGCTTTTTAATAGTCTTAGTTTGGTATTTGATTTTGTAGGAATTGTTTTAGAACCTTCCCTTAGGGTTTTTTATCCTTTCTTTTTTGTGCAATTAGATGATGAATCATAGTTCCCCATAGGATTTTTTCTAGATTTTTAGAATTAAATTTTGAGTAGTTTAATTAGGGTAGATGTAGGGTATCCTGATTAGGGTTTAGATTGTGTTTAGGTGATGAATCCCTTTCTTTGATTGAGTTTCATCTTGATTTTTAGGTAGAGACCTTTGTAGATGTTATGAGTAGGTGTTGAGGACCCTTGTGAATAATTGTTAGATTTTTCCCCTTTAGTTTAGCATTTTTAGGTATTTTCTGAAGTTGCCTGTTGATTTCGTCCCCCCTGTGGTTATCTGTTCATCTTTGGGGTTCATTCTGAGGAATTTGTTGAGGGGCTTGTGTTGTCTTGAAGACCTTGATGGAGAGCATCATGAAGTGAAGCTTGTAGACCAAGATTCAGAGACCCAGAGCTTGTCTTGTCCCCTGTCTGTGAGGTTTGAGATCCTGAAGTTTGAAGGAAGTTCATGGTACTTTCCTGAGGAAGGCACTATGAATGACTTTCATCCTTTCTTCTCACCTCTTTCTTAAGTATCCAATGATGTTGGAGCCAACTTGTGAGTTTAATTTCTCCTGAGGAGGAATGTAAACTGATCACATGTTGTTGAGCCACATGGGATACGACTCCTAAGTGGAAGCCTCCTAGTACTTTCCTGAGGAAGGTCCTATGGGTCTATTCATTTAGTTCCCTTAGTTTGTCTAGGATTTCTTAAGTATCCAATGATGTTGGAGCCAACTTGTGAGTTTAATTTCTCCTGAGGAGGAATGTAAACTGATCACATGTTGTTGAGCCACATGGGATACAACTCCTAAGTGGAAGCCCCCTAGTACTTTCCTGAGGAAGGTCCTATGGGTCTATTCACTTAGTTCCACTAGTTCAGATAGGATTTCCTAAATATCCAGTGATGTTGGAGCCTGCTTGTGAGTTTAATTTCTCCTGAGGAGGAATGTAAACTGATCACAGTGGTTGAGCCACATAGGGTATGACTCCTGAGTATACACCTCCTAGTGCTTTCCTGAGGAAGGCACTATGAGTCTGATTGCTTAGCTCCCTTTCTTTGGTAAGCTTGTTCTGAAGCTTGAAGGCTGGGATTGATTTCTTTTGGTTAGGTTTTGCTTTAGGGCTTTGCTTAGATTTGATTAGATTCTGTGATTAGGATTAGAGAGTAGATGATTCTTTCTCATGTGTGTTGTTGGCCTGATGGCACTTCATTTCCCTTTATCTGTTCATTGCTTGATAGCATGTTGTTTATTTTCAGTATGATTACTGTTATTTCATGACTGGCTTGAGGTCGAGACGAGCTTGTGGAGGCTGAAACCCCACACACATTTCCTCCCTCACTTGCATTGCATGCATTTTACTGTTAAAGCTGATGCTTTTGTCTGTTTTGGTGTATCATTGACATGATCCCTTAGGACTCTCATTTCCTCAGATGAGGATTTGATGATAGACTTTTAGGTTGAAACCTATGCATGACAACATCTAGGAGTTCCCTGTTCAAACCTCAACCATAGGATGAATCCATGGCATGATAACAGTAGGACTTGATAGTCTCCCTCCTAGTTGGGCCTGTTCTCTTCTCATCTCGAAGCGGTTTAAAATACAGTAATCATGAATGATTTCTTTCGTACGTTACGAGCCTTAAGCTATCTGAGATTGGATGTCTAGTATGGTACCCTTTGGGTGACATGCGACGCATTCACTCTCAGGTCATAGTCTCTAGTGCGGTTGAAATCGCAAACACAATAAAAAACCCTTCTTTCAGGAGATAACCCGTAGTTTCCCGAACTACGTTTGCTCTGATCTTTCACACCAGATGAAAGTACGTAGGCATAGGATGCGACATCCTAGCGAGCAACCTTTCCCCCGTAACCCGTAGTTAGCCGAACTACGTTGACTCTGATTTCTCGTTCCAGACGGGAATACGTAGGCATAAAGTGCGACGCTTTGCCGAGTCATTTTTTCTTTTCTTTTCAGCCAGCCTTGATAGGTAGATAGATTATAACCAACCCGTCCAAGTAAACAAACAAGCGAGGATCCCGTCGAGTACGACGGACGTGAGGGGTGCTAATACCTTCCCCTTGCGTAACCGACTCCCGAACCCAGACAATGGTTGCGATGACCTTGTCTTACCCTTATTCGTCAGGTTTTTCCGATCGTTTCCTTTCCCGCTCTGAGGGATAAATAACGAAAGGTGGCGACTCTTCTGTTTTGCCGGCACCTTATTTTCGCGCAAGCGACAACGGGCACGACGCAGTTTTTCAAGAAAAAGAGAATAGAGAAGTCATATAACAAAAAGGTAAGAGTTAAAAGTTTCTCGCCTGAGGACTTGGTCTGAAATATGATCCTGCCCATGGATCGAAAAAATTGAACTTTGGGAAAATGATCCCCTAAATGGAAGGGCCCCTTCCAAATTATACAAGTCTTCTCAAATGGTGAAATTGAAAAAATACAAACGTGCACTACAAGAAGTAAAAATAGCGAAGGAATAATTGTATGCAAAATGATCGAAGCCAATAAGGTAAGAATGGAACGTACGTTGCCAAAATGGCTTAAGTCTTTACAAAAAATACCATGAGGGGATCAAAGTTATTACATTAAAAAAAATAAAATCTTGCAAAGCTAAAATAGAGAAGTTGGAATTAAAAGGGAAGAGAAGCCTTCATGTTGAGGTACTTCGACTTCTGAAGCGCCAGACGTTTTTCGCAGACAGAGTTGTTTGTTCTAAGCGTTTCAATCTTTGCCTCCAGCTTCTGGGCTCTATCAACATGCTCATGTCCAACTTTAATCTCTTTGGCCAGATCACAGTCGTCGAACTTCAGAAGTTCAGTTTGGTGCTCCTTGGACTTGAAGATTTTTGCTTGTAATTCCTTTATTTTAGCCTCCCAAGTTGCGATGTCTCGATCATATCTTTCGAACTTCGCCTTGTTCTGTTCTTGTTTCTTCTCCAGCTCCGCAGCTTTAGCGTGAGATTTGGTAGCAGTGTCCCATACTGTTGCTATAGTCCCAACCATTTTGTCAATTTCTCTCAAAGCTTGTTTGATTCTATTTAAGTCAGCAATAGCAAGATCGATCATTGGAGTTAGCTCCATGATGAAGTTTTCAACCTCAGGGGAAGCAATCAAAATGTCAACTTGTTTGAGGAGATTTTTCAGGCATAATGGGCAGTAGAATCGCCTCCCAGGAGTAGAAACAAGTCAATTCGAAAAATATTGTCCTTAATCTTCAGAAACACATCGTCTATAGGTTTGATCAAAAACTGAGCACCTGATGCCGAAGAAGGCCTAGGGCTTTTCTCAGATGAACTTCCTCTAGCACTGAGTATGAATTTCAAGTATTTGAAGGGTCTGCTTTGCTTTAAGGCTACTAGCTCCTCCAAAGAAAAGGTTGTAGTTGTTTCAGTCAAAGCTTTTGTGTGCTCTGGTGCAACATTAGTTGTTAGAGCTACCCTGGATTGGTCTTGTGCCTGTTTGTTCTCTTTCTCACCAGTCCCTGCATTCTGGTCATTATTTTCGTCCTCATCACTAAAAGGAATAACAGGGTGGTGACGGAGCAAAAAGGGGCCTTCTTCATCTTCTATTTAATCATCCTGATCTTGGTCAGTAGTGCCTGGACCATCGACCTTAGGGGAACCATCTTCTGATTCACCTTCGGCGGCATCTCCAGCCCCCCCCCCCATTTTTACGTCATCCTTGGTTACTTTGACCAGGGTGCCTGCTGTCTGTTTATCCTCAGGTTCGGAACCACTTGTGTGAGAATGCTGAGTATTGGTCTTAGGTGGCAAAGTCTCGCGTTCTTCTTCCACCGGTTTGTTTATCTCGCTCATCGAGCTCTTTTAAGAATCCTTAACAGAAGTAGGATGATAGGTGGGATCACCATCACTATTGAGAAGAACCGGTGGGTCAGTTACTTTAATTGCTGGCTGCGTGGGGGAACCTACAACATCCTGAAGTTAGTATCGAGAAATTAGTAAATTATAAAGAAAGGTAATTGAACAAAATACTAAGATGCATATATTTTTTATACCTTGGGACCTTCAGCTCCAGGGCTGGAGTTATCACTTTCGATTTTCTCTTCAGTTTTCTTTGATAGATATTCAGGATTAGAATCTAGTATTCTGAGAGAAACATGTTTCTTTGTCAAGACTTTTCTAGCTTTCGTTTGAACTTGAGTTAGAGCCTCAGGAATTTTTGGTTGCCTTTTCTTTCGCTTGAGTGGTTGTTCAGTGACAGGGGACAAATCATCATCATTTGACTAAATTACCCGGACTTCAGGTTCTTTGAGTTTCCGTTTTTGAGGGGTTGATGGTGGTTTTCGGTTCACCTGAAATATGTTTTGAAGCATTAGAAACATGACAATGTACGACCATGGAAAAATGAGTAAAGTCGAATTACCCTGGTTGTTGTTGTTGGTTTGCTTCCTCCTTCTTCTTTCACTTCGACTGGCTTTCTGGCTGTGGGTTTTTTAGGTGTAACCTTTACAGCTGAAAGAATATCGAAACAATTATTATAAGCAAAGAATGGCTATTAAATCGAAAAGATTCGGTCGAAACACCTCTCATTCCACACCTTCATATATTTCAGATTCGATGTGAACATCCTCAATGCTAATATGAAGGTGTTCTTTGAAACTGTCTAATGTATGCTTATTCGCAACCACCTGCTGGGTAAGTCTTTGTGATTCCTGGAAAAGGATTTTTATGAAATCCCCACAGACGAACCAGTCTGGAAATTGAGGGCTAAAAGCCACACCAAAGTCGGCAATTGGTAGTCGAGGGAATTTAGGAGGATACATATTAAAAGTTGTTTTGTATCGTTTCTCAGGAGGAATGTACGAAGGGAGCTTTAAGTTCTCCATTTTCTTTAAAAAAATCTTTTAAAGTAACAGCTGCTTCGCGGACGGTTCGACTAAGATCATCAGGCCTATAGGCAGTTTTGAAGTACTTCTGGAATGCTTGGAGTTTCTTAATATGGGTCAAAGTACCTTTCTTGATCTTCTCCTACAGAGAAAGGAAAGCTTTATTAAGATGTTGTGTAAAGACAGTCAAATCGAAGAATTCTTCTCCGTAATATTCTTTCCACCACTTGTCAAAGTCCGGAGTGCAGAGGAAGTTTGGCTCGAAAGCAACAGGAGTAAGTTGTGTTTGGCCAGCATAGCGAGCTATTTGTTTAATGATCATAGCCTCAGTATGAATGGAATTGTAAAGAAGAAGGGCATTCTTTCTCTCGTAGATGGGTCGGGGTTAAATTTGAATCAGACCAAACTGTCGAGCGACAAGGTTCGAATGATAGTCAATGAGAGTAACTTGAGTTTTTGATTGATTAATCCTAAGGGTTAGCACCCTAGGGGTTAAAAATGCTTCTCATATGGAAAGAGACTTCGCTTCTTGGGTTTTCATTAGATCTGGGAATAGTCGGGTAAACCATTCAGAATCATATCTTCGAGCAGCAAAAGGAGCCATGTTTGGTGAAAAATCATACCGTTTGGCGAAAATCATCACAAAATTGGTAAAGGTCTGTTGCAGGTGACATCCTTCGTCACTAGAAGTTAGCATGGCTAAACGCGTCCCTTCGACCCTCCTAGTTTTCAATTCATCAGCATTCTCGTTGATAGGATTCTTGGTAGGGAGGCACGCCTCGTAGGAGACATTCAGCCATAATTGCAGCAACCAAAATGGACCAGAAAGAAGACAGTTCCCTTTGTCTCCAAGGCACTTAAGTTGGGTAACACCTTCACCCAAAGATTCATAAATACTCACCAAAATCATCTCACTTAAGTACAAGTCATGACCAGAGTGAAGTTGGTTAGCCATTGTCAGATGTTTTTTGGCGACCTGAAGTGACTTCGAACAGAAGACACAACGGGATAACCATAAAGCAAGGAAAGCTATATGTTCTACTTCAGAAACTTCATTCGTTGTCTTGTCATGGTAGTGGGCAATATGAATGGAGTAGGCGGCTCTAGTTGTTGAAAAACCTATGGTATCATCAGCTTGGTAGTCTGGTTCATAACTATTGCCAGTGGGTTTAAGCCCCGTGATGGCGGCTATGTCGAAGAGAGTTGGGAACATCATCCCGCAAGGAAGATGGATGGTGTGATGGGTACTGTTCCAGACGTACAAGGAAGCAACTAGCATAGTCGAGTAGTATTCAGGTCCTACCTTCGACAGCTAGATTAAGTAAAAAATACCCATATCTTTCCAGATCTGCGATTTGGTTTTCTCTAACTTCTTTAACCAACCTAGGTATTCAGATGGATATTTGAAGGAACGACTGGATCGAAATACCCTAAATTCATTGTTCATGTATCTTAAATTAATGGTTTCGCCAATCGAAGGGTTGTCTTGGTTAGCAGGTTTTGGGTCTTCATTCCTAGCCTTAGGCTTCTTGGCATGAGCTATGGGTTTATACTTATGGTAAGTGGGGAATAACTCCTTAAGTTTAACAGGATCAACATTGAGATCAGATAAAGGTCCCAATAAAGCATAAGACTTACTAGTAACAGAAACAAGAATCAGTACCTGAGATTTGTAAATCCTGCGTTGTTCTTTAGAAAGAGGTTCTGGAACATATTGTTGGTTTTCCACTGTGATTGGGCCTGGGATCGTGTTGAAAGGAGGGAAGTTTTAAATCTTCTTAGGATCTTTCACAAGCTTGGCGGATTCTTTGTTGGTTTTAGTTGATGACGCCATTGCCGAGAGCTTGAGATTTGAGAAAAGATGAGTTTCTTAGATAAAGGAGATGGAGAAGATTGGGCAGTATTTGAAAATGCAGAGAGGTAAAATGAGGAAAAGAAAGAAGGTTGAGTTATTTATAGACGTGGAATTGGAAGCGGTTCTCAAATAAGAATTTATGGTTGAAAAGCGAGTGGGACACGTGTTTCTCCAAAAGCTCACGATGGGATAGTGGCAGTTGCAGCCTACCCCACTATCTCATAGGTTTTAGGTAGCGTGATGATTTTAAAAGATCCTCGCGTGGGATTGTGGGAACGTTTCAGAACAGTGTCATGATGACCCTGATGTCATAATAGTGCTAAGGTATATGAACAGTTCGCGCCGTCGGACTAATTGAGGCGTCAGATCATGCTATAAAAAAAGAATGCCTTTTTCTTCACATGGTGTCGAGATTACATTTTTTTGAAGCTAATTTGTTAGCTCATAAATTTGATGCCTGATTTGAGTTAATGGAATAAAAGAAGAAGAGAGAGTTTTTGGGAAGTCATGTTAGGCTTCGACATGACAATTTGTTTTTGGAAGTGTAGTCGAAGTGACTCTTGTGCCAGAAGGAAGGATCATTTTGGACTTAGAGGAATTTTCTATGTCTGAAGGTGTATTTCGATGAGAAGGCCATTTGATGGCATCTTCTATTTGAAAATTTAAATTTGAATAAAGGAGGGAACCTTGCTCTTATCCAGTTCCCAGAGACGACATGTGGTGCGCACTGAAAGAGTGAAGACATGTCGAGTGTCACTTGCTGCATTTTAGGAGAAAGGTCGTTGGAAACGGTTATTTCGATTCAATATAAATTGTAGGTCTTAGTGATAGGATGTGTGTGTGATCAAGTCTGTACAAATTACTCAGATTACTCAAAGTATCAGTGTATAGAGAAACGAGTTTGTTGAGAAATGTACGTCTGATGAAACACATTTCTTTTGCAATTTAATCAAATTCAATTTACACATTTTGTCCAGAAGTTTATTCTTTCCTTATTACACAAGTTTCTGTTGATGCATTTTACACTATCTCTTTATTTGTTTACTTGTAACATATTTCTTTTGTCGAATTACACTATCTTTCAAATATGAAGGTTGTCGAAGTATTTGTTAGTTTTCTAACTTTAATTTAAAAATACATTAGCATATGTTCTATAATTCACTAGTTGATCCTATAAGTCAACCGTTATTCAGAGACCAATGGTTGTTTATCAATTTCCGCGATAAACAGGGTAATAACTGGTTCAATTGATATAAGCTTGGTGTTGATTGTTGTACCCTAAAATTTGACCAACCCCTTTTTGTACTTGGCTTATGTTTCATTTTCTCATTTTTTCATTTCTGCATTGCATAACATTCATTCTTGAGATAGGGGATCAAGGTTTTCCTGTGGCTCAGGGCTCATTTCTGTGCAAAAGATCGAACAACGAGCATTAGAGGCTCCGACATTTATTTTGCCCAGCGGTCAGGCGGTCGATTTTACTTTGTTTTGCAGGACATTTTTCAGCTCAGAAAACAACATTCAGGCTATATCAAGCATTCTCACAATGATAATATTCAAGAGCAAGATTCGAAAGCTTAACAGAGCTCAAAACGGCAAAAAACGGGCGAACGGGCAGATTTCCCTCCAAAAGGCGCCAAATTCAAAATTTTGAAGGTGTTAATCGATTAACACATTTGGTTAATCGATTAACCAAGTCAAAATTAGGGCAAATTGGGATTTTTAAAAGGGTTAATCGATTAACACATATGGTTAATCGATTAAGCAGTGCAATTTTTGCCTCTGTACGTGAATTGTGAAGAAAAACCACTTTGGAGTCCGATTTTGATCACTTAGAAATCCAATTTTACACTTGGGAAGGATCTAGAACCATCTTGAATTTTGGTTAATTTCATTTTCCCTCCAAATTCCCATTCCTCATTCCAAACCAAATTTCACAAACCATATTCCAAACCTCTCATTTGGATCCAAACCTAAGGGGTATTTAATTAGTTTACTCCAAACCTCACACATCTAATTCTCATAATTGATCTCATTCTCTTTCAATTCTCTCTCAACTTTTCCATTTTTCAAAACCTTCACCAAAGCTCTTCATCCATTGAATTCTTTGATTCTCCATTGGAATCAATGAATTCTTGAGCTTAAACCTTCATCCATCATCTCCATTGGATCAATTTCCTCATCCAATTTTTGTGCAAATTTGGATCTAAATTTTGAAGTGTTTTTGGAAGAGCTTATTTGGATAATTCTTGCTTGATTTTGGGGGATCTTCATTCTTACTACAAGAATTCAATTGGATCTTGAAGTTTTTCGGATTTCTCGCTTGGATCTATTCAATCGGAGTTGAATCAACAATTACCGAAGCAAATCTCTGCTTCGTAGGTTGAAATCCTAGATCTATTGTTGTTTCGACCTTATTTTGCATAATCATGTGGATTTTCATCTTTGATTGACTTTTGGTTGATTTGATCCATTTGATTTGTGATCTTGTTGTTTAAATGTGTTTAGATGACCATTAGATCACTGGTTTATGGTTTAATTTCGTGCATAATTGATTATATGATCATTGGAATGATTGCACATTGGATAAGTTGCTGAAAAGTGTTTATGAACTGCTGTTTTCTGCTATTTTTTTGCCTCTGGAACAGTGTTAATCGGTTAACCAATTGGTTAATCGATTAACCAATGCAAATATTCAAATTTTCCATCATTTTAAGTGGTTAATCGATTAACATTGTGCCAGCAGGCCTGTTTTGCTGTTTTTCAAGGTCGTTTTGGTATCGTTTCACTTCGAATCTTCATGGATCAGTATGATGCATTAGGAGTGAAATGTTTTGGATATATGCCAATGTTCTTGATTATTTAATCATGATTTACTTGACACGCGCGTTCGATTTCCACTTGGATGCCTACTTTCGTAGTTTGTCGTTCAAAGTGATGTTCATTTTTTTTGCTTGCATATTCATGTTTGCTTGTCTTCTTGCATTTGCCTTTCCTCTTGTGTTTTGCATCTTTATTTCTTGTAATAAAGGTCGAGATGTGTTTGTGATGGTGTTTACCCCACACTTTGTTCCTCCCTTTGCTTGTGTGTTGCATTCCATGTTTGCATCCCTATTTTCACTCTCATTTGGGTTTAATCCAAACATGCTAACATTAGGGTAGATTTTCCCCTTTCAATCCTAACCTTAGGACCATTTTGCGTGACAATGTTAGGGCCGAGTTTCCCTTAGACCTTCCGTGCATCTCTCTTCCTCTCATCTCAAAACAATTCCAACTCATCTAATAAATGTGATGAACGTTGTGCGCTACGAGCCTTAAGCTACATGGGAAATGATGAGTGAGGGATCTCCCCTCGCTCGTCTAGAGTGTTTAGTGTACGTCCCATTTGGGGGCGACACGCGACGCATTCGCCCAAATGTCATAGTCTTTAGTGCAAAACATCAGACCGTTTTCCTTCGGGATTAATCAAATTTTTTCAAAGAGAGTGTTGTTAAGCTTTTGTTCTACCGAAAACAGGCATAGTCCCTAACTGCTAGAATGGAGGTTTAACCCTACTCGGTTAAAACACTTAATCAAGTTGTGGTTTTGTGTTGCCCGAACTATGTTTGCTCTGATTTCTCGTACCAGACGAGTATACGTAGGCACAAGATGGCGATGTCTTGGCGAGCAAACTTCCCCCACCTTCACCCATAGTTAACCGAAATACGTTGACTCTGACTTTCCCATTGCACGAGGGAATATGTAGGCACAGAGCGGCGATGCTCTGCCGAGTCTCTTTTCTTTTCTTTTTATCCGATGAGCCTGTAGAGTAGATAGATTAAACACACCCTTAGATAGACAACAAGAGTGGATCTCTTCGAGTACGACAGATGTGAGGGGTTCTAATACCTTCCCCTTGCGTAACCGACTCCCGAATCCAGGACTTGGTTGCGATGACCTCGTCTTTTCCCTTTTCGTCAGGTTTTTTCCGATCGTTTCCTTTCCCTTTCTTTAGGATAAATAACGAAAGGTGGCAACTCTTCTGTTTTCTGCCGGGTGTTTTTCGCAGTAGTGACAGCTGACGACTCTGCTGGGGACTGCGATGGTTCCCTGTACGATTCAATCCTAGCGCTTGTTTGTTGCTTCTTTGGGTGTTTACTTTTGTGCAGTTATTTTTTTCTTTATGAACATTATTTGTTGTATATTATTGAATTTGCATTTTATTATCATATTATGCTGCTACTGTGCTGTGGGTGGGTTGTTCCATTGAGAGATAATCCATACCCAGGCTTGAGTACACACATAGGATTAGAGTGGAGATTAGTGAGAGCTTGTGTGGCGTTTGGCCATGAAATAGTTCGTGCGAAATTCACGTCCAGACGAGGTTTTTCTTTGGAAATATTCTATCCTGCGCGTCTGGTGCAGTTGAGGGAGTATTGACTTAGAAAGACTAACGACTCTGGAGACTGTTCATTTGGGGGGTCAGCTAAGTGAGGCCGCTTCGTTAGACTATGATGTCAAACTAGAAATGGTGAATGTATCATCATTTCTCGGAGTCTGTGATGCTGACAACCCACATAGGATGCTGAACCTTACCAGATTCATTAGGTTATGCAGGAAACTTGACTTTCAACCAACCCAGTATTCTGGTTTTCACTTCAGAGCGGATTTTTAAACTTATCCAATCAGCAGCGCATCAGTTATTCAGAGCTTTATGGAAGCTTTGATCCCTTGTTTGTTGCATCAGCATTTTGCATTGCATTGCATTTGCATTTCATTTTTGCATGTCCATCCTCAGCTGGAGTAGAGGGCTTACCCGTCTTTTGTCCAACCCGTAGTTGATTTCCTGACATTCTCATTGGATTTGAATTATCTTCTGGAAGGATCATGAACTCAGGAGAGCAGAATTTGGCTATTACAAGGGCAGAGTTTGAATAGATGAAGAATCAGTTGGATCAACTCATGGAAGCCATGACAGCTATGACCAGAGGAGAGGCCAATATTCAGAGGACTCCAGTGAACAATGTTGCCCAAGCTCAGCCTTTGCAGATTCCTGTTGTACAAGAGCATACTATTGCCAGAGATAGAGATTCATCTTCTCTTCATGACACAGACTATCAGAATTTCACTTTCCCTGTGCCAGACTGTTGAATTTATGAGAAGATATCGTTTGTTGGAGGAAAAGCTTGATACCCTGATGGGTCAGGATACTCTTAATCTGAATGCTTCGAGCATGTGTTTGGTGCCCAGCCTTGTGATGCCGTCGAAGTTTAAAATGCCAAATTTTGAGAAATACAAAGGGGATATTTGTCCGAAGCAACATTTGGTGATGTTCTGCATAAGACTGACCTCACATGTCCATAATGACAAGCTTATGATTCACTATTTTCAGGACAGTCTGAGTGGGGCATCATTGAGTTGGTACATGCAGTTGAAGAATGGTTGCATCCAATCATGGTCAGATCTAGACAATGCCTTTGTGAAGCAGTACAACTACAATCTCGACATGGCTCCCAGTCGCATATAGTTGCAAGAATTATCTCAGGCGGACAATGAATCCTTCAGAGGATATGTTCAGAGATGGAGAGAATTCGCAACTCGCGTTCAACCACCACTTTTGGACAGAGAATTGGTTGGCATGTTCATGGACACTTTGCAAGGCCATTACTTCGACAAGATGATTGGTAGTGGAGCATCAAACTTTTCTGACTTAATGATAATGGGCGAACGTATCGAGAGCGAAATCAAGAGTGGGAAGATTCGAAACATCTCAGATACCTCAGTGTATGAAAACGAATCATTTGTCAGTTCTCAAGAGGATTGGGAGAAAGAAAGTGATGTTATCCCAGAATATCCAGTACCTCAGATTCAGTTTTCAGACACTTCGAGTGTTCAAAGTCAACGATCATATCGTCATCCGCCATGTCAGCGTGCCAGACGAAGGCCAAGGAATCCAGAGAGGAATTTTGCTAAGTTGCCGGTATCATACAGTCAGTTGTTGCCGGATTTGATCAAGAGTGGATTAATAGTGCCGAAGGAAATTAATCCTGCAATTCCGCCATATCCGTCCGGGTTTGATGTCAACGCCCGCTGTGAGTACCATGCTGGGCACAAAGGCATTCAACTAAAGACTGTAAGGTGCTTAGAAGCCAGGTTCAGACTCTGCTGGACTCCAACAGGTTCTAAATCACGCCCCAGGGTATTCAGATCAACGATCGTCCTTCATCCAACCAAGTAGGTGTATCAGTTCATGTAATGGAGGAATTAATTGAGAGCTGATGTTCAGAAGAGTATCAGACTGACTTCGACGAGCAATTCTGAAGGTGGATGGTTCAGCAGCAAATCAAGAATTGAAAGCCCGATTCCCCGAAGCTGGCAACCTTTTTATCATGTCATTTCTTTGCATTTGTAGTTTCTTTTCTGTTTAAGTGCAAATTTCATTTGTAAAGCGTGTTTGTTTTCAATTGATAATGATAATGAAATGAATATGCAGGTTTTTGATTAAATCCATTTGTGTTCACTCTATGCTTTTATTTATGTCAAACACTTGTTTAAGTGGAATCTGAGGGAGGATGACGAGGTTGAAAGACGCGCAAGCTTCCGAGTGTATGCTGTTGAATAAAACCTGCTGATGGTGCACATGCATTGTTGCAAATCCCTAAACACCGGAGATATAAGGATGATAATCCCTTGTCAACCCCTTTGAGCCTAGTAGTAGGAGTTTCTTTTTGAAAAAACAAAAAAAAACCCTCAATCTTAACCCGGGGCAGGGTAGGTGTCAGTTAATTTGACCGAGCGTCCAAATCGTAGAAGGAGTGTTCCTGTTCGAGGACCAATCACACCTTTAGAAAGGTCGTGCCTAAAAGACCACAGTGGTTATCCATTACCGACCAAGGAGTGAAATATTCACAATCCCGTCAACGAGTCAGACAAGCCAGTATCACACGACTTGTACAAAAAAAGAGAAAGAAAAAGCCCGCTAAGTCGAAGCTTGAAAGCAAGCGACTTAGGCAAAAACTAGGGCATCCCGCTGGACTTCGAAATCAAAAGAAACTCAAAAGAGTAAGTCGAGGCAAAAAGTAGGGAATAAAAGCAGAAAAGCGAAAAGGATTACAAAAGCGAATCCTCGAAAAACAAGTCGTGTGACTCCAGGCACCCAAAGACGAAAAGTGAGTGACTGTCACTCCAAAAACTTGTGGTTACCTGAACCATCGCTTGTAACACCCCACTTTACCCCGTACGCGTAATATAATAAATATATAGAAACATTTCATGAAATTCATCAGAGTTCTCCGACATAGTGGGATATCACACTAAGTCACTTCATTTCATTAAAATAATCAATATTATTAAGTTTTCAAGTAATCAGCGGAATACAAATCAATTCGCCAATATAATTCTCCTCGACACGAGGTCATACAACATAAGTCCAATAAATGAAGATAGTTAACAATAAACAAATAAAGTAGTCAAATAACCACGTAATCCCATCATCCCATGTTACGTATCTGAGCGACTCCTAAGACTCGATCAAATAGCAACACACTCCAAGCACTACTCAGGTACCTGGTCACCTATACTCCCAAGAGAGTACAGACACAACAATAAAAAGGGGTGAGAACTACATTCAATAAATAAACGGTGAAATACACATGCTAAGGAGTAGTTACACACCACACATACAATCATACATAATTAACGCACATACACATGCCACCTCAATCATTCGGCACTAATAGCCCACATTCAATTACAATAATGCAATGCGACTCACTGACTCGACACAATGCATGTGGTACCAACACAATCTCATACGGTTCACACTAGAACCCGATTCCCGTCGGAATCCGGATAAGTCGTATATACGTTCCTCTGAACTACAACTTATCTCCACAACGACTCCCACATTGAAGTCCGGATGAAACTAGGTACCCATCATGGATTCCCACCTAGCCATCTCCACAAGACACATGATATGAAATGCATGTCAACACAATTATGCAATGTAATACATCATGCATAATTCACGATCAATCTTGATCCACACGAGCCATCCGCTCATTGTAATCCTCTCGGGAATTACCACACTCGCACAAGATTGTCCACATTCGACCATCTTGGCCCACATCCATCAAAACACCAAGACATCATTGAACCAGAACATTATTCGTTACTAAAACATATACACAATTGACTTCTCAAACATAATTAGATATAAAATATTGGGAAAACAATTCCATTATCTATCCTATGTTATATCTCTGTTCATTAGCTTTCCAACGCTTCGAACGGGGGTCAAAACGGACTTACGGATCCAAAGTTACGTCCAAAACAATTTCGACCGAAAACATGAACATCCGTGACGGACAGAAAGACGCTGTTACACTCCAGAACTGGTTTTCACTCAATTATTCTTGCGAATCACTTACTCAAAGCACTCAAAACATCACTAAAACATTCCTAAGGTTATACGACAATAACTACACAACTTCTATGGTTTATTAGGCTCATCTGGCAACATAACACATAAAACACTATTTCCTGCAATTGCTCTGAGTACTTCAGAGTTACTCACATATGGACATTCTTATTCCTATAGGGACAACATATTACAATTCTTCCTTCAATTACACCCTACGACATTAAATTACTCACTATCTAATATTCAATCCCTTCAGGGTCAGACATATAACAAGGTCAAGGTTCTAGCCACGAAGGCAAAGATCATTATTTCTCAACTCTACACTCAAAGGGTCAAGAATACTAACCACTAACCTCTAGGGTCTACCGTCAATTTCCTTACAATTGCTCCGAAGGCATCGTAATTTCAAATATCAAATATTCTATCCCATATGGGTAGACATATAACGATCTAAGGTTTTGGCCATTTGGTCATAACCTCAGATTCTTACGGTTACTTCGCTATTTCCCACAATTAACCCAAATCCCGAAACCTTAGGGAAACCTTAGAGCATCGTACTAATAACGATATAACACATTCATTTCTACATATTTGCCAAAATCCCTCAAAGTTCAGATTTCCAGATCTACTACTCACTAGTATTCTACGACAACATCGAGGATTTCTCACATGAATTACGTATTAATTCTGGTTTCGAATACACAAAACATCATACAAACAGTATTCAACAATAACAGAAAATTTGAGAACAAATCAAGTTACGAAAATTGGATTCAAGGATCCTCAAGAACACATAATTCCTATGAGAGAAAGGACCTCTCACTACCCTCTCATGTTAATTCACCCATATTGAAATCCATTATCCCCCCTTACCTCGATTAATTGCTCAATCGTTGAAGAATCTTGAAGGATTGACAGCCCTAGCCTCCTTCTCTTCATCCTTGTTCTTCTTCTCACTTTTTCTCCCAAAACCTTTCCCTGGCAGTTTATCGTGTTCTAATTCTCTTTCCCCAAAAAAACTTCTCTATTTCCTTTAATCCCTTATTTCTTATTTTATTATTTAAATCCTATAATAATAATAATAATAATATTAATATTATTCTCGCACTAATAATAATATTCATACTAATAGTAATAATATGAATAATAATAATATTCCACCAAATAATATTATTAATACGAATAATAATACTAATAATAATAATAATAATAATAATAATAATGATAATCTCATTAACATTATTATTAATAATAGTTGGAATAATATTAATCACTATAAGGCTCTCTATATCATAATTAACTTACTTCTTTATCTAGGTCCACAGTACCCCAACTAAGGTCACCTCTCTCCCTTACTCCTAACCTCATACCCTTAATTAAGGACACCACACAACTACATATCACTGAAAATACCAAAGCGACTGAATAATTTAAATGGGGTGTTACAACTCTCCCCCACTTAAAATATTTTCGTTCTCGAAAATGTACCTGATGAGAACGGTTCCGGATACGACTCTCGCATCTTACTCTCAAGCCAATTCATTCCTAAAATAACATCCAACTCGCTGAGTGGTAAACAAATCAAGTCCACTCAAAAATCCTCACCAAAGATCGACACCGGACAATTCAAACACACAAATGACTATAAACATTCTATAGTCAGACTCTACTACAACACTAGCCGGACGGGCCAACCTGCTCTGATACCAATTGTAACACCCCACTTTACCTCATACGCGTAATATAATAAATATATAGAAACAATTCATGAAATTCATCAGAGTTCTCCAACACAGTGGGATATCACACTAAGTCACTTCATTTCATTAAAATAATCAATATTATTAAGTTTTCAAGTAAGCAGCGGAATACAAATCAATTCTCCAATATAATTCTCCTCGACACGAGGTCATACAACATAAGTCCAATAAATGAAGGTACATAACAATAAATAAATAAAGTAGTCAAATAACTACGTAATCCCGTCATCCCATGTTACGTATCAGAGCGACTCCTAAGACTCGATCAAATAGCAACACACTCCAAGCACTACTTAGGTACCTGGTCACCTGTACTCTCAAGAGAGCACAGACACAACAACAAAAAGGGGTGAGAACTACATTCAATAAATAAACGGTGAAACACACATGCTAAGGAATAGTTACACACCACACATACAATCATACATAATTAACGCACATACACATGTCACCTCAATCATTCGGCACTAATATCCCACATTCAATTACAATAATGCAATGCGACTCATTGACTCGACACAATGTATGTGGTACCAACACAATCTCATACGGTTCACACTAGAACCCGATTCCCGTCGGAATCCGGATAAGTCTTATATACGTTCCTCTGAACTACAACTTATCTCCACAACGACTCCCACATTGAAGTCCGGATGAAACTAGGCACCCATCATGGATTCCCACCTAGCCATCTCCACAAGACACATGATATGAAATGCATGTCAACACAATTATGAAATGTAATACATCATGCATAATTCACGATCAATCTTGATCCACACGTGCCATCCGCTCACCGTAATCCTCTCGGGAATTACCACACTTGCACAAGATTGTCCACATTCAACCATCTTGACCCACATCCATCAAAACACCAAGACATCATTGAACTAGAACATGATTCGTTACTAAAACATATACACAATTGACTTCTCAAACATAATTAGATATAAAATATTGGGAAAACAATTCCATTATCTATCCTATGTCATAGCTCTGTTCATTAGCTTTCCAACGCTTCGAACGGGGGTCAAAACGGACTTACGGATCCAAAGTTACGTCCAAAACACTTTCGACCGAAAACATGAACATCCGTGACGGACAGAAAGACGCTGTTACGCTCCGGAACTGGTTTTCACTCAATTATTCTTGCGAATCACTTACTCAAAGCACTCAAAACATCACTAAAACATTCCTAAGGTTATACGGCAATAACTGCACAACTTCTATGGTTTATTAGGCTCATCTGGCAATATAACACATAAAACACTATTTCCTGCAATTGCTCTGAGTACTTCAGAGTTACTCACATATGAACATTCTTATTCCTATAGGGACAACATATTACAATTCTTCCTTCAATTACACCCTACGACATTAAATTACTCACTATCTAATATTCAATCCCTTCAGGGTCAGACATATAACAATGTCAAGGTTCTGGCCACGAAGGCAAAGATCATTATTTCTCAACTCTACACTCAAAGGGTCAAGAATACTAACCACTAACCTCTAGGGTCTACCGTCAATTTCCTTACAATTGCTCCGAAGGCCTCATAATTTCAAATATCAAATATTCTATCCCATATGGGTAGACATATAACGATCTAAGATTTTGGCCATTTGGCCATAACCTCAAATTCTTACGGTTACTTCCCTATTTTCCACAATTAACCCAAATCCCAAAACCTTAGGGAAACCTTAGAGCATCTTACTAATAACGATATAACACATTCATTTCTACATATTTGTCCAAATCCCTAAAAGTTCAGATTTCCAGATCTACTACTCACTAGTATTCTATGACAGCATCGAGTATTTCTCACACGAATTCCATATTAATTCTGGTTTCGAATACACAAAACATCATACAAACAGTATTCAACAATAACAGAAAATTTGAGAACAAATCAAGTTACAAAAATTGGATTCAAGGATCCTCAAGAACACATAATTCCTATGAGAGAAAAGACATCTCACTACCCTCTCATGTTAATTCACCCATATTGAAATCCATTATCCCCCCTTACCTCGATTAATTGCTCAATCGTTGAAGAATCTTGAAGGATTGACAGCCCTAGCCTCCTTCTCTTCCTCATTGTTCTTCTTCTCACTTTTTCTCCCAAAACCTTTCTCTGCCAGTTTATCGTGTTCTAATTCTCTTTCCCCAAAAAAACTTCTCTATTTCCTTTAATCCCTTATTTCTTATTTTATTATTTAAATCCTATAATAATAATAATAATAATAATAATAATAATAATAATAATAATAATAATAATACTAATATTATTCTTCCACTAATATTATTCTCCCACTAATAATAATATTCATATTAATAGTAATAATATGAATAATAATAATATTCCACCAAATAATATTAACGAATAATAATAATAATAATAATAATAATAATAATAATAATAATAATAATAATAATAATAATGATAATCTCATTAACATTATTATTAATAATAGTTGGAATAATCACTATAATGCTCTCGATATCATAATTAACTTACTTCTTTATCTAGGTCCACAGTACCCCAACTAAGGTCACCTCTCTCCCTTACTCCTAACCTCATACCCTTAATTAAGGACACCACACAACTACACATCACAGAAAATACCAAAGCGACTGAATAATTTAAATGGGGGTGTTACATCGCTCTTGTCATTCAACCTTTAAGAGGTGAGTGCTTGTGTCAAATTAGCTGAACGTAGGATTGGAGAATATCAAGGAGAATGGGTGGGTTAAAATAAACCTTGAGCCTTACGTCGTTTCTTTCAAACCGTGAACCTGACCACATTACAACCTTCAAAAGTCCTAATTGAAGCAGGTTTGTTTCGAAAGCATACTTCGGTAAAGATTGCAACGAAACTGACTCCTAAAAGGATTCCCTTTACCATTTTGGTATTAAGGTTGACATTCTGATAAATGATTCGTTCACTATATGTCACAACTTTTTCCAGTGAACAGACTTGGATTTCATAACTGTCATATGCATTGCATTAATATATCTTTTGTGTAGAACAATTTGTTTTACTTGCGAGTAAGCACTTGACATCAGGAAGGTTTCCATAGTGGAAAGATTGATCATGATAGAATGCAGAACGCTTGAGTACTCCATTGAGCAGGGGCAAGCTATATCAAGTGATCACATCATGGGAGCCAGTCGTCCGAAAGTCAGTTAATCTGAAGGCAATCATGTCGATATTCGACAAATCTCTCGAAGTCAGGGGTATTTCTCCACTAATTAGCCAATCAGGGGCAAAGTTATTTCAAGGATGGGGCAAGCCATCCCACGAGCACAAAAGCTATCCTTACCCGGGAGGTTCCCTTTCGAGGAAGATTTCTACAAAAATCCCACAGGCTAGGGCAAAATTGGAAGCAAAGGAACTGTTCCTCCCCATATCTTCAGAGTTACTCAGAGTTATTCAAGCAGGTTCGATCAACCTTCAAGTTCAAGATGAATGTCAGAAAGTCATATAAAACATTCCTCGACCCTTGAACCGAAAAACCCTTGAATCCAGACAAGACATTTTCCAACGTCATCCGTACCTGACCCGTCACAGATAACCTAAAGATTGGCAACCACCAGGAAGCCCAATCCATATTGGCGCATCAGTCCAAAATCCAATTCCCATTGGTACCCAGGAAAATTTCATCTATTTTCCCCAGTAAAAGTCCAATCATACTTGGCACATCCGGTTATTCCCAGTGGAGTTGGCTTCGTCTCTTCAGCTTTTATTTTGCTGAAGTGGTTCTTCTGCGTCCAGCTTTCCCCGGCAGCCCGGGTATGCATCTGCATTTTTGCATATAGTTATCATTTTTGCATCATATTTGCATTGCATCCTCAAACGCGTAGCATTTCCATTTTTTTATGGAGCATTACGCCATAGAAAATTCAAACATATGCATGCGGGGCATAAGCCAGTTTTTGTCAACGTCCCGTGGCAACCTGAATCACTCTTCAATCAAGATCGTGGTATATCTCCAGCAGCTGGTTCAGCCATTCATCTGATTGCTTTCCTTTGGGTTTCAGATCATACATCGGTTATGTTTTGTCTATCAGTCCTCTGATGACGACACCCCAACAGATTCTCTTTTCGTCAATTCCTATTGACGATGTGCATCCCCGGCAGATTTTCTTCCTGTCTTGCATTAGACGATGTGGATTTCGGATATGATTTTTCTGCTTGTCTAGCATTAGACGATGTGGATTTTGGAGATGGTTTTCTTCTTGTCTAGCATTAGACGATGTGATTTCGGATGTGATCTTCTTCCTGTCTAGCATTAGACGATGTGGTATTTGGATACAGTTTTCTTCCTGTCTACCCTTAGACGAGGCGGATTTTGGATATGGTTTTCTTTTCGTCAGTTCCTATTGATGATGTGTTTCTCCAGCAGGTATTTTCTCTCCATCTACCAATAGACGATGTGAGTCTCGGATATGGGTTTTCTTTCCGTTTACTAGATTAGATGACATTTTAGAGGGTTTACTTTTTGTCAATTTCTATTGATGATGTGGCTCTTTGAAGGATGTTTGGATTTTCCTTCTATCGATTCCTATTGACGAAGTGGTTCTGAGGTTTGCCGAGGTATTTTGGATGATTTTCCTTCTGTCGATTCCTATTGACGAAGGGGTTCTGAAGTTCGCCGAGGTATTTTGGATATGGATGATTTTCTTTCCGTCTACCATTAGACGAGGTGATATTTTGGACATGGATATTTCTTTCTGTCTACCATTAGACGATGTGAACGTTGGATATTTCTTCCTGTCTAGCATTAGACGATGTGGATTTTGGATATGATATTCTCTCCGTCTACCAGTAGACGATGAGATAATTTCGAATATGGTTTTCTTGCCGTCTACCTTCAGACGACGTGAGCTTTGATATTTCTTTCTGTCTACCATTAGACGATGTGAATTTGGATATTGCTTCCTGTCTATCTTTAGACGATGTGACGTTGGATATGTTTCTCTCCATCTACCATTAGACGATGTGAATTTGGTTCTTCCTGTCTATCCTTAGACGAGGTGACATTTGGGTACCTAACAGCGAAGTCATATGATCGGTTAGTTTGTTGTTGTTGCAACTATCAGTTTAGTTGTTTCTGGAGATTTTTATCCCCAATCAAAGTTTGCAGTTTATTTCTGCGGTTGGAAAATTTCAGGGTTCTTTGGTATTCAATCTTCTTTTACCTCGAATGTTTGAAGGTCGTTCACTTTTCACCCATTCAGGTCCAAGTCGTTTGAATAGGGGCAGCTGTTGTACCCCAAAATTTGACCAACCCCGTTTTGTACTTGGCTTATGTTTCATTTTCGCATTTTTGCATTTCTGCATTGCATAGCATTCGTTCTTGAGACAGGGGATCATTGTTTTCCTGTGGCTCAGGGCTCATTTCAGTGCAAAAGATCAAACAACGAGCATCAGAGGCTCCGACATTTATTTTGCCCAGCGGTCAGGCGACCGATTTTACTTTGTTTTACAGGGCATTTTTCAGCTCAGAAAATAACATTCAGGCTATATCAAGCATTCTCACAATGATAATATTCAAGAGCAAGATTCAGAAGCTTAACAGAGCTCAAAACGGCAAGAAACGGGCGAACAGGCAGATTTCCCTCCAAAAGGCGTCAAATTCAAAATTTTGAACGTGTTAATCGATTAACACATTTGATTAATCGATTAACCAAGTCAAAATTAGGGAAAATTGGGATTTTTAAAGGGGTTAATCGATTAACACATATGGTTAATCGATTAACCTGTAAAATTTTGCCTCTGTACGTGAATTGTGAAGAAAAACCACTTTGTAGTCCAATTTTGATCACTTGGAAATCCAATTTTACACTTGGGAAGGATCTAGAACCATCTCGAATTTTGGTTAATTTCATTTTCCCTCCAAATTCCCATTCCTCATTCCAGACCAAATTTCACAAACCATATTCCAAACCTCTCATTTGGATCCAAACCTAAGGGGTATTTAATTGGTTTACTACAAACCCCACACATCTAACTCTCATAATTTCCATTTCATTTTCAGAATTGATCTCATTATCTCTCAATTCTCTCTCAACTTTTCCATTTTTCAAAACCTTCACCAAAGCTCTTCATCCATTGAATTCTTTGATTCTCCATTGGAATCAATGAATTCTTGAGCTTAAACCTTCATCCATCATCTTCATTGGATCAATTTCCTCATCCAATTTTTGTGCAAATTTGGATCTGAATTTTGAAGTGTTTTTGGAAGAGCTTATTTGGATAATTCTTGCTTGATTTTGGTGGATCTTCATTCTTACTACAAGAATTCAATTGGATCTTGAAGTTTTCTGGATTTCTCGCTTGGATTTATTCAATCGGAGTTGAATCAACAATTACCAAAGCAAATCTCCACTTCGTAGGTTGGAATCCTAGTGTTATTGTTATTTCAAACTTATTTTGCATAATCATGTGGATTTTCATCTTCAATTGACTTTTGGTTGATTTGATCCATTTGATTTGTGATCTTGTTTTTTAAATGTGTTTAGATGACTGTTAGTTCCATGGTTCTATGATATAGAATTGTCCATGGTTCTATGATTGGCTGAATTTTGGTAAAACATGATCCTGCACTGAATTTAAGCAGGATGTTATAACATCTCCATCTGCTGTAGTGACAAAACTGCTGTGGAGTGTTTTAATGTGCATGTCATGCTGAATATCGTGACATCCATCACGACATCCATCTGCTATCATGACAGAACTACTGTCAAGTATGAGAAATAGCAGGAGTAGTGGTGCAGCAGGAGCTATAAGGAGCTGATAACAGAAATGATGTCATGTGTTGACATCTGGTGCAACAGGAGCTATGTGCAGCAGGAGCTAACAAGAGAAGATGACAGAACTACTGTCATGGATGAACTGTTGTCATGGATGTAGAAGGAGTTGATGACAGAACTGCTGTCATGGATGTCGTACTGAAGGTCATGACATCATGTCTGGTACAGCAGGGGCTGCTACTTTATATATCTTGACAGAAGTGTTTTGGTCTTGTTGGATATTCCACACCAATAAGTACAGGCCAAAGAGATTTGTTAGAAACAAAGTGCAGATTTAATGGGTGTTCACAAAAAGGATCGTTGATACTTTTAGGGAACTATAAAACATTTGTTTCTACTGTCATGAAAAAGATTCAGCAGAAGTGTTCAGCGGGCAAGCTGGAAAGCTAAGAGTTAGTGAAGTTGAATGTCATGACATTGGTCGTATGACATCAGGCGTGCAGGGTTGTTTTTCTGTTATAATACCTGATATATCTCAGGCTAAATTTCAGGAAACCTGTTATGGCTTCTTTGTTATCTCAGGCGAGATTCTAGTCAGGGCTGGACATAACATGAAGCTGTTGTGACCTAATTTAACAGCACCTTGATTTATGGAAATTAGTTTTACTTTGGTAAACCTAATGTTTGTTACTTTTAAATAGCCCAAGCCCAGTCTGCACTACTATAAAAGGAGGAGCAGAAGCAGATGAAAAAAAAGGACTCACATCAAGAACAACTTTAGTGTAAAATAAAGGTCTAGGGTTTGAGAGTCCCTTGTGTGTAAGTCACCCTTTGTATCTTTTGATACATTGTGGTAGACATAATTCTGAGTGAAGAAGGCTAGGCTTCACGTGTGAATTCTGTTTAGGAATACTTGTACTCCAAGCAATTGTCTGGTGGATGATTGCATTTGATAGGTAGATTCTAGGATGTGTCTCACTCAAAGCTGTGAAGTAAGAGTGTATGAGTTCCTTGATCAAAGCTGTGAAGCAAGATCAAGGTGTGTATGAAGTGTCTCTTCATATTTATTCTGTATTTGTGAATTGTATATCACCGTGGTGATTGAGGGGGAGTGAGTGGGTATACTCAGGTCTAGAGTGTCTCTAGATTGAAGTGTCATTGGGTAGAGATTAAGTGAGAAGTGCAAACTGGTTGTTTGACTTTGAATTGATTATGTTAATAGTAAATTTCCTCCATGGCTTGGTAGCCCCCAGATGTAGGTGATATTGCACCGAACTGGGTAAACAATTACTGTGTTATTTATCTTTCTGCATTTATAATTTTGCACAACTTAAATGGTTAGATAAATAGGTCTGTCAGTCTGCAGATGTCACAACAGAGGTTATGACGTTGGTCATGACATTGACACAATTTAAAGAAATTTAAATTGTTCATGATCTGTCATCGTCCTTGTTTCAGCAGAGATCAATGTTCTTGGGACATCTGAAATCTGCATACCAGAATTTCAATGACCATTAGATCACTGGTTTATGGTTTAATTTCGTGCATAATTGATTATATGATCATTGGAATGATTGCTCATTGGATAAGTTGCTGAAAAGTGTTTCTGAACTGCTGTTTTCTGCTGTTTTTCACCTCTTGAACAGTGTTAACCGGTTAACCAACTGGTTAATAGATTAACCAATGAAAATATTCAAATTTTCCATCATTTTTAAGTGGTTAATCGATTAACCCATGGTGTTAATCGATTAACACTGTGCCAGCAAGCCTGTTTTGCTGTTTTTCAAGTTCGTTTTGGTATTGTTTCACTTCGAATCTTCATGGATCAGTATGATGCATTAGGAGTGAAATGTTTTGGATATATGCCATTTTTCTTGATTGTTTAATCATGATTTATTCGACATACGCGTTTGATTTCCACTTGGATGTCTACTTTCGTAGTTTGTCGTTCAAAGTGATGTTCATCTTTTGTGCTTGCATATTCATGTTTGCTAGCCTTCTTGCATTTGTATTTCCTCTTGTGTTTTGCATCTTTATTTCTTGCATTAATAAAGGTCGAAATGTGCTTGTGGTGGTGTTTACCCCACACTTTGTTCCTCCCTTTGCTTGTGTGTTGCACTCCATGTTTGCATCCCTATTTTCACTCTCATTTGTGTTTAATCCAAGCATGCTAACATTAGGGTAGATTTTCCCCTTTAAATCCTAACCTTATGACCATTTTGCATTACAACGTTAGGGCAGAGTTTCCCTTAGACCTTCCGTGCGTCTCTCTTCCTCTCATCTCAAAACAATTCCAACTCATCTAATAAATGCGACAAACCTTGTGCCCTATGAGCCTTAAGCTACATGGGGAATGATGAGTGAGGGATCTCCCCTCGCTCGTCTAGAGTGTTTAGTGTACGTCCCATTTGGGGGCGATACGCGACGCATTCGCCCCTATGTCATAGTCGTTAGTGCAACGTGAATCACAAACCGAATTAATTCACTTCACTAAAAAACACAAAACAAAACATCAAACCGTTTTCCTTTAGGATTAATCAAATTTTTTCAAAGAGAGTGTTGTTAAGCTTTTGTTCTACCGCAAACAGGCATAGTCCCTAACTGCTAGAACGGAGGTTTAACCCTACTCTGTTAAAACACTTAATCAACCTGTAGTTCTGTGTCGCCCGAACTACGTTTGCTCTGATTTCTCGTACCAGACGAGGATACGTAGGCACAAGACGGCGATGTCTTGGCGAGCAACCTTTCCCCACCTTCACCCGTAGTTAGCCGAACTACGTTGACTCTGACTTTCCAATTGCACGAGGGAATACGTAGGC
Source organism: Lathyrus sativus (assembly GCA_963859935.3). Taxonomy (NCBI): domain Eukaryota; kingdom Viridiplantae; phylum Streptophyta; class Magnoliopsida; order Fabales; family Fabaceae; genus Lathyrus; species Lathyrus sativus. The sequence continues at coordinate 311,242,712 of OZ012736.1, forward strand.
ACAAAGCGGCGATGCTCTGCCGAGTCTCTTTTCTTTTCTTTTTGTCCAGTGAGCCTGTAGCGTAGATAGATTAAACACACCCTTAGATAGACAACAAGTGTGGATTCCGTCGAGTACGACGGACGTGAGGGGTGCTAATACCTTCCCCTTGCGTAACCGACTCCCGAATCCAGGACTCGGTTGCGATGACCTCGTCTTTTCCCTTTTCTTCAGGTTTTTTACGATCGTTTCCTTTCCCTCTATTTGGAATAAATAACGAAAGGTGACGACTCTTCTATTTTCCTCCGGGTGTTTTTCGCAGTAGCGACATTGATGTACTTGAATCAATTGTAATATTGTTTCTACCTTTTCAGGATTTCTTTGGAAGCAAGCATTAGGAGAATCTGCAGGTAGAGGAAAAAGTTCTAAAACCCCCAAAATACCAAATTGGGAAGACTTACTTTTGTCATTCTAACTATATTTTTTCACAGGTCGGGCATTCTGTTACTGTATGGGACTTTAGAGCAGCAATTGAACCTACACGGGACTGGAATGGAATTGATTAAGTCGTACTTCGACACGGGTGAGAATTTGTTGATTGGTTTATTTGCATCGGCTGTAACATTTGAAGGAATCATGATTTTACAATTTATAACACTATTAATTTGTATGAACTAGCTTGAGGTAGAAAACCGCATAGTCTTGACAATAGTTAATTTACTTGTCAATTAGGTGTAATCAATAAAAATCAATGTTTAAATCCATCATTGATTAGTTTGATTGAATTTTATTTATTTTAATGAATTGCCTAAGCATCTTATTTTAAGTGTTAATCACTATAGAAGATTTTAGTAGGCGAGATTCTGTTATTAACCGAATCTAATAGTTGTTAAAATCACATGATATTGTGTTCATGGTACTAATTTAAAATTGAAAAGATCATTACCAATAATACATAGCCTAATCTTAATTGACTGTCTTGAATGGCAATTGAGAGTAAATTGGACCCAATTCAACCTCTAAATCTAGCTCAAATGGGTATTGTAAGGTATACATAATCTTCACACCTAGACAGTATGGGATCTTAACTGGATACATTTGAAGTATTTGATGCTACTTTAACACATGTTGTTAGGTGAAGTTCTAGCTGGCATGGAGCTTTGGGGAATTGGTGTTGATTTGGAGAGATGCATCCAGACACAGAAATTGTTGGTGAAAATGCTGAAGCAACTTGAAAGGGAAGCTTACAAACTGTCTGGATTACACCATCATCCAATCTTCTAGTGTCTCAATTAAGAGTAAGGGTTCAAAACCATACATTAGCTAAGAATCATAATCGAGAAGAACTATCCATAAAAATTTATATCATATTAAATGAATTAATGTGTAATTTATATATAATGTAATTTAAAATTTTCTTAGAGGAGATGATATTTAAAATATTTGTTCCTATTGTAAATGGCACATATTCTTTTCTTAAATTGGGATCTCTATATTTAATAATGTAGAAAACTTTGATCAAGATATGTGAAAACTTTCAAGGGACTGAAATTGGGATCTCTATGACTCTCAAGTAGGGGTGGATAAAAAAACCGGTTTTCAAGAACCAAATTTAAAAATATGGTGCACCGATTTCAAAAGTCCATATTATTTGCTTTAAAAACTAGTCCAAATTTATTTTACTAAAACCATTAAAAACCAGTATCCACTTTTTAAAACCATGGTTAATCCATTTTTCAAACTCTGTCTTTTTTTGTTTGTTTTATGATCATAAATAACAATTAAGGTAATGTATATGTAATAAATAAAACTTTTATATATATATATATATATATATATATATATATATATATATATATATATATATATATATATATATATATATATATATATATATATATATATATATATATATATATATATATATATATATATATATATATATATATATATATATATATATATATATATATATATATATATATATATATATATATATATATATATATATATATATATATATATATATATATATATATATAAGTGTTCAAAATAACCAATAATCATAAACTAAATTCTTATCCAAATTAATTCAAAATTTAAAATCTAGTCTAAATTTATATTTTAAATTTGGTGGTCCATTTATCAAATTAAAAAAAAAACCGGTAATCATTTGTTTCAAACCGGATTGAGATTCGGTAACCATTTTTCAATAAACTTAGTTTGAAAAAATCAAGATCAACACCCATAATTTGCAATAAAATTGATTTGGTTTAAAGTAGAATAAGTGTAAGGTAAATAGTTTGAAATAAGTTTAGATTGATCTGACAGCTTTATTTATAAAATGTTGCATTTTATGTGTATGTTAGTTATAGCTTGATTCTTAGATGTCATTACAATTTTCTCCTTTGTAGTTGTTTATAATTAATGCATAGGGTGCGCTGTGAAAAATCGGTTTGGATCCACTAATGAGGTATATTACACAATTGCTATTAAGTGTACTAAGAAGCAAGCTCTTTGATGTGAGTTTACTTCCTGTTTCTGTATTTATACTTTTGTGCTTCTCATATTTTATAGCAACTAGCAAGTAAACTTAGCTTAACAAGTCAAGTTGACATATGAACATAAATATATTGTTGTGAATAGAATACTTTGAAACAAAATATAAACTGTTTCTTTATGATCAAGAAACACACAAGAGTTAGGATTAACAAAAAAACAACTAAGAAGAACAAGAAGAAATAACAAGGATTGATTATAAACTATTATTCTTTCCTTTATCTATCAAATAAAATTACAAGTATACAAGAATAAAAATAATCTCTTTCTCTTGAATTAGGATTTTATCTTTCTATTTTTTTTATACAAGATGAGAGACTAGCATGCTATTTATAAGAAAAAATAATACACTTACCTAATGGGCTTTTTAACAATTACCTATTACAAGTTAACTTATGGTACAAATTAACTTAAACAATTTGGCTTACAAGAAAGGTCAAATTCAACATGCTAACAAACCTAGAAATATTGACTAATGCATGTTAGAACAAACTTCGACTACAACACGCATTACTCGCGAATATACTTCGACTATACTAGAGTTTGATCCAATATCTCACAAATCTACACCTTGGATCTAATTCAATCACATCAAGAAACTAGATTTCTTCATGCAGTTTTATCAACTGCATATAGTGGAAAAACTTAATTGGGCAACATCTTAGTGATCATATCAGCAGTATTATGATTTGTCGAAACCTTCAACACTTGGACTTCTCCACGCCCGATTACCCCTCTAACGAAATGCAGTCTCACATCAATTGCTTGGTTCAATCATGATAGGATGAATTCTTCGACAGGTGTATTGCACTTTGACTATCACATTTAACAGTGATAATTTGACCTTGAAGTTTAAGCTCTTTTGCAAAACCTTCAAGCCACAATGCTTCCTTCACAGCTTCAGTTAGGACGATATATTCTGCTTAAGTGGTAGATAAGGCAACAACCTTCTGAAGTGTTGCTTTCCAACTAATTGTTGTCCCAAATATAGTGAACACATATCCAGAAATAGATTTTCTAGAATCCATACAACCTTTAGAGTCGACATATCCTTCAATTGCTGCTTTACTATCTTCACCCAAGGCTCTACCATAAATTAGGACTCTTTTCAGAGACCCATTTATGTACCTTAGAATCCACTTCAATGCTTGCCGGTGAGCCTTTCCAGGATTCGCCATGTACTTGCTTACAAGACTTACTGCATATGTTATGTCGGGTCTAGTACATACCATAACATACATAAGAAAGCCCATTATATTAGCATATGGAATGATATTCATATAAGTTCTTTCGATATCAGTGTTGGGACACTAATCTATACTCAGCTGGAATTGAGGGTTTGTCGGAGTCACAATAGGCTTTAAATTCGACATACCATACTTTTCGAGAATCTTCCATAGGAATGCCTCTTGAGATAAGCATAATTTCAACTGCTTTCTATCTCTTCGGATGTCAATCCCAAGAATCCTGGACGCAACTCCCAGATCCTTCATGTCGAACTCCTTATTGAGTTCAGCTTTCACCCTTATTACATCTTCGACATTGTTGTTTGATATTAGAATATCATCCACATAAAGCAACAAAATAACAAATGAATTACCAGGTCGAAATCTGAAGTAAACAAAGTGGTCGAACTGACTTCTATGAAACTTATGCGTACCATGAACTTGTCGAATCTCCTATTCCACTGTCGAAGAGATTGTTTCAGTCCATATAAGGATCTATTCAACTTGCACACATAATCTTCCTTCCCTTTTTCAACATACCCTTCATGTTGCCTCATAAGGATTATTTCATCTAGATCACCATACAAGAACACAGTCTTCACATCCATCTGTTTTAGTTCAAGGTCGAACTGAGCCATCGTGGCAATCAACATTTGAATGGATTTGTGCTTCACAACAGGAGAGAACACATCATTGAAGTTGACACCTTCTTTCTGAGTGAACCCCCTAGCGACCAATCTTGTCTTGTATCTCTTCAACGCCACTCCTTTGATTTCTCCCTTAACTTTGAAAATCCATTTACAGCTGACTAACCTAGCTTCATCAGGTTTGTTGATCATATCTCAGGTTTTGTTATCACGAAGAGATTTCATTTCATCATCCATGGCTTTCAAACATTCAGTCTTCTTTCGACTCCTCATAACTTTCTTATAGTCTCTAGGTTCTTCGTCTAGAACCTTACTTGCAGAGATTAAGGCATAAGCTATAAGGTCTACATACCCAAGTCTCTGAGGTGGCTTGATGACTCTCATCGACCTGTCTCTTGCTAGAAGGTAGTCATTGTCAATCTCCTCATCTTCGATAACATCTTCTGCATCATCTTTGACTTTATCTGGGATACGCAATTCAGCATCAACATGCTCCACCCCAACAGGAATCTCTCCCTGTTCCAGCTCTTCGTCAGCATCATCAAATTTCTTAAAAGTCATCTCTGTTCCATTGAAAACTACATCTCGACTGGTGATACATCTCCTATGACCTGGCTCTAGGCACTATAGTCTATAAGCTTTGACTCCTTCAGGGTATCCCATGAACATGCATTTTAGAGCTCTAGATTCGACCTTGTCTTGCCTAATGAGAGCATAGGCCACACAACCAAATACTCTCAGTCTGTCGAGACTAGGTGAATGTCTCGACCAAACTTCTTCAGGTGTCTTCATTCCCAAGGAAGTCGAGGGACATCTATTTATCAGATAAGCTGCTGTCGGAGCAGCCTCCGCCTAAAACACCTTCTTCAATCCAGCACTAACCAACATGCATCTAATCCTTTCAAGGATTGTTCGATTGAATCTCCCAGCTAAGCCATTTTGTTGAGGAGTACCTATTATAGTCTTATTCCTTGCAATCCCAGACTCAACACTGTAACTATCGAACGCTTTGTTGCAGAACTCAAGGCCATTGTCAGTTCTCAACCTCTTAACTTTTCTGCCAGTTTGAGTTTCGACCAGAACCTTCCAACTTTTGAAATTCTCAAAAGTTTCATCCTTCATCTTCTATATGAATACCCATAGCTTTCTGGAATAGTCATCAACGATGGATAAAAAATACCTTGCATCTGAGTGTGAAGGATTCCTTGCGGGCCCCCAAAGATCAGCATGAATGTAATCCAAGGATCCATGTGTTCTTTGCTTGCCTTTGTTAAACTACGCCCTATAGGATTTACCAAATACACAAGAGTCACAAAACTCCAACTTTTCGACTTTGTCACCTCCTAGTAGGTTTTTCTTCCCCAATTCGACCAAGTCTCTTTCGCTGACATGGCCCAATCTGATGTGCCATAATTCTGTCTTCGACACAGGTTTCATGGATGCAACATTTGTCGAACCATTTACAACCTCAGCCTTAAGGGTTTACAAGCCTAGTTTCTTCACGTCTCTCAAGACTTCTTTCAACCCCTTCATGACTCTTAGGATACTTTTCTCTCCTTGAAAAACATATCCATTCCTGTCGAATTCACTAAGAGAAATCAAATTTCTCTTTAAATCAGGTACATACCTGACTTCAGTCAATAACCTTATTGACTCATCATGGAGCTTGAATCTCGCAGATCCAATACTTGCAATTTTTCAAAATTTGTTGTTTCCCAGCAGCACCCATCCACCATCTTAATCACATAGCTCATCGAACAATTCTTTGTTTGGAGTCATGTGCCAAGTGCAACCTAAATCTGTAATCCACTCTTTTCTTGAGTCGCCACTTGAAACCACAAGAACATCAGATGAGTCGAAGTCATCTTGAACAATGGTTGTGTTACCATTATCCTTACCTCCATGAACTTTTAAGCGTTCAGAGTACACCTTTCTTGTGTGACCCTTCTTCTTACAGTGATAACATCGAATACCAGATGTTTCACCACTCTAAGACTTCTGCTGACTTTTACCTTTCTTCTTGTCGAACTTACCATCCTTTCGCAATAATTTTCCTTTAACGGCCAAAACTTCGCCCACCGTCGAAGGTATATGCTCCTTTCGTTCGTTCAAGTCCTTAGCTTTAGGGACTCCCTTCCATACAAGAGAATTTCTTTGAAGTGAGCATGTGTTATGGGCAAAGCACACAACAACAACAATGCTTGATCTTCATCATCGATCTTCACATCAATATTTTCAAGATCAAGAATCAGCTTGTTGAACATATCCAACTGCTCAGCCAACACTTTGTCTTCACTCATCTTGAATAAATACTAACCTTGAATGTTCACCAGAAGTTGATACATTAACTTAGTGTAGAGACAATATGCTGCTCTTATGATGTTGAGGCCTTCAGCTTCAGAGTTTACGTGAGACATCACTTAGAGAGTGTTCTTCAGGTTCTGGTCCACCAGAAGCTAGTAACTCAGCTCCTCTCAAATTCGTCCTTATATCAGATTATGAATGCCTTCTTTTCAAGCCTTAGAACCTGCATACTTGGAACACACATTAGATAACACCGTTGTTCTTTTAATACTTTGTTATCATCAAAACTTAAGAGATATGTCATGAACAAATCTCGTTATAACAATATCACCCTTTTTGATGATGACAAACATAAGTATTTAAAGGATAATGTTAGGCAATTATACTTTTCTTGGCAACATCAAGGTATGAGGTTTTTAAGCTCCCACTGAGTCTAATAAACCAAGGTTGAGTTACGTAAACTCCCTCTGAGTACTATATTCAAGAAAAAACATTTTAATTCTCTAAGCAACATCAGAGTCTGAGGTTTGTAAGCTCCCTTTGAGTCTAATAGTACAAGGTTGAGGTTTGTAAGCTCCCCTTTAGTTCTATATTCAAGAAAGTTAAAATATATCACCCGGGCAAGATCACCAAAACAAAAAATAACCAAAATAACATAAATTTAAAAATACATTAATTATAAATGAACAACAATAAATATGTAGGGTTAAGATTCTTTATTAAATACTATTATATCTTTCTCCCCCTTTTGTCACATTAAAAAAAAAAGAATTACAGTCATAAATGTATTAATAAATCATCATTACATGACCAGTTTTTAAGGAAGAGAAAATGATCCATTAGCAAAGATTATTAAAGAGTTGTACAATGCATGTTTGTTATTTTTTAGAACCCGATTACTGTTCAGGATTTTAAAGCCATAGAACATACCGTGTGGGATGGTTGTTACCCTATCCACCTTGCTCCATGCTCGTGACGTCGAGCTTACCATGTTTGTGATTGTTGCATAATCATGCATCCATGCAGTCATAAACATCTCATTTTTCACTTGGTTTCCAAGAGACTAAGGAACTTTACTTGCAAATTTCGTAGGTAATTTGATCATGGACTCTAGAAGGAGAAACACTCATCAGTTCCATTTCAAGCGTCTTGAATTGAAAGAGTTAAGGAAGTTAGGATCTTTGGTGACTTGTCCTTCTGATTTCAAAGACCGGTATGGAAAACTTCTAACCGTGTTGAATACTGATCCCGAAGACGGAGTTTTGAACACCTTGGTCCAGTTCTATGATTTAACATATAAGCGTTTCACTCTACCTGATTATCAGCTTGCGCCTACTTTGGAGGAGTATTATTATCTTATAGGTTTTCCTGTATCATATCAAATATTGTTCGCTGGTTTGAAGGAGATTCCCAAGTCTCATGTCATTGGAGGGGTTGTACACCTGAGGAAAGGGGAGATTGATTCTAATCTTATGACTAAAAGAGGTATTCTTGGTCTACCTTCTAAGTTCTTGGTGGAAAAGGTTGTTAATCTTGCTAGTGCGAGGAGTATGGTTTCTTTCAAAGTTGTTCTCGCTTTCCTTATCTATGGTATAGTTTTGTTTACTAGTGTTGATAATTTTGTGGATATCAATGCTATATGTATCTTTATGATTTGGAAAACAGTTCCTACTTTGTTCGTAGAAACCTAGTATTCTATCCATCACAGGACAGAGAAGAACAGAGGAACTGTTAGGTGTTGTGCGCCTTTACTGCACAAGTGGTTAATTTTGCACTTGCTGTAGTCCAGCTTATTCAAGGATAAAAAGAAGGGTTTGAGGTGGTCTCAGAGGATTATGTCTCTCACTAATGTAGATTTGACTTGGTATTCTAGAGTTTATGATGATGTGAGGACTATTGATAGTTGTGGTGAATTCCCTAATGTGCCCCTTCTTGGTACACAAATAGGTATTAACTACAATCCGGTTTTAGCCAAACGTCAGCTTGGATATGCTATGAAGGATAAACAAGCAACATTCTTCTAGAAGCTTTCTTTATTTAAGAAGGTGTTATTAGCAAGGGTTTGAGGGAAGAGATAATCCACACCTGACATAAGATTCATAGGAATGGAAATGGTGAATTAGGAATAAAATATTGTGTTGCTTTGGAGCATTACACCTAGTGGGTGAAAACAAGAGCTGCTAAGATCAAGATGCCTTGTCCTCCTAAAGGGCCTATCTTCCCTAAAGTCATAGGATCCATTCTTGTTCGAGTTGAAGATACATAGGGGCTCAAATTTGCTTTAGCTCAAAAGAAGCAAGAAATAGATGTTTGGAAAAGCAAGTTTCATGCTTTTAATATGGTGAAGCTAGAGTTGTAAAGGCAATTGAAATAGAAAGATGGTCTCCTGGAGCAACATGGAAATAAAAGAAAGATCAAGCTAGAAGCTAGGTCTGGTTCTTGGAAAGATGTTGTTGACAAGATCTTGAAAGAAAGGCTGAGATGAAGACTGCTTTTGAAGTTCATATTAGGAAGCTCAAGAGGAAGTTGCAGCATGGAGAGGGATCTTCTTCAGTTGTGGTCACCTCAGATCATAGGCCCTAGTTATATCTTTTTTTAGGATTTCTTTGAGGTTATATGCTAATGTTGTAATCCTTCAAGATATATCAATGAAATGAAAATTCTATTCTCTTTTTAATATGTTATCATTTATAATATTTGCAATATGTTTATAGTTCTTTAGTTCCTTGGAAATAATAATTTGCATATGCATTTAAAGCATCATCTGAATCATTTGGTCTTGCTTTCTACTAGTATTTCATAGTCTCATTTGTTTTCTTCGTCTTCGTAGAAGACAAGCTGACACACCAGTATAATACTCGTGCCAACTTAAGACGAAAGATGGATACAATTGAGCAGGAGCAAAGAGAACTCCATGAGGAAGTGAATTCATTGAAGATAGGAATGGACAAAATGACTACTTTGTTGGAATCCTTGGTGGAAGCTCAAAATCAACCACCACCTCTGTCTCAACCTCAAGTGATTGTTATCTCTGAGATTGCAATAACTCATGTTGCAACTATTGTGCCTACTGGACCTCCGCGTCAGAATCATATGCCTGCTGGTTATCCTAGGGGTATGCCTCCCAATTATGTGCCAGAGAATTTTCATCCTGCTACTGAAGCTCCGTTGTTAAGTCAAGTTCCTCCAGTTCAACCCGTGATGTACATTTCTCCTCCAGTTGTACATGATGTACCACAAGAGGATCATGTTTTCCACACTGCTCCTAGTGAGAATCTGGATGTTTATGAGAGAATGGATAAATTCTAGGTTTAATTCCTAGAATTGCAGAAAGAGTTGAAAGCTATGAATGGTAAAGACCTATTTTGGTAAGAATTCTCATGATTTGTGCTTGGCTCTTAATAAAAAGATCTATGTCAAACTAAAGGTCCCTGACTTTAAAAAGTACAAGGATAACTCATGTCCTCAAATTCATTTGACTATGTATTATTAAAAGATGGCTACTTGCATTATTGATGACAAGTTGTTGATCCACTATTTTCAAGACAGATTGAGTGGTGCAGCTTTAAAGTGGTATATAGGGATGGACAATAGTCAAGTTAGTTATTTCAATGACCTCACAGATGCGTTTGTGCGTCAGTATAAGTATAATTTGGGCACGTCTACTGATCGAGACCAACTTCACGCCATGTCACAAAAGGATGAGGAATCATTGAAAGAGTATGCCCAGAGGTGGCGTGAAGTTGCTGCTCAGATTAACCCTCCAATGGAAGACAAGGAAATGACGAAGATGTTTCTCAAGACTTTGAGTTCTTTCTAGAATGAGAGGATGGTTGCTAGCGCTCCAAATGATTTCACATAAATGGTGGGTATGTGAGTTAGACTAGAAGAAGGGATCAGAGAGGGTCGTCTAACAAAAGAATCAAGTCAGTATAGTGGAAGGAAGAAGTCAGGTAATAATTTCCATAAGAAAAAGAAGGGGATGCCAATGTCATTTCTCAAGGATGAAAATAAAGAAGCCCTAGAAATAGAAGTGGTAAACATGACCAATCTCAATAGTATTATCGACAACCTCAGGTTGCTGCAGTGACTTCATTGATTAGTCCAACTTTTGTTGTTCAACAGTAGAATCAATAATTTAATCAGAATTGGAAAGCTTGTTGTCGCAACTGCGAAAAACAACCAGCGGAAAAACATTGAAGAGTCGCCACCGATTGTTATTCATCTCAGTGGGGGAAAGGAAACGATCGAAGAAAACCTCAAAAAGGGAGAGGAACATGGTCTCGCAACCAAATCCTAGGTTTGGGAGTCGATTACGCGAGAGGAAGGTATTAGCACCCCTTCACGTTTGTTGTACTCAACGGGATCCACGCATGTTGTTATAATAAAAAGGTGTGTTTAATATAGCCTATATGCTAATGAAAATGAAAAGGGAAAAAGAAAACGGAGACTCGATTGGACTTCTCCATCCTAGGCCTACATATTCCCTTGTGCAATGGGAAAGTCAGAGTCAACGTAGTTCAGAGGACTACGGGTGAAAGGGGAAGGTTGCTTGCCAAGACTTCGCCGTCTTGTGCCTACGTATCCTTATTCAGACGAGAATGAAGAAATCAGAGCGTCCATAGTTCGTGGACTTCAGATGAAAGGTGGGAAGAGTGCTCATTAAAACTTCATCGTCTTGTGCCTACATATCCCCATTCTGACGAGAATGAGGAAGTCAAAGCATCTGTAGTTTGTGGATACAACCACAGATTGGTTAAGTGTTTTTTATGAGCGATGCTAAGTTTGCGTTCCAACAGTTAGGGTCGATGCCTATTTGCGGTAGAACAGAAATAACATGCATTTTCTAAAAAGGTTTGAAGGAGAATCCCCAAGGACAAAATGATTTGCATTTGTTTGTGAGTTTTAACATAAGTGAATTGAATTTGTTTGAGATTTGTATTGCACTAAAGTCTATGACATAAGAGCAAATGCGTCGCATGATCGCCCCTAGACGGGACGTATGCTAAACACTCTAGACGAAGTAAGGAGAGACTCCTCACTCATCAAATCCCATGTACTTAAGGCTCGTGGCGCACAATACTCATCGTATTTATTATGTGTTTTAATTTTTATTTTGAGAAGAGAAAATAGACTCAAAGGGAAAAAGAAAATCTAGGGGAGACTCACCTAGATGTTGTCATGCAATATGGCCATATAGTCGAGGATGAGAGGGAAGTCTATCCTAAAGTTATCATGTTTGGATTGCGAGCCTAATGTCTATCCTACTCCGAACTTAATCAGAAATTAAGTTGGACTAGGAATCCCTAAGGGAACATGTGGATACAAAGTAATCAACAAGTAAACATCATACAACTCAATCACAAATAAAAATCGGACACTAAACAAGGCTCAAGTACACGGAGAAACTCATGTCAAAGTGCCAAGCTCAAGGCGTGCATCAAGTATCATCAAGGAAATAAATCACAGGTATCCTCAAGAATTAATCAATATTTAATCAGGAATTAGTCAGGATAGGCACTAAAATCATGACAAAAGCAAGATGAAAATTCACAAGATTCTATCAAGAATATTTACAAGTATCACCAAAGTTATCCAATATCCAAGATGACTCACAATTTGAACATCAAGAACTAATCCATATTAGCATAAAACTAAGATGGAAAATTAACCACAATCAAGATCGAAACTAAGATTAAAAAAAGATTACTCCAAATTAGCATAAAACTAAAATCGAAGCTAAAATCAAGATTAAAAGCTAAATAAAAAATTAATGTTGGAACTAAGATTAAAATTCAATCAAAATTTGCATCAAAATTTAATCAAAACTAACATCAAGGTTAATATCCAAATTCAGTTCAAAAAATAAAAATAAACTTCTAATTAATAATATCTAATTAAAAAAACCTAATTAAAATCCAAAGTCTGATCAAGACACAAAAAGAACCAATATCTAATTAAAAACAAAACAAATTAGAAATTAGGGGAGCATGAGTAGTTTTAGGGGTGTGGACAGGAAAAAAATGGCGCATGCTTTTAGGTGCAGGAGGGATGTGAAAGCATATTGGAGAGGGTGCAAATAATGTTTCACGAAGCCCAAACCAAAGGAGGGAAAACATAATCAGGCCAAGTTCTACATCTTTCGCTCAACACTCACTCTCTCTGTGTCGTCCTGTATACTCAACGTTTTTCTTCTTCTTCCTAAAACGAATACAACGCCAAAGTAAAAACAACGTCACGCTGGAATCCTTCTCCCACACGGCCACCATTCCTCTATGTTCCTCTTCTCTTTTTTCTCTGCCTCCCTTAACTCTTCTCTCACCTTGGACTCTTCCAGTCTCTTAGTAGTTGCAGCAAGAAGCCATAAAAGAGGTAATCCCATATCTCTGGGAAAAAGGTAAGACTGGATATCGGTCACAGGGACAGGGGAGGGAGTGAACCCAGGTTTTTTATTCCTCTATGACAGTGAAGAAGATGAAATAAAGTCTTTCCCCGAAGCAATCATGTTCCAGATTTTAGTGATAGGGCGGGCTTCTGAGCGAATAGGAAAGGAGAAAATCCTGCTTCCTTCGTAGCCATCAGTAGTTGGATGATGATAAAATAATCGATTTATTTGTGTTAAGTAAATGAGTGAAACATAATAGGTTTCCTATTTTAATAGAGTCCAGCACTTCACAATGAAAGAAGAATTGAGCAACGCAACAAAGTCCAACGATAGAGAGCGGACAGATGAGCTAGATGTCGATAAGGTGACGAAGGGTTTTTTTCCTCCCTCTAGGATGCTTGGTTGAGATAGGAGTTCGGAAAGAGTGACTCATATAAGACTTTACATTTTAATCCTCTCCAAATCAGTGCCTAAATCTATCCTGCTCCCTCTCAGCTGAACCCGACTCAACTGTGCCAAAAAAGACCTCCTCATCCCTCAATGTCTTCAATATCAGTTACCACAAACTATTCCATAATAAAGTAAGTATCATGTTCTGCACTACTATCTTCAGCTCACCAACTGTAGCATATGGTTCCATCATTATAAACACGCTGGGTGCCAATTCCCTCGTCAACTCATTTTCTAACTCTGCATCACTCTTAAAATGAATCTTAAAAGTAGATGTAGTGGATAAGCTCTCCGTGTTGGGGTAGGATTGGATCCTTTAAGAGAAAGACAGAAGGTATTCAGAAATGGAAGAAGGTCTTTGACGATCTAGTATTAGCTAGCATACCCATACCTTGATGACTCCCTCGTGTGCAAGGAAGCATTAGCTTCACCCTTGGAACATATCATCTACTCTCTAACGCTCACTCTTTGGAAAAGAAGCTTCACTATGCTCTTCTCTCTAGAGAGAGAGCATCTCTCACTGTCAGGAGATTTCATAAGGGGAGAGTCTAGATTTCAGAGTTCATCAGTCCAAAGAAAGAATCCTGCACCATCCATTCTTCCAGTATGAACCTGTTTCATAGCATACATCGTAGAAGACGGAACTCATTGATTACCTTCTTAATAATCCTTCTTGTCTGGTGGAGTGACCACTTTACTTTCCTTATCGACTTTCATTAGCACACTAGCTTATTGCTAGAATTTGACCCTCGAACTAGCTGCTTTGACTTTCTATCTAAGAGACTAGCCTGGAGACATAGGAAAGACGCTCTGCTATAAAGGGATACTAAAAAAAAGGCAAGTCGATGCTCGAATTGACAACTTAATGTTGCAAGATCGGTTGTTAAAATACTAAAGCCCACCTTCAAGCTAAAAGTCTAGTCGTATTTATTACTTATTCTTTCTTCTTCCGCCATACCCAAGAGTCATTCACTCCCTAAAGAGATTTGAGAAGAGTCACTAAGATAAGAGTTGTTATAGGATTTAACAAAAAAAGGTTTTTAGTAAGTGTGCCGCTAATTGGCATATCTCTTTGTTGTAGAGACCTTCCTTGCCCTACTTAGGGCTATGTCATAGCACCCAAAAGGACCTATTCTATTTGAACAAGACCACATAAACTATAGTCATACGGTCAACTGAACCAAAGCTAAAGCTAAATCCTCTACCCTTCACTCCTTCGTCGGATCCACGATAGAGCAATGCCACGACCCGATCGAGAACCTTCCATGTGGATTCCTTCAAAAAGAAAGAGAGTGTGTATTCTCGGCATCAACGCAAAAACTTCTCGATCCGAGAACAAGAGAAATTCTTGGTCCCACCAAACCATGCCATGAACAGTACAACAAGAGCAGGGGATATTGAAACTAAGACTCATTCCATCTATTTCTCTACCTTCCTCCTACAGATTAAATTGCATTGTTTATTCCTATTCTGGAAAAACTAGCTGCTGACTCAACCTCCCCTCGACTCTATGCCCTCGATGTTTTAACATCAATGATTGAAAGAGAGTAAGAACGCATTCTCTCTATCTCAGTTGGAAAGTCTATCGCTCTCAATAGCAGTTCCTTGGTCATACCCTCGATGGTGACTAGCATTCCTTCTTGATTGAGTTCTCAACCTCTATTGATAGATCAAGGGTTCCGGCCCGACTATGATTCCATCAACAAACCCGATTTGATATAAAAGCTTAGCTTCTATTACAATAAAATATTTTGAAAAGAGCTATCCTAAAGCTTGACAGGTCTCCCCAACTCAGTTTTTCACTCAAATACGAAAGCATAAGGATGACCCTTGGTCCTCCTTACCCAAGAACAGAAGGAGCGTTTAGATATTGTACCTTTAGAACCGAATTTCGACTTACCTTAGTCTAAAGTCAAGAACAAATTGCCATGATGTTCCAATTCTATCGGTTGACAGTGGAGTTGTGTTGATGGGTAATGATCACCCCTACAATGTAGTTGGTATTGTTTCAGTCAAAATGCATGACGGTGCAGTGAGAACTGAGGTGTGGCATGTTCCAGACATGTCAAAGAATCTTATCTCTCTGACCACTTTAGATCTTGGAGGTTGTAAATTTGTTTTCGGTGATGGTGTTTTGAAGGTTGTGAAGGGTGCTCTAATTATGACGAAGGCTCATCAGACTGGTAGATTTTATGTGTTGCAAGGGTCTACCATTACAAGCACAACTGTTGTATCTTCCTCCATGTCAGATTCATATGAAACCATATTATGGCACATGAGCCTGGGACACATAAGTGAGAAAGGCCTAGCAATGTTGAGCAAGAGAGGTCTTCTTTCTAGTCAGAGTACATCCAAGTTGGAGTTCTATGATTTCAATAAGCTCTGCAAAGATGAAGGCATTGTTAGACATCTTACAGTCAAGAGGTACTCTGAAACAGAATGATTTGATATAGAGCACTAACACCGTCAATACATGGTAAATCTCATTGTGCATCTACTGGAGCTCATCAAAAGTCTATCTCTGATTGAATCAATATCTCGTTTTCCATTTGTTGCCATGGTGAGCGATGTTCCGCTTCTTTCTTAAACTCTCATTCCAGCAGCTTTGAGTTCATATGCATATCCCCCAATTAAAGAGGTGAAGGAGTAAGGCCAATGAACCAGCATCTAATTAATGGATTATTGATAACTTATTTCGCCTTAACCAACCCATCCTACATGAATCAAGAAAGACAATGGCACTGACCATCTTGATGGAGTTGAAAGAATAATTACTACTAGGCCTAAAGGGAAGCCTAAGAGAATGGGCTACTTATCATACAAGAATCTTACTAGATCAACTACTGACTTGACAGACAAGGAAAGTCAAATCAAAGCTGATACAACTAAAAAATAGAGCAATGGTCCGAAGAAATCATGAGAGCTACACTTTTCTAGCTTAAATTTGCTCGGGATCAAAGAAATGAAGCACTAAGGACTCCGCACAGGCAAAAGAAAAGCTCAGGAAGTATCAGATTAAGCAAACACTCAAACTATCTTAAATGGGCTTGCCTTTGATTCTGATGTCTTTCAAGCTGATTGATAGTGATATTATTTTTCTAACTGGGAAGAAAGTCTTACTCTAAAGTATAAAGTAAGTCAGTTCTATAGGAGAAGAAAAAAAAACTAGGATCTCTGGCTGATAAGAAACTTCAACCCCAGCGAATGGTAAAACAACTGCAACTGGTTCGTAGAAGGCTCCCACTATACATATATATTTTGTAGGAAGGATAGGATGGCATCAAGACTTCTCATATGGATACTTTTTCTCAATTGTAGGAACCTCCGGGAATGTCTTAGTCCTAGTACTTACTGTTAGGAGAATAGCTCTTCGATCCTTATTATTGTGATTTTTGTTTGTTTGATAGTTCAGCTAGTTTGCTGAACTAGTAGACAAAGATTAGATTCTTCGAACGTATTGATATATAAAGTAGTTAGTATGACGCAAAATCGAGTACTTCTAGTAGAATAATAATAACCTACTGTACTTTTTCAAGGAAAAATATTGTATAGTAATGATGCTGAATCCGTTAGGTTGAGTTAATAAAGGAGCATCCATTAGTACTGATAGAATCGTTCTAGCCTCAACAGGGGAATTACTTTTCAAGTAAATTGACTACTATTCTTACTTCTAGAACCTGGCTCAGCTTATTCACTAGTTTCTAGAAGGGTAGAATGTAGGGCAGTGTTGGCTCATCTTTCACTTTCGGACTTTAGCTTCCTAAAACCTTCCTCACCTATAGCACTTGTCTTGGATTTAAGACAATCTCGATGGACTTCCTTATCCTTATTCTAGAGCCTTCACCTGGGAGTAATAATCTTTCGTACTTTGTCCTTAGTTAGCCGTTGTCTCATTTCCCCTTCCTCACTTTAGGCTCTAGGGAATGACTCCTACCCCTCATGCTACTGAATTATACCTAAAAATAAAAAGAAAAAACTCTAGCTCAGCTCGGGGTTAGGATTATGTCTCCCACCTTGCCATAATCAATATTGACAAAATCTTAGGACCTTGGCCTTGAAGTCGAGTTACTCTCATGCCAAAACAAACTCCAAAGACTCAGAAAAGGACTAAACTCCGCTGCTTGTCTCAGCATCTGCTTCTTTCGGTCTTGCAGCTACTTTTTCAGAGGGATCCCCAAATTAATATACTTATATTCCCTCCCAGATTGGTATCCCATGTCTGATTCTCCTTCTCCAGATTCTATTTTTGTGGAATCTCTGTTTGAACAACATTCCAGTTCCAGATACCTGGTTTTAATTCACAGCCCCACCTTTCAGTTGAAGTTAAGTTAGCTTCCCATCCCATGGAAAAGAATTTATTTATTCTTCAATCAACAAAGTTTTTTCTTATTCCTTCCTCGATAAAAGCTTCTCTAAACCAACAACCCGATCCATCTTAGTTCGATTAGGAAGTTCGTGCACAACGAGAGCGAAGTCATGTGAACTCTAAACAGAAGGAGCAACAACATTTGTTCAGTTGGGGAAGGCTTCAAAGATCAAAGGCAAAAAAAAGTAAGAAGTCTAAAAATAGACAAGAGCGCATTCAATAGTATATTCATAGTTGGAATCAGTCTCTTAAAAAGAATAAGCCCGAGAAGGGGGACCTGTGGGACTTATATCTATAGAAGCTCTTACAGTTAGAAAAGGAACGAAATACCTATTCGCTGTGAGAGTAGACAGTGCTAGTGAATCTAGCTAGGTCCTTAAGTCTCGCCTTATTAGTCTAGGTAACTTTCTTCGCTCACTATAATGGTAAGGCTAATAATCAGACTTTCTATTTCCTGGCTTCGCTCGAGATCTCCGAACCTTCGCTCTACTCTTGCTTGCAACTATAAGGTATTCCAAAGCCGTAAGAATTACTTGTAATTCAAAAGCTTACATAATTTCTAAGTTGCTAAGTCTTCCATCCTCTCCTTTACAGTCGAGAACTACGTACCTCTAAGATAGAAATAAATAAAACTCAAAGTCTGACCTAGGGGACTGCTACCTACTAAGTCGAGCCTGCAGTTGCACAAACTTCTACCGTACTTCTACAACTGTTGTGGAACCTGTCAAGGATGGTCAAGATCAATAGGATAATATTCCTTCTGTTTGTGTAAATTGACTCAACCTATGGAGTTCTTTTTCCCTCCGGCCAGTGGGACAGTTAGAGTTTGTCCCTGATCTTAACTAGCACTAGCCTTCGTGTTAATAACTCTAACTGACCTAGAGCTAAAGGCACGTAGTTACTCAAGCTAAGCTATAGGGTTTATGTTAATAATGCTCGATTATAAGTAAAAGAGAGGAAGATACTTTATCTCCAGCTCAATCACCAGCACGTAAATAGAAGATATTCCATTTTTATGCTCTATTTCTTGTTTACTCCGTTCCACTCACTTGTGAGTTCATTTGGGAAGCTAGATTATTCAACATGCTTTCTCAGCTAGAAATAGAATGATACTGATTATCTTATCATTACATCTTAAGTGCATTTTCTATATAAGATAGAATCTCATGCATGCTTGGAAGTTAGGTTACTATAAAGTACTTTCTTAGGTTCTAGAAGCTGCTTGAGGACTTGCTAACCTTACTCTTCCTTATCCAATGAAAGATTCATTTTTTGAGTTAGATCGAGTGGAATCTTTCCGAGAAGAAGTGCCAATCCAGGCTACCTAGTATGAGTTAATACCCGCCTTTCCCTGCTTTGAGCTTGAACGTGGCCCTAAAGCTGAGCACATGAAAGAGACTTCAGGTTATAAAAATATTTCCTTTAAGGCTAGCTCGTTTCCTGATTCAAGGACTTATTACTATTTAATTCTTGCAAGCCCACGCTTTAGAAGAGAAGAGACAGTCTGACTATCTCTTGTGCTAGAATTCAGGCTCAAGGCCACTTAACGAGACGAAAAGAAAGAGATTCATCTCACTCCCCCGCCTTAGATGCAAGATCTATTAATCCCCCACTTTTATTTCTATATTTTTGATAATACTAGCCAAAAGGGGACATTCAGAGGTGGTTAAAATACTTCCGCAGGTGGAATGAATGCAACTCTTGTTCTTTTAAGGGGCGCTCATTAAGCAGCGCCTTGGGCCTACCTTTGCGATAGATTCCCTCAACAAATACCTTCAATGCGAGAAAGCCAGCAATTTAGGTTATGAGCTAAGCATTCGTGAAGCCTTCTCTTTGCTTGGGCCTATCCTGTCTTTCATTCGTGTAATCTCTCTGCCCTCTTTCATTGAGACAAAGTCATTCTAACGCATGCGGAGCAGTTTCTCCACCTCAAAATCTCAGCCTATTTTTATTTTTGGAGAGATTAAAATATGAACATTTCCTCCTTTCCCTGTAGTATGCTAGCCTGTAGAGAACTTCAGTAGGACCGTGGCATCAATGCACCTTTTCGTCGATACTTTATTACGTAAACTAGATGTTAAGGCAATGTCAATTGTATGATGGTATACCGTAGTTGGCTTATGTTAGCATGAAAGATAGATATGAAATGCCTCTTTTAGAGTTAGAGTATCTTGAAGTGCGGGGCTCAATAGTTTCCTTCTGTGAGATGAGCTAGGCAAGGATAGGTTAATTCTTATATAAGGAAGAAGCAGAAGAGCTATTTGAAAGAAAGGTTGTAAGAGCTAGTCCCTTAGGATGCCGTAGGTCCTATAAGGTGGATTCTTATGCTCTCTTTCCTTTCCTCGCCCTATCGGTTGAGATGTGCCACCTCAACGCCAACTCTCTTCTCTTTCTGGTATCTAGCAAAATTGCAGTTGGATTAATAAGTTCTTTTTATTGCAAAACTTTACTTTAGTCTTTCCTTTTGAATCCCTTCTATCCCTCGCTCCTTACTATACTCTGGATGCCCTCTGAATGCCATCATGAAGCAAAAGACATCTCATTGAAAGAAAGTGGAATACCTCTAATGAGCTCTTTCCAGCAGCTAGTCTCGGGTATTCTATCCTCCCATCCTTCCGACAACACATTCAACAACATAGCCAACGGCCCACTCAGTCCCTGACTTGAATTAGAATCTCAACTCGATCATATCGGATCTAACTTGAACTCCTTCTATCTTAACCTACCATATTTATCTTCTATCCCCTGGAGCTATCGTTTTAAGAGGGTAAGTAGCTGACCTCTTTCTAGTAATCCCCTTAGTCTCCAATCTAATAGAAAAGTAGCTTCTGGCTTCATGTCTTGCTCATCGATTGACTTATTTTCTCAATTTTTGTTTCTCTTTCAGTTGGTGATTGGGGATTGGCATAGTTCCCATCTCCCCCATTTCTGGCCAAAGAAAAAGAAGGGGAATTCCTTCAAGGCAGCAGGAACGAATGTATAAAAAAAACATGATTGTTCGCCAAACATAAGACCTGGTTATACGGGATAAAAACGATTATCAATAAGGAAAGGGCTTTCCCTATTAAGGAGGCAGATCCATTTCAGATGCTTTAGATATAATTGTGGTACCCAAAAATTTGCCCATCTCTCCTCTTGTGTTTTGGCTTATGTTTCATTGCATTTTCATATTCATTTTTGCATAGCATTGCTCTAGACAAGGGATCAATGTATCATGGCTTGGTTCTCAAGAAGAAGGGTCATGCTTCTTCAACTTCAAGCAAGGTTTTCTTCTTGACTTTATGGCATTCTAAAACTCCAAAAGCCCCTCATACTCAAGTATGATTCAAGGCAACATCATTTTAAGATCATATGTGGTTCCCCATGTCTTAATTTGTAAGGAATAATCAAGAGATTCAAAGTTGGTTCAAGGTGGTTGATCTAATTTAACAATTTGTGGATGCTATGATCAAATGGGCATAACTTCCTCATTTTTCATCATCTTGAGGTGGTTCATTTTCTAATGAACTCTTATCATCATCCGTAACAAGTTCTATTTGCAAGGGAAGATCCAATTATGCTTGGAAAGTCATCAAAAGTTTGAAGACATTATAGGTCATTTTGAGTTTTGGAAGGATTTTCTAGTCAACTTCGAAAGGCCATAACTTGGTCAATTTTCGCCATTTAGAGCCCATTATTTTTCTAAAATGAACTTGAAGACGTTCTCTACAACTTTTGCTCAATGTGGAAGTGCAAAAAACCTATGGAAGACCTTGAATTTTATTAAAACATTATAGGTCATTTTTGGTCCCTAAAAAGACTTGAAATATTTCTAAGTGTTTTGTAATTTTGAACCTTTTGACGCAAGCTACTTTGAAGGATCATATATCTCAACTCATATTTCTAAATCAATACTTTCTTTTCATATTGCAAAGATTGCATCACCCTTTATCCAATGCAAGAAGAATCGCCTTATAAAGCCTCCTACATTGTGTGAACCATGGTGGAAAATTTTGAATTTCAAAGCTGAAATTTCACTTCAAGTCAGAATTAAATTTGGTTAATATGGCCTCTAATAATTAAATTAAGGCGCGAATTCTCTTTAAACATGATTAACCAACTTGCCTGAGTGGATTAGAGCATTGAAATGCAGATTTTTGATGAGTTTTGACAAGTTGCAAGTCACACTTTGCTCATGATGCAGGTGTGCACGAATTTGCTTCAATTTGCATCATTCACCCTCCCTCAGCATTTAAAACACTTTTCCTATATATAATGGACTCATTCCACTCATTTCCACAAGCTTTGATAGACAGAATCACCCTGCTGAGATCCCATTTGAACTCTTATACTTGAACTTCATATTTTCATTTTCACACCTTAATCACTCAAGTTCTCCATTCAGTTAGCTTCACCAATATTTAGTGAAGCTAACCAACTCAAGAACTTGAAGAAATGTGGCCTGAATCAAGCTTGAGGACTCCATTTTCAGAGCTTCGAAGTTGAACTTCAACAGGTACAATTCTCAACCATTTTGACTCAAATTTGTTGCTAAGATGTAGTCCTTAATGTGATGAGGCTGTTAGGATTGTCAGATTTTAGTTTTGGTTGAGTTTTATTGGTTAATTTTCAAATTCGTGTTTGAATTTTCTTTTGTTTTTTTCCAAATCAAGTGAGTTGTGATTTACAGAAATATGGCGCGATCATATGGGTGAGATCGTCTTGAAAAGACACATCAAATGAAACCACTATGAGCTCCAATGGTTATGATTTGATAGATCTTCGTATTTCTGCAAATCTCTAAAAATTTCAAGTGGCTGGAGGTTGAAAATGATGATCTGGCCGTCCATCATGCCACTTGTTTTAATCCTGCATGTTTGACCTTTGTTGGTTGGATATGACGAGTTTGACTCAGATCCACTGTGGATGCGCGCTTTCTGCCCCTTGGATTAGCCACTTTATTTAATGAAGTGAGATCCAACGCGTGTTGTTTTTTCTGTTTTATTTTCTTTTTCTATTTTTTTAAACTTCATTTTATTTTCAGAAATTCATAGAAAATTCATTTTTAATCAGAAAAATACCAAAATATTTTCTAAAATTGTCTTTTATTTTTCTCTTTCTGATTTTTATTTTTGTGCATTATTTTTTCAGTTTGCTATTTTTCTTGAATTTGAATTTGTTTGAGCCAATTTTAATTAGTTTAAAATTAGTTTTAGACATTTTAAAATAATGAGAAAAATATTATATGATCCTATGATGGTCTTGGATCTATGGTGATTTTCCTTTGATATTTATTTCTGGTTTTGCTATTTTCCATGTGTTTTTGGTTTATTTGCTTGATTTTAATTTGGTTAAAATTATTTTTGAGCCATTTAAAATTGTGAGGAAATTAGTGCATGATCCTATGATTGGTTTTGACCTATGGTGATTTTCTTGGATTTTTGTTTGTGGTTTAACTAATTTCCATATTTTTATGTGATTTATTTACCTTTTATTTGTTTTCTTTTATTTGATTTTCAAATTACAAAATGATGTGATGTTGGTTTTAGTCCATGTTTGGGTGACACTCTATTTTTCTTCAAGTCATTTGAGACTTTGTTGCTTGATTGATTGTTGTTTTACTTTTATGGATGTTTGGATGTTTGATTCTTCTTAAGGCATGTTCTTGATTTCCACTTGTGTGATCTCTCTTGTATGTTCATGAATGGGTGTTAACTTGTTGATCATGTTATTATTGTGGTTTCATTTTAGGTTCCTTGTCTTGATTGGATGCCTTTTCCTTAAGGATACTTGCCTTACACACTTGTTTTGTGTTAGCTTGTGGTTTGCTTTTGAATGGGATGTATAACTTGTTTCTTGGGGCTCTCTCTTTGATCATTGATATGATTTGAGTATGATGTGTTGTGCTACTGTCCTACCATGTTTCTTGTTTCATTTGATTTCATCTCATCTTGCTTTGTGATTGTGAATGTTTGTTTGGTATTGACTTGATGATGATGCTTACTTTGTATGAGATTGAAATGAGTGTATTTGATACTTCTTTGTCATCTGAGCTTCCATGTTTGTTCTTCTTGATTGTATCTTCCTCTTTCTTTATCTTTCTTCTTCATCTTTTTCCTCTTCTTGTTTTCATTTGTGATTGAATTGATTGGTGTTTACTTGTGCTTGCTCACATGATCCCTTAGGATTCCTAGTCCCTCTTAATTTTTGATTAAGATGGGAGTATGAGAGATATTAGACTTTCAATCCTTTGCATGCTAACAATTAAGATAGTCCCTTTCATCTCACCTCTAGGTTCATCATTTGTATGATAACATTTGGTAAACTTTCTTTTCATCTTAACCTTAGGTCCATTTTGTATGATAACATTAGGGTTTTCAGTTTCCCTTTAGTGTTTCTCTTACGTCTTCTCTTCTTATCTTAAACAACTTTAAGACACTTAATAAAGAATGATGAATGTTGTGCGCTACTACCCTTAAGTATATGGGAAATGATGAGTGGGGGGTTTTCTCCTCACTTTTCTAGAGTGCTTAGTGTATGCCCTTTGGGCGATATGCGACACATTCGCTCCTATATCATAGTCTTTAGTGTAACGTGAATCTCAAATAAATCCAATTCACTTCTCTAAAAATCTTAAACCAAATTCAAACCTTTTTATCCTCCGGGATTGTTCTTAAAATCATTTTCAGAAAAGAGTACGTTACTTTTCCGTTCTACCACAAACAGGCATCGACCCTAACTGTTGGAATGGAAATTTAACGTCACTCATAAAAAAAAGTTAACCAACCTGTGGTTTAGTTTTCTGAACTACATTTTCTCTGATTTCTCATACCAGATGAAGATACATAGGCACAATACGGTGATGTCTTGGCGAGCAACCTTTTCCCCATCACCCGTAGTTTCTTGAACTACGCTGACGCTGACTTTCCCATTGCACGAGGGAATACGTATGCATAGGGTGGCGACGTCCTATCGAGTCTCCTTTTTCTTTTCCATCCCCCGTTTAGTAGTAGCTTGTAAATAACTCACCCTTTTGATTAGACAACAAGCGTGAATCCTGTCGAGTACAACGAATATGAAGGGTGATCATACCTTCATCTTGGGTAACCGACTCCCGAACCCAAGATTTGGTTGCGATGACCTTGTCTTTTCTTGTTCGTTTAGGTTTTCTTTGATCATTTCCTTTCCCTCTCTTTGGGATAAATAGCGTTCAGTGGCGACTCTTCTGTTTTTTCCGCCGGCCCTTTTTGTAGATGCGACAATAGCAACATAGGGATTAGGATTAGTAAGGGAGTCGGTAATCGTTCTTGCTTGTTGGTTTGTTTGCTTTCGGCTTTGCAATTCAATAAAAAAAGAAAGAAAAAAAACGACTAAAATATTGTATCATATATAGAGAGATTTTAAATCCGTTCCAATATGCTATAGCAAGTCCTTCTTCACTAGAAGGATGGAACCCTAATTGGTATGCCAACATTTTATCTGGGTAGGTTGACCCTGATTGGAAACTAGTTACCGGGCTTGTTACCATATCTCCTGAGTGATGATCTCCTCAGTACATATGTCATAAGATGTGATTCTACATCTCTAGTTTTGTTACGCACGAGGAAAACTATTTTTTTTTCATTTAAAAACTTATTGAACCGTAGCCCCGGAATTCAAAAGAGCAGAACTGACTGCTGGTGGAGCAATGGCTGATGGGAAGGTTGACTGACGATAGGTATTTGGGTGGCGTGGAAGGCCGTGCTGTAAGTTTTGGAATGGAACTCCTATATTGCATAGATAGATATAGGTACCATCCCACCCTAGAGAAAGGAGCGCATTAGCTATTCTACTTGTTGTTTAACTACTTTTCCAAGGATAATGAGGAAACTTGCATGGAGAAAAGGGTGGAGTTTATCAGCTGTAATTAGCCAACGTAGAAGAGGCTTCTTCCCATCCAATGTTCAAGTTTGGATGCTTTTCTATCCACAAGTACTTTACAATCACTAGCTTTGAGCTTTGTCATAAGTTGGGGTACCCCTAATTACCTTACCAGAAGTTTTCCTTCCTTGTAACCCAGCATGTTTGTGATTTGATTATGTGGTTTCCTTTACAAAAATAAAATTAAAACCTCACTCTTAGCCGAATTTACTTGGAGTGAGACCAGAAAGACGTTGAAAGATATGGAGGACATTGTTGATAATGGCAATAAATCATAAGTCACCATTACTGAACACCATGAGATCATCCGCAAAGCATAGATGCAATATTTCCTCATTTTTACACCTCCAGTGATAGTCTTGGGGGAGTTATCCAGTGCTCTATTTCATGTAGTCAGAATATCTGGTATCCTATTTTATTTTCCTACTAATTCCAGATCTGATTCAATAGGAAAAGAACCTTATACCCCGTCTGTATTCAATTCACTAGCTTTGACCACTGTCACTCCCATACTTAAAGAGTCAAAGTGCTTTGAGGAAGAAGGGGAACTTTGATAATAAGCTCTTTTATTTTTGCACCTGAATCAATAGTAGATAGATATAGACAGTGTGCAGTGAGGGTGGTTGTAAATTACTAGGTAACCAGTCTTTACTTAAGTTGACCCAAGCAATGCCCAAAGACTCCCATGTCTTTATTGGTTGGACCAACCGGAAATTGGAGATAAGTCTTTCTAAATTTTCAGAGCAAGAATGAGTCTTTGATCAGTGCATTTTGATGCACATTCTTTTATGTTTGTAGTTATGCATTTCCATGGTTTGATTAGTTCATTTTTATATTTTATAATGTTTTTCTATTTCAGTTTATATTTACCTTTATTTAATTTTCGTACTTAATTTTCAGCTTTAGCAGCTTTTACAGAAACGATCATAACTGGAGTTTCGGGAGTCGGATCGACACGTTATACCAGTCGACGGAAAGCTCAGACAGAGAGCTACAACTTACATGTTTGAGTCAAAGTCAGATTCGGAGCATATAATCTCCAGAATTTCGTTTGAAGCTGCAACATTTGTTTTATTTAGTTTCGGGTCATTTAGAACTGGGCCTGGGTTATGTATTTGACCCAGTCGGGTTGTTTTGGTTTTCCCCTAATACCTAGCGGCCGATATCACTATTCGTGCACCTTTTTACAGTATTGATAATTTTTCATAATTTTTCTTACGCTTGAAACAACGATGGAGAACTAATCGCTTTGGAGTCGGTCTACCGTAATTCAGGTTCTAACACTTGAGATTGTTATAATGTTAATTTTTGCTTAATTCCGTTCAATGATATTTTATATTCTTGTATGCTTAACTCAATTGCATGAAATATATTGATTCAATTTGGTTGATTGAATGATCCTAACATAGACACTTTTACGTTTGCTTAATTCGTTTTTGTGTCTGAATAATCATGTTTTCTTAATTCATGAAAATTTATACCATTTGCTTAATTCAAACAATAGGATCATACATCTTGCAAATCTTATCGCGCTTGTCATTGAGTTTGTATCCAGATATGAATGAACGCTTAGGATATTAAAATTATAGCAATCGATGATAGTAGGAACCGAATCGGTAGATTGACTTATTTCATAATCACTTATTTCACAACAGCTTATTTCAATAATCACTTTTGTTAATTACTCTTTCTCAATCGAACACGACCAAAACCCCCCCTTTTTATTCGATTAGTAATAATCAAGAATCCTCGTGAATCACATCTGAGTCATTGTCGTTGTACCACATTTTTACAAAAACACTCGTTTTGATCCGCGCGCGACAACGTATCAGTCTCTCTTTTTTTTAGAGGCCATCGTTCTTGTCAAGTACCTCTTCAACTCTTTCTTCAACTAGGTCGGACGCGCAAAGTGCTCCACCCGAGTTAGAGCGAGTATTTGATCGAATTTGTGATGTTATGTTATATGGATAAAATAGTTGGTTATGCAACGAGGTTTTTCAGTTTTTGGATTTAATTACCAGCTAGCTCGATAATGTAATATAAACATTACATCTTGTTCTTTATAGAGCTGTGACATTCCCCTTTTTTACTAAAATTTAAGTTTGATTGTGTTAATTTTTCTTTATTGGCTCTATATTCATTTCATACTCTCTTTATTTCATATATTAAATTTGGACTGACTTGTGGGGGGTCTCAGCCTCTGGACTTTGAGTGGATTTGTTGTTTTGACAACGACGCTGACAGTTCCAATCTGTTGGCGTTGGAATCATCGTCAAGTTTCGAGTCTCTGGCTACTTTTCGAAATGTTATCGCAGCAGAAAATGAAGCAGAAATATCTGAGCGAATTAGAGTTCTCGAGAACCAGCATTACTATAATACCCCCCTCATAATAACCAGGGAGATTACGTGACGCTGGTTTGAGTTTGATCAAGCCCTAAACGTAGATCAGTACTGGGAAATCTTTGATCG
This sequence comes from Lathyrus sativus, assembly GCA_963859935.3. NCBI lineage: Eukaryota > Viridiplantae > Streptophyta > Magnoliopsida > Fabales > Fabaceae > Lathyrus > Lathyrus sativus. Next base: position 311,270,996 of record OZ012736.1, read on the forward strand.
AGAGTATCTCGAACTACGCATATTAGATAAAAAGGTCAGTCTGCAGGATAAACTCTTCAATCTGATGCTTGATGAGAATTACCAAAATACGAAGTTATCTTTTCTCCTTTCGTTCTCTTCTTTATTTATTTTTTATTTTTACTTGGTTAGCAGGGTAGGGTTGGGGCCTTTATCATTGGGCGAGCGCATCCAATTTATTCTAAAGTCTTTTCCTAAACCACTTCCCGTTTAGTTGCTGAAAGATAGATAAAACCTTTCTAAATGAGATTGAGTTTTATGCATATGCAAGCTAGAAAGATGATATTTGCTTCTATTCCATCTATTTGTGCATTAAGTTCAAATAAGATATCAATCTATAATGAAGAAATGATAGTAGCTCATTGTTTTATAGGCTTCATCATATGCAGTCATAAGAGTTTAGGTAATACTTCAAAAGTAACTCTCGACGAGAGAATCCAGGCTATTCAGGAAGAATCACAACAATTCCCCAATCCTAACAAAGTAGTTCCTTCAGAATCTAATGAACAACAACGATTACTTAGGATCAGTTTGTGAATTTGTGGCACCGTAGTAGAATCATTACCAATGGCACGTTGTGTGCCTAAGTGCGAAAAGACAATGCAAGCTTTGTTATGCCGAAACCTAAATGTTAAGTTAGAAACACTTCCAAATGCCACTTCTTCCCGTTGCATCCGTCTTCAGCATGATCTAGGCACAAAGTTTCACTTATTAGTTAGGACGATCTAGCTCCAAAACAGAACGTGCACACGTAACAGAGAAAATCTAGGCATGACTACCCTGAGATTTCTCCCCCTTAACTCCTTAGCCTCTGACATTTCCTCATGGATCCTCAACTATAAAAAGAGGACAGTTAGACCAAAGAAGGGGGTTGCATTTGATGTATCGAAGTGCTGTCGAAATTTCTACTTAAGCCAATTTTACATTCTTGCATTATTTCCTTTTCATTTCCCTTTTATTCATAGTACTGCTGTATTCATTATGTACCTTTATTTCTTGCCAAAGTAGAATCCTGCCGACATTGTGAAGGACTACTCAATGATTCGAGATCAGTATGATTTGAAGCTTTTTATAAATTGAATTATTATTTTATTTCTGTCAGAATGCATGTTACATTGTTTTGCTGCCATTGTTTATTTACGTTTGCATTAAGTATCATGTCTAGCTAAACCACTATTTTCGGTATGTAATCGAGTTAGTAGGACAGGATTCGATATTACCCAGTGCGCCTCACCTTTTTACAAACAATTTTTTGGCCGTGGTTTTTAATCTAATTTTCTAAATAAACCTTTGTCATGACAGTGAGAAGCTATTTACAACGGTTTTGCCATGAGAGTGGGAAACTTATCAAGGTTCGAGCCGGCACGTGAAAGCGTGGGGTTTGAACCGGATAGTAAAAACTAGGCATTGATTTTAAACACAATGAAAACACTTTAAAAGAAATCAGAATTTATTTATTTTCAAAAAGTAATTTAAACCCCGAATGGTACAGCGAGAGCGTACATTCCGCATTAGAATTATGACCAGAGTCAACAACCATCGTGAGACAAAGGTCTTTAAACGAGTATTTTCTCCTAAAAACCATTTGCAAAAACTGAAAAGCACCGGTGACCTGTCGAATCCCCAAAAACCAAACCATTACATACTGATATCCTTTATTAGAATTTTTTAAAACTTAATTTTTTTTCCTTTACTAGCCTTTAATTTTGCATTTGCTTTCTTAAAAACATCTTTCGCCTTAGCTAAACATAGTAACACCTGATAGCACTAGTTTGATTACGAGTCTTTGTGGGATTGATATCTTTATTACTACGCGATAGACTATACACTTGCAGTTCCTTTAGTTAGACTCAAAAAGTCGCGATCATGTTTTTGGCGCTGTTGTTGGGGACCCGTTTAGTCAATAGTGTAGTCTTCTGTTATGCAGTATAGACTAAGGTAACTATTTTATTTCCCTTTTCTCGTTCGTCGATTGTATGCCAAGTACTCGCTCACAAAGCGACGTCTTACAACCAATAATCTCCGAACTAGAGCGCTTCTTACATCTAAGAAGGCGCATAATATAATATCAACGAAGACATAATATTCCTGATCTTCTCGCTCATACTCCTGATCCTGTTGAAGAATCGAAAATGGCCGAAGGACCTCAGAACAGACCTCTGAAGTACTATGCTTCCCCATATCAACAAGACCCTCATAGTAGCATTACTGCCCCTGTAATCAATCGAAATGACTTTGAATTAAAACCGTCATTGCTATCAGCCATACAACAACACCAATTCTCGGGAAGTGGAACGGAGGATTCGAATGAACACTTAACGAAGTTCGTGCAGTATGCATACACAGTGAAGGCTAATGGAGTAACTCTAGACACGATAAGATTACATCTCTTTCCTTTCTCTCTTAGAGATAGAGCTTGGGCTTGGTTGCAATCCTTGCCATCTAACTCTGTTACTATGTGGGAACAACTGAAGAACATCTTCTTAGCACAATACTTTCCGCCAAGCAAAACTGCTATGCTAAGAGCTCAAATCAACGGATTTCGATATAAAGATTTTGAATCTCTCTATGAAGCATGGGAAAGATTCAAAGATACGATGAGAGCATGTCCACACCACGGTCTCGAAGACTGGGTGACTATGCATACCTTCTATAATGGGCTTCTATACAATACCAGATTAACAGTAGACGCTGCCGCAGGCGGTGCACTTATGGATAAGCCATATGACAAAGTGTTGCAGTGAGAATAGGATATCAAACTGTTAATTAGTTTGAATTTCAAATCTTTGATTCACAACTGACTTTGATTTATCCAAAGGAAAAGGTCAAATGAAGGAAACCCTAATTTTTGCATCGTAAACAATGCGGGGAGAGACCTAGGTAAGGGGTTGGTTAACCTTAGGGACGGTATTAACACCCTAAACTTCTGTAGTACTCTACAGGAACCTTTTGTTTATTGTTTACTATTTTGCTTTAATTATTTTCTTAAGGATATATATACTGAGCGAAGGGTTAAGAGTGACTGAAAGACCTAAGGGGTTAGTCCTAAGTTTACTCGCCAAGATTCGCATCTTGTGCCTACGTATCCTGGGTAGGGAATGGAATCAGAGTAATTGTAGTTCCCCTTGAAAGGGAGGTTAGAAACATCTTGACTGTGGTCAAGGTTTCAATGGGGGAGTAAGCAATTCTTAAGGAAGCGCCTACGAGGAGTTCAGAGACTCCTATTTCTATGTTGAAAAGAGTTGATATTAGGGTTAACTAGGTATTCCACGGAGGGAAACCCTAAAACGGGGTACGACGACTTCTTGACCTAATGCTAGGGTAAAGGATATTTTCGTCCACGACGGGACACCTAGGCAATTAGGATTTCGAATTGAATGTATCAAAGGAGAGGACTATTGACTCGGTGGTCCAACTGTTAGACCTAATCCTTCGGAGGGACGTTAACGGTAAATGATGCAAATGACAAATTATTAACATGGCAGAATGTAAATACGGGAGAATATGAAAGCAGTAAAAAAATGCAAAGCGACGATCACTCGCGTACCCAAAAAAATGAAAATAAATCCGAAAAGTAAAGGGGGTTTAGCAATTACAACTAGGGAACAGGGGAAAAACGACATAAGCGTTATATAAACTTAACGGGGCGATTAACGGGAAAAAAATTAATTCGAGGTTAACTGGAGGGTCTACATAGAGGGTTTAGTTTAAAAGATTAAAATTTTAAAAATTGAATTTTATTTTATGAACAAAGTCTTATTTTAAAAAACAGTTTTAAATTGTAAAGAAATTTTGGTTATAGATTTAAGGATAAGTTTTAATCAAAAGGGAAGTCTTTAATTTAAATTAGAGAAAAAAGGTTTACTTTAAAAGGATTTTTTATTTAAAAGATTTAATAAAAAAATGGTTTAATGATGAAAGTGGTTTTTAATTTAAGAAGGGGGTTTTAGTTAATTTAATTAAGCTAGATCCTAAAAATTAAAGCAAATTTTAAACATATTACACCATAAAGTTAAAATATCAGCATAAAAAATAAATGAAAATAGAAAAATGAATAAGTAAAAGCAAAAATAGAAAGAAAAAAGAAAAATACGAAAGTAAATAAAGGGGGGAAGGGGCATTGTCCGAAACATAATTAGGGTTTCATTTTATGAAACCCCTCCCTTCTTCTTCTCAATACTGTCGCGGCGGCCATGGTCGATTCTTGAAGATTCCGTGAAATTGCTTCTTCTTCTTTCATTCTTCTCCCATTTCGTTCAGATTGACCCGTTCTACCTGCAAAACAGAATGAAAATCTTATTATAACGAGTTGCTCACCCTTTTGTGAGGGTTTGATGCGGCTCTGACAATGGTGGCTTCGCATGCAACGCTGATGTTGAATGATGATGATGGTGAGCATTTGGTGACAACCAATGATGTGTAAAACTGAGGCTTTTTGGGCTTGGCCGATGTTTGAATCCATCAAGGAGTTAGAAGCTGAAAAGAGAGAGCATCTAGTCACAATTGACACACTCAGAAGTGAAGTAAAGGAGTTGAAAAGTAAGAAGGATCAAATGGCAAAATCCATAAGAATGCTCAATTCTAGGACTGACCCCCTAGAGGAAATCCTTCAGAGTGGACAGACCTCAGGAGATAGATCTGGACTAGGATATGTTGATCCTATGCTAAAACTCAAGATATTACAACCTGAGGTCCAGAAGCCAAAGAGGATGTCACGACCAATGTCACAACATCCAACCAACAGAAACTGGAATCAAGTCAAGAGTAGATTCCAAGGGTATAGGTGTTACCATTGTGGAAAACTTGGTCATATCATATCTGTGTGTTTCTGGCTGCATGGATTTCCTAGTCATCCTCATCAAGAACAGAGAGCTCATGTCAAAAGGCAACATCAAGCAAGAACTAAGAAAGGTGCTCCTAACAAGCAAAGACATTGGGTTACCAAGAATATGGAATTAGCAGCTCACACTGCTCTAAGGAAGCCAACCTAGGTGTGTAACACCCCCTTCTATACCCCCAAATAAACAATAAATCACTTAAGCGCATAATAAAATTTCATCAGAGTATAATTGAAAACATGGTATAAAAGGAGCATGTCACACAACACGTGAAATAAAACATACAACACCTGCTCAATAGAGATATGCAACAGTGGGGTAGCTTCAACAGAGGAACTTAGTCCTTACACCCACATCTCAATATTTAGAATTAAAAGCGGAAAATCTAAACATTGAATCACTTTAAACATGCTAATCATATAAATACATATCATTCAGTTTGGTACACCACATCATTCATGTTTACATAAACATTTGTCATCAGATACATATACAAATGTATCTCAAAAGAATGCTATACAATCCTAACTACCTGGTGCTACATATCAGAGCTTAGCCGACCAAAAGAATGAAGCTATACTTCACAAAAGACCTCCAGCAACCTAATCTGCAATGCCTCATAGAGCATTATAAAACAGCAGATGGGTGAGAAACATTATCATAATAATCAATGCATATATATATATATATATATATATATATATATATATATATATATATATATATATATATATATATATATATATATATATATATATATATATATATATATATATATATATATATATATATATATATATATATATATATATATATATATATATATATATATATATATATATATATATATATATATATATATATATATATATATACACACACACACACACACACACACACACACACACACACACACACACACACACACACACACACACACACACACACACACACACACAAGCATAGAATACACATATTCCACATTCCTCACCACAATTCATTATCATCATCATATACATTACAACATATGTATATACATAAACAAATGTGGAATGATCACCAAACATATTTTTCATGCACACATCCATAATTCTCATCAATTCACATAACATACACATATGAATACATTCACACAACATTTATCTCTATGCCATGTGACTCAATGCAACTCGATGCAACTCATGCCATGTGGTACCAACACTTGTTCTCATTTTTCGGTTTTTACATTTAAACCGGGTCCATCCTCTAGACCGATAACAACAAAATCCCGTCCTCTAAGCTTTCAAACCCACTCTTCTAGGCTTGGGACATGTCACTAGTCTCCACGAAACTAGCAAGCATTGCCTCTTGACTAAATGATGCATATGCAATCAACAACCAAATGCACTTAAGACCGTTCTCGCATGTTAATCTCATGCATTCTCAATAATTCATCACATAAGAATTATAACATGATTGCACACACAACATATTTCACATAATCAAAGTATTCACACTTTAAATCATCATCACCATATTTGTCAAGCAATGCACACATATTTACAATACGTTCTCATGCATTATCCACATACAATTACAAGCAATGCACACATATTCACATTATTTTCTCATGCGTTATTAAAAACATCGTGCCAACGGCAACAAACTCATTCACACTCATCATGCACTTTTAATCAATTTAAGCAATGCATATATTATCAAAAGCCCACACTCATAATCAATTCCACAATCTAGGATTCACGCCATACGGCTACCCACAACATATCATAACATAGTATACAAATATTCATTCCGATAAGGATCGAACACAATCGAACCAAACAATCAACATCAGACGGAATCACAAATAAAAATGAAATGTTGTCATGCTCGCTGGCCTGCTCGCCTAGCGAGTCCCTAGCGAATACTCGCTATCTGTTCGCCTAGCGAACAAGCTCGCGAAGGCAAACAGAAGCTACTGACTTTGTTCGCTACCTACTCGCTGCAGCGAGGTCCTAGCGAATCCTTCGCTACCTCACTCTCTACCAGCGAACAAGATCAAATACATTATGTCCAAGTCTGGGATCACTCGCTAGCTTGCTCGCTTAGCGATTTGCTAGCGAACACTCGCGACCTGTTCGCCTAGCGAAGGTGCTAGCGAACGTTTGCGATGTTCAAAACCCTCACTGTCCAAAACTCTTCAAAACTCCCAAAATCACCTGATTCAATTCCAACGAGTTCCAGTACTCTTAGTCTAACAATCCTCGACTAATATACACCATTTATTCCGGATTCCAACCGTTAAAACCTTGATTATATCGATTAAACTCATTTATGTCCTAGAATGGAAAATGGAGAAAACATCCAAACAATCCAAACCAATCATACATAATCATAGACATTGATAGAATAACAACATTTCACACCTTTACCTTGATTAAATCGAAAGCTAGGAGTTGTTCTTGATGATTCCAAGCTTTTCCCTTTCTTCCTTCTCTATTCTCCTCTTCTCCTTTCTCTTATGTTTTCTATCTTTTCCTTTTCTTTCCACTTTTCCTTATATTATTTCCATTCTATTTCCTCCCATTATATTTCTCCTCTCAAAACATCTATCAATAATTCCAATAATTAAAATCATCCAAATAAATCAATTATTTAATACGAATAATTAATTATTGAAAAATTGGGCTGTTACAACCCTCCCCCACTTTAGGAATTTTCGTCCTCGAAAATGTTACCTGATTCAAACAACTCTAGATAAGACTCCCTCATCTGACTCTCAAGTTCCCAAGTCACATTCCCACCAGCCGGTCCTCCCCAAGCGACCTTCACCAAAGCAATCTGTTTGCCTTGAAGTTGCTTCAACTCTTGATCTTCTATCCGCATAGGTGATGTCTCCACAGTCAGGTTATCTCTTACTTGCACATCATCTACTTGGACTACATGAGACGGATCCGCAATGTATTTCCTCAACTGAGATACATGGAACACGTCATGGAGATTAGCAAGCGACGGTGGTAAAGCAACACGATAGGCTACCTCTCCGATCTTCTGCAAAATCTGATAAGGACCAATAAAACGCGGTCATAGGAGTAACCCAAAGAAACACATGATCTCCCTCCTGAAATTCAAGTGGTTTCCTCCTCTTGTCATGATAACTCTGAGAAATCTTCATCTTCTCTTGAATCATCTTAATCTTATCGGTAGTCTGCTGGACTATCTCGGGTCCAACCACAAAACTCTCTCCCGACTCATACCAACACAATGGCGTCCTACACCGTCTACCGTACAATGCTTCAAACGGTGCCATACCAATACTCGAATGAAAACTGTTGTTGTAAGTAAATTCAATCAAAGGTAAGTAGCTATCCCAAGCTCCTCCCTTCTCAAATACACAAGCTCTCAAAAGATCCTTAAGTGATTGAATCGTTCTCTCCGTCTGACCATCGGTCTGCAGATGGTAAGTTGAACTCAAATGCAACTTCGTACCCAAAGCACTTTGCAAACTCTCCCAAAATCTCGAAGTAAACCTCGGATCTCTATCTGACACAATGCTAGACAGAATACCATGCAAGCTGACAATCCTTTCAATGTACAGCTTTGCCAACCTCTCTAACGGGTAATCCATTCGCATAGGAATAAAGTGAGCAGATTTGGTCAATCTATCCACAATAACCCAAATAGCTTCAAAGTTACTCGGCGTCCTCGGAAATCCAGACACAAAATCCATGGAAATGCTATCCCATTTCCATTCTGGAATAAACAACGGTCTCATCAAGCCTGACGGTTTCTGATGCTCAATCTTTGACTTCTGATAAGTCAAACAAGAATACGCAAACTCAGCAATATCGTTCTTCATACGAGGCCACCAAAACACTTTCCTCAAATCTTGATACATCTTAGTAGCACCCGGATGAATGCTCAATCCACTACGATGTCCTTCTTCAAGAATACTCTTTTTCAACTCAACAACATCAGGAACACAAACTCTATCATGACACCTCGTGATACCATTTTCATCAATCCGAAAATCACCACCTTGACCTTAATTGATCAAAGTCAATCGATCAACTAAACTCAAGTCAGATTTCTGTCCTTCTCGAATCTTGTCAAGAATACCACTAGTAAGCTTTAACATACCAAGCTTAACTCCTTAAGAAGTCTTCTCAAACACCAAACTTAAATTGCAAAATTGCTCAATCAATTCCAACTCTTTTACCATCATCATCGACATATGCAACGATTTCCTACTCAATGCATCAGCCACCATATTCACTTTACTCGGATGGTAATTCAAACCAAAATCAAAATCTTTTAGAAGTTCTAACCATCTCCTCTGCCTTGCATTCAATTCTTTCGGATCAAAGAGATACTTCAAACTCTTATGATTACTAAATACCTCAAATCTTGAACCAAATAAATAATGCCTCCAAAGTTTCATCACAAATACAACGGTGACCAACTCTAGGTCATGCGTCGGATAATTCTTCTCATGCACTTTGAGTTTCCTTGAAGTATAAGCTACAACTTGTTTATTTTGCATCAACACACCTCCCAAACCCATCAAAGAAGCATCATAATACACAACAAACGGTTCTGTCAGATTTCTCATATTTCGCATTTCTCACCACAATTCATTATCATCATCATATACATTACAACATATGTATATACATAAACAAATCTGGAATGATCACCAAACATATTTATCATGCACACATCTATAATTCTCATCAATTCACATAACATACACATATGAATACATTCACACAACATTTATCTCTATGCCATGTGACTCAATGCAACTCATTCCATGTGGTACCGACACTTGTTATCATTTTTTGGTTTTTACATTTAAACCGGGTCCGTCCTCTAGACCGATAACAACAAAAGCCCGTCCTCTAAGCTTTCAAACCCTCTCTTCTAAGCTTGGGACAAGTCACTAGTCTCCACGAAACTAGCAACCATTGCCTCTTGACTAAATGATGCATATGCAATCAACAACCAAATGCACTTAAGACCGTTCTCGCATCTTAATCTCATGCATTCTCAATAATTCATCACATAAGAATTATAACATGATTGCACACACAACATATTTCACATAATCAAAGTATTCACACTTTAAATCATCATCACCATATTTGTCAAGCAATGCACACATATTCACAATATGTTCTCATGCATTATCCACATACAATTACAAGCAATGCACACATACTCACAATATGTTCTCATGCATTATTAATAACATCGTGCCAACGGCAACGAACTCAATCACACTCATCATGCACTTTTAATCAATTTAAACAATGCATATATTATCAAAAGACCACACTCATAATCGATTCCACAATCTAGGATTCACGCCATACGACTACCCACAACATATCACACCATAGTACACAACAATTCATTCCGATAAGGATCGAACACAATCGAACCAAACAATCAACATCGGACGGAATCACAAAGAGAAATGAAATGCTATCATGCTCGCTTAGCGAGTCCCTAGCGAATACTCGTTATTTGTTCGCCTAGCGAACAAGCTCGTGAAGGCAAACAGAAGCTACTGACTTCGTTCGCTACCTACTCGCTGCAACGAGGTCCTAGCGAATCCTTCGCTACCTCACTCGCTACCATCGAACAAGATCAAATACATTTTGTCCAAGTCTGGAATCACTCGCTAGCTTGCTCGCTTAGCGAATTGCTAGCGAACACTCGCGACCTGTTTGCCTAGCGAAGGTGCTAGCGAACGTCTGCGATGTTCAAAACCCTCACTTTTGAAAACTCTCCAAAACTCCCAAAATCACCCGATTCAATTCCAACGAGTTCCAGCACTCTTAGTCTAACAACCTCGACTAATCTACACCACTTATTCCGGATTCCAACCGTTAAAACGTTGATTCTACCGATTAAACTCATTTATGCCCTAGAATGGAAAATGGAGAAAACATCCAAACAATCCAAACCAATCAAACATAATCATAGACACTGATAGAATAACAATATTTCACACCCTTACCTTGATTAAATCGAAAGCTAGGAGTTGTTCTTGATGATTCCAAGCTTTTCCCTTTCTTCCTTCTCTATTCTCCTCTTCTCCTTTCTCTTATGTTTTCTATCTTTTCCTTTTCTTTCCACTTTTCCTTATATTCTTTCCATTCTATTTCCTCCCATTATATTTCTCCTCTCAAAACATCTATCAATAATTCCAATAATTAAAATCATCCAAATAAATCAATTATTTAATACGAATAATTAGTTATTGAAAAATTGGGCTGTTACAAGGAGGACTGGTACTTTGACAGTGGTTGTTCCAAACATATGACTGGAATTAAGGATCTCTTAACAAAGCTCAACCCTCATACTTCCAGTCATGTAACCTTTGGTGATGGAGCTAAAGGAAAAATCACAGGTGTTAGACAGTTGGACAGTCTTAAAGCCCCAAAATTGAAGGATGTCTTGCTGGTTAAAGGACTGACAGTTAACCTAATAAGCATAAGTCAACTATGTGATCAAGGTTTAAGAGTCCATTTTTCAAAGGATAAGTGTGTGGTTGTCAATGAAGAAGGTGAAGAAGAAATGAGGGGATCCAGAGAAATGAACAATTGCTACCTATGGGAGCCCAGAAGTATCCTTAATAATATGGAGAAAAAGGAAACTAGGGAAAAAGTAGTACTGGTGAAGGACAGACAACAGAGAAGATCCAACACACCAGCAAGAAGATCTTCAAAGTATGCCTCAGAAAGAAGGACAGAATGCAAGAAACCTCATGGAGGGAAGAAAGCCAAGAAGGGATACCAATACATTGGTCATCAGGGAAAGCTAGATAGGCTATACTAGAACCTAATGGAGTCCATGGATGCTACCCTTCCTAAAAGAAGCAATGTCACACCAGATGTCTTGACCTTGTTCTGTGACATCCAGCGCACCATTCAAACAAGTCCTGGTGAGTCGAAAAGAGGCATGCTCAGGGCTCAGTAGTGTAAATGGCAATCGATTGGTGAAATACCTGATGAGGATGCAATAAATAGGACTGAAATTGGTGCATGGAGTGTCAAGGCCCATAAAAGTGATTTACAAAAATTGAGGCCTTTAAGTAATGGTGAGTTATAGCAATTAATGGGAATAGGGAATTATAATTTAAAATTCAATCATTTACTGATTGGTCAAAACATTAAGTTCCCTCCTTATTTTCCATATCACCTAGTGAGCCTCTCCATATCAAACTCTTACACCACTTGGTTCACTATCAAACTGTTCATCTTCCCTACAGCCTCCAACAAACGGAAACCCCTGTTCACACGATCAACATCCTGTACAATGTCTCAACATTCACCAAAATCCTCTCCCTCCAAGAACATACCCACCAACGAGTCTGAGATAGGAACTGAGTCAAGAAACCCTAACTCAGTGCTTGAAATAACACCCCTGCGCATGATGATTCCAGAAGGGGTTCTGGTAAAAAATCCAAGGAGCCAACATGCAAGAAGGTCCAAAGACCTTGTCTCAGGTAAAATTCCTACTCCTGCAACTTCTGATGTTAATGATGATGGAGTCAAGAAAACGCACAACATCATTGCTGGCATGGTAGCTAGGGCTTTGAACATCCCCATTCCACCCAGCAATGAGGGGTCTGGCCCAACTGTGCATGATCAAAGTGATTCTATGCCCAATGTTGGAACCTTGAAAGATCGTACATTAGAAGAGAAGAACAATGGTGTAGTCTCTGATGGTGGAGGTGATGATGTGCAAGGCACCAAGAATGCGGAGTTGGTGGACCTTGATGAATATTCTGATAATGATTTAATAGAAAACATCAATCCTGGCATAGCCAAAAAGGCTTATGACAAGGAAAGATAAAAAGGTGGCCGAACAAGGTTCCCCTAAGAAAAAGGTAGTTGAACAGGTTGTTGAGCGAGACAACCTCACAAAGAACAAGACACCTGAACATGACACTCCCTCAAGGATGGCTAGAACTAAAAGAAGACAAGTTGGACCTCCCAAAGCCTGGAGCAAAGTAGTCACCAAGAAGAGAAAGCCTGAATCTGGTACTGAACCAGAGACTGAGTCTGATGTTGCTGAAGATGTCACTGACATCCAAAACAAGAAGAAACCCTCCAAGAGCAAACTGGCTGAAAAGGTCCCTGAAGTTCCAATTGACAACATTTCATTTCATTACCCCTCATGTGTTAATGGGTGGAAGTATGTTGTTCAGAAAAGGCTGGCAGTGGAAAGGGAGCTAGGACAGAATGCTCTTGAGAGTAAAGAAATCATGAAACTTATTAATGATGCAGGATTAATGAAAACAGTTAGTGAATTCTCTTTATGCTATGAGTTACTTGTCAAAGAATTCATAGTTAATCTCTCAGAGGAATGTGCTGACAGGAAATCTAAAGAGTTTGGCAAGGTGCATGTAAGAGGGAAGTGTGTTACTTTTACTCCAACAACAATCAATAAATATCTGGGAAGATCAGATAGAGCTCGTCCTGATGTAAATGGACTATGCCAAGTGATAATAGGCAACCAGGTACAAAGATGGCCATCCAAAAGAAAGCTAGTTGCAAGCAAATTGAGTGTCAAATATGCTATGTTGCATAAGATTGGAGCAGCAAATTGGGTGCCCACAAACCATAAATCTAGTGTGGCAACTGGTCTTGGAAGATCATCTATGTTATTGGAACCAAGGCCAAATTTGATTTTGGAACATATGTTTTTAATCAAACTATGAAGCATGCAGGCAGCTATAGCATCAAGGGCCCCATTGCATTCCCTTCACTCATATGTGGCATCATTTTGAAACAGTATCCCAACATTCTCAAAAAGAGTGATGTTGCAAGCAAACGAGAAAGCCCCTTATCATTTCATCCCAAGCTGTTTCTTGGAACTCATGTTCCTGACATTGTTGCAACATCAGCTGAGACATCCCAGTCTACATCAAAAAAAGCAGAAGTGATTGCCAAGCTAAAGGAAACATGTCAGGAGCTGGATGCGAGGAAAATAACTCTTGAACCACTAATCAAGACCCTTGAGCAAAATGACAATGCTGAGCTCACTGATGGGGACAGGAAAAACGATGGGGCAGAAGAGAGTGATAACCAGACAGCTGATTCAGAGAAAGAAAGAGAGAACAATGATGAAGATGGATCCCCTGAGGCTGAGGAGACTAGTGATGGAGAATCTGACAAAGGTAGGTCCAGTTCTGCATCTGAAGAAGAAGAATGACATGTGCTGGTAAAGTGCTGTGAAGCTCAAGCTGATTGTTGTTGAGCTGGTTCTGTGAACTGTTGTGTTGATGTTATTTTGGGCAGACCTATTTGAAAACAAGAATTGCACTGGTTGTGTGATGCTCTCTATGAGCAGTTAGTTTAATGTGTACTTCAAAATTGTTATGTTACACTTTTGATCTATGTTAATTCATTAGTTAGATATGAATTTATGGCTAAAAATGGGGAGAGAATAATATGTGATCTAACAGCAGGCGGAAGAACAAGGAGAACTGGATTGAACATATGTGCCTTTATGCATATGATATGAGACTTGCATGCTTGCAGGTGTAACCACAGGTGCAGCTGATGAAATGTGTGATAACAGCTGATAGTGCTTTTAGCAATAAAGTGATATGCATGTCTAGCCTAGATAGGAATGAATGTATGTTAGAACTAGAAGCAAAACTTGTGTGTGTACTTCAGGATGTTATCCTAAAGGTCATAACATCCAGAGCAGACTGGATGAATATGTGCAGAGAATCTTGTGCAAATCTTCAGGGGGAGTAGCATAGGTATGTGTGACTTCAGAAGGTCATTCTGAATGTCTGGGAATCCACAGGATGGATGCTTGTATCTGTGGCTGCGGGATGTGCAGGTGAAGTATTCAACTGATATAGTGCATCAATTGAGGGGGAGTAACTCTATATGTTACTTACTCAAATAGATGTGACATCTGAAGTGATAACTACCAGATGGTTAGCAGTGAAAGCTAACTAACTGTAAGGACTCACAGTGGCTTGAGCTAGGAACTAGCTGCATGATAGGACACATCATAAGTCACAGTGAGAGCTAACTAACTGTAAGGACTCATAGTGGCTTGAGCTAGGAACTAGCTGCATGACAGGACACATCATAAGTCTTCTGCTGTGTGTAAACTCTGATATGTTAACAGGGTGTTTTAGCCAAAATTTTTCCAAAGGTGGAGTTTGTAAGTGCTCTTGATTGACTGCATTTTGTGGCTAAACTTTATAGTGTGCATGTATGTCATACTGAATGTTAGGACATACTTAATGATGTGTGTGCAGGGTATGTTAACTATAAGTTAACTTAGTTAAGCTGAATGTCATACAGAATGTCATAACACTGAACGTATGACATCCTGCGGGCAAGGTGGTTTTTCTGGTATCTATAAACTAGGAAACATAATAAGTGCTCAAGCTGGATATCAGGAGACTTTCTAGAAGCCCTAGGCAAACTAGAATATCTCTGAATTAAGTGGCAAGTGTGCAGATCATTGAAAATAGGTTTGTTATGAATAAAACCTAATTGATGCACCAAGGCCCGAAAGGAAGGACAGCTGCCATAAAGATCAGAAGATGCAATCCTGAATAGCAGCTCTGGACAACAGAAGAATATAGAGTGCAGATTGCAGAGTCCTTGGAAGTGAAGAGGGCTAGTCTTCACGTGTGAATTCTGTCTAGGAATACTTGTAATCCAAGCAATTGTCTGGTGGATGATTTGCATTGGATAGGTAGAGTCTAGGATGTGTCTCACTCGAAGCTTTGAAGCAAGAGTGTGTGAGTTCCTTGATTAAAGCTGTGAAGCAAGATCAAGGTGTGTATGTAGTGTCTCTTCATATTGAATTTTGTAATTGTTTGATATCACTGTTGTGATTGAGGAAGAGTGAGTGGGTATACTCAGGTCTAGAGTGTCTCTAGGTTGAAGTGTCAATGGGTAGGGATTAAGTGAGGAGTGTAAACTAGAGTTTAACTCTGAATTGATTCTACAGATAGTGAATTTCCTCCCTGGCTTGGTAGCCCCCAGATGTAACTGTTGTTGACACTGAACTGGGTAAACAATTGCTGTGTTATTTATTGCTTTTATTATTGCTGAGTTTTAGCTGTTAATTAGCAGATGTCACAGTGGATGTTATAACCTTGGGAATAACATCCATCGTGTGCTTGCCAGAATTTTTTGAACAAAAAGAACAGTTGTTACCTGATTTACCGAGGTTGAGAATAAGTCGGGAGTTGGCTTCGACTTCGTTGTCGCCCTACCGACACACCCGATGATGAGAGTTTTCCAAGGGTGTCAGAGTCTGAAAAAACCGATTTCAATACTTCTAACCTTAACATTATTTTCTCCATTGTCGATTTTTCTTTGCAGATTCGGGAAAGATAAAGTCGAGGGATCGGACGAGAAGACCACTTTAGGATAACTAGTAATTTAAGAGTTTATTTGTAAATTATTATTTTTCAATATTGTAACTATTGAGATATTGTAATAAATAAAAAAATTGAAATGAATGAATTCCAATTATTTTTCCAATTGCATTTCTCCATTTCAATTTCTGCTTCCAAACTCCGAATAAACTCCTCCAATAAAACTTAAAAGCATAACTCCTTTAATTGAAATTTATCCAACCAAATTTCTCCAGATACCCTAACCGATAAAACTCGCCTGATTTAGTCTATTAGATTAAATTTACCAAATAATTTATCCGATAAAAATCACCCAATTAATTCCTCTGCTTCATTCGTCCAACTAAATCCACCTGATAAAAAACTCAACCAATTCAAAAGTCAACTGCTTGGACTATCAAGTAAATTCAGTTAACGAAAATTGTTTGGTTACTACAACATTTGACCTTTAACCGCCGAGCTTAACAAACCTCTTGCCAGTCAATTTGTATCTGATATTAATAGTGAATATAGTCTTGAACAAATAAGCAGAGAAACTCAGTTTAAACGGTAAAATGAAACTGCCTTCCGTATTGAAAATTCAAGTCACGTTTTGACTATTTAAACCGGTAACCTGAGTCGGCTTGACTAATAATCATGATCAAAACCACAAATGTTCATTATGTCTCCAACGCTCACCAAAATTCCGCTGTTTCCATAAAATTGACCGTTGACCAGTGGAAAGCAGAAAAACGTGCGTCTGTCAAAGTAAACTCCTCAAAGAAAAATCTTCGCACCGATTTAACCTGAATATACTGATATCTTAACATATTCAGCTCCAGATGACTTATGAATCAAACAACATTTATGAAAACCAACGGACGATCGAATCTCGGCTCTTGAACAAAATGTTGTGTCACGAGAAATCTGACGTCGAATCTACCGTAAAATTTTGCTAATCATCAAATAGGTCACAGAGTCTCGGAAACAGAAACCCTAATCACTTGAGGACCCCTGACGACGACTCAGCTTCATGAATTGTCGGCAGGCTGCAGATTAATGACCATTTTGCCCTTCACCCATTAAACCGTGCACAGTGTGATTTTTCCTGCAAAACCAACGGACTGAGCAAACTGGTTAGCGGTTAGTTACAATGCAATGCAAAATGAGATGGAATGCAAAATGGGCCGACCAATCTAAGGGTAAAATTTGGGGTATTACATTTGCCCCTATTTAAATAGTGTCACCGGATGATTTGAGCAATGGAGGCTCGAGAAATCATGGTGAAGGGATTTAAATACAGCTAACCAAAAATTTTGCCCTTAGATGCAGTGATATGCAATGCTATGGACAAAAAGAAATGAAATATAATGCTGACAATGCTATGAATCTAAAATGATGCGTATGATGCAAGTGATAAATGCAAGAATGTAGACGACACGACGACGCAGGGGACCGACGCAACGAGCGAGCCCGCTGCAGAATGCGACGCGCTGGGGAAACAGCCCGACACTGGGGAAATACAATGTGATGGCCAACTGGTGCGAGCACAACCAATTGTCACTTTAGAGATAAATGGTAAGGACGGGATCCTAAATGGAGATGAAACCGGAGAGACGGCCTCCACTGGGGAAACTCTAAGAGTAATTGTTCAACAGGTTCAGGCGTGACCAGCTGATACTCTAGGATAAAAAGTAAAACTGGATCTGCACGGATGTAGGATCAAGTAAATAGAATGCTAGAGCATTGAGCAAAGAATAACATCCAAGCTTCTGGAAACTTTTCCTCGTCACAGGATGAAACGGAATCTTCAGGAATCCATAGAAAATATACAGGGTAAAACCGGCTGTATGCCAAAATAAATGGACTTTAATGGGAAACACCATGATAAGCTTCTCGAGAGAGAACTGTCACTTAACATTGGAAGGGACTTATATGCCAAACTGGATAAACTCTCAAATAAAGAGACTGTTGCTTATCTAGGATAATAGATGAAATATTGATTGATAAGCTCCACTAGAGGGACTGTCGCTCATCTGATAAAATAAGCTTCCATGAGCAAGACATGATTTAGCTTCTTCTTTTGCTAAAGGATAAACTAAACTTCCTCATACTTCAAGGTCGGCACCCTGAGCATAATTCAGTTTCTTCTCTTACTAAAGGATAAACTAAACTTCCTCATACTTCAAAGTCGGCGCCCTGAGCATAATTCAGTTTCTTCTTTTACTAAGGGATAAAATGAACTTCTTCATACTTCAAGATCTGTGCTCTCCTGAATATGATTCAGCTCCTTCTTTTACTAAAGGATAAAATGAACTTCTTCATACTTCAAGATCTGTGCTCTCCTGAATATGATTCAACTCCTTCTTTTACTAAAGGATAAAATGAACTTCCTCATTCTTCAAGACCTGTGCTCTCCTGAATATGATTCAGTTCAAACCTCCCTGCACTTCAAGATGAAAAGGAAATGGAAACTAGCTTCTCGCCAGAAATGGCCATTTGCTGCTCCTCATGATGAAGATATGATAAGCTTCTCAGGCGAAAAATACTGCTTATTTGCAAGAGTAGCAAGGATAAGCTTCTCGGATGATCATTGCTTGTAGAGGTGGTAAAATGTAATGTAAACTGTAGTGAAGGTTGTAATGAAGGTTGTAATGAAGTGATAAGCTTCTTGTACAAGAACTGTCGCATACCGATTGAATGTAATAATAAGCTTCTTGTACGAGAACTATCGCATACCGTTGTTGTAATGATTGTAATGTAATGAAAGTTATAGCATGATGATAAGCTTCTCGGCAGAGAACAGTTGCATACCGATTGTTGTAAAATGTACTGATATAATGATAGGCTTCTCAGGTGAGAACTGTCGCGTACCATTGTTTGTAATGGAGTAATATCAAGATCATAGAGTGTAATGATGATAAGCTTCTCGGCTAAGAACTGTTGCTTGGCTGCTGTTGTAGATGTAGTGATAAGCTTCTCGGATGAGAACTGTCGCATATCTGCAAAGGATTGCAAAGGTTATTCTTGAAAGATAGTGAAAAATAAATGCCCATCCATGTAGGTTTGGCGACCGACAGGACCGATGTGCAATCTAGAATCGAGCTAGAAATACACTGTCAAATAAGACTCCATTGAGGAAATGAACTCGAATGGGGATTATCTTATCCTAGCGCGGAAAGATAACAGAAATAACCATCATCCACGAGGTTCGAGCTTTGTGGTGAAACTGAAAAAGAGTAGGTATTTTATGCTTAGGGCTGACGATCTACATGGAGAGAGCGGACAAACCCGGTTACTCGGCAGTAACGACAAAGGACGACAAGGATAGCAAACATGCAGATGCTGATGCTTGTGTTAATGCGTATGAAAATGAAAATGTAATGAGCATGTAATGCTCATGCTCATGCTTAGGCATATGTTGACAAAATAGACGAGAGAGGAAACGGGAGATGAAATAAACATCTCGACGGGAATACCCGGCGACCTCTACAACAATACATCTATCGAGGGATAGGAAAAGTTGATGGTAGAACCGAATCTGGCTTCAAATGTTCCAACTTCTCTGGGGAGGAACTAATCCACTTGGTAATACGGTATCATGACTTCCTTATAAGGATACGATACGACCTCACCGGAGAGTATGATGTTAGGACTTCACAGAAGGGATTGCTATCATGAATCATAATCAGCCAAGGTGAACCTTAGGATTAGAGACTTCTGGGGATAAAATAAATATCCACTTCATGGGGAAGATGAGGAGCTAGGCAGCTTCATGGAGATAGTGTAGCAACTTCCTGGGAATAACAACTCGACTTCCTGGGGAAAGGTACATCCAACTTCCCTGGGGATAAACTATATCAAACTTCCCTGAGGAGAGTTCGTCAGACTTACTGGGGAGAAATCAGTAGACATCCCTGGGGAAAGTATCTTGACTTCTTGGGAAAAATATGGCAATCTCCTGGGGAATATTCCTGAGGAAGGTAAGGCAATTTCACAAAGGAACAGATAATTCCACTGAGAATGGGTCTTCCAGAACATATATCACTTGTAGGATACCGGGGATATCTCTACAGTCTTGGGAGTCACTAGGGATAACCGTATTCCTCCAAAAGTGTGGTCAACTTAAAGTCTCGTTGGGGACTATTTCCTGAGGAAAGCATGGCAGCTTTGGTGAGGAAAAGACGGTATCACTTGGAAGAGGCTGGTATGATCTCTGTAGTCTTGAAAATTACTGGAGATTACCGGCTCGGTCCAGAATGTTGTCAGCTTAAAGTCTCACTGGGGACTGATTTAAGGCAATGGTTTAGATGTACTTCTGCAACAATGAGATTTATTGGGGAATGAAGACCGCCGAGAGTAAAATCTATTGGGCGCCTGAAGAACGTTATGAAATGAAGCTAAATTTGATCTCAATGGACTTTGTAGTAGTTGCCATTTTGAAAAATATCATGCCCCAGAGTACCTGCTTTGTGAGAAAGTCATCTCGAGAGGATTTTACAGAGAACATAGAGTTTGATTGCGCCACTGTTTTCAAACTCTTGGAGAGATCTGCTAGATCTCGACGTAACTGGCACGGATCAACCGTGTAATGACTGAGTCTACAACAATAGCTCTTAAGAACGTCAGGCTTGCATCAGTAAGTGAATTGGAAACCGCCTGCCCCTGTTTAGCAGGATCTTCCAGTTCCGTTGTCGATGTTTATGTGTAAATTTCTAAGATATCAAGCAAAAATCAACACACATGAACTGCTAATCCTAAAATTGTCAATGCAACATGTATATTTATCTTGAAGCTTGTTTTGTTTTGAAAAAGATATCGCAATAGCTCATGACCGAAATCACTAGTTAGGATATGAATTTTAATTTGTAATGCCAATGTTAAATTGAGCATAGCTCGTAGGAGTCAGGAACATTATCTCGTCGAGTACGCTTTTGGAATAAACCCTACTTCAATTAGGTCTTTTAATGGTTGTATCATGGCTTGGTTCACAATTTAAGAAAGAAAGGATAAAGGCTCAAAGTTTGATTGTACCCACCCCTTCTTCGTGATGTTCTCCAATCCTAATTCAGTTAACCGGATACAAGCACTCCTATCTCAAGCGGATTTGATATGGTCGAGAACTCATTAAGGCTTTGGACAATGGCAGTCACTCACCTATTTATTTTTGGTGTTTGATCACACAAATTTGTTTTTTATTGGGGATTCTTTATTGAAATCCTTTATTATTCTCTTATTCCCTAACTTTTGCCTGGACGGCGTTTTTTGGATTTGACGTTGGAGTCCAGCGGGATGCCCCAGTTTTGCCTAAGTCTCCTTCATAGGTTTTGACTTAGCGGGTTATATGTTTTTGAACGAGTCGTGTGACTCTTTTGAAGGCTTGTGACTGCCCTACTCCTCAAGTAGTCGAGGGATAGTCATTGTATTTTTGACTTCTTACGATGCTAAGGATAGATCCTTGAAGGTTCACTCCTCATTTTTGAAAGTCTAAGCGCTTAACTGAAAAACTACCCCGCTCCAAGTTAAAATGAGGGTTTTTTATTTAGAAAAGAAAAAACTTCTACTTCAAGGCTCAAAGGGGTTAACAAGGGATTATCATCCTTATATCTCCAGTGTTTAGGATTTGAAAAAATGCCTTACATCATCAACGGGTTTCAATCGAAAGCATACGACAAGAGATTTGACGTTTTTGGTTCCTCATCCTCCCCCAAATTCTCTATCAAAGCAAGAGATCGGGTAAAGTTGGCATTATAAGATTATGAAAAATAATTTTGTGAGTGGAACAAATGGATTTCTCCGAGACAAACATTATGCATTAATTATTCAAAATAAACAAGTTCATACATGCTAATTATGCTCAAACAAAGAAATAAAGTACAACCGAATGAACTGTCTGACGAGTTTATGGAGTCTTCATATTCAAGACTGGCCTGGTAGTATTGGTTTCCTCTGGCGAAGCCTCACTGGAACATGGAGTGTGGATACGCTCACTGCGAGTCGTCTTGCTTGCCCCAGCTGTGTCTGCCACTACTTCGTTATCAGTATTCAAGTCTTCCTTTGGGATAACTTTCCCGGATTCTTGGTTAATGACGGTCACGTCGTCTTGAGGAATACTGAAGTGAAATGGACTAGGCTTTTGAGAAATTATTGGCTTTGGCTGGCTCACTGTAGGAGTAACATGCTTAGATATGTTGGAAACAGGCTTTGCAGAGCTTGATCTTGGCAAATGGAAAATCTGGAGAGGAGTTCTGATCGTCGGCAAAGGATCATCAAAAGACAAAATCTTCTCTTCTAACAAATCTCTGACAATGTACCTGAGAGCATAACAACCTTCCAAATCATGGCCGAGCGCACCCTCATGAAATAAACAATGAGCGGCAGTGTTGTGGTTGGCAAGAAAAGGATTGGGAGGTGGACCCAAAGCTCGGGTAGTAATCAGACCTCGTTGCACCAAGAAAGGATACAACTTGGTAAAAGTCATCGGAATCTAAGGACAAGGCTTGTACTGTCTCTTATTCGGACCATTCTGACATGGCGCCTGATTCTTAGGCTGTTGATAAGCAGGAGCGTTGGGCGCTTGTTGATAGTTGACAGGAGCTTGTGTAGACTGATAAATAAGAGGTTGTTGATATACCGGATGCTGATAGACCGGAGCCAGTTGCATAGGATGACGTGTAGGAAACTACTGATTGGAAGGAGGTGCAACAACAGGTACATAAGGTTGTTGAGCATACTGAACCGGATAACCTTGAACAAACTTAGGCGGACATCGCCAAGGTTGATGGGTAGCCATTTTGCGGTTATACCTGCTCGAGGGACTCCTCGGGCGCATAGGTCCTTTATGATGGTCAAAGCTTGGAGTTTTGAACTCCGGAGGACCAACTTGCTGAATTGGTTGAGCAATAGTAGGATGCACCAAACTGGGTTGAAGACCATGAGGAGGTATGTTCTCACCAGTAACAGCTGATTGAGGACCTACAACAGTATTGGTAGTATTAGAAACAATAGGAGGCTGGGTGTCCATCTTTACGCTAAGAGCTTGTAGCATCTCCATAATCTGCCCCACGCTTCCTCGAAGATCTTCGAGTTCATGGCTGACACGGTCGATCTCTTGATTTTTTTCTTCCATCCTTTTTCGAGCTTGGGCTCTAGTGTTGTACTGTTGCGGAGGACCTAGGGTGACAAAACTGGAGGGCGAGAGAACCGAGAATGAGAAACCGGGAGACACATGCAATGCAAAAGTATGATGCTAAGATGCAAAATACAGATGAAATGATCTCATGGAATTCAAATGTTTACGAATATCGCGGAATACCAAAGGGATTTTATTTATTAATTTGAAAATGGATTACAAATAAATATTCTTAACAGAAAATCTTAACAAAATAGCTAAATAAAAGCTAATAATGACCCTAAGGAAGCTTCGTATTCTGCTCCTTGATTTGCTCTTCTAGTTGGGCCTTTTCGAGGATGAGCCTATCTTCAAAAGGTAGATTGAGGGTCGGAGGAAAATAAATCCTCCACTAGAACCAAGCAAGGGTACGTTGGAAAAGTCTCCATAACTGTTGGTGATTAATGTCCTTGATGTCGGATAACTTCGAACATATGGCTTTAGCAATGCCTTGTTCTTTAAGGTTCACCTCCAAGAAAGGGAAAGGAGATTCTTCCAAGTGAGGGTACTTTTCTAGGGTAGGCAAGAGCTGATACTCGGGGAATGTAAAGCAGAGGTAATCCGGATCCTAGAACTGTAATAAAGCAGAGAGAAGTCCTTTGTCTACTTGAAGTTTCAACAAAGATAACGACCTTCCATACTTATTTCTGAATCCTTCTTGATCTTGGACTAAAGCTCCTAACTTCCTTAGGTCATCCAACTTAAGACTCTTAAAAGAATATTTCAAAGTGTTTTTCCTATTGTAATCCATGGTATCCTGCAATATTCATAAATAAAGTTTGAATTCCATGAAACTTAATGCAATGCGATGCTTTATGAATGCAATGCACAAATATACACAAGTCCTAGGTTAAAGGAACATGAATGGAGTTAAGGTCTACCCATCCCTAAAAGGTATATACTATAGGCTAGCTGTACCTGCAGAACAAGGGTTCTAAAGCGGTGCCCAAAGTCATCAGTCCATCTTTCAGATATTATCAATTTGCCGACTGACTCGGTGGTTAATAATATTCTCAAGAGAACCTCTTTTGAGTGTAGCATCGCGTAACAACTATTTTGGGACTACTCCCTCATAGTCCTCGCACTACGTCCTAGATAAGGCCAAGGTGGTGTCAAGGTACTACGGTCCTCAATATCATGGACTCCTAGCCGAAAATAGTAAGGGGTTTCACGACAATACCCGTTCAACCAAACTATTTTGTGAATCGAGCGGTGATTCTCAAGTTAGCTTGGTCGAGACTCACTCCCTATAAGCCTCGTCGAATATATCACCTTCCTATAATAAGGTCACTCAAGTCCAGGTGTAGGACTTATCTTACAACAACATATACCCCGAGCAAGGTACAACAAATGTATTATATACAAGCAAGCAAATAATAAGGTGAATAATAAGAAATAAACAAAGTAGGGATAATCCTTAAAAGTTAAGCATCTCCCCAGTGAAGTCACCATTTCTGTTGCGGTGAGAATAGGATATCAAACTACTAATTAGTTTGAATCGCAAATCTTTGATTCACAACCGACTTTGATTTATCCGAAGGAAAAGGTCAAATGAAGGAAAACCTAATTTTTGCATCGTAAATAATGCGGGGAGAGACCTAGGTAAGGGGTTGGTTAAGCTTAGGGAAGGTATTAGCACCCTAAACTTCTGTAGTACTCTACAGGAACCCTTTGTTTATTGTTTACTATTTTGCTTTAATTATTTGCTTAAGGATATATATACTGATAAAACTCACCTGATTTAGTCTATCAGACTAAATTTACCAGATAATTTATCCAATCAAAATCACCCAATTAATTCCTCTGCTTCATTCGTCCAACTAAATCCACTTGCTCAAAAACTCAACCAATTCAAAAGTCAACTGCTTGGACTTATCAAGTAAATTCAGTTAACAAAAATTGTCTGGTTACTACAATGTTTGACCATTAACCGCCGAGCTCAACAAACCTCTTGCCAGTCAATTTGTATCTGATATTAATAGTGAATATAGTCTTGAACAAATAAGCAGAGAAACTAAGTTTAAACGGTAAAACAAAACTGCCTTCCGTATTGAAAATTCAAGTCACGTTTCGACTATTTAAACCGGTAACCTGAGTCGGCTTGACTAATAATCATGATCAAAACCACAAATGTTCATTATGCCTCAAACGCTCGCCAAAATTCCACTGTTTCCTTAAAATTGACCGTTGACCAGTGGAAAGTAGAAAAACATGCGTCTGTCAAAGTAAACTCCTCAAAGCAAAATCTTCGCACCGATTTAACCTGAATCCACTAATATCTTAACATATTCAGCTCCAGATGACCTATGAATCAAACAAAATTTATGAAAACCAACGGACGACCGAATCTCGGCTCTTGAACAAAATGTTGTGTCAAGAGAAATCTGATGTCGAATCTACCGTAAAATTCCGCTCATCATCAAATAGGTCACAAAATCTCAGAAACAGACACCCTAATCACCTAAGGACCCCTGATGACGATTCAGCTTCATGAATTAATGGCAGGCTGCAGATTAATGACCATTTTTCCCTTCACCCATTAAACCGTGCACAGTGTAATTTTTCCTACAAAACCAACGGACTGAGCAAATTGGTTAGCAGTTAGTTACAATGCAATGTAAAATGAGATAGAATGCGAAATGAGCCGACCAATCTAAGGGTAAAATTTGGTATTACACGAAGTCTATCAACTAATCGAAAACATGTCTCAAAACCATTGCTAATGGATAGGTGAGAGAAATCCAGCAGAGAAAACCCAAATAAAAGGTAGGATGTACGAGATCAGTAGTCTCGAAAAATTCCACGCTAAGGTAGATGCCTTAACGCAAAAGATTGACAATCTAACCATAACGCCACCAGCAACCGTAGCTGATGTAACTCCGAACTGTGAGTTATATGGAATCACTGGTCACACAGCACCAGAATGTCAATTACTGACAGGAACCCCCACAGACCAAGTGCACTGTGCTCAAGGAAATCCCTACTCGAACACCTATAACCCAGGCTGGAAAAATCATCCGAACTTTTCCTACACAAGTGATAATGCACTGTATGCACCTAACCAAGCACCTGCTGCACCACCAAGGTATCAAAAGCCAACCGTAGTTGCTCCTATGCCCCTAGAAAATCCAATCTTGAACTGATGATGGAAAAATTTATAGTTACTGAAGTTCAGACGAACAAGGATTTCTTAAATCAAAACATTCACACTAGTGAGCAGATTAAGCAGCTAACCAACAAAGTAGACGCTTTAGCCACCCATAACAAAATGCTCGAAACGCAGATATCAGAAGTGGCTCAACAACAAGCACGTGCTGCTGCACCCGCTGACACATTTTCTGGACAGCCAAAACCTAATCCAAAAGGTAATGCAAACACAGTCATATTGAGAAGTGGAAAAGAACTGGACGAAATAATCGATCATAGGAGCCAAAACCCAACCATGTATCAAAAACCTGTTAAATAGACAGAAAAGGAGTTTGAACCCAAAGAGAAGGAAGATAACGACCAAGAGGCCGTAGAAAAAGAAAAACCATATGTGCCTCCACCACCTTATAAACCATAAATTCCTTATGCTTAAAGACTAATGAACTCCAAAACTACAGGGTAATTTAAGAAATTTGTTGAACTTCTGAAACAATTGAACATCACAATTCCTTTCACAGAGGTTATCACTCAGATGCCCTCATACGCCAAATTTCTCAAAGAAATATTATCTAACAAGAAAAAGATTGAGGATAACGAAACAGTTACACTTATTGCCGAGTGTAGGGCAAAAATCCAAAACAATATGCCTCCTAAGCTGAAAGACCTAGGTAGCTTCTCCATACCCAGTGTCATTGGAAAGTTCGTCATAGACAAAGTTCTATGCGACTTAGGAGCCAGCATCAGTGTTATGCCCTTATCTATATGCAAAAAGCTAAATATGGGTTAATTAAGACCAACCAAAAGGTCTGTTCAATTAGCTGACCGATCTGTCAAATATCCCGTTGGTATACTGGAAAACGTTCCAGTGCGCATAGGTCAATTCTACATCCCAACAGATTTTATAATCATGGATATTAAAGAAGATTTAGTCATCCCGATTATCTTGGAAAGACCTTTCCTAGCCACAACCGGAGCTGTTATTGATGTAAAGAAAGGTAGGATAACATTCAAAGTGGGAGAAGAGAAAATTGAATTCATCCTCACGAAGTTCCTACAAGCACCAGCCATAGACGATATCTGCTATCTAGTTGACGCCATTGACGAATGCATAAGAGAACTAGAGAATGAAGAAACCACGTATTCAGATATAATGAGAATCCAAATCCCAGAGATTCGTGAAGATGACAATTGGTGTGCACCATACCAAGATGACAGTCTAAGCGAAAGCTTAGCACTCACTCCTAATCACATGTCGTGTCCAAAGAACCCAGCTCTAGAACTTAAAGTATTACCTAAAAATCTCAGATACGAATTCCTAGACACCGAACTCAAAAGACCAGTGATAGTCAACCCTGACTTAGGACAATTAGAAACTGAAAAACTATTAGATGTCCTAAGGAAATACCCAACTGCGTTAGGCTATAGCATCACTGATCTTAAAGGAATAAGCCCTTCTATCTGTATGCATCGAATTATGCTAGAGGAAGACTGTAAGACCTCTAGAGAACATCAGAGAAGAATCAACCCCATCTTAAGCACTGTAGTTAAAACAAAGTAAAAAAGCTACTAGATGCAAGAATTATATACCCGATCTCCGACAGCCAATGGGTTAGCCTAGTGCATTTGTCTTACCCAAGAAATGAGGCGTTACAATGGTAAACAACTCGAAAGGTGAATCGATAACACAAAGAGTTATGACCGAAAGTAGAATGTGCATCGATTATAGAACACTGAACAAAGCCACTCAAAAAGATCATTTCCCTCTACCTTTCATCGATCAAATGTTGGAGAGACTTGCCAAACATTCATATTTTTGCTATCTAGATGGTTACTCGGGATTTTTCCAAATTCCCATTCACCCTGACGACCAAGAAAAAACTACATTTACATGTCCTTCCAGAACCTTTGTGTACCGACGAATGTCGTTTGGATTATGCAATGCTCCCGCAACATTCCAGCGATGCATGATGGCAATCTTCGCAGATTTCATGGATGGCATCATGGAAGTGTTTATAGATGACTTCTCTGTATGTGTATAGAGTTTCGAAGGATGTTTGTCAAATCTATAGATGGTACTCGAAAGATGTGCGAAAGTGAATCTTGTTCTAAATTGGGAAAAACGCCATTTCATGGTCCGACAAGGAATAGTGCTAGGACACGTAATATCTGACAAGGGGATTGAGGTCGATAAAGCGAAAATAGAAATTATAAAAGATCTTCAACCTCCAAAGACCGTGTGAGAAATACGAAGCTTTCTAGGACATGCCAATTTTTACCGGTGATTCATAAAAGACTTCTCAATAATTACAAATCCTCTAACCGGTCGTTTAATGAAAGATGTGGAGTTCGTCTTCGATGAAAACTACTTGAAAGCGTTTGAAACTTTTAAAATAGCCCTTATCACCGCACCAATCATGCAACCACCAGACTAGAAACTACCATTCAAAATCATGTGTGATGCGAGCGATTATGCCGTAGGCACAGTTCTAGGACAAAGGAAAGACAAGAAACTTCATGCAATATACTACGCTAGTATAACCTTACATCCCGCCCGAATGAACTACGCCACAACGAAAAAGGAACTTCTAGCGATTGTGTTCGCTCTTGACAAATTTCATTCCTACTTAGTAGGAGCAAAAATAATCATTTACACAGACCACGCCACCATTAGGTAACTGATAAGAAAAAAGGATGCCAAGCCAAGGTTATTCAGATGGATCCTACTGTTGCAAGAGTTTGATCTAGAAATCAAAGATAAAAAAGGAACCGAGAACGTAGTGGCAAATCACTTATCTCGAATAGAAGGCATTAAACAAGAACTAGTGCCTACCAACGATGATTTCCCTTACGAGTTCGGAAACACACTAGACGCATATGAAAACTCCCTTATATATAAAGAAAGAAATAAAAGTTGGCACGATAAGCATTTAGTTCAGAAACAATTCAGTGTGGGAGACGTCGTGCTCCTGTTCAATTCAAGACTAAAACATTTTCCAGGTAAACTCAAATCTAGATGGTCTGGTCCTTTTGAGATAATGAAAGTTATTCAAAGTGGGGCCGTAGAAATTAAAGATAGAAACAATGACCCATTCATAGTGAATGGACAACGCTTAAAGCATTACAATCTAACTGAAAACAGAGACTACGCGAGTAGTCTACAACTGTTAGAGCTGCTCACTCCTCCCCATAGCTAACTTATCATCAAGCTGTCGTCAGGCTTTCGACGTTAAAAACAACGCTGAGTGGGAGGCAACCCACTTTTCTTGTCTTTTTTCTTCCTTAATTATCTTAATTATTTTCATTATTTGTTTTATGTTTTTTTATACTTTTCCTTTGCTTATTTTCAAATTTCTTTTTTCTTTCTTTCATTACTTTATATCTCCTTCTGTCTCTAAAAATTTTTTTAATGAACTTGTTCTAAATTGTTTCCAGGAATCTTTAAAGCCTTCTTACCTTCTCCTCTGACTAGTTTCTTCCGACTATTTGCCCCATCATGGATAATGTAGACTATATGCACACCATTTTTAGAAGTAGAACTCAGAGAGATAGATTCGAGGCCTTGATATAAAGAAACTTAGCTTTATCCATTTAATATGATGGACCTACCATGGATCATCTAGGTATCCATGATAATATCCTCTTCTTATTTAACCTGTTGGGGTGGGAAAAGGATGCCATTAAGACTAGATTCGTTACCCATAGAGAGCTCACATTCGAATTCCTCAGCTCCCTAGCTTACCTACATGAACATGGGTACGAATCCACTAAGGGGCTGATATGCTTTAGACTCTTTAGAACTTATTACACGTTCAACCGCAGCACGCTAGCAAACCTTTTAGGATTCCCTAGCGGACCCTTTATTTACACCACCACCAAGAGGAGGAAATGGATGTTGAGCTAGACTATTTTTGGGGAACCATTACAAGAAACTACCACCCCGAGCCGAACGTAATGCACTCTAATAAGATCCATAACCCTACCATTCGCTATTTCCACAAAATTCTGGCCCACACCCTATTTTGGAAGGAGGAAAGCATTACTTCTGTCTCTAAGGATGAGCTTTTCATTTTTTACTATGCTTCTCAGGGTAGGCTTGTTAATGTCGTTCCGTTCATGATGAAAGCCTTTGTCCAAATTAGTCAGGAACCAAATACCCCCATCATAATAGGAGGCCTTGTCACCATGATTGCTAACACAATTGGGCTTAGGTACCAGCTGAACTGAGTGATACCATTAGGCACCATTCGACAAATGAACTTACAGTTTTGTTTTAACTATCACATCATTGGAAACCTAGGACCTGCACCTTTCGAATACCTTATTGCTGACGAAGTGGTCCATCTTTTTACATTACCAAACCATGAGCGTGCAAGTGTCCATAACAGAGATAATTGGCTATATGAGTTGAATGAACCTATGGATCTCCCGTCACCTCTTGAAACACCACAAGATTATATGTATTATGAGAACATCGTATCCGATGCTAAAACTGAGCCTAAGACCCCTCCTAGTTACCATGACTTCACTGGACCCGACCCTAACCAGAATGCTGACAATATGATTAATATCCTGAAGCCCCTGGAAGAGTTCAAGACGGAAATTACAGCCGTGAAGGAAGAATTAAAGACCTTGCACCTGGACATGATAAATTTAATGGACATCACATTAGATCAATTCAACTATTTGACTCAAGAATTTGATAACTTGAAGAAGCAGAAGGACTAATATTTCATTTTATTCTTTATTACCTTTACAAAAATTTACTGTATTGTTTTATTTGGTTTTGTTTTATTTTTTGTATTTCGTTGAACACTCACAAAATTACTAATTATTAATGCTTTTTGAGTTTTAAATCAGGCCTGTTTTTCTTAAGTTTCCATTGTCTTTATTTTCTGTGCATCATTGATACCCTGAGCTGATGTTCACTATTTCTGAATTTCTACGCGAACCCCATCAGCAAATTCTGTCACAAGACAAAATTTGTGTTTGTCACGATCGTCACTTGTCTGTCACGACCGTCACGCGTCTTAGGACCGTGACGCTACTGTGATGACCATCACGATCCTTGAGTGTGCATTCTGATTTGACAGCAGACAACAGTCTCTTCCTCTTCTTTTCCACTAATTTCAGAAACCGCCCACTACCCACATTTATCTCATTTAAACTTCTCCATAACCCCATTCACCATTTCAGCTACCCATAACCCTCATCTCTATATAAATCACATTCCTTTCTCCATTATACTCATCCTACCCGTACCGTTTCTCTTGCTCCACCTCCTCTTTTTGCATGCACCATGGCAGGACACATCCGACAACTCCACGATCTCACAACCGTTAACTTCAGAGACGGAGAGAGACGCGACCAAATATGAACTAATTACATTAGTTTTTACCAGCGCTATGTCCAACCAACCTGGTACGTCAGTGTCGCATGCCTCATAGAGTTGGGAATCCTCGAAATCGTCACATGGGTTCTTCGAAATACCGGCCTATGGCAGCTTTGTACTACACCCCAACCGACGTATGAAGCATTAACAATAGAATTCATAAGCTCCTTCGCCTACATTACACCGTCAGGAGAGAACAATCAGTTAACCAGTGTTTACACCTTCCGAATGTTTGGTATAGAGTATCAATTGAACAAGAATCGAATCGCATAGATGCTCAACTTCCACAGTGGGGAGAAAGCCCACCGCCGAGTTCCTCCAGACCAATTCTTCCAAGCCGCGTTCACCTTGTGGAATCAGTTAACTGGTACCAATGCTGATAATTGGGACAGCCTAAACGCCACCTTCATTCATGACCCCACCATCAGATACTTCCACCGAACACTTGGGAACACTATCTTCGCCAGAGACAACAACTACAAGGTGAACTCCAAAGCGCTCTTTTTCCTCCACAGTGTGTTTGCTCTAGAACATGTGAATGCCGCCCCGTTCCTATTAGGGCACATTCAGGCCAACTGTGGTCGCAGCTCAAAACCCTTCTATTTCGGAGGCATCATCACATCCATTACTCTGGCTCTGGACCTTGGTGACCAACTTACCAATCTCCTATCACTGCCTCTCGTCTTTCTGAACATCGACTATTGCCGCTCCTCCGACCTCATCAAAGTTCGAGCAGACGGCAAGTACCATCCCGTGATCCGAAACCGTAGGGTTCATAGCATTGTTATTCCCTACCGGACCCGCATTGATCCCCAGAATCGAGCCAATTGGCTCCTTGATCTAGCTGCTTCTGAAGCAAATACAACCGCCCCTAATGTTGAAGATCATGCGCCCGCAGACGAGATTGAGTAAGAAATGGACCGAGCGGCTCTAGAAGAGAGCCAACCTCGACCGCTGCCGTCCTGACCTCGAGCCCACTAATGAAGAAATCCTACGAGGGATTTGGCAACAAAATCAGCTGGCCGCACAACTAGAAGCATGCCAACAAGAGCAACATCTCCAGATGATGACTCTATTGTAGCAAATACAACAAGGCCAGGTAACCCAAGGCGAGCGGCTCGACAACGTAGTTGATGAGATGAATGCCCTCACACTTCACATGCAGGACCTCCACGACTACATCCATCACACCGGCCTTCAAAATCTCGCGACACGACATGGTCGAGGACGAACCAGAGGCAGAGGCAGAGAACATGGACCTGAGTAGTTCTAGTGTTTCATTTAGTACTTTTGCATTTGTATTTTTGTTATTTCCCTACCGCAGTTATATTGAAACATTGAGGACAATGTCCGATATAGTGTGAGAGAGGTACATTATTTCCCTTTTCCATTTTCGTGTATTTTCCCTTTCAGTATTTTCAATCAAATAAAGCGAGCTTTTATATGTACTTTTCTCCATTGCACGAGTTCCCCCACTTTATTCAGCTATACGAAATTTTTTTACTTACTTCTGATCGATGCATAACTGGACACACCGAGATAAAGGCCGAGTTAGGAAATCTCAGAAAGAGTTCTAACAAGACCAATACCGTCCTGACACCTTGGACCCCCTATTTATGTGAGTCAGTTTCAATACCTATTATACCAAAGCCTTAAGTTTCAAACCAAACGTAGCCCCTAGTAGTTTATACAAGCAGTCAGCACCGTCTTAAGCACAAACCACGTAGAAAGCCGATGAAAATAAGTGACTGATACCTAATCATAATGAAATTTTTCCGAGACTATGTAGTGATATTCACTTCTGCAACCCGGAAAAACAAAAAGCAAAGTAAATAAAAAGAAATTCGTTGTCAGTTGGTTCATAGGTTCCTGGTTATGGACTCGGTAGGGCGAACTACAATTCGATCCTGCACAACTTACAGATAAGATATATTGAAGGGTACCGCACTCGTGCACCAGACCCCACACAAAAAAGGATCAAAATCACTAACTGGTTGTTCGACTACGTGCGTGTAAAGGCAAAGGGCTTAATGTGAATGCGCTTGAACGAAACTGGGTGAAATTTGTCGCAAGAAACTTTACGCCGAGCTACAGTAGAATGATTGGAACTGGCTTGCATGAAAAGGAGGCCTTTGAGCATACTTACTGCTTCGTGTCACTACCGTATACGTGTTGTTTTAATTTAATCTCTGACATCCCAACAGAACGCCTCAAAAGCATTTTGAGAAAAACGCAAAAGGGTACACCACATGTTTGCATGGATTATTATTTTTTTACGACTGTTTGCTTGAGGACAAGTAAGAATTCAAGTGTAGGGGAGTTTGATAACGCGAAAATGTACATTATAATTGTTGTGTTTTTCATCTGTTAACTGTATGGTTTCAACCCGAAAACGGATTATTCTGTGAGTTTGTTAAGTGTTTTTGCAGGTATCTCATGCTCACGCTCAAAATGAGCAAAACATAGAAAGCACACAAGAAGAAGACAAAAAAGGGGGAAAAGCCAGAAAATAGCAGGAAGACATATTTTGGGAGTGTGACGGTCGTCACAACTCCACAATGTTCGTCGTGACCATTACGAACGTCACAAGAGCAACACGGTCGTCACGTTCAACATGCGCGCCACAAGAGGGCCACAACTGTCATGAACCAAATATTCGAATAACGTCCAAAACAGAACGTGCACACGCAACAGAGAAAATCTAGGCATGACTACCCTGAGATTTCTCCCTCTCAACTCCTTAGCCTCCGACATTTCCTCATGGATCCTCAACTATAAAATGAGGACAGTTGGACCAAAGAAGGGGGTTGCATTTGATGTATCGAAGTTGTAGCAGCCCGATTTTTCATTAATTAATTATTTGCATTAATTAAGTGGGTTAATGAGAATTATTTAATTGATGGGTAATTAATTAAATGAATTATTAGATGTTGGAGAGAATTAGAAGAGAAAGACATATTAAAGAGGAGAGTGGAAAGAAAAGGAAAAGATAGAAACAAAAAGGAAAGAATAGAGAAAGAAGGAGAAAGAGGAGAAAAGAGAAGAAGAAGAGGGAAGAACTTGGAATCATCAAGAACAAATCTCAAGCTTTGGATTAATCAAGGTAAGGGTGTGAAATATCATTATCTTAACAATGTATATGAATATGTATGCTTGGGTTAGAGTATTGGATCTTTTTCTACAACTTCCATTTTAGGGCATAAATGGATTAATCGGTAGAATCTGAGTTTTTACGGTGGAAAATGAGAATAAGTGGTAGTATTTAGTCGGGATTTTGTTCGGTAAGAATCGGTTGGTTTTGGAGAGTTTGGTAGAAGTTGGACAGTAAGAAATTTGGAGTTCCCAGACATTCGCTAGAGTGTTCGCTGAGCGAGCTGGTAGCGAACGTTCGCTAAGCAAGCCAGTAGCGAGCGGTCCCAGACTTGGACATAATGCATTTTGTGGTGTTTGCGGATAGCGAAGGGGGTAGCGAAGGTTCGCTAGGCCTTCGATGAGCGAGCGAGGTAGCGAATGAAGTCAGAAGCTTCGTGGTGTGACTAATGCACCAGGTGTGTTTATGGAGTACATGAATAGAATTTTTCATCCATATTTGGACAAGTTTGTGGTTGTGTTCATTGACGAAATTCTAGTCTATTTGAAGAATAAAGAAGAGCATGTCGAGCATCTAACGGTCGTGTTATCTGTGTTAAAAGAAAAGCAGATGTATGCGAAACTTTTTAAGTGTGAGTTTTGGTTGAAGGAAGTGAGTTTCCTTGGGCATGTAATTTCAAGTAGAGGTATTGCGGTTGATCCGTCAAAAGTGGAAGCGGTATCGCAATGGGAGACTCTGAAGTCAGTTTTTGAGATTAGAAGTTTTCTTGGGTTGGCCGGTTATTATCGGAAGTTCATTGAAGGATTTTCTAAGCTATCATCGCCGTTGACGCAGTTGACTCGGAAAGGTCAAGCTTTTGTTTGGGATGCCAAGTGTGAAGGAAGTTTCCAAGAGCTTAAGAGGAGATTGACGACGACCCCTATTTTGATTTTGCCAAACTCGGAAGAACTGTTTGTTGTGTATTGTGATGCTTCTTTGATGGGTCTGGGAGGTGTGTTGATGCAAAATAACCAAGTTGTAGCTTATGCTTCGAGGCAACTCAAAGTGCATGAGAAGAATTATCCGACGCATGACTTAGAGTTGGTCGCCGTTGTATTTGTGTTGAAACTTTGGAGGCATTATTTATTTGGTTCGAGATTTGAGGTGTTTAGTGATCATAAGAGTTTGAAGTACCTCTTTGATCAGAAGGAATTGAATGCAAGACAGAGAAGATGGTTAGAATTTCTAACGGATTATGACTTTGGTTTGAATTACCATCCCGGTAAAGCGAATGTGGTAGCAGATGCGTTGAGTAGGAAATCATTGCATATGTCGATGATGATGGTGAAGGAGTTGGAATTAATTGAGCAGTTTCGTGATTTGAGTTTGGTGTGGGAAAGGACTTCTTATGGAATAAAGCTTGGTATGTTGAAACTTACTAGTGGTATTCTGGACGAGATCCGAGAAGGGCAGAAATCAGATTTGAGCTTAGTTGATCGATTGACTTTGATCAATCGAGGCCAAGGTGGTGATTTTTGGATTGATGAGAATGGTATTATGCGGTATCGTGATAGAGGTTGTATTCCTGACATTGTTGAGTTGAAGAATAATATTCTTTTGGAAGGGTATCGTAGTGGATTGAGTATTCATCCGGGTGCTACTAAGATGTATCAAGATTTGAGGAAAATATTTTGGTGGCCTCATATGAAGAAGAATATTGCAGAGTTTGTGTATTTTTGTTTGACTTGTCAGAAGTCGAAGATTGGACATCAGAACAAAACCCTATTCTGTTCCTCCTTCACCAATCCATCATCAATCCTTTCTTACTCATCCAAATCAGTATAAACAGCATCAATACATATTACCCGACTATTCTACGACATTATCACTCAGTTCCAACCGATTAAATCATCAATCTACCGATTAATCCAACTTCTGCCCTAAATAGAAAGTGATGAAAACTCTACCAAAACCCCAACCCAACATACATAACATCATGCAATGATCAAATAGAAACATTTCTCACCCTTACCTCGATTAATCAGAGCTTTGATGTTGGTTCTTGATGATTTCCACTTTTCCTCTTCTTCTCTTGTCTTTCTCTCCTTTCTTCTTCTTTCCTCTTTCTTTCCAAATGTTTTTCTATCTTTCTTTTCTTTTCTTTCTCTCTTATATATTCCTTTATTTTCCTTCCTTCCAATTTCCTTCTCAATTTTCTATTAATTCCAATTAATAAAAAATTAATTTCCAACATTAGTAAAAATCCCACTAAATCAATTAATTACTATAATTAATTATTTAATGAAATTCGGGCTGTTACAACTCTCCCCCACTTTAGGAATTTTCGTCCTCGAAAATGTTACCTGATTCAAACAGCTCTGGATAAGACTCTTTCATCCGAATCTCAAGCTCCCAAGTAACATTTCCACCAGCCGGTCCTCCCCAAGCGACCTTCACTAAAGCAATCTCTTTACCTCGAAGCTGCTTCAATTTCCGATCCTCAATCCGCATAGGTGATGTCTCAACAGTCAGGTTATCTCTCACCTGCACATCATCTATTTGGACTACATGAGACGGATCCGCAATGTATTTCCTCAACTGAGATACATGGAATACGTCGTGAAGATTAGAAAGCGACGGTGGTAAAGCCACACGATAGGCCACTTCTCCTATCCTTTGCAAAATCTGATAAGGACCAATGAAACGCGGCGACAACTTGCGTGACTTCAGTGCCCTACCAACACCTGTCATCGGAGTGACTCGAAGAAACACATGATCTCCCTTTTGAAATTCAAGTGCCTTCCTCCTCTTGTCATAATAACTCTTCTGACGACTCTGAGTAATTCTCATCTTCTCTTGAATCATTTTGATCTTATCAGAAGTCTGTTGAACTAACACGGGTCTAACAACAGAACTCTCTCCGGACTCGAACCAACACAATGGTGTCCTACACCGCCTACCATACAATGCCTCAAATGGTGCCATACCAATACTCGAATGGAAACTGTTGTTGTAGGTAAACTCAATCAAAGGCAAGTAGTTATCCCAAGCTCCTCCTTTTTCCAATACACAAGCTCTCAACAGATCTTCAAGCGACTGAATCGTCCTCTCCGTCTGACCATCAGTCTGAGGATGATACGCTGAACTCAAACGCAACTTAGTACCCAAAACACTCTGCAAGCTCTCCCAAAATCTCGAAGTAAACCTCGGATCTCTATCCGAAACAATACTTGACGGAATACCATGCAAACACACAATCCTCTCAATATACAACTTAGCCAACTTCTCCAAAGGGTAATCCATACGCATAGGAATAAAGTGAGCAGATTTAGTCAACCTATCCACGATAACCCAAATAGCCTCAAAATTACTCGGCGTCCTCGGCAAACCCGATACAAAATCCATGGAGATACTATCCCATTTCCACCCAGGAATAAACAACGGCTTCATCAAACCCGATGGCTTCTGATGCTCAATCTTTGACTTCTGGCAAGTCAAACAAGAATATACAAATTCCGCGATATCTCTCTTCATACTAGGCCACCAAAATACTTTCCTCAAATCCTGATACATCTTAGTAGCACCCGGATGAATACTCAATCCGCTACGATGTCCTTCCTCAAGGATACTCTTTTTCAGCTCAACAACATTTGGAACACAAACTCGATCCCGACATCTCATAATACCATTCTCATCAATCCGAAAATCACCACCTTGGCCTTGGTTGATTAAAGTCAACCGATCAACTAAGCTCAAATCTGATTCTTGTCCTTCTCGAATTTCGTCCAAAATGCCACTCGTAAGCTTTAACATACCCAACTTAAATCCAAAAGAAGTCCTCTCACATACCAAACTCAAATCTCGAAATTGCTCAATCAATTCCAACTCTTTCACCATCAATGCCGACATATGCAATGATTTCCGACTCAATGCATCCGCTACTACATTCGCTTTACCCGGATGGTAATTCAAGCCAAAATCATAATCCTTCAAAAGTTCAAGCCATCTTCTTTGTCTCGCATTCAATTCCTTTTGATCAAAAAGATATCTCAAACTCTTGTGGTCACTAAACACTTTAAATCTTGCGCCAAATAAATAATGCCTCCAAAGTTTCAACACGAACACAACGGCGGCCAACTCTAAGTCATGCGTCGGATAATTCTTCTCATGCACTTTGAGTTGCCTCGAAGCATAAGCCACAACTTGGTTATTCTGCATCAACACACCTCCTAAACCCATCAAAGAAGCATCACAATACACAACGAATGGTTCTTCTGGATTTGGCAGGATCAAAACAGGAGCAGTCGTCAACCTTCGCTTAAGTTCTTGAAAACTCGCTTCACACTTGGCGTCCCAAACAAAGGCTTGACCTTTCCTAGTCAACTGCGTCAACGGCAACGATAACTTAGCAAATCCTTCAATAAACTTCCGATAATAACCGGCTAAACTAAGAAAACTTCTGATCTCAAAAACTGACTTCGGAGTCTCCCATTGCGACACCGCTTCAACCTTCGACGGATCGACTGCAATACCACTACTAGAAATCACATGACCAAGGAAACTAACTTCCTTCAACCAAAATTCACACTTAGAAAGCTTCGCGAACAACTGCTTCTCTCTCAGCACAGATAACACAATCTTCAGATGCTCGGCATGCTCTCCTTCGCTCTTCGAATAAACCAAGATGTCGTCGATAAACACCACCACAAACTTATCCAAATAAGGATGGAAAATCCTATTCATGTACTCCATAAATACACCTGGTGCATTAGTCACACCAAATGGCATCACGGAATACTCATAGTGTCCATACCTCGTCCGAAAGGCCGTCTTCTGAATATCCTCAGCTTTCACACGGATCTGATGATACCCTGATCTCAAATCAATCTTGCTGAACACGCTTGCACCAACCAACTGATCCATCAGATCATCAATCCTTGGAAGTGGATACTTATTCTTAATAGTCACCTTGTTCAACTGTCTGTAATCCACACAGAGCCTCATAGAACCCTCTTTCTTCTTAACCAACAACATCGGTGCACCCCACGGCGACACACTCGGGCGAATAAACCTCTTCTCGAGCAAATCCTCAAGTTGACTCTTCAACTCTTTCAATTCCGATGCCGACATACGATAAGGAGCCATCGATATCGGACTAGTTCCAGGAATCAAATCTATCGAAAACTCCACTTCTCGCTCCGGCGGTAAATCCTTTATCTCTTCAGGGAAAACTTCCGAAAAATCTCTAACAATGGGCAGAGCATCAATCTCTTCACTTCCACCGATTCTCATAGTTGCCATAAGCATAAATACCTTAGCCCTATCTTGTACCGATTCCTTCACTTGTTTCCTCGTCATAAACAATTCCCTTTCAACATCCGAGTCGGGAAAAATAACCGTTTTGTCAAAACAGTTAATATACACACGATTGAATTTTAACCAATTCATTCCAAGAATGACATCCAGTTGATCCAAATGAAGACACACTAAATCGATCCCAAAATCTCTACTGAAAATACTCAACGGGCAATTCAAGCAAACATACGGTGTAGTTACCGAACCCATAGCAGGAGTATCAATAACCATACCGCCACCAATCACTGACAACTCAAGATTTAACCTTCTAACACAATCTAAAGAAATAAAAGAATGCGTAGCTCCGGTATCAATTATAGCGATCAAAGGTGTACCATTAATGAAGCACGTACCTCGGATCAATCGATCGTCGCTAGCAGTCTCAGATCCAGATAGAGCGAACACTTTCCCGCTCCCTTGATTCTTCTTCGGCTTATCGCACTTGGTACTGATGTGCCCTCGCTCACCACAGTTATAGCAAGTAACACCCGCACTGCTTCTACACTCTAGAGCCTTGTGGCCTGGCTTGCCACACTTAAAACACCTTTGTTCAACACTTTTGCACTCCGGAGCATGATGCCCCGCTTCACCACAAGTGTAACACCTGACCTGGGTAGAAACTCCCCCACTTGACTTCTTGCCAAAACCAACCTTTTGTTTCCCCTTATCGGCAGGAGTTACGTAAGGTTTTCCTCTGAATTGTCCTTTTCCTTTCTTATCACTTAGGCTCTTGTAGTGGCTAGACCTAGCCCTACTGTCTTCGTCATAAATTCTGCTCTTGTTAACCAACTCAGAAAACCGTCTGATCTCCTGGTACCCAATAGCTTGTCTAATCTCGAGTCTCAAACCGTTCACAAACTTGAGGCACTTAGACCTCTCAGCATTACCAGTATTATAGTGAGGACAAAATTTGATCAACTCCTCAAATTTCGCCGCATACTCAGCAACCGTCGAATTACCTTGCTTCAACTCAAGAAATTCGATCTCTTTCTTCCCCCGCACATCCTCTGGAAAGTACTTCTCCAGAAAAGTTTCTCTAAACAAATCCCACGTAATCACAATATCATCTTCCTCAAATCTTTGGCGAGTATTACCGCACCAATCTTCAGCTTCTTCTTCGAGCATATGAGTCCCAAACTGCACCTTCTGTGCATCCGAGCAATTCATAACTCGAAAAATCTTTTCCACAGCTTTCAACCAAATTTGTGCCTTGTCCGGTTCATGAGTTCCCTTGAAGACCGAAGGGTTATTCTTTTGGAATTTCCCCAAAGCACGGAATCCATCATCAGCATGATTCCCCACATTCACATTGGCCGGAGGATTCTGCCCAATTGCCCCCGCCAATCTCGTCAATGCCTCCGCAATCGCTTCGTCGTTCCTTCCTGCAACCATCTTACTAATTCCAGCAACAGAACCACGTAAGAACAACCAATATTGATAATGCAACACACGCATATCAATAACACACAGGAAGAAAACACTCTAACAACTTGGCCGGACGGACCGACCTGCTCTAATACCACTATTGTAACACCCCCTTCTATACCCCAAATAAATGCATATAAAACATTTAAGCATATACAATTTCATCAGAGTAAAATTTTTAGAATAAGGTATAAAAGAAGAATGTCACAACTTCACCAACAAAACACTTTAACATTTTTGCTCCATAAAATATGTAACATTTTCGTAGTTTTAGAAATCACATTTCAACATTTAATTTAAGCGGAAGATAACATCATTTATTCAGTTCCAAAATATTAATTCAAATGCACATAAGTCATCCAGGTTAATACATCATATCAGTTAGATTTACAAGACCACATAAGCTGATACATCGCAATGTATCACAAAAGAATGGCTATACTAGTCTAACTACCCGGTGTTACATATCAGAGCAGCAGACTCAAAAGAATGAAGACTAATCTTCACAAAGGACTCCAGCATCCTAATCTGCAATGCCTCATAGAGCATTATAAAACAGCAGAAGGGTGAGAAATATAACCATAATAATCAAAGCATAAGATTATATATATATATATATATATATATATATATATAGGTAATCAATACAAGTTCCACTCCGTATTTCTCAACATAATTCAATTCCTTAGTTATACATATATTTGCCACACATATAATAACAACACGAATATTTGGAAAGCATTTCCACATCATGCATACTCCCACAATTTCACAATCTCATCATTCACACATAAGCATCACTTCATGCATATGTCATATATTAATGTGACTCAACAACTCAATGCAACTCATGCAATGCGGTACCGACTTTCGTTATCTTTTTTTCGGTTTTTACATTAAACCGGGTCCACACTTCTAGACCGATAACCCGTTATCTTTTTTCGGTTTTTACATTAAACCGGGTCCACACTTCTAGACCGATAACCACAAAGGCCCGTCCTCTAAGCCTTCAAACCCACACTTCTAGGTTTGGGACAAGCCACTAGTTTCCACGAAACTAACAGACATTGCCTCTTGACTAAATGATGCATGTACAATCAACCACAACAAATGCACTTAAGACCGACATCTTAATCTCATGCATTCGAATAATTCACCCCTTCGAGAATTTCATCATGATTGCACATACAACATATATCAAACATTTATCAATGTATTCATTTCACACATCATCATCATACTCAACAACAATGCACACATATCACATATGTTCCCATGCATTTACACAACAATCGCATATAAATATGCACTCGCGATTCATTAGACAATACACATACATTCATCATTGTATTCACATGTATCTCTAATCATCATAACAATCAAGGTATTCACATCGCAATACCAATCATACAATTATAAGTTATGCACACATATTCAAAATGTTCTCATGCATACTCATTACATAATTGTATACACATCAAGCATTCGCAAATTCATTAAATAATA
Source organism: Lathyrus sativus (assembly GCA_963859935.3). NCBI lineage: Eukaryota > Viridiplantae > Streptophyta > Magnoliopsida > Fabales > Fabaceae > Lathyrus > Lathyrus sativus. The sequence goes on from OZ012736.1 coordinate 311,314,286, forward strand.
CACACATAATCACTTATTATGTTCATATGTATTTATACTTGATGCCATTAACCTTTGAATCACAATTCTAGGATTCACGCCCGTAGGCTACCCACAGCACACATTATCACAATAGGTCGCATCTATATTCATATCATAGAGGTATTAACCTATGTGAATCAATCAAACAATCACCACATGATCAACACAGCAAAAGAAAAATGTTGTCACATTCGCCTTCATTCGCCTGGCGAACCCTCGCAGCGAACCTTTGCCTGGCCTTCGCCTGGCGAACTCCCTCAGCGAACACTCGCTAGGCTTCGCCTGGCGAGACTTCCCAGCGAGCCCAAGTCAGTAGCTACTCACTTCATTCGCCACCATTCGCCAGCACCTTCGCTGGGCAAACCTTCGCTATCCACCTTCGCTTGGCGAACTCGCCAGCGAAGTCCACTGGGACTTAACCATAATTACTCGCCAGCATTCGCTAGGCTTCGCCTGGCGAAGCTTCGCCTTAGCTCGCCTGGCGAGAGTCAGCGAACCTGCGCAGAACAAAACCCTATTCTGTTCCTCCTTCACCAATCCATCATCAATCCTTTCTTACTCATCCAAATCAGTATAAACAGCATCAATACATATTACCCGACTATTCTACGACATTATCACTCAGTTCCAACCGATTAAATCATCAATCTACCGATTAATCCAACTTCTGCCCTAAATAGAAAGTGATGAAAACTCTACCAAAACCCCAACCCAACATACATAACATCATGCAATGATCAAATAGAAACATTTCTCACCCTTACCTCGATTAATCAGAGCTTTGATGTTGGTTCTTGATGATTTCCACTTTTCCTCTTCTTCTCTTCTCTTTCTCTCCTTTCTTCTTCTTTCCTCTTTCTTTCCAAATGTTTTTCTATCTTTCTTTTCTTTTCTTTCTCTCTTATATATTCCTTTATTTTCCTTCCTTCCAATTTCCTTCTCAATTTTCTATTAATTCCAATTAATAAAAAATTAATTTCCAACATTAGTAAAAATCCCACTAAATCAATTAATTACTATAATTAATTATTTAATGAAATTCGGGTTGTTACAGTTTATTCCAGAATGGAAATGGGATAGCATTTCTATGGATTTTGTGTCCGGTTTACCGAGGACGCGGAGTAATTTTGAAGCCATATGGGTTATTATGGATAGATTAACCAAATCTGCTCATTTTATTCCTATGCGCATGGTCTATCCATTGGAGAAGTTGGCGAAGTTGTACATTGAGAGGATTGTCAGTTTGCATGGTATTCCGTCTAGCATTGTGTCAGATCGAGATTCGAGGTTCACTTCAAGATTTAGGGAGAGTCTGCAGAGTGCTTTGGGTACGAAGTTGCGTTTGAGTTCAACTTATCATTCTCAGACAGATGGTCAGACGAAAAGAACGATTCAATCACTTGAAGATCTGTTGAGAGCTTGCGTATTGGAGAAGGGAGGAGCTTGGGATGGCTACTTGCCTTTGATTGAGTTTACTTACAATAATAGTTTTCATTCGAGCATCGGTATGGCACCTTTTGAGGCCTTGTATAGTAGACGTTGCAGGACACCGTTATGTTGGTATGAGTCGGGAGAGAGTTCGGTAGTTGGACCCGAGTTAGTTCAAGATACTACCGACAAGATTAAGATGATCTAAGAGAAGATGAGGATTTCCCAGAGTCGTCAGAAGAGTTATCATGACAAGAGAAGGAAAGCAATCGAATTTCAAGAGGGAGATCATGTGTTTCTTCGAGTCACTCTTATGACTGGTGTTGGTAGGGCATTGAAGTCGTGTAAGTTGACGTCGTGTTTCATTGGTCCTTTTCAGATTTTGCAGAGGATAGGAGAGGCGGCCTATCGTGTTGCTTTGCCGCCATCTCTTGCTAATCTTCATGATGTGTTCCATGTATCTCAATTGAGGAAATACATTCCGGATCCGTCTCATGTAGTCCAAGTAGATGATGTACAGGTGAGCGATAACCTGACTGTGGAGACATCACCTATGCGGATAGAGAATCGGAAGTCGAAGCAGCTTTGAGGCAAAGAGATTGCTTTGGTGAAGTTCGCTTGGGGAGGACCGGCTGGGGGGAATGTAACGTGGGAGCTGGAGAGCCAGATGAAGAAATCTTTTCCAGAGTTGTTCGAATCAGGTAAAATTTTCGAGGACGAAAATTCCTAAAGTGGGGGAGAGTTATAACAACCCGATTTTTCATTAATTAATTATTTGCATTAATTAAGTGGATTAATGAGAATTATTTAATTGATGGGTAATTAATTAAATGAATTATTAGATGTTGGAGAGAATTAGAAGAGAAAGACATATTAAAGAGGAGAGTGGAAAGAAAAGGAAAAGATAGAAACAAAAAGGAAAGAATAGAGAAAGAAGGAGAAAGAGGAGAAAAGAGAAGAAGAAGAGGGAAGAACTTGGAATCATCAAGAACAACTCTCAAGCTTTGGATTAATCAAGGTAAGGGTGTGAAATATCATTAACTTAACAATGTATATGAATATGTATGCTTGGGTTAGAGTATTAGATGTTTTTCTACAACTTCCATTTTAGGGCATAAATAGATTAATCGGTAGAATCTTAGTTTTTACGGTGGAAAATGAGAATAAGTGGTAGCGAATCGGATTAATCGGTATAACAATGTATTACATTGTTCGGTAAGAATCGGTTGGTTTTGGAGAGTTTGGTGGGAGTTGGACAGTAAGAAATTTGGAGTTCGCAGACATTCGCTAGCGTGTTCGCTGAGCGAGCTGGTAGCGAACGTCCGCTAAGCGAGCCAGTAGCGAACGGTCCCAGACTTAGACATAATGTATATTATGGTGTTCGCTGGTAGCGAAGGGGGTAGCGAAGGTTCGCTAGGCCTTCGCTGAGCGAGCGAGGTAGCAAACGAAGTCAGAAGCTTCTGTTTGCCTTCACGAGCTTGTTCGCTGAGCGAACAAGTATTGAATACTCGCTAGGAGCTCGTTAAGCGAGTAGAGTAGCGAATGTGACAGGATGTGTTTTTCTTTAATGTTTCCATCCAAGGTCGGATTTCCGACTTAACTTTGATTATTTCCATGCCTGAGGCGTCGATTACGCCGGGATGTATTATACTATGGGTAGCCTTATGGCGTGAATCCTAGATTGTTGAATTAATTGAATTATGGTCTTTTGACAAATGTAATACATTGTTATAATTGATTTAAAAATGTATGAAGGATGCATGAGAACATATTGTGTATATGTGTGCATTGTTTGTTAATATATTGATGATGTGTACGAATATGTTGTGTGTGCAATTGTTGTGATATTTCTTGAAGAGTTGAATTACTTGAATGCATGAGATTAAGATGTCAGTATTAAGTTCATTGAATTGTTGATTGCATATGCATCATTTAGTCAAGAGGCAATGCTTGCTAGTTTCGTGGAGACTAGTGACTTGTCCCAAGCCTAGAAGAGTGGGTTTGAAAGCTTAGAGGACGGGCTTTTGGTGGTTATCGGTCTAGAAGAGTGAACCCGGTTTAATGTAAACCGAAAAAAGATAACAAGTGCTGGTACCACGTGGCATAAGTTGCATTGAGTCGTATTGAGTCACATAGCATGAATGCCAACATTATATGAAATGTGGTTTCGTGTGGACTATGTATATGAGTTAGAATGGATTGTGGTGAGAAATGTAATGTACGTATGCTTTATGTTATGTATGTATATATAATTATATGCATTGATTATTGTGATAATATTTCTCACCCTTCTGCTATTTTATAATGCTCTATAAGGCATTACAGATTAGGATTGTTGGAGGTTTTCTTTTGGTGAAGTATAGCTTCATTCTTTTGAGTCGGTTGCTCTGATATGTAACATCGGGTAGCTAGGCTTGTAGAGTATTCTTTTGTGATGCATTGTATATGTATCAGCTGATGATGTTTGTAAAATATGAATGATACTATGAACAAATTGATGATGCGTACTTCTATTATATCATGTCTTAAGTAATTCAATGTTCTAGTCTTCCGCTTTAATCAAAACATTGATATGTGGACTCTAAGAGTTATGCTTTACATTTAGTTGAGATTTACCCCTTTTGTTTTATCTCTTTATGAACATTATTGTTTATGTTGTCGTTTCGTGAATAATGTGATGCGCCTCTTTTATACCTTATTATAAACATACTCTGATGAATTTTGTATACGTGATTAAGTGTTTAATTGCATTATTTTGGGGGTATAGAAGGGGGTGTTACAGAAGTGCTACCGAAATTTCTACTTAAGCCAATTTTATATTCTTGCATTATTTCCTTTTCGTTTCCCTTTTATTCATAGTACTGCTGTATTCATCCTGTACCTTTATTTCTCGCCAAAGTAGAATCCTGCCGACATTGTGGAGGACTACTCAAGGATTCGAGATCAGTATGATATGCAGGTTTTTATAAATTGAATTATTATTTTATTTCTGTTAGAATGCATGTTATATTGTTTTGCTGCCATTGTTTATTTACGTTTGCATTAAGTATCATGTCTAGCCAAACCGCTATTTTTGGTATGTAATCGAGTTAGTAGGATAGGATTCGATATTACCCGGTGCGCCTCACCTTTTTACAAATAATTTTCTGGTCGTGGTTTTTAATCTAATTTTCTAAATAAATCTTTGTCATGACAGTGAGAAGCTATTTACAATAATTTTGCCATGAGAGTGGAAAATGTATCAAGGTTCGAGATGGCACGTGAAAGCGTGGGGTTTGAACCGGATAGTAAAAACTAGGCATTAATTTTAAACACAGCAAAAGCACTTTAAAAGAAATCAGAATTTATTTATTTTCAAAAAGTAATTTTAACCCCGAATGGGACAGCGAGAGCGTACATTCCGCCTTAGAATTATGACCAGAGTTAACAACCATCGTGAGACAAAGGTCTTTAAACGAGTATTTTCTCCTAAAAACTATTTGCAAAAACTGAAAAGCACTAGTGACCTGTCGAATCCCCGAAAACCAAAGCATTACATACCGATATCCTTTATTAGTATTTTTTAAAACTTATAATTTTTTTCCTTTACTAGCCTTTAATTTTGCATTTGCTTTCTTAAAAACATCTTCCACCTTAGCTAAACATAGTAACACCCAATAACACTAGTTTGATTACGAGTCATTGTGGGATCGATATCTTTATTACTATGCAATAGACTGTGCACTTGCAGTTAGACTCAGAAAGTCGCGATCAAGTTTTGGGCGTTGTTGTCGGGGACCCGTTTCGTCAATAATGTAGTCTTCTGTTACGCAGTATAGACTAAGGTAACTATTTTATTTCCCTTTTCTCGTTCCTCAATTGTATGCCAAGTACTCGCTCACAAAGCGACGTCTTACAACCAACAATCTTCGAACTAGAGCGCTTCTTACATCTAAGAAGGCGCATAATAGAATATCAACGAAGACATAATATTCCTGATCTTCTCGCTCATACTCCTGATCCTGTTGAAGAATTGAAAATGGCCGAAGGACCTCAGAACAGACCTCTGAAGTACTATGGTACCCCATCTCAACAAGAGCCTCATAGTAGCATTGCTGCCCCTGCGATCAATCGAAATAACTTCAAATTAAAACCGTCATTGCTGTCAGCCATACATCAACACCAATTCTCGGGAAGTGGAACAGACGATCCAAATGAAAACTTAACGAAGTTCGTGCAGTATGCAGATACGGTGAAGGCTAATGGAGTAACTCCAGACGCGATAAGATTACGTCTCTTTCCTTTCTCTCTTAGAGATAAAGCTTGGGCTTGGTTGCTACGTGGGAAGAGCTGAAGAACGTCTTCTTAGCACGATACTTTCCGCCAAGCAAAACTGCTATGCTAAGAGCTCAAATCAAAGGATTTCGACAGAGATACTTCGAATCTCTCTACGAAGCATGGGAAAGATTCAATGATACAATGATAGCATGTCCACACCAAGGTCTCGAAGACTGGGTGACTATGCATACCTTCTACAATGGGCTTCTATACAATACCAGATTAACAGTAGGCGCTGCCACAGGTGGTGCACTTATGGATAAGCCATATGACGAAGCCTATCAACTAATGGAAAGCATGTCTCAAAACCATTCCCAATGGGGAGGTGAGAAAACTCCAGCAGAGAAAACCCAAACAAAAGGTGGGATGTACGAGATCAGTAGTCTCGAAAAAGTCCATGCTAAGGTAGATTCCTTGACGCAAAAGATTGGTAATCTAACCATAACGCCACCAGCAACCGTAGCTGCTGTAACTCCGAACTGCGATTTATATGGAATCACTGGTCACGCTGCACCCGAATGTCAATTACTGACAGGAACCCCCACAGACCAAGTGAACTGTGCTCAAGGAAATCCCTACTCGAACACCTATAACCCAGGCTGGAAAAATCATCCGAACTTTTCCTACAAAAGTGATAACGCACTGTATGCACCTAACCAAACACCTGTTGCACCACCAGGGTATCAAAAGCCAGCCGTAGTTGCTCCTAATGCCCCTAGAAAATCCAATCTTGAACTGATGATTGAAAAGTTCATAGTTACTCAAGTTCAGACGAACAAGGAATTCCTAAATCAAAACATTCACACTAGTGAGCAGATTAAGCAGCTAACCAACAAAGTAGACGCTTTAGCCACCCATAACAAAATGCTCGAAACATAGATATCACAAGTGGCTCAACAACAAGCACCTGTTGCTGCACCCGCTGGCACATTTTATGGACAGCCAGAACCTAATCCAAAAGGTAATGCAAACACAGTCATATTGAGAAGTGGAAAAGAACTGGACGAACTGATCGATCCTAGGAGCCAAAACCCAACCATGTATCAAAAACCTGTTAAAAAGACAGAAAAGGAGTTTGAACCCAAAGAGAAGGAAGATAACGACCAAGAGGCCGTAGAAAAAGAAAAACCTTATGTGCCTCCACCACCTTATAAACCATAAATTCCTTATCCTTAAAGACTAATGAACTCCAAAACTACAGGGCAATTTAAGAAATTTGTTGAACTTATGAAACAAATGAACATCACAATTCCTTTCACAGAAGCTATCACTCAGACGCCCTCATACGCCAAATTTCTCAACGAAATCTTGTCTAACAAGAAAAAGATCGAGGATAATGAAACAGTTACACTTACTGCCGAGTGTAGCGCGATAATCCAAAACAATATGCCTCCTAAGCTGAAAGACCTAGGTAGCTTCTCCATGCACTGTGTCATTGGAAAGTTCGTCATAGATAAATCTTTATGCAACTTAGGAGCCAGCATCAGTGTTATGCCCTTATCTATTGTTGCACCCCAAAATTTGGCCAACACTTCTTTACCTACCTTGTGGTTCATTTCATTCACATTAGCATTATCACTTGCATTTCATTGACATGTATGCAAGAGATCAAGAGGTATGAGTACCAATCAAGACTTTGAAGATAGCCAAGAAGGTTATTCAAGTGTTCAAGGGTTGATATCTTTGTCAGAAAAGTTAAGAGATCCTCAGAGAGATTGGTTGAAACCAGGGTTGTGTGCCTCCTAACTTGAGAGTTGTGGGAGCTCCTCAGATGATTCTGAAGCTATGAGGATTGACTTAAAGCTTTGAGAGAGATTATGAGATGTCTTGAAAGCCATAATGAAGCCTAGAGAGGTCATTGTGCAAGAATAAGAAGACTCAGACATGAGTGGTGCAGTTAGGGTTTGACTGGGTCAACCCTAGGTCAACTGATGATTTGGAGAGGGTTGAGACCTAATCCAAGAGCCATGTGATCATGTATTGATGCATTGAGATGCTATAAGGATGATTCCAAGGTCAACTCATCATGATTGAGGAGTTTGAGAAGTTTCATGCTAGGGTTTCTAAGGCTCGATGTAACACCCCCTTCTATACCCCAAATAAATGCATATAAAACACTTAGGCATATACAGATTCATCAGAGTAAAAGTTTTAGAATAAGGTATAAAAGAAGAATGTCACAACTTGACCAATAAAACACTTTCACTATTTTCTCCATAAAACATGTAACATTTTCAATTTAAGCGGAAGATAACATCATTTGATCAGTTCCAAAATATTAATTCAAATGCACATAAGTCATCCAGATTAAGTGCATCATATCAGTTAGATTACAAAACCACATCAGCTGATACATTGCAATGTATCACAAAAGGATGACTATACTAGTCTAACTACCCGGTGTTACATATCAGAGCAACAGACTCAAAAGAATGAAGACTAATCTTCACAAAAGGACTCCAGCATCCTAATCTGCAATGCCTCGTAGAGCATTATAAAACAGCAGAAGGGTGAGAAATATAACCATAATAATCAAGGCATAAGATTACGTATATATAGGTATCATATAACACATATTCATATTTCTCACCACACTTCATTCTCATAATCATAAATCATATTTTGTTCACATATATCAACATTATGAACATTCACAAGCACATCCCTTCATGCTTAATTTCACAATCATTCACGAGCATACTTGTACAACAACAATATTATGCAATGTGACTCAACATATTCAATGCAACTCAATGCTATGCGGTACCGACTCTCGTTATCTTTTTTTCGGTTTTCACTCTAAACCGGGTCCACCCTTCTAGACCGATAACTTGTTATCATTTTTCGGTTTTTACTTTAAACCGGGTCCACCCTTCTAGACCGATAACAACCAAGCCCGTCCCCTAGGCTTCAAACCCACCCTTCTAGGTTTGGGACAAGCCACTAGTTTCCACGAAACTAACAGACAGTGCCTCTTGACTGAATGATGCATGTACAATCAACCAATCACAATAAATGCACTTAAGACCATTCTCGCGTCTTAATCCCATGCATTCGAATAATTCACCCCTTCGAGAATTTCATCATGATTGCACATACAACATATATCAACATTTATCAATGTATTCATTTCACACATCATCATATTCAACAACAATGCACACATATCACATATGTTCCCATGCATTCACACAACAATCGCATACATATATGCACTCGCAATTCATTAGACGATACACATACATTTCTCATTGTATTCCCATGTATCTCTAATTATCACACAATCAAGGTATTCTCATTACAATACCAATCATACAATTATAAGTTATGCACACATATTCAAAATGTTCTCATGCATACTCATTACATAATTGTACACAACAATCAAACATTCGCAACTCTAGGATTCACGCTCGAAGGCTACCCACAGCACATGTTACCATAATAGTTCACATACTCATTCATAACATAGAAGTACAAACATATGCGAATCAACCAAACAATCACCATTTGGATAACACAGCAAAGAAAATATACTGTCACATTCGCCTTCGTTCGCCTGGCGAACCCTCGCAGCGAACCTTCGCCTGGCCTTCGCCTGGCGAACTCTCTCAGCGAACACTCGCTAGGCTTCGCCTGGCGAGACTTCCCAGCGAGCCCAAGTCAGTAGCTACTGACTTCATTCGCCGCCATTCGCCAGCACCTTCGCTGGGCGAACCTTCGCTATCCAACTTCGCCTGGCGAACCCGCCAGCGAAGTCCACTGGGACTTAAATATAATTATTCGCCAACATTCGCTAGGCTTCGCCTGGCGAGAGCCAGCGAACCTGCGCAGAACAGAACCCTATTCTGTCTTCTCCTTCACCAATCCATCATCAACCTTCTCTCACACACCCAAATCAGTACAAATAGCATCAATACATGTTATCCGACTATTCTACGGCATTATTGCTCAATTTCAACCGATTAAATCATCAGTCTACCGATTATTCCAACTTTTTCCCTAAATGAAAAAGGATGGAAACTACACCAAAACCCCAACCCAACATACATAACATCATGCAATGATCAAATAGAAACATTTCTCACCCTTACCTCGATTAATCGGAGCTTTGATGTTGGTTCTTGATGATTTCCACTTTTCCTCTTCTTCTCTTCTCTTTCTCTCCTTTCTTCTTCTTTCCTCTTTCTTTCCAAATGTTTTCTATCTTTCTTTTCTTTTCTTTCTCTCTTATATATTTCCTTCATTTTCCTTCCTCTCCAATTCCTTCTCAATTCTCTATCCATACCAATTAATAAAAATTAATTCCAACATTAATAAAAATCCCACTAAATCAATTAATTACTATAATTAATTATTTAATGAAATTTGGGCTGTTACACTCGACAGTGTAAAATCCCCAACATGAATGTTGTAGAGCTTATTCTTAGCTTTAATTTGAGTACTAGAAGTCCTTGATAGTATTTGTAGAGCTCAAGTTATGACTTTGACAAGTTACAGGTCATCTGAGGTATGTGAATCTGGGGCCTTGAAAGTCACCCAACTTGCATCCAATTTTTGCCCAAGAAGGATGATTCCTATGAACGTTTGGTCTACATGAATGTTGTTCCTCATCTTCTTAGCTTTCTATAGAGTACTAGAAGTCCTTGATAGGATTTGTAGAACTCAAGGTATGGGTTTGACAAGTCAAGGGCATTTTGGTCATTTGGAGATTATAGGTCATTTCAAGCATAAGGCCATAATTCCTATTTCCAAGCTTCAAATGGAACAATCTTCAACATCAAACTTGCTTAAAATGATGTTTCAAGGCTAATAAGGAGGTCATGAGATGTTGAAAAGGCTTGTAGCTCAAAATGGTAAAAATGACCTAAAATGGAGGCATAAGTTAAATAAGTCAAAGTTGGAAATTGAAATTTCCAAGCTATACATCCAAACCATGGCATGTAATAGGTCATTTTGACTCTAAAAAGCATTTTAAAAACAATGGTTCAGCCACATTTTTTATTTGAAGTTTAGATCATGGACTTGCTTTGGAAAATGGTTGCTTGCATATTAAGGTACAAATGCAAAACACAAGGAAAGGCAATGTACAAGCTAGCTATGTATCTTAACACCTCATATATCTCATCTAAGGAGATTTTCAAGTCAGAACAAGTTGCTGCAAGAGGTATAGCATGAGATGGCATGTGAGATGAGATAAAATCAAAAACTCATGACATGAGAATCCCAAATTCTCATTGGATGATTCCAGAAAGTTCTGGATGGGTCTGAACCATCCTATATATGGATTAGAACTTGCTCAGATGCAAGGTTGGTGAGAGATTAGAGAGGAGAGTGAGATAGCCATTTCAATTGCTTCCATTGCAAGTTGAAATCAAATTCCACATTCCACACCATTTCCATTGCTTTTTTCAATCCTAACACCTTCCATTGATCATATTGAATGTGCGCATACCAAATTGAGGGCAAGATCATGAAGAATTGAAGAGATAGCATTTGTATTTTGGAGGTTGCAAGTCACAATCGGGTTTGGAGATTCAGGCTTTCTTGATCAAATCTTTTGCAAACAGAATCTTTATCATCAATCAAGGAAGGTTTCTGAAGAGTTTGAGAGGTTGAAGTGAAGCTTTGACCTATCTGGTGTTCAAGATTTGACAGGTTTGTAACTTTTCTTCTACACCATAATTTAAGCATAATTAGTTAGAATTGTTAGGTTATAATGGTTAGAAACAAGTAGGAGATGGATTCTGGGATGTTTGAGATCAATTGGTGAAGTTTGAGTTAGTGACACCATTTTTGTTTTGATCAAGAACACGATGTGTGATGAGATATAACATGAGTTTAATATCAAGATTTAACCAGTGTGAGGTGGTGATCATTCTGAGGTAATCAATTTCAAGAATTGTTAGAATTGAAGTTTGAGCATGGTTTTGATCTTGGATCAGGTTCAGAGATTTAGGGCATTTCAATTGATTTTAAGGCCATGGTTGTGATCAGGGTTGAATTTAGAGTGGATTAGGGTTTTGAACCATGGATTTTGGTTGAGTTTGGAGGGAATCTGAGCTAGGTATTTGAGCTCTGCAACTATGGAGCTTTCCCTCCATTTTCATGGCTGGAGGAAGAAGATAACCCCAGAGCCGTTGGATCATGCGTGGACTCATTGACTGGACCTAGATCTAAGGGCTGTGATTTGATTTCGCGTGTGAAGAGGAATTCTGAAGATACCACAAAGCGCTGTGTTTCATTTAATTTCTTGTTTGGGCTTAAGTTGATACTTGCTAATCACACCCCACTCTCATGGCCCATTGGATATTGAACTAGATTTCCTTGCTTATTGCACCGTGTATTTTTCTTTTTCTTTATGATTTTGAATTCATTTTCTGATTGAAAACTGGGCCTAGAGCATTTATTGTTTGCACCCCCATTTAGGGCCCAGTCTCATATTGAACTACATATAGTTGCTATCTGCACCAATGTTTTCATATTTTAATTTCTTTTTCTCCATTTTATTTTAATCTTTGAAAAATCATATTAAATAGAAAAATGATGATTTTTACATGGGGATTTTTTCTCCTATTTCAAATTGATGTCTAGAAAATTATGATATCAAAATATTTGTATTTCATGCATTTTAAATATTTTTTGTGTATTTTCTCTTTTAATAGCTTTTAATTCCTTTTATGTTGATGCATGGATTTGTAGAATTTTGTTTAGCTAGTTCCCTTCATATTTTTAGGCCATTCTTTTTAGGATAGTTAGATTAGGACTTCAGCTCCCTTATGGATTTATTCCATAATTTTGTACTTAATTTTTGATTAGTTTTGATTAGATGACTTTAGGTTGTATAGAATTAGGTCAATCCTTAACATATGTCCACAATAACACTAGAATTTTGGGTTTCTAGGTCAAGTTAGATATTGGGACATATAGGGTGTTAAGGGTAGGTATATAGGATCCCCTAGAAATTATATTAGATTTTAATATAATAGTATACTATTTTTAATTGATTTTTGTAGTTGATTGTTGTTTGTGTTGCCCTTGTGGGCTTGTATTTTGTTTTGCCTTGCTTTGTGGGTTTTTGCTTGGCTTGGTGGGCTTGGTATTGCTTTGAGGAGCATGGAGGAGCATAGTAGAAGACTTAAGGATTGAAGAAGAGCTTGATAGTTTGAAGACTTGTTTGTTTTGTTGTTGTTTTAGGGTTAGGAATTAAGTAGAGCTTAGACCTAGCTAATTTCTTTCTTAAACATGGATGGTATCTTTCACCTCCATTCTTCCCCATGATTCAAGGTCCTCCCATGGTATTCACCTCCCTCCTTTGGAGGGATAAGTGATGGTATCTAGGAAGTAGAACCTTTGAGGGAACCATTCTTTTGATGTTAAACCCTTATAGGTCACCTTTGGTGGTCAATAAGCAGTTTGATATCCTAGCTTATTCAGTTAAGTGATTTCTTCAGGTTTGAGTATCTTGAGAGATGTTGGGCTTGGGTGTGAAGATGAAGACTTCATTGAAGAGTATGGAAGAGGATGATTCCTTGAGCATTGCCATTGTAGTTGAGGATTGAAGAACAAGAAAGTCAAGTTGATACTTGAAGACCCAATGAAGATCCAGTAAAGACTGAATGAAGAACTGAGGTTTAAAGATTGAAGGATGAAGTTGACACTTCTAAGTGATTGATGACTACTCTGCAGCTGAAGCTTGTAAGAAGAGAAGACCAAATTGAGACTGGTAAAGCAAAGAAGAGCTGAAGCTTGAAGAACAAAGGATAAGTTGATACTTACTTTGAAACTTGGAGATCCTGAAGGAATCAAGTTGATACTTGTGGTTAAGAGTGAAGCCTGAAGGTGGAACTGATTAAGGAGCTGAAGCTTAGAGAAGAGAGAATAAGTTGAAACTTATGTTGAAGGGTTGAAACCTGGAGAAGCAAATTGATATTTGTTAAAAGTGATGGAGGTCTGAAGACTGAGTTGCTGTTAGAAGAGCTGAAGCTTGGAGTTGAGAGAGGAGTTGATCTGCTTTCTTGTCTGTTTCTTTGCCGTATTGATGTGCCTTGTTTGACTTGCTTGATGCATTAGAATAAGCCCATATCTAGACTAGGTTTAATCTAGGAGCATGATTGCACTAGAGGTGGAGTTGCTCCCTCTGCTTGTATTGTTACTGTATGGCTTTGCTTGCGGGTATTCGGTAGAGCCCCGCTCCCTTGCCCATGTGGTTTATTTTGCTTGATAGCATGATTTTATTTTATCTGTATGATTGTAGTTTACTATTTTTTGCTTGATAGCATGTTTTCTTCAGTATGATTATTGTTATTCATTCTGGCTTGAGGTTGAGATGAGCTTGTGGAGGCTGCTGCCCCACACACATTTCCTCCCTCACTTGCATTGCATGCATTTTACAGTCGTTTACTGTATTACTGTTTACTGTTTAAGCTAATGCTTTCTCTGTTTCTGTGTATCATTCACATGATCCCTTAGGACTCTCATTTCCTTTGATAAGGAAGTGATGATTAGAACTTTAGGTTGAAACCTATGCATGATAACTTCTAGGAGTTCCCTGTTTCAAACCTCAACCATAGGATGAATCCTTGGCAAGACAAAAGTAGGACTTGATAGTCTCCCCGTAGTTGAGCCTGTTCTCTTCTCATCTCAAAACAGCTTAAGATACAATAATCATGAATGATTTCTTTTGTACGTTACGAGCCTTAAGTTATCTGAGAAAGGATTGTTGGAGAGTTTCTTTTCAACAGTCTGGATGTTTAGTATGGTACCCTTTGGGTGACATGCGACACATTCACTCTCAGGTCATAGTCTCTAGTGCGATTGAAATTGCAAACACAATAAAAAACACTTCTTTCGTAAAAGACAGAAAACAAACTTCAAACCTTTTTGCCCCGTGGGCCCGTAATTCAAAGGAAAGCTTTTCTGAAGAAAAGAGTGTCGTTAAACTTCAGTGCCAACGCAAACAGGCTTTGTCACTAACTGCTGGAACTGTTGTTTAACCCTACTCGATAAAACAGACGAATCTGAATCCCCATAACGCGTAGTAGCTCGAACTACGTAAGCTCTGATCTCTCATATCTGTTGAGAGTACGTAGGCACAATACTGACGTATTGGCGAGCTACCTTCCCCATATCCCGTAGTAGGTCGAACTACGTTGACTCTGATTTCTCATTCTCTGATGGGAATACGTAGGCATAAAGTGCGACGCTTTGCCGAGTCATTTTCTTTTCTGTTTAAGCCAGCCTTGATAGGTAGATAGATAAACCAACCCGTCTAATAAATACAACAAGCGTGGATCCTGTTGAGTACGACGGACGTGAGGGGTGCTAATACCTTCCCCTTGCGTAACCGACTCCCGAACCCAGACAACAGTTGCGATGACCTTGTCTTACCCTTTTTCGTCAGGTTTTTCCGATCGTTTCCTTTCCCGCTCCGAGTGATAAATAACGAAAGGTGGCGACTCTTCTGTTCTGCCGGCACCTTATTTTCGCGGAAGCGACAACTGGCGACTCTGCTGGGGACTTGATAGTTTCCCGGGATCCAACGTCCCGTATGCGAGTCAGTTTGGGGATCCGACATCCCCTGCGAAAGTCAATCCTAGCACTTGTATGATTACTTGTTGGGTTGTGTTTATTTATCGCATTTTATTTCCCGCATTTTATTTTCAGTATGATATGATTATCTGTGCTGTTGTGGGAGGGGCATTCTGATGAGTGAGAAGCCAGACCCAGGCTTGAGTGAACATAGCATTAGTTGTGGAAATTAGTGGGCACGTGCTTGCTTTGCAGGCACTAGTGTCTCATGAAATCCACGCTCAGACGAGGTTCTCCCGGTTGGCTTCTCTTTCAACCCTTTGGGTTGAGACGGTTGCTGGTTTGGAGGATTGTCGACTCTGGGGACCGATCATTTGTGATTCAGCCGAGTGAGGCCGCTTCATGAGCTGGTGATGCCACACCTTCTAGGTATCGTATCACCCCTCTTGAATGTTTGTGACGCTGATGAACGCATAGGATGCCGAACTTGAGTCAGTTTAGGTCCATACCTGTGAGCAGGGTTGGGTTTATTGCAGGAAACTTTGACCTTCAGACCACCTGGTTTTCTTGATAGTGGATCAGTTTTGTTGGGATCAGAGGATCTTATTATCAGATGTTTGTTCTTGATAGAGCAGAGTTTCATTATCAGATGTTTGTTCTTGATAGAGCAGAGTTTTATTATCAGATGTTTGTTCTTGATAGAGCAGAGTTTTGGTCCTGTATCAGAGGTCCTTATCATCAAATGTGTGTTCTTGACAGAGCAGTTTTTGGTCCTGTATCAGAGGTCCTTACTATCAAATGTTTGTTCTTGATAGAGCAGAGTTCTGGTTATCAGTCGTTTGTTCTTGACAGAGCAGATTTATGGTCCTATGTTCTTGACAGAGCAGATTTGTGGTCCGATACCAGGGTTTTCTTCTTATCAGATCCAGTTTTTGTTCTTGATAGAGAAGGATTACGGTTTTGTTGATACAAAATCTCCACAGCACATTTGCCTTGATCTTCTGCTGCATGAGTGCATTTTACATTGTTTTGCATACGCATTTGCATTTCATTAACGTGTGTCTGTGTTGCAGGTACCGTTTTCCCCGATCCAGGATTTCTTGCCTCCTATTGTATTATTATAGGTTCTCTGAGGAAGACCGTGGCTTACAAGTTCCCTGTCCCTGATGTGGTTCGGCTGACCGGTTTGATAACTTTAGCAGATGAGTCTGTGAGGGATGAGTTCAGAAAATCTTACGGCAAGTTGCTCAGTTTGGTTCGTAAACCTTCTGAGTTCGAGTTGAATGGGTTGCACGCTCTGCTGCAGTTCTATGATCCTCCGCTGAGATGTTTCACTTTCCAGGATTTTGTTCTCGCACCCACGCTAGAGGAATATGCTGATTTGTTAGGTGTGCCTATCAAGAGGCAGATGCCTTTTGTTCATATGGATGCTGAGCCTGATCTGGCTGGTTTAGCTCCTTCACTTCATCTGGATGCCTCCGAGTTGGTATTGTCTAGTTGGAACAAGGTTCCCGGGTTCTCCTTGCAGTTTCTAGTGGGAAAGGCTCAGCAGTGCGCCAAAGACGGATGTTGGGTCGCGTTCAACGCCATCCTCGCTCTGTGCATATATGGCATCATTATGTTCCCCAATATGCCCGATTTTGTAGACTTCGACGCATTTCATATCTTCGCATCAGGGAATCCAGTCCCTACCTTGATAGGAGATGTCTACCATTCCGTCCACTACAAAAACGAGAACAGGAGGGGCAAGAATGTCTCATGCTGTGTACCCTTGCCTTATAAATGGCTTGATAGTCATTTACCCAAGAGGGGTCCTTTTGTTTCGTCTGCAGCCACAACTGAGTGGTCTGAGCGTCTGATGAGTTTATCTGCGGAGGATATTGACTGGTTCGACAGAGATAGGTTGGGTACCGAGATTATCTTCAGCTGCAGCGGGTTTCCAAACGTGCCTTTGATAGGCAGGAAAGGCTGTATAAAATACAATCCGTCTTTGCTGGTCCGACAGTTCGCGTATGCTTTGAGAGCTCCGCCGAAGGATGAAGAGGTACAGGAATCTCTGTACCTCACTGGTCTTCTAGAGGGGGATCTGTTATCCAAGCTTCAGCGCGCCTGGAATGGCATCAGTAAGAGGGGAAAACCATTGCTGGGGAGAAGCAACAATCAAGCCTACCCTCCGTATGTGACTTGGATCAGAGCCAGAGCAGATGCTATAGGGATGTCGTTTCCTCGTGACAAGCCTGAAAGCCCTCCAATGATTGAAGAGCCTACTACTGTGCCCATTCAGCAGCATAATCAGGTGTTTGCTGAGCGAGATGAATTGAAGCAGGCAAACGAAGAACTGGAGAAAGAATTGGCTCAGCTCCGAAGCGAGAGGAACGAAGCTGTTCATTCCTTCAAAAGGCAGACAGAGCTGGTGAACCGGCTGGGGACGGACCTGACTAAGTAGATAGCCGGGCGTGAACGCATGGGTCAGGACTTCAAAGCTGTCAACGACGTACTGGCTACGAAGAAGCAGCACTTGGACGAAGCGTATCGGAGGATATCCAAGTTCAACCAGCACTGGAAGGCCTCCTTAGCCACCAGGAAAGAGCGGGAGGATAAGCTGATGCTACAGATCTCCAAGCTGGAAGCTCGGGTGAAGGATAGTGAAAAGAGGTGTGTTGAAGAAACCGCTCGCAGATACGCCGCCGAAGGCCAGCTCAACAGGGCTCTCGCTAACCTGAAGGAGCGCAAACTGACGTTTGACTCTAAGAAACGGAAGTTAGAAGATTGTTTCGGCGAAGGAGCATGGGAAGGTTCGGTCGAAGGTCTTCAGTACACCATTGTGCAGAGGGAATTACTCGTCGAAGGGTTACTCACTCTGCCTGATCATCCAAAAACGAAGGAGTTGTTAGAAGAGTATCGCGCCCGTGGCCGTACCTGACTATTTGTATTCCTTTTGTTTTGATCGTTGTTGTATGTTGACCATCACCAGGCTTGTTGGCTGAGGTCACGCTGTTGATTCATCTTGTACTCGCTGATGTTGTGTACTGCCTTGATGGGCTTTCTTTATATATGAGATTGTTATTTCCATGATTGGACTCAGACTTCTTCTTATTATCAGCACTGGCACTCAGGCACTAGGATCGGGGGAGATCTCCCTAACGCACAGACACACGTTTGCATTTGCATAACGAGCATTTTGTCGTTTTTCCTAACACTTTTGTGTTTGACAGGTTATTTCAGGTTGTTTTAGGTGGTTCCAGGATTGATCAGAGACCTATTCACCGCTATCCGACTAGAGCTAATCAGACCAGGATCAAGGAGCAAGTGCAAACTGGTGTTCAGGAACTCCGCGAAAGGATGGATCGCTTCATGGAGCTCATGCAAGCGGTCGCCAATGGCCAAGATCAGCTCAGAACTTTGGTTCAACCTCTAATTTCAAGGGTTGATAGCAATGGCGTACTTCATGGTGGGACTGTGCCTACTCCTCCACCAGTTGAAACTCCACAGAATGGTGTTCCCATGACCGGGGGTAACGGCAGTGCCAACGACAATGTGATGGCCAACATCGGACTCAATACGACGGGCGTCGGTAATGGGAGTCTGAGAGCTAATGTCAATGTCGGGCTGGGCAACAGCAATGCAGGTGTCAGGAATCTGTTTGGGCCTTAGACGTGGCTAGAGGATCGTCAGGACGATGTGTTCTCTCAGAGAGGTGCTGAAGGGGAGCTGAATGCTGAAGCACGGCTTAGATTCAAGGCACTTGAAGATAAGATGAGAGATATCGAGAATCAGAATACTTTGGGCGTTCATATGTCCAAGCTGGGACTAATTGCTGATTTCAAGGTGCCCCCTAAGTTCAAGGTACCTGACTTGGAAAAGTATAAGGGCACCACTTGCCCTCGTGTCCACCTGAGATCGTACTACAGGAAAATGTCGGCTCATTCTGATGACGAGAAGTTGCTGATGCACTTCTTTCAAGACAGCCTTTCCGGGCCATCCCTCGAATGGTACATGAGTCTGGAGCCTACCAGTGTGCGCACGTGGAAGGACCTTGCTGAAGCATTTGTGCACCACTACCAATACAATAGCGACTTGGCCCCGAACCGAGTCCAGCTGCAGAATCTGTCGCAAAGGAACAATGAAGGGTTTAAGGAGTACGCCCAGCGGTGGCGTGAGTTGGCAGCTAGGGTTCAGCCGTCGATGGTTGAACGTGAGCTCGTACAGATGTTTGTAGCCACCCTCCCAGGGGTTTACTATGAGAAGTTGGTCAGCGGTATGTCTGGGACATTCTCAGATCTCATTATCACAGGCGAGCACGTCGAAAATGGGATCAAGATCGGGAAAATTCAAGGTGATTCATCCTCAGCTGGAGGCGGGAAGAAACCTTATAGTGGCAAAAGACGAGAAGGAGAAGCGAGCGTTGTGACCAACACTCGAAGGAAGGGTAAAGGTCCTCACCAGCAGGTGGCCAGTATAACTATCCCGGCAGTTCAACAGCCGCAGCAGCAGCAGCAACCGAATCAACAGGGATACAGAAAGTACCAGAATCGGGCACCTTTGGCGAACCGTCACCTCGAGACACCGCCCATGTCGTACGCGCAACTCTTGTAGACTTTGCTTCAGCTACAGTTGATCCAGAAGAGGACGCTGGCTCCCTTGACAGGGGCACCTCCGCCAGGGTACGACGCGAATGCCACTTGTGAGTTCCACTCAGGGGCACCAGGCCACACAATAGAGAACTGCAAAGCCTTCAAGCATAAGGTGCAGGACATGGTGGATGCCAAGATCATCAACTTCTCCGATAATGTGCCAAATGTCACGAAGAATCCTATGCCGAATCATAGGGGAGGCGGAGTGAACGCCATTATAGAAGAAGAGAATTTGGATTTGTTGACTGACGTCAGAGATCTGAAGACGCCGCTTAGCTTCGTTAAAGCTAAGTTGATGAAAAGAGGGTTCTTTCCAGGTTGCGGAGAGCTATGCATGGACTGTGCCACACGTTCTGATGGATGTGAACAGTTAGTAGAGGGAATTCAAAGTCTGATGACTGAAGGGATTTTACAGTTTAGCCGAAGGGCTGAAAGTGGATCAGGAGAGGTAGTCCTGAAGCAAGCCAATGAGGTCGCCACCATCACCATCCCTCGTCGGACGATAACTATTTCTGCGCCCAGACTGCCCACAATCACCATCACCCGAGCTGGGCCAATACCATTCGAAAGCACTAATGTTGTCCCGTGGCATTATGGGGCTGAAGTCTACTGCAACGGACAGAAGTTGGAGCTAGAACCGTTTGGGTCGACTGTGGAGAACCTTGCGGGAATCAGTGGTATTACTCGCAGCGGAAGAGTGTTTGCACCACCCGAGGTCGTGGCGGATAAAGCGGTCAGAGCTGATGCGGCCGATAAAGGTAAAAGTAAAGTCGTTGAAGAGATCCCGCGTGGGGCCGAAAAAGACTTGCTTGTTAAAGATGCCGAGGAGTTTATGCGGTTGATTAAAAAGAGTGACTACAAGATTGTGGACCATCTCCATCAGACGCCCTCGAAGATTTCCATCCTGAACTTATTGCTGTGTTCCGAAGCACACCGCAACGCGCTGCTGAAGGTGTTGAACGCCGCATATGTACCGCAGGAAATATCGGTAAATCAACTAGAAGAGGTCGTAGCCCACATAAATGTTGGAAATGGGCTAGGTTTCACTGACCTAGAGCTGACGCCAAAAGGGAGGAATCACAATAGCACCCTGCACATCTCGATAGAGTGTAGAGGGACGATCATGTCGCACGTGTTGGTGGACACGGGTTCGTCACTTAATGTTCTTCCGAAGAAGGCGCTAATCAAGTTGGATACTCGTGGAGTGATTTGCACACCCAGTGATCTGGTTGTGAAGGCGTTCGATGGGACTAAACGCCACGTTTTCGGGGAGGTGACCCTGCCAATCCAAGTTGGGCCGGAAACGTTCGATGCGGTCTTTTATATTATGGACATCATGCCTGCCTACAGCTGTCTCTTGGGTCGGCCGTGGATCCATGCTGCTGGCGCCGTAACCTCCACGTTGCACCAGAAACTCAAATATGCTGTCGGGGGCAGCATCGTAACCGTGTGTGGCGAGGAAGACATAATGGTGAGCCATTTGTCGTCCTTCAAGTATGTGGAGATGGATGGCGAAATCCATGGGACTCTATGCCAAGCGTTCGAAGCTGTCAAAGTGAAGGACGTAGCTCCTGTAGTCACGGAAAAGCCAGAGATGACTCTCTCCTCATTCAAGGAAGCTCGGGCCGTTGTCCAAGCCGGATCTACCCCAGGCTGGGGGCGAATTTTGGAGATACCAAACAAGCAAGACAAGTTTGGGTTGGGATATTCTCCTGGAGCTGAAGCTTCTTCTTCTTCTAGCAGTGCGTGGCGAGGTAAAGGGCCGATCCAGTTTACCAGTGGCGGAGTGATTTTCGAAAGCATCAGCGTGGTGTCTGAAGACAGCGGAGATAGCGACTGTGACCTCGACTCTTGGATCCAGCCAAGCAAGCCAGGCGAGGGCCTCAACAATTGGTCCGTCAAGGATATCATCCAGATGACAAGCAAAGAGTAATGATTTACTTTTTCCAATCATTGTACAACCCTATGTCTTACCCGGGGCATAGTGGTTTTATTGTCAGGGCCTTGTTGGATTATGTACATGCATTTTGTTAATAAATCAAAGGCGTTTTCTTCGTATTCAAATATTGCGATCTCCGTTATTCTTGTTTTATATTTGTTTTGAAAAACAATAAAATGGCAATGGGGTTTGTGCTAACCTGCATATCCTCGTTTTAAGCTTAACCCTTGTTATTGCAGGATCCACATAACAGATGACATCGACTCTGGACCTTCTACGGCTCACTTCGACTTCGATTGCCCGATCTATCAAGCTGAAGAAGAGATTGATGAGGACGAAGACCTTCCTGAAGAGTTGGCCCGCTTGTTGAAACAAGAGGAGAAAGTTATTCTGCCTCATGAAGAGGAAATCGAGATCGTGAATCTGGGTTCTGAAGAACTCGTCAGAAACGTCAGGATAGGGGCTGCACTGCAGAGTGATGTCAAGCAGAGATTAGTCGAGATGCTGAGAGAGTATAGTGACGTCTTTGCTTGGTCATACGAAGATATGCCCGGACTTGATACGGACATCGTGGTCCACCACTTGTCGTTGCGAGAAGATTGCCCTCCCGTTAAGCAGAAGCTTAGGAGGACGAGACCAGATATGGCCGTTAAGATCAAAGAAGAAGTGCAGAAACAGCTTGATGCTGGCTTCTTAGCGGTCACTACTTACCCTCTGTGGGTCGCCAACATAGTGCCTGTACCGAAGAAGGACGGTAAGGTACGCATGTGCGTCGATTATCGGGATTTGAATAGGGCGAGCCCTAAAGATGATTTCCTGCTGCCTCATATCGATGTGTTGGTCGACAACACAACCCAGTTCTCCGTGTTTTTGTTCATGGATGGCTTCTTCGGTTACAATCAGATCAAGATGGCGCCGGAAGACATGGAGAAAACGACGTTTATCACTTCTTGGGGAACATTTTGCTACAAGGTAATGCCTTTCGGTCTGAAGAACGCAGGGGCCACTTACCAACGAGCAATGGTAACTTTGTTTCATGACATGATTCATCACGAGATTGAAGTCTATGTTGATGACATGATTGCGAAGTCCTAAACGGAGGAGGGACATCTGGTCAATTTGCTGAAGCTTTTTTAGAGGCTTAGGAAGTTCAGGTTGAGGCTGAATCCTAACAAGTGTACTTTCGGAGTACGGTCCAGAAAGTTACTGGGGTTTATCGTGAGCGAAAGAGGCATCGAGGTTGATCCTACGAAGATAAAAGCCATACAAGAAATGCCAGTGCCAAAAACAGAAAAAGAAGTTTGTGGTTTCTTGGGCAGAATAAACTATATTGCAAGGTTTATCTCTCAGCTCACGACCACGTGTGAACCGATGTTCAAGCTTTTAAAGAAAGATCAGGTGATTACCTGGAATGAGGATTGCCAGAAGGCATTCGATAAGATAAAGCAGTATCTTTAGAAACCTCCAATCTTGATACCCCCAGTGGCTGGACGGCCATTAATCATGTACTTGACAGTTCTTGAGAATAGTATGGGGTGTGTTCTCGGTCATCATGACGAGACGGGCAAAAAGGAGCATGCCATTTACTATTTGAGTAAAACGTTCACAGACTGTGAATCTCGTTACTCGATGCTGGAGAAGACGTGTTGTGCACTAGCCTGGGCTGCCAAACGTTTACGACAGTACATGCTCAATCACACCACCATGCTAATTTCGAAGATGGATCCGATCAAGTACGTCTTCGAGAAGCAGGCTCTTTCGGGCAGGATTGCCAGATGGCAAATGGTGTTGACGGAATATGATATTCAGTACGTTTCCCAAAAGGCCATCAAGGGAAGCGTATTGTCTGATTACCTTGCCGAACAGCCGATCGAGGATTACCAGCCGATAAAATTTAAATTCCCTGATGAGGATATCATGTTTCTTAATGCGAAGGATTGCGATGAACCGTTGCCCGACGAGGGGCCAGATAGGAAATCCCAGTGGAAATTGATATTTGACGGGGCGGTTAATTCCTACGGAAGTGGCATTGGGGCGATTATCACGACTCCCCACGGATCCCACATCCCGTTCACTGCAAGACTAACGTTTCCTGTAACACCCCACTTCCCAAAACAAATAAAATATGAATAACATAATAAAAATCAGAGTTTCCTTCCCAAGTGGGATATCACATAAAAATCACGTTTCCTTATAAAAAAGGTTTTTCTCCAAATACAGCGGAATATTTAAATAATACAATTAAATAAAAATTTTGATACGTTCGCAAGAAAAAAATAGGAGTTCAACATGAAACAATAAAAATGCCCAAGTCCCGTGCTACGTATCAGAGCATCCTAGACTCGACAGTCACACCAATATCCAAGCTAGCTAAGCACCTGGATTATCTGTACTTCCGAAGAAGCACAGACCACAACAACAACAAGGGGTGAGAAATCATGATCAAAAATATAATGGTAATGTAATACATGTAATAAGGCAGTAAAACACACCAACACATCAATTATTCACCCCAACAACACCATATAACGAACCTACTGTTCAAATTACAATATAACATATTATAATGCAATTATGCAACTCAACACCATGCATGCGGTACCGACTCATTGGTTCATTCAATCGAACCTGGACAGATCACTTACGCTCCTCCTGAGACATGATCTATCCCCCACCATTCTCCACAAAGGAGTACGGATGAATCACTTACGCTCCTCCTGAGACATGATTCATCCCACCAAAACACCATGATATGCAAGACACCAATGCATAATTATTATATTCTGGCACGCTAAGTGCACACGATCCTCCTGATCATATCATCATACAACAATGCATATGTATAGATATATTACACCAACACCATATAAATCAATCAGATAGTAAACGAATTCATACTATCACACCGTATATAACTACGTCCCCCCCCCCCCCACTCGGGGATACACGATCCTACTAATCACTACACACATATACATTAACTAATTGCTCACCAACAATATTAAGGGAAACGCGTACTATCACCAAGTACACAAGTTATATCCCATACTCATCATTTTCACACTACAGCAAGGCTAGAAGGATCACACGAGACCAATTCAGACATCTCACCAAAAGTCTCTGAGGTTACTCAGAACCTCCCTAAACCAACACCTCAGCCTATACACCAAAATCAATAATTCATCAACATCAATCCACAATCACAAACATGCCAATAGATATTATACTTACCAATTATCCTATAATTTCTACTCTAGAACCGACATTACGGTACATTACCGACATTTCAGAGTCACTCTGAATCTCACCAAGGTCCTAACCATAGTCATTAACGACGCTATAGGGAAACAACACATAACTTTTCCCAAAGCTATAATCACGGTCATTGCCAACACTACGGTAACAACACATAATCTCATCAGCTTTATATTCCTAGTTACTATCAACACTACAGTAACATCAACAATCCAACAAAATGGATCAATACTACAGTAACATCATCACCATATATATATATACCCCAAAATGCATCATCAGCATTCATCAATCCCCCAACATCAACAATAATCATAGCATGCCAATATAAAACTTTATATAACGATAAATTCCTACGGGGTTAAGGAATCCCCTCTACCCTATACATGTATAAACCATTCCCAATCAAATTTCTCCCCCCTTACCTTGACAATTGGTCGATCGATAGAATTCCTCCTAGAATTGGTCTCTTGGCCTTCTCCTTCCTCTTCCGTTCTTCGTTCCCTTTTTCCTTCGTTCTTTTTCACTTTCCTCGTTCTTTCCTCTTCTCTCTTTCTATCGCTCTTTTTTCTCAATTTTCTAAAATGTATCGTAACTCTCCTAACCCCTCATATTCTATTTCCCTTTTTAATTATTCTAATCCCAATAATAATAACTAATAAAATAATATAATATTAATAATCTTAATAATAATAATAATACTAATATAATCTTACTAATATTAATAATACCACATATTAATAATAATAATAATAATAATAATAATAATATTAATAATTCTAATAATAATAATAATGATAATAATAATAATAATCTTAATAATAATAATACTATTAATAATAACAATAATAATAATATTATTATCTCTCCAATAATCATAATAATACTTTTAATAATAATAATAATAATAATAACACTAATAATAATAATAGTAATAATAATAATAATAATAATACTATTATTATTATCACACCAATATCTCACGCCTATGGTAATCCCTTTCCTCTCCATTCCAACTTTTCTAATATCTCCTTGCTACCCCTTCATATTTCCTTCCTCACGGTTTCTATCGTGACTTTTCATATTTCCATTCTAACTTCCCAATAACCCTTTCACCTCTTATTTTACTTATTCCAACCACTAATATTCCCAATAATAATTCTAATAATAATAATTATAATAATCATTATAATAATAATAATAATATAATATAATATAATACTATTATAATATTATAGTAATATTCAACATAATAATAATAATAGTGATACACCCAACAATAATTATAATTATAATAATAATAATATTATCACACCAATAATAATAATAATATTAATAAAAATAATATAATAATAATATAATAATACTAATATTATTATTTCACCAAAATAATAATAATATTAATAATAGTAACAAATATAATAAATATAATAATAATAATAACACCCCCACCAATGTTACTATTATTTTTATATTACTATATTTCACACCAAAATATCACCAATAGTCCTCCCACATTAGGGACACCCACCAAACATCATCAAATACACCCCCACCAAAGGGCACACCAACATATAATTTTTAAAATAATAATAAAGTGACTAAATAATTAAAATGGGTGTTACAACTCTCCCCCACTTTAATTATTTTCGTCCTCGAAAATTACCTGATGGAAATAGCTCCGGATACGCTTCTCGCATCCTGCTTTCCAACTCCCAGGTCACACTGCCTCCTGCAGCACCTCCCCAAGCTACCTTCACCAAAGGTATCTCTTTCCCTCGGAGCTGTTTCATCTTACGGTCCTCGATCCTCAACGGCATCGTCTCAATAGTAAGATTCTCCCGAACCTGAACATCATCTCTCTGAATCACATGAGATGGATCAGAAACATATTTTCGCAATTGCGACACATGAAACACATCATGTAGATTCGACAACTCCGGCGGCAACGCCACCCTATAGGCCACAACACCAACTCTTTGCAAAATTTCATAAGGTCCAATAAACTTAGGATCCAGCTTCTTGGACTTCAACGCCCGACCCACACCAGTCATCGGGTTAACTCTTAGGAATATGTGATCACCTACACAGAATTCCAACTCTTTCCTCCGATTATCATGATAACTCTTCTGCCTACTCTGAGACACTTTCATTTTCTCACGAATCATCTGAATCGTCTCAGTAGTCTGCTGAACAATTTCTGGTCCAAGCACCACACTCTCACCGGTCTCATACCAACACAGAGGAGTCCTACACCTCCTCCCATACAAAGCTTCAAAGGGTGCCATTCCAATACTCGAATGGTAACTATTATTGTACGTGAATTCAATCAATGATAAATGAGTGTCCCACGCACCACCCTTTTCCAATACACAAGCTCTTAATAAATCCTCAAGCGACTGAATAGTCCTTTCCGATTGACCATCAGTTTGTGGATGATAAGCTGAACTTAATTTCAACTTAGTACCCAAAGCTTCTTGCAAGCTCTTCCAAAATTCTGAAGTAAACCTCGGATCTCTATCCGACACAATACTGGACGGAACACCATGTAACTTCACAATTACCCGAATATAAATCTCCGCCAGCTTCGTCAACGGAAAACTAATATTAATTGGCACAAAGTGTGCAGACTTCGTTAACCGATCCACAATCACCCATATAGCATCAAAACCTCTCGCCGTATTTGGCAATCCTGTAACAAAGTCCATAGAAATGCAATCCCATTTCCAAACCGGAATTTCCAACGGTTGCATAAATCCAGAAGGTCTCTGGTGTTCTACCTTCGATTTCTGACACGTCAAACAGGCATAAACAAATTGAGCAATGTCTCTTTTCATACCAGACCACCAAAATAATTTCTTTAAATCATGATACATCTTCGTAGCTCCGGGATGAATACTCAGATTACTACGGTGTCCTTCACTCAAAATCAGCTTTTTCAGTTCCTCATCATCTGGTACACAAATCCTGCCTCTAAATCTCAACACACCTGTACTATCCAATTTAAAGTCACTATCGGAGTCACTTCCTACTCCAGGCATCAAATCTACCAATTTCACATCCAACTTCTGATTCTCTCTAATCATATCCAAGAAGTCATTATTTACCTGCAACATACCCAACATTACACTCTCTGCAGTAGTTTCACAAACCATGCTCAAATCTCTGAATTGTTCAATTAACTCAATTTCTTTCACCATCAGAGCTGCCATATGAATTGTCTTTCTACTCAAAGCGTCTGCCACTACATTGGCCTTTCCCGGATGATAACTCAAACTGAAGTCATAATCCTTCAAAAATTCTAACCATCTTCTCTGCCTCATATTCAGCTCTTTCTGATCAAACAGGTATCTCAGACTCTTATGATCACTAAACACTTCAAATCTTGAACCATACAGGTAATGCCTCCAAATTTTCAACACAAAAACAACCGCAGCTAACTCAAGATCATGAGTAGGATAATTTCGCTCATGCACTCTCAGTTGCCGCGAAGCATATGCTACTACCTTACCATTCTGCATAAGAACTCCTCCTAATCCCATCTTAGACGCATCACAGTACACCACAAACGGTTCACTCGGAGTCGGTAACACTAACACCGGTGCCGTAGTCAATCTCTTTTTCAACTCTTCAAAACTTTCTTCACAAGCAGCGTCCCATACGAAAACTTGGTTCTTTCTCGTCAACTGAGTTAATGGCAACGCCAAATTAGAGAACCCTTCAATAAACCTGCGGTAATAACCAGCTAAACCCAGAAAGCTCCTAATTTCTGTCGCTGTCTTCGGCGGTTCCCACTGCAATACTGCACTTACTTTTGACGGATCCACCGCTATTCCATCTTCAGATATTACATGCCCCAAGAAACTCACTCTCTTCAACCAAAAGTCACACTTTGACAGTTTAGCAAATAATTTATTTTCCTTCAACACTTGCAAGGCAATTCTCAAATGTCCTGCATGTTCTTCATCAGATTTAGAATAAATTAATATATCATCAATAAACACTACAATGAATTGATCCAAATAAGAATGGAAAATTCTGTTCATATACTCCATAAATACTCCCGGCGCATTAGTCACTCCAAACGGCATTACAGCATATTCATAATGTCCATATCGAGTTCTAAAAGCAGTCTTCTGAATATCACCTTCTTTTACTCTTATTTGATGATAACCCGACCTTAAGTCAATCTTACTAAACACACGAGCTCCCACCAGCTGGTCCATCAAATCATCAATCCTCGGGAGAGGATACTTATTCTTAATCGTCACTTTATTCAACTGACGGTAATCGATGCACAAACGCATACTACCATCCTTCTTCTTCACCAACAACACTGGAGCTCCCCACGGCGATACACTTGGCCTAATAAACTTTCTATCCAACAATTCTCCAATCTGAGACTTCAACTCAGCCAATTCCACTGCAGACATCCTGTACGGCGCCATAGAAATAGGCCTCGTACCAGGAACAAGATCAATACCAAATTCCACTTCTCGCGTCGGAGGCAATTCCGTAATGTCGTCAGGAAACACTTCCGGAAATTCATTCACCACTGCCAATTCCTCCATTGACACTTTGCTATCCACCGATAAAGTTGCAAATAAAGCAAACACTCTAGTTTCATCTTCCAACAAGGCCCTCAATTCTTTATTAGACAAAGAACTTGCTAAAGCTTCCTCTTCAGGGGTCAAGAACAACAATTCCTTCCGAAAACAGTCGATGTAGACTCGGTTGAACTCTAACCAGTTCATACCCAGAATAACATACAATTTACCAAGTGGTAGACAAATCAAATCCACTTCAAATTCTCTACCGAAAATAGTCAGCGGACACTTCAGGCATACCAAAGAAGTAGTCACTGAACCTATAGAGGGTGTCTCAATAGTCATTCGTCTCTCCAGAGTAGACGACACCAATCCTATCCTCTCCACACAATCCACAGAAATAAACGAGTGTGTTGCACCCGTATCAATAATAGTAGTTAAAGGAATATTATTGATAATACAAGTACCTTTGATAACACGCTCATCACTGGCAGCTTGAGTTCCTGCCAAAGCAAACACTTTTCCACCAGCCGGAGACGTCTGAGGCTTCTTCGGCTTCTCACAATGGGTACTGATGTGACCCTTCTCACCACAGTTATAACAGGTCGGCATAGTTGCTCTGCAGTCAGCTATCACATGACCTGGTTTTCCACACTTAAAACACTTTTTGGCTTCATTAGGACAATCATTAGCACGGTGTCCCATACCACCGCACCGAAAACATTTCCCTTCAGCAGATGCTCTCCCATCTCTAGGCTTCTTATCAACAACAGCTTTACGTTTTCCCTTATCAGCAGCAACACCATAAGGAGTACCACTAAACCTCTGCTTACCCTTACGGTCATTAACAGCTTTGTAGTGTGCAATCCTTGCCCGGTTATCGTTATCATAGATCCTGCTCCTGCTTACCAGCTCAGGATAGCTCCTGATCTTCTGACAAGCAATCCCCAGCTTAATCTCTGGACGCAGTCCATTCTCAAACTTTAAGCACTTAGAAGTCATTGCCCCTTCCACATTATAGTGAGGACAATACTGCACCAGCTCCTCAAACTTAGCAGCATACTCTGCTACAGTCATACTACCCTGCTTCAGCTCTAAGAATTCAATTTCCTTAGCACTCCGAATATCTTCCGGAAAATACTTCTCCAGAAAACCCTTCCGAACTACCTCCCAAGTAATGGCAGTTCCAGCAGCTTCCAATCTTTGGCGACTATTGTCCCACCAAGCTTCAGCCTCACCCTCCAGCATGTGAGTACCAAACCTCACCTTCTGCTCATCAGTACAATCCATAGTTCTGAAGATTTTCTCAATTGCCTTCAGCCTCTTCTGAGCAGCTTCTGGGTCCAGAATTCCTCCTTCAAACGTTGGCGGCTTGTTGCTCCGAAACTGCGCCAAACTCCTGAATTGGGCATCTGCAGTTTGATTCTGATTAGCAACAGCTTGCGCCATTGCTTGCATAGCAGCAGCTAATGCAGCATCGTTCCTTCCTGCCATACTGCTCAAAACATAACAACACCAGGTTAAAAGATATTCAACTACATCATAACGGACAGACTCAACTCGACTCAACAACACTGGCCGGACGGACCGACCTGCTCTGATACCAATTGTAACACCCCACTTCCCAAAACAAATAAAATATGAATAACATAATAAAAATCAGAGTTTCCTTCCCAAGTGGGATATCACATAAAAATCACGTTTCCTTATAAAAAAGGTTTTTCTCCAAATACAGCGGAATATTTAAATAATACAATTAAATAAAAATTTTGATACGTTCGCAGGAAAAAAATAGGAGTTCAACATGAAACAATAAAAATGCCCAAGTCCCGTGCTACGTATCAGAGCATCCTAGACTCGACAGTCACACCAATATCCAAGCTAGCTAAGCACCTGGATTATCTGTACTTCCGAAGAAGCACAGACCACAACAACAACAAGGGGTGAGAAATCATGATCAAAAATATAATGGTAATGTAATACATGTAATAAGGCAGTAAAACACACCAACACATCAATTATTCACCCCAACAACACCATATAACGAACCTACTGTTCAAATTACAATATAACATATTATAATGCAATTATGCAACTCAACACCATGCATGCGGTACCGACTCATTGGTTCATTCAATCGAACCTGGATAGATCACTTACGCTCCTCCTGAGACATGATCTATCCCCCACCATTCTCCACAAAGGAGTACAGATGAATCACTTACGCTCCTCCTGAGACATGATTCATCCCACCAAAACACCATGATATGCAAGACACCAATGCATAATTATTATATTCTGGCACGCTAAGTGCACACGATCCTCCTGATCATATCATCATACAACAATGCATATGTATAGATATATTACACCAACACCATATAAATCAATCAGATAGTAAACGAATTCATACTATCACACCGTATATAACTACGTCCCCCCCCCCCCCACTCGGGGATACACGATCCTACTAATCACTACACACATATACATTAACTAATTGCTCACCAACAATATTAAGGGAAACGCGTACTATCACCAAGTACACAAGTTATATCCCATACTCATCATTTTCACACTACAGCAAGGCTAGAAGGATCACACGAGACCAATTCAGACATCTCACCAAAAGTCTCTGAGGTTACTCAGAACCTCCCTAAACCAACACCTCAGCCTATACACCAAAATCAATAATTCATCAACATCAATCCACAATCACAAACATGCCAATAGATATTATACTTACCAATTATCCTATAATTTCTACTCTAGAACCGATATTACGGTACATTACCGACATTTCAGAGTCACTCTGAATCTCACCAAGGTCCTAACCATAGTCATTAACGACGCTATAGGGAAACAACACATAACTTTTCCCAAAGCTATAGTCACGGTCATTGCCAACACTACGGTAACAACACATAATCTCATCAGCTTTATATTCCTAGTTACTATCAACACTACAGTAACATCAACAATCCAACAAAATGGATCAATACTACAGTAACATCATCACCATATATATATATACCCCAAAATGCATCATCAGCATTCATCAATCCCCCAACATCAACAATAATCATAGCATGCCAATATAAAACTTTATATAACGATAAATTCCTACGGGGTTAAGGAATCCCCTCTACCCTATACATGTATAAACCATTCCCAATCAAATTTCTCCCCCCTTACCTTGACAATTGGTCGATCGATAGAATTCCTCCTAGAATTGGTCTCTTGGCCTTCTCCTTCCTCTTCCGTTCTTCGTTCCCTTTTTCCTTCGTTCTTTTTCACTTTCCTCGTTCTTTCCTCTTCTCTCTTTCTATCGCTCTTTTTTCTCAATTTTCTAAAATGTATCGTAACTCTCCTAACCCCTCATATTCTATTTCCCTTTTTAATTATTCTAATCCCAATAATAATAACTAATAAAATAATATAATATTAATAATCTTAATAATAATAATAATACTAATATAATCTTACTAATATTAATAATACCACATATTAATAATAATAATAATAATAATAATAATAATAATAATATTAATAATTCTAATAATAATAATAATGATAATAATAATAATAATCTTAATAATAATAATACTATTAATAATAACAATAATAATAATATTATTATCTCTCCAATAATCATAATAATACTTTTAATAATAATAATAATAATAACACTAATAATAATAATAGTAATAATAATAATAATAATAATACTATTATTATTATCACACCAATATCTCACGCCTATGGTAATCCCTTTCCTCTCCATTCCAACTTTTCTAATATCTCCTTGCTACCCCTTCATATTTCCTTCCTCACGGTTTCTATCGTGACTTTTCATATTTCCATTCTAACTTCCCAATAACCCTTTCACCTCTTATTTTACTTATTCCAACCACTAATATTCCCAATAATAATTCTAATAATAATAATTATAATAATCATTATAATAATAATAATAATATAATATAATATAATACTATTATAATATTATAGTAATATTCAACATAATAATAATAATAGTGATACACCCAACAATAATTATAATTATAATAATAATAATATTATCACACCAATAATAATAATAATAATATTAATAAAAATAATATAATAATAATATAATAATACTAATATTATTATTTCACCAAAATAATAATAATATTAATAATAGTAACAAATATAATAAATATAATAATAATAATAACACCCCCACCAATGTTACTATTATTTTTATATTACTATATTTCACACCAAAATATCACCAATAGTCCTCCCACATTAGGGACACCCACCAAACATCATCAAATACACCCCCACCAAAGGGCACACCAACATATAATTTTTAAAATAATAATAAAGTGACTAAATAATTAAAATGGGTGTTACAACTCTCCCCCACTTTAATTATTTTCGTCCTCGAAAATTACCTGATGGAAATAGCTCCGGATACGCTTCTCGCATCCTGCTTTCCAACTCCCAGGTCACACTGCCTCCTGCAGCACCTCCCCAAGCTACCTTCACCAAAGGTATCTCTTTCCCTCGGAGCTGTTTCATCTTACGGTCCTCGATCCTCAACGGCATCGTCTCAATAGTAAGATTCTCCCGAACCTGAACATCATCTCTCTGAATCACATGAGATGGATCAGAAACATATTTTCGCAATTGCGACACATGAAACACATCATGTAGATTCGACAACTCCGGCGGCAACGCCACCCTATAGGCCACAGCACCAACTCTTTGCAAAATTTCATAAGGTCCAATAAACTTAGGATCCAGCTTCTTGGACTTCAACGCCCGACCCACACCAGTCATCGGGTTAACTCTTAGGAATACGTGATCACCTACACAGAATTCCAACTCTTTCCTCCGATTATCATGATAACTCTTCTGCCTACTCTGAGACACTTTCATTTTCTCACGAATCATCTGAATCGTCTCAGTAGTCTGCTGAACAATTTCTGGTCCAAGCACCACACTCTCACCGGTCTCATACCAACACAGAGGAGTCCTACACCTCCTCCCATACAAAGCTTCAAAGGGTGCCATTCCAATACTCGAATGGTAACTATTATTGTACGTGAATTCAATCAATGATAAATGAGTGTCCCACGCACCACCCTTTTCCAATACACAAGCTCTTAATAAATCCTCAAGCGACTGAATAGTCCTTTCCGATTGACCATCAGTTTGTGGATGATAAGCTGAACTTAATTTCAACTTAGTACCCAAAGCTTCTTGCAAGCTCTTCCAAAATTCTGAAGTAAACCTCGGATCTCTATCCGACACAATACTGGACGGAACACCATGTAACTTCACAATTACCCGAATATAAATCTCCGCCAGCTTCGTCAACGGAAAACTAATATTAATTGGCACAAAGTGTGCAGACTTCGTTAACCGATCCACAATCACCCATATAGCATCAAAACCTCTCGCCGTATTTGGCAATCCTGTAACAAAGTCCATAGAAATGCAATCCCATTTCCAAACCGGAATTTCCAACGGTTGCATAAATCCAGAAGGTCTCTGGTGTTCTACCTTCGATTTCTGACACGTCAAACAGGCATAAACAAATTGAGCAATGTCTCTTTTCATACCAGACCACCAAAATAATTTCTTTAAATCATGATACATCTTCGTAGCTCCGGGATGAATACTCAGATTACTACGGTGTCCTTCACTCAAAATCAGCTTTTTCAGTTCCTCATCATCTGGTACACAAATCCTGCCTCTAAATCTCAACACACCTGTACTATCCAATTTAAAGTCACTATCGGAGTCACTTCCTACTCCAGGCATCAAATCTACCAATTTCACATCCAACTTCTGATTCTCTCTAATCATATCCAAGAAGTCATTATTTACCTGCAACATACCCAACATTACACTCTCTGCAGTAGTTTCACAAACCATGCTCAAATCTCTGAATTGTTCAATTAACTCAATTTCTTTCACCATCAGAGCTGCCATATGAATTGTCTTTCTACTCAAAGCGTCTGCCACTACATTGGCCTTTCCCGGATGATAACTCAAACTGAAGTCATAATCCTTCAAAAATTCTAACCATCTTCTCTGCCTCATATTCAGCTCTTTCTGATCAAACAGGTATCTCAGACTCTTATGATCACTAAACACTTCAAATCTTGAACCATACAGGTAATGCCTCCAAATTTTCAACACAAAAACAACCGCAGCTAACTCAAGATCATGAGTAGGATAATTTCGCTCATGCACTCTCAGTTGCCGCGAAGCATATGCTACTACCTTACCATTCTGCATAAGAACTCCTCCTAATCCCATCTTAGACGCATCACAGTACACCACAAACGGTTCACTCGGAGTCGGTAACACTAACACCGGTGCCGTAGTCAATCTCTTTTTCAACTCTTCAAAACTTTCTTCACAAGCAGCGTCCCATACGAAAACTTGGTTCTTTCTCGTCAACTGAGTTAATGGCAACGCCAAATTAGAGAACCCTTCAATAAACCTGCGGTAATAACCAGCTAAACCCAGAAAGCTCCTAATTTCTGTCGCTGTCTTCGGCGGTTCCCACTGCAATACTGCACTTACTTTTGACGGATCCACCGCTATTCCATCTTCAGATATTACATGCCCCAAGAAACTCACTCTCTTCAACCAAAAGTCACACTTTGACAGTTTAGCAAATAATTTATTTTCCTTCAACACTTGCAAGGAAATTCTCAAATGTCCTGCATGTTCTTCATCAGATTTAGAATAAATTAATATATCATCAATAAACACTACAATGAATTGATCCAAATAAGAATGGAAAATTCTGTTCATATACTCCATAAATACTCCCGGCGCATTAGTCACTCCAAACGGCATTACAGCATATTCATAATGTCCATATCGAGTTCTAAAAGCAGTCTTCTGAATATCACCTTCTTTTACTCTTATTTGATGATAACCCGACCTTAAGTCAATCTTACTAAACACACGAGCTCCCACCAGCTGGTCCATCAAATCATCAATCCTCGGGAGAGGATACTTATTCTTAATCGTCACTTTATTCAACTGACGGTAATCGATGCACAAACGCATACTACCATCCTTCTTCTTCACCAACAACACTGGAGCTCCCCACGGCGATACACTTGGCCTAATAAACTTTCTATCCAACAATTCTCCAATCTGAGACTTCAACTCAGCCAATTCCACTGCAGACATCCTGTACGGCGCCATAGAAATAGGCCTCGTACCAGGAACAAGATCAATACCAAATTCCACTTCTCGCGTCGGAGGCAATTCCGTAATGTCGTCAGGAAACACTTCCGGAAATTCATTCACCACTGCCAATTCCTCCATTGACACTTTGCTATCCACCGATAAAGTTGCAAATAAAGCAAACACTCTAGTTTCATCTTCCAACAAGGCCCTCAATTCTTTATTAGACAAAGAACTTGCTAAAGCTTCCTCTTCAGGGGTCAAGAACAACAATTCCTTCCGAAAACAGTCGATGTAGACTCGGTTGAACTCTAACCAGTTCATACCCAGAATAACATCCAATTTACCAAGTGGTAGACAAATCAAATCCACTTCAAATTCTCTACCGAAAATAGTCAGCGGACACTTCAGGCATACCAAAGAAGTAGTCACTGAACCTATAGAGGGTGTCTCAATAGTCATTCGTCTCTCCAGAGTAGACGACACCAATCCTATCCTCTCCACACAATCCACAGAAATAAACGAGTGTGTTGCACCGTATCAATAATAGCAGTTAAAGGAATATTATTGATAATACAAGTACCTTTGATAACACGCTCATCACTGGCAGCTTGAGTTCCTGCCAAAGCAAACACTTTTCCACCAGCCGGAGACGTCTGAGGCTTCTTCGGCTTCTCACAATGGGTACTGATGTGACCCTTCTCACCACAGTTATAACAGGTCGGCATAGTTGCTCTGCAGTCAGCTATCACATGACCTGGTTTTCCACACTTAAAACACTTTTTGGCTTCATTAGGACAATCATTAGCACGGTGTCCCATACCACCGCACCGAAAACATTTCCCTTCAGCAGATGCTCTCCCATCTCTAGGCTTCTTATCAACAACAGCTTTACGTTTTCCCTTATCAGCAGCAACACCATAAGGAGTACCACTAAACCTCTGCTTACCCTTACGGTCATTAACAGCTTTGTAGTGTGCAATCCTTGCCCGGTTATCGTTATCATAGATCCTGCTCCTGCTTACCAGCTCAGGATAGCTCCTGATCTTCTGACAAGCAATCCCCAACTTAATCTCTGGACGCAGTCCATTCTCAAACTTTAAGCACTTAGAAGTCATTGCCCCTTCCACATTATAGTGAGGACAATACTGCACCAGCTCCTCAAACTTAGCAGCATACTCTGCTACAGTCATACTACCCTGCTTCAGCTCTAAGAATTCAATTTCCTTAGCACTCCGAATATCTTCCGGAAAATACTTCTCCAGAAAACCCTTCCGAACTACCTCCCAAGTAATGGCAGTTCCAGCAGCTTCCAATCTTTGGCGACTATTGTCCCACCAAGCTTCAGCCTCACCCTCCAGCATGTGAGTACCAAACCTCACCTTCTGCTCATCAGTACAATCCATAGTTCTGAAGATTTTCTCAATTGCCTTCAGCCACTTCTGAGCAGCTTCTGGGTCCAGAATTCCTCCTTCAAACGTTGGCGGCTTGTTGCTCCGAAACTGCGCCAAACTCCTGAATTGGGCATCTGCAGTTTGATTCTGATTAGCAACAGCTTGCGCCATTGCTTGCATAGCAGCAGCTAATGCAACATCGTTCCTTCCTGCCATACTGCTCAAAACATAACAACACCAGGTTAAAAGATATTCAACTACATCATAACGGACAGACTCAACTCGACTCAACAACACTGGCCGGACGGACCGACCTGCTCTGATACCAATTGTAACACCCCACTTCCCAAAACAAATAAAATATGAATAACATAATAAAAATCAGAGTTTCCTTCCCAAGTGGGATATCACATAAAAATCACGTTTCCTTATAAAAAAGGTTTTTCTCCAAATACAGCGAAATATTTAAATAATACAATTAAATAAAAATTTTGATACGTTCGCAGGAAAAAAATAGGAGTTCAACATGAAACAATAAAAATGCCCAAGTCCCGTGCTACGTATCAGAGCATCCTAGACTCGACAGTCACACCAATATCCAAGCTAGCTAAGCACCTGGATTATCTGTACTTCCGAAGAAGCACAGACCACAACAACAACAAGGGGTGAGAAATCATGATCAAAAATATAATGGTAATGTAATACATGTAATAAGGCAGTAAAACACACCAACACATCAATTATTCACCCCAACAACACCATATAACGAACCTACTGTTCAAATTACAATATAACATATTATAATGCAATTATGCAACTCAACACCATGCATGCGGTACCGACTCATTGGTTCATTCAATCGAACCTGGATAGATCACTTACGCTCCTCCTGAGACATGATCTATCCCCCACCATTCTCCACAAAGGAGTACAGATGAATCACTTACGCTCCTCCTGAGACATGATTCATCCCACCAAAACACCATGATATGCAAGACACCAATGCATAATTATTATATTCTGGCACGCTAAGTGCACACGATCCTCCTGATCATATCATCATACAACAATGCATATGTATAGATATATTACACCAACACCATATAAATCAATCAGATAGTAAACGAATTCATACTATCACACCGTATATAACTACGTCCCCCCCCCCACTCGGGGATACACGATCCTACTAATCACTACACACATATACATTAACTAATTGCTCACCAACAATATTAAGGGAAACGCGTACTATCACCAAGTACACAAGTTATATCCCATACTCATCATTTTCACACTACAGCAAGGCTAGAAGGATCACACGAGACCAATTCAGACATCTCACCAAAAGTCTCTGAGGTTACTCAGAACCTCCCTAAACCAACACCTCAGCCTATACACCAAAATCAATAATTCATCAACATCAATCCACAATCACAAACATGCCAATAGATATTATACTTACCAATTATCCTATAATTTCTACTCTAGAACCGACATTACGGTACATTACCGACATTTCAGAGTCACTCTGAATCTCACCAAGGTCCTAACCATAGTCATTAACGACGCTATAGGGAAACAACACATAACTTTTCCCAAAGCTATAATCACGGTCATTGCCAACACTACGGTAACAACACATAATCTCATCAGCTTTATATTCCTAGTTACTATCAACACTACAGTAACATCAACAATCCAACAAAATGGATCAATACTACAGTAACATCATCACCATATATATATATATACCCCAAAATGCATCATCAGCATTCATCAATCCCCCAACATCAACAATAATCATAGCATGCCAATATAAAACTTTATATAACGATAAATTCCTACGGGGTTAAGGAATCCCCTCTACCCTATACATGTATAAACCATTCCCAATCAAATTTCTCCACCCTTACCTTGACAATTGGTCGATCGATAGAATTCCTCCTAGAATTGGTCTCTTGGCCTTCTCCTTCCTCTTCCGTTCTTCGTTCCCTTTTTCCTTCGTTCTTTTTCACTTTCCTCGTTCTTTCCTCTTCTCTCTTTCTATCGCTCTTTTTTCTCAATTTTCTAAAATGTATCGTAACTCTCCTAACCCCTCATATTCTATTTCCCTTTTTAATTATTCTAATCCCAATAATAATAACTAATAAAATAATATAATATTAATAATCTTAATAATAATAATAATACTAATATAATCTTACTAATATTAATAATACCACATATTAATAATAATAATAATAATAATAATAATAATAATATTAATAATTCTAATAATAATAATAATGATAATAATAATAATAATCTTAATAATAATAATACTATTAATAATAACAATAATAATAATATTATTATCTCTCCAATAATCATAATAATACTTTTAATAATAATAATAATAATAATAACACTAATAATAATAATAGTAATAATAATAATAATAATAATACTATTATTATTATCACACCAATATCTCATGTCTATGGTAATCCCTTTCCTCTCCATTCCAACTTTTCTAATATCTCCTTGCTACCCCTTCATATTTCCTTCCTCACGGTTTCTATCGTGACTTTTCATATTTCCATTCTAACTTCCCAATAACCCTTTCACCTCTTATTTTACTTATTCCAACCACTAATATTCCCAATAATAATTCTAATAATAATAATTATAATAATCATTATAATAATAATAATAATATAATATAATATAATACTATTATAATATTATAGTAATATTCAACATAATAATAATAATAGTGATACACCCAACAATAATTATAATTATAATAATAATAATATTATCACACCAATAATAATAATAATATTAATAAAAATAATATAATAATAATATAATAATACTAATATTATTATTTCACCAAAATAATAATAATATTAATAATAGTAACAAATATAATAAATATAATAATAATAATAACACCCCCACCAATGTTACTATTATTTTTATATTACTATATTTCACACCAAAATATCACCAATAGTCCTCCCACATTAGGGACACCCACCAAACATCATCAAATACACCCCCACCAAAGGGCACACCAACATATAATTTTTAAAATAATAATAAAGTGACTAAATAATTAAAATGGGTGTTACAACTCTCCCCCACTTTAATTATTTTCGTCCTCGAAAATTACCTGATGGAAATAGCTCCGGATACGCTTCTCGCATCCTGCTTTCCAACTCCCAGGTCACACTGCCTCCTGCAGCACCTCCCCAAGCTACCTTCACCAAAGGTATCTCTTTCCCTCGGAGCTGTTTCATCTTACGGTCCTCGATCCTCAACGGCATCGTCTCAATAGTAAGATTCTCCCGAACCTGAACATCATCTCTCTGAATCACATGAGATGGATCAGAAACATATTTTCGCAATTGCGACACATGAAACACATCATGTAGATTCGACAACTCCGGCGGCAACGCCACCCTATAGGCCACAGCACCAACTCTTTGCAAAATTTCATAAGGTCCAATAAACTTAGGATCCAGCTTCTTGGACTTCAACGCCCGACCCACACCAGTCATCGGGTTAACTCTTAGGAATACGTGATCACCTACACAGAATTCCAACTCTTTCCTCCGATTATCATGATAACTCTTCTGCCTACTCTGAGACACTTTCATTTTCTCACGAATCATCTGAATCGTCTCAGTAGTCTGCTGAACAATTTCTGGT
This sequence comes from Lathyrus sativus, assembly GCA_963859935.3. Taxonomy (NCBI): domain Eukaryota; kingdom Viridiplantae; phylum Streptophyta; class Magnoliopsida; order Fabales; family Fabaceae; genus Lathyrus; species Lathyrus sativus. The sequence continues at coordinate 311,356,257 of OZ012736.1, forward strand.
CCAAGCACCACACTCTCACCGGTCTCATACCAACACAGAGGAGTCCTACACCTCCTCCCATACAAAGCTTCAAAGGGTGCCATTCCAATACTCGAATGGTAACTATTATTGTACGTGAATTCAATCAATGATAAATGAGTGTCCCACGCACCACCCTTTTCCAATACACAAGCTCTTAATAAATCCTCAAGCGACTGAATAGTCCTTTCCGATTGACCATCAGTTTGTGGATGATAAGCTGAACTTAATTTCAACTTAGTACCCAAAGCTTCTTGCAAGCTCTTCCAAAATTCTGAAGTAAACCTCGGATCTCTATCCGACACAATACTGGACGGAACACCATGTAACTTCACAATTACCCGAATATAAATCTCCGCCAGCTTCGTCAACGGAAAACTAATATTAATTGGCACAAAGTGTGCAGACTTCGTTAACCGATCCACAATCACCCATATAGCATCAAAACCTCTCGCCGTATTTGGCAATCCTGTAACAAAGTCCATAGAAATGCAATCCCATTTCCAAACCGGAATTTCCAACGGTTGCATAAATCCAGAAGGTCTCTGGTGTTCTACCTTCGATTTCTGACACGTCAAACAGGCATAAACAAATTGAGCAATGTCTCTTTTCATACCAGACCACCAAAATAATTTCTTTAAATCATGATACATCTTCGTAGCTCCGGGATGAATACTCAGATTACTACGGTGTCCTTCACTCAAAATCAGCTTTTTCAGTTCCTCATCATCTGGTACACAAATCCTGCCTCTAAATCTCAACACACCTGTACTATCCAATTTAAAGTCACTATCGGAGTCACTTCCTACTCCAGGCATCAAATCTACCAATTTCACATCCAACTTCTGATTCTCTCTAATCATATCCAAGAAGTCATTATTTACCTGCAACATACCCAACATTACACTCTCTGCAGTAGTTTCACAAACCATGCTCAAATCTCTGAATTGTTCAATTAACTCAATTTCTTTCACCATCAGAGCTGCCATATGAATTGTCTTTCTACTCAAAGCGTCTGCCACTACATTGGCCTTTCCCGGATGATAACTCAAACTGAAGTCATAATCCTTCAAAAATTCTAACCATCTTCTCTGCCTCATATTCAGCTCTTTCTGATCAAACAGGTATCTCAGACTCTTATGATCACTAAACACTTCAAATCTTGAACCATACAGGTAATGCCTCCAAATTTTCAACACAAAAACAACCGCAGCTAACTCAAGATCATGAGTAGGATAATTTCGCTCATGCACTCTCAGTTTCCGCGAAGCATATGCTACTACCTTACCATTCTGCATAAGAACTCCTCCTAATCCCATCTTAGACGCATCACAGTACACCACAAACGGTTCACTCGGAGTCGGTAACACTAACACCGGTGCCGTAGTCAATCTCTTTTTCAACTCTTCAAAACTTTCTTCACAAGCAGCGTCCCATACGAAAACTTGGTTCTTTCTCGTCAACTGAGTTAATGGCAACGCCAAATTAGAGAACCCTTCAATAAACCTGCGGTAATAACCAGCTAAACCCAGAAAGCTCCTAATTTCTGTCGCTGTCTTCGGCGGTTCCCACTGCAATACTGCACTTACTTTTGACGGATCCACCGCTATTCCATCTTCAGATATTACATGCCCCAAGAAACTCACTCTCTTCAACCAAAAGTCACACTTTGACAGTTTAGCAAATAATTTATTTTCCTTCAACACTTGCAAGGCAATTCTCAAATGTCCTGCATGTTCTTCATCAGATTTAGAATAAATTAATATATCATCAATAAACACTACAATGAATTGATCCAAATAAGAATGGAAAATTCTGTTCATATACTCCATAAATACTCCCGGCGCATTAGTCACTCCAAACGGCATTACAGCATATTCATAATGTCCATATCGAGTTCTAAAAGCAGTCTTCTGAATATCACCTTCTTTTACTCTTATTTGATGATAACCCGACCTTAAGTCAATCTTACTAAACACACGAGCTCCCACCAGCTGGTCCATCAAATCATCAATCCTCGGGAGAGGATACTTATTCTTAATCGTCACTTTATTCAACTGACGGTAATCGATGCACAAACGCATACTACCATCCTTCTTCTTCACCAACAACACTGGAGCTCCCCACGGCGATACACTTGGCCTAATAAACTTTCTATCCAACAATTCTCCAATCTGAGACTTCAACTCAGCCAATTCCACTGCAGACATCCTGTACGGCGCCATAGAAATAGGCCTCGTACCAGGAACAAGATCAATACCAAATTCCACTTCTCGCGTCGGAGGCAATTCCGTAATGTCGTCAGGAAACACTTCCGGAAATTCATTCACCACTGCCAATTCCTCCATTGACACTTTGCTATCCACCGATAAAGTTGCAAATAAAGCAAACACTCTAGTTTCATCTTCCAACAAGGCCCTCAATTCTTTATTAGACAAAGAACTTGCTAAAGCTTCCTCTTCAGGGGTCAAGAACAACAATTCCTTCCGAAAACAGTCGATGTAGACTCGGTTGAACTCTAACCAGTTCATACCCAGAATAACATCCAATTTACCAAGTGGTAGACAAATCAAATCCACTTCAAATTCTCTACCGAAAATAGTCAGCGGACACTTCAGGCATACCAAAGAAGTAGTCACTGAACCTATAGAGGGTGTCTCAATAGTCATTCGTCTCTCCAGAGTAGACGACACCAATCCTATCCTCTCCACACAATCCACAGAAATAAACGAGTGTGTTGCACCCGTATCAATAATAGCAGTTAAAGGAATATTATTGATAATACAAGTACCTTTGATAACACGCTCATCACTCGCAGCTTGAGTTCCTGCCAAAGCAAACACTTTTCCACCAGCCGGAGACGTCTGAGGCTTCTTCGGCTTCTCACAATGGGTACTGATGTGACCCTTCTCACCACAGTTATAACAGGTCGGCATAGTTGCTCTGCAGTCAGCTATCACATGACCTGGTTTTCCACACTTAAAACACTTTTTGGCTTCATTAGGACAATCATTAGCACGGTGTCCCATACCACCGCACCGAAAACATTTCCCTTCAGCAGATGCTCTCCCATCTCTAGGCTTCTTATCAACAACAGCTTTACGTTTTCCCTTATCAGCAGCAACACCATAAGGAGTACCACTAAACCTCTGCTTACCCTTACGGTCATTAACAGCTTTGTAGTGTGCAATCCTTGCCCGGTTATCGTTATCATAGATCCTGCTCCTGCTTACCAGCTCAGGATAGCTCCTGATCTTCTGACAAGCAATCCCCAGCTTAATCTCTGGACGCAGTCCATTCTCAAACTTTAAGCACTTAGAAGTCATTGCCCCTTCCACATTATAGTGAGGACAATACTGCACCAGCTCCTCAAACTTAGCAGCATACTCTGCTACAGTCATACTACCCTGCTTCAGCTCTAAGAATTCAATTTCCTTAGCACTCCGAATATCTTCCGGAAAATACTTCTCCAGAAAACCCTTCCGAACTACCTCCCAAGTAATGGCAGTTCCAGCAGCTTCCAATCTTTGGCGACTATTGTCCCACCAAGCTTCAGCCTCACCCTCCAGCATGTGAGTACCAAACCTCACCTTCTGCTCATCAGTACAATCCATAGTTCTGAAGATTTTCTCAATTGCCTTCAGCCACTTCTGAGCAGCTTCTGGGTCCAGAATTCCTCCTTCAAACGTTGGAGGCTTGTTGCTCCGAAACTGCGCCAAACTCCTGAATTGGGCATCTGCAGTTTGATTCTGATTAGCAACAGCTTGCGCCATTGCTTGCATAGCAGCAGCTAATGCAGCATCGTTCCTTCCTGCCATACTGCTCAAAACATAACAACACCAGGTTAAAAGATATTCAACTACATCATAACGGACAGACTCAACTCGACTCAACAACACTGGCCGGACGGACCGACCTGCTCTGATACCAATTGTAACACCCCACTTCCCAAAACAAATAAAATATGAATAACATAATAAAAATCAGAGTTTCCTTCCCAAGTGGGATATCACATAAAAATCACGTTTCCTTATAAAAAAGGTTTTTCTCCAAATACAGCGGAATATTTAAATAATACAATTAAATAAAAATTTTGATACGTTCGCAGGAAAAAAATAGGAGTTCAACATGAAACAATAAAAATGCCCAAGTCCCGTGCTACGTATCAGAGCATCCTAGACTCGACAGTCACACCAATATCCAAGCTAGCTAAGCACCTGGATTATCTGTACTTCCGAAGAAGCACAGACCACAACAACAACAAGGGGTGAGAAATCATGATCAAAAATATAATGGTAATGTAATACATGTAATAAGGCAGTAAAACACACCAACACATCAATTATTCACCCCAACAACACCACATAACGAACCTACTGTTCAAATTACAATATAACATATTATAATGCAATTATGCAACTCAACACCATGCATGCGGTACCGACTCATTGGTTCATTCAATCGAACCTGGATAGATCACTTACGCTCCTCCTGAGACATGATCTATCCCCCACCATTCTCCACAAAGGAGTACGGATGAATCACTTACGCTCCTCCTGAGACATGATTCATCCCACCAAAACACCATGATATGCAAGACACCAATGCATAATTATTATATTCTGGCACGCTAAGTGCACACGATCCTCCTGATCATATCATCATACAACAATGCATATGTATAGATATATTACACCAACACCATATAAATCAATCAGATAGTAAACGAATTCATACTATCACACCGTATATAACTACGTCCCCCCCCCCCCACTCGGGGATACACGATCCTACTAATCACTACACACATATACATTAACTAATTGCTCACCAACAATATTAAGGGAAACGCGTACTATCACCAAGTACACAAGTTATATCCCATACTCATCATTTTCACACTACAGCAAGGCTAGAAGGATCACACGAGACCAATTCAGACATCTCACCAAAAGTCTCTGAGGTTACTCAGAACCTCCCTAAACCAACACCTCAGCCTATACACCAAAATCAATAATTCATCAACATCAATCCACAATCACAAACATGCCAATAGATATTATACTTACCAATTATCCTATAATTTCTACTCTAGAACCGACATTACGGTACATTACCGACATTTCAGAGTCACTCTGAATCTCACCAAGGTCCTAACCATAGTCATTAACGACGCTATAGGGAAACAACACATAACTTTTCCCAAAGCTATAATCACGGTCATTGCCAACACTACGGTAACAACACATAATCTCATCAGCTTTATATTCCTAGTTACTATCAACACTACAGTAACATCAACAATCCAACAAAATGGATCAATACTACAGTAACATCATCACCATATATATATATACCCCAAAATGCATCATCAGCATTCATCAATCCCCCAACATCAACAATAATCATAGCATGCCAATATAAAACTTTATATAACGATAAATTCCTACGGGGTTAAGGAATCCCCTCTACCCTATACATGTATAAACCATTCACAATCAAATTTCTCCCCCCTTACCTTGACAATTGGTCGATCGATAGAATTCCTCCTAGAATTGGTCTCTTGGCCTTCTCCTTCCTCTTCCGTTCTTCGTTCCCTTTTTCCTTCGTTCTTTTTCACTTTCCTCGTTCTTTCCTCTTCTCTCTTTCTATCGCTTTTTTTTCTCAATTTTCTAAAATGTATCGTAACTCTCCTAACCCCTCATATTCTATTTCCCTTTTTAATTATTCTAATCCCAATAATAATAACTAATAAAATAATATAATATTAATAATCTTAATAATAATAATAATACTAATATAATCTTACTAATATTAATAATACCACATATTAATAATAATAATAATAATAATAATAATAATATTAATAATTCTAATAATAATAATAATGATAATAATAATAATAATCTTAATAATAATAATACTATTAATAATAACAATAATAATAATATTATTATCTCTCCAATAATCATAATAATACTTTTAATAATAATAATAATAATAATAATAACACTAATAATAATAATAGTAATAATAATAATAATAATAATACTATTATTATTATCACACCAATATCTCACGCCTATGGTAATCCCTTTCCTCTCCATTCCAACTTTTCTAATATCTCCTTGCTACCCCTTCATATTTCCTTCCTCACGGTTTCTATCGTGACTTTTCATATTTCCATTCTAACTTCCCAATAACCCTTTCACCTCTTATTTTACTTATTCCAACCACTAATATTCCCAATAATAATTCTAATAATAATAATTATAATAATCATTATAATAATAATAATAATATAATATAATATAATACTATTATAATATTATAGTAATATTCAACATAATAATAATAATAGTGATACACCCAACAATAATTATAATTATAATAATAATAATATTATCACACCAATAATAATAATAATATTAATAAAAATAATATAATAATAATATAATAATACTAATATTATTATTTCACCAAAATAATAATAATATTAATAATAGTAACAAATATAATAAATATAATAATAATAATAACACCCCCACCAATGTTACTATTATTTTTATATTACTATATTTCACACCAAAATATCACCAATAGTCCTCCCACATTAGGGACACCCACCAAACATCATCAAATACACCCCCACCAAAGGGCACACCAACATATAATTTTTAAAATAATAATAAAGTGACTAAATAATTAAAATGGGTGTTACATTTCCAGTCACCAATAACGAGGCAGAGTACGAAGCATGCATCATGGGTCTAGAAGAGGCAATTGATTTGAGAATCAAGAATCTAGACGTATATGGTGACTCGGCGCTTGTGATCAACCAAATTAAAGGGAAGTGGGAGACTCGTCAATCAAATTCGGTGTCGTACATGAACTATGCCAGAAGGCTGCTTCCGTTCTTTGATCGAGTGGAACTCCATCATGTGCCCCGAGCAGAAAATCAGATGGCTGATGCCTTAGCCACGTTGGCTTCGATGTATAAAGTCAATTTTTAGAATGAGGCTCCAAGGATTGTCCTTTCTCGTCTTGATAGACCTGCATTCGTCTTTGCGATCGAGGAAGCCGCCGACGGCAAGCCATGGTTCCATGACATCCAGACTTTCCTTATGACTAAGGAGTATCCTGCGGGTGCGTCAACCCAGGATAAGAAGACTCTGAGGAGGCTGTCTGGAAATTTTTATCTCAATCCTGATGGAGTTTTGTATAAAAGAAACCACGATCTCGTGCTACTCAGATGTGTAGATGAGAAAGAGGCGAGTATGCTCATGGAAGAAGTCCATGAAGGCACATTTGGTACGCACGCCGGCGGGCATGCTATGACGAGAAAGATCCTGAGAGCAGGATATTACTGGCTGATGATGGAATCAGATTGCTTTAAATTCGCGAAGAGATGTCATAAATTCCAGATTTATGCTAATAAAGTTCATGTGCCGCCGTGCCCGTTAAATGTCATGTCCTCCCCGTGGCCGTTCTCCATGTGGGGCATCGACATGATAGGCAAGATCGAGCCCACTGCGTCTAACGGTCATCGCTTCATTCTAGTAGCTATCGAATACTTCATCAAGTGGGTGGAGGCAGCCTCGTATGCTAATGTGACCAAGCAGGTGGTGGCTAAATTCGTAAAGAGGGGTATCATCTGTCGTTACGGAATTCCTGAGCGGATCATTACCGATAATGGTTCGAATCTGAATAACAAGATGATGAAGGAGTTGTGCCAGAGTTTCAAGATTGAACACCACAACTCATCTCCTTACCGGCCGAAGATGAATGGTGCCGTTGAAGCGGCCAATAAGAACATAAAGAAGATTGTTCAGAAGATGGTTGTGACCTACAAAGATTGGCACGAGATGCTACCATTTGCACTGCACGGTTATCGTACGACGGTACGTACGTCGACCGGGGCAACTCCTTTCTCCTTGGTGTACGGTATGGAAGCAGTCCTACCGTTAGCAGTGGAGATCCCTTCTTTACGAGTTTTGGTTGATGTAAAACTCGACGAGGCAGAATGGATTACGAACCGACTGAACCAACTCAGCCTGATGGACGAGAAGAGGTTAGCATCGATTGCGTATAGTCTTCTATACCAAAGCCGAATGAAGAAAGCTTATGATAAGAAGGTGCGTCCTAGAAGCTTTCAGACGGGTGATCTCGTCCTAAAGAAGATTCTTCCGCCACACTCCGATCACCGGGGCAAGTGGACTCCCAATTACGAAGGTCCGTACGTCGTCAGCAAGGTCTTCTCGGGAGGAGCTTTGTTGTTATCCACGATGGACGGTGAAGATTTTGCATCCCCGGTGAACGCGGACGCAGTTAAAAAATACTTTGCTTGAAAGCGACCCGCTGGATAGTAAAAAGAGAGTCCAGGCAAAAATGGGGCATCCCGGCGAACCATAAAAAAGGGAAAAGGTTCGGGCAAAAATTAGGGATATAAATTGAAAAAATGTACACCCGCAAAGTCGAAAACCCGGATGGGCGACTTTGGCAAGAAAGGGTATCGCGGTGAATTGAAAACCCGCAAAGGGCGGTTCACGCAAAAGTTAGGGATTTGAAAGAGCAAATGACTGCGTTCCGCGTATGGACTTTCTTTGTTTAGTGGTTTGGAAGACTTGAGGGCCGTTTATCTGAATCAATCTCTTCTGAAGCTGAAGCGTCGAAGAAGTATCGAAGTCGAGTGGGTCATAGAGGGATCAACTCATGGTGTTCGTCTACGCCTCGTTGCTGACATTTGTATATACTGATGTATATTTATGTTTTATTTTTGCGCGGCTTCCTCATTCCAGGAGCTTGCATCTGTTGTAAAACATTTTTACCCATTCAGGGGTTCGTTATCAATAAAATGTATACTATTCAGCAATTCTGTTTGCCTGTTTAGCATTTATCTGTTTTGTTTGCGAAAAAGAACGCCGATGTTTTTGATAAAATGCGCATGCATAAACTTACTGGCCCAGGCCACTGATTGTTGAAACAATGAATTACTTAAACATTGTCACGAGATGATAACCTTGATAGGTCCCTTTAAGAAGGGTATCTTGTCTGTTTGTTTGTGTTGTTACAGGAGTAGCATATTCCAGACAATGCGCCGTGTGCATCCCCAAGCAGGATGATTCCTCCCTCTCCAGCAGAGTTCAACAGCCTCTCCCCGCAGAGTCTGAACACGAGGTCGTGAGCATTGATATGTCTCCCCAGGCAGAGAAGATTCTCTCCCCAATCAGATGTATCCTGAAGGAACGTCCTCTCCCCAGCTAAGTCATACACTGAAGTGTGCAGCTATTGATGGTCCCAGACTGAAGTCTCCAGCGGAATTGAGTTTCTCCATAGAGTCGTACTCTCCCCAACAAGCAGAATGATTTCTTCTTCCCCAGCCGAGTTTGTAGATCCCCCAAGAGAGCCGAGTCCTTGGAAGCCGCTCAGACCCTGACTGGTTTTCCCTAGTGGAATGTCGAATAGCAGATGCCATGTTTCCCCACCAGAGTCGTTATCTCCGGGGAAGTAGTCGTGAAGGCAGTGCAGTTTATTCCCGCGATTGACATCGCTTTCCCTCAGTAGGTCCAGATTCTCATAGAGCTTCGTTCCCTTGCAGCAGTCAACTGAAGTTCACTTCCCCACAGCACCCGATTGAGATTGGTGTGACTTTGTTCTCCTCAGCAGGATGATTCCTCCCCCTATCTGAGCGATTCCTTCTCCTTGACAGGAGGATTCTCCCTTCAGCATTTATTTTGCTGACGGGATCGCATCATTTTGCATGACTGCATAGCATTTATCATAAACGCGTAGCATTCCCACCGTGTGGAGCATTGCGCCATTGTCGAAACATATGCATAATAAGCATGATCTAGGTCATTACCGTTCTTGTTTTGCAGGTGTTCCGCCGCAGAATTGATTGCTCAAGATGATTCTTGAATTCTCCCCAACGAGTCGCTTGCTCAAGATGATTCTTGAATTCCCCAGCAAGGTCGTTTGCTTAAGATGATTCTTAAAATCCCCAGTGCAGTCGCCAGAGTTGGTTGCTCAAGCTGATGCTTAGAATCCCCGGCAGAGTGGTTGCTCAGGATGATTCCTGAAATCTCCAGCATAGTTATTGGTTCAGGATGATTCTTGAAGTCCCCGGCGGAGTTATTTGTCCAAGATGATTCTTGAAGTCCTCAGCAGAGTTGATTCAACCAGAATGATTCCTGGATCCCCGAAGCAGAGTTACTTGATAGTTCTCCAGAATCCCCAGCGGAGATGTGTCATCCCCAGTAGGTTTCTGAACAGCGAAGTTGAAACTTCCCCTGAAGACTTGATGATTGAAGTCCGACCGTGTTAACGAAGCAGTTCTCTCAGCTGATGCGGAGTGCCTGATGGCAGAAGTTTGGATATCCCCGATTGGTTCATTAATGACCTAGAATTCTATTCCCGACTTACTGATGAAGTTCGGCTGATGCCCGAAAGTTTTCTTTGAATGCCCGATGGCATGATTAACTTGATCGTTGACCTGACGAGTCCCGAGGAATCTTGATGCCTGACGGCATGATCGATCATGTATTACCGGTTACCGTGCGACCAATCCCCCAGCTAGTTGCCGTGCAGCTAATATTTCAGTGTTCGAAGATTTGTTCCCATCAGAGTACCGTGCACTTGTGCAGTTGGCAAATTTTTGGGTTTGTCGGTATTCAACCGTCTCGCACCTTGATTGGTTGAGAGCGGTTCGCTTCTCACCCAGTCAGGTTCAAGCCGTTTGAATAGGGGCAACTGTTGCACCCCAAAATTTGCCCAACACTTCTTTACCTAGCTTGTGGTTCATTCCATTCACATTAGCATTATCACTTGTATTTCATTGACATGTATGTAAGAGATCAAGAGGTATGAGTACCAATAAAGACTTTGAAGATAACCAAGAAGGTTATTCAAGTGTTCAAGGGTTGATATCTTTGTCAGAAAAGTTAAGAGATCCTCAGAGAGATTGGTTGAAACCAAGGTTGTGTGCCTCCTAACTTGAGAGTTGTGGGAGCTCCTCAGATGATTCTGAAGCTATGAGGATTGACTTGAAGCTTTGAGAGAGCTTATGAGATGTCTTGAAAGCCATCATGAAGCCTAAAGAGTTCATTGTGCAAGAATAAGAAGACTCAGCCATGAGTGGTACAGTTAGGGTTTGACTGGGTCAACCCTAGATCAACTGATGATTTGGAGAGGGTTGAGACCTAATCCAAGAGCCATGTGATCATGGATTGATTCATTGAGATGCTATAAGGATGATTCCAACGTCAACTCATCATGATTGAGGAGTTTGAGAAGTTTCAAGCTAGGGTTTCTAAGGGTCGACAGTGTAAAATCCCCTAATTTGACCCCTATCTTCAAGGCAGTTTAGCTCAAGATGTGATTGTCATCTCATCTTACCCCCAACATGAATGTTGTATAGCTTGTTCTTAGCTTTAATTTTAGTACTAGAAGTCCTTGATAGGATTTGTAGAGCTCAAGTTATGACTTTGACAAGTTATAGGTCATCTGAGGTATGTGAATCTGGGGCCTTGAAAGTCACCCAACTTGCATCCAATTTTTTCCCAAGAAGGACGATTCCTATGAACTTTTGGTCAACATGAATGTTGTTCCTCATCTTCTTAGCTTTCTATAGAGTACTATAAGTCCTTGATAGGATTTGTATAACTCAAGTTATGGCTTTGACAAGTCAAGGGCATTTTGGTCATTTGGAGATTATAGGTCATTTCAAGCATAAGGCCATAACTCCTATTTCCAAGCTTCAAATGGAAATATCTTCAACATAAAACTTGCTTAAAATGATGTTTTAAGGCTAGTAAGGAGGTCATGAGATGTTGAAAAGGCTTGTAGCTAAAAATGGTAAAAATGACCTAAAATGGAGGCATAAGTTAAATAAGTCAAAGTTGGAAATTGAAATTTCCAAGCTACACATCCAAACCATGGCATGTAATAGGTCATTTTGACTCTAAAAAGCATTTTAAAAACAATGGTTCAGCCACATTTTTTATTTGAAGTTTATATCATGGACTTGCTTTGGAAAATGGTTGCTTGCATATTAAGGTACAAATGCAAAACACAAGGAAAGGCAATGTACAAGCTAGCTAAGTATCTTAACACCTCATATATCTCATCTAAGGAGATTTTCAAGTCAGAACAAGTTGCTGCAAGAGGTATAGCATGAGATGGCATGTGAGATGAGATAAAATCAAAAACTCATGACATGAGAATCCCAAATTCTCATTGGATGATTCCAGAAAGTTCTGGATGGGTCTGAACCATCCTATATATGGATCAGAACTTGCTCAGATGCAAGGTTGGTGAGAGATTAGAGAGGAGAGTGAGATAACCATTTCAATTGCTTCCATTGCAAGTTGAAATCAAATTCCATATTCCACACCATTTCCATTGCTTCTTTCAATCCTAACACCTTCCATTGATCATACTGAATGTGTGCATACCAAATTGAGGGCAAGATCATGAAGAATTGAAGAGATAGCATTTGGATTTTGGAGGTTGCAAGTCACAATCGGGTTTGGAGATTCAGGCTTTCTTGATCAAATCTTTTGCAAACAGAAGCTTTATCATCAATCAAGGAAGGTTTCTGAAGAGTTTGAGAGGTTGAAGTGAAGCTTTGACCTATCTAGTGTTCAAGATTTGACAGGTTTGTAACTTTTCTTCTACACCATAATTTAAGCATAATTAGTTAGAATTGTTAGGTTAGAATGGTTAGAAACAAGTAGGAGATGGATTCTGGGAAGTTTGAGATCAATTGGTGAAGTTTGAGTTAGTGACACCATTTTTGTTTTGATCAAGAACACGATGTATGATGAGATATAACATGAGTTTAATATCAAGATTTAACCAATGTGAGGTGGTGATCATTCTGAGGTAATCAATTTCAAGAATTGTTAGAATTGAAGTTTGAGCATGGTTTTGATCTTGGATCGGGTTCAGAGATTTAGGGCATTTCAATTGATTTTAAGGCCATGGTTGTGATCAGGGTTGAATTTAGAGTGGATTAGGGGTTTGAACCATGGATTTTGGTTGAGTTTGGAGGGAATCCGAGCTAGGTATTTGAGCTCTGCAACTATGGAGCTTTCCCTCCATTTTCATGGCTGGAGGAAGAAGATAACCCCAGAGCCGTTGGATCGTGCGTGGACTCATTGACAGGACCTAGATCTAAGGGTTGTGATTTGATTTCTCGTGTGAAGAGGAATTCTGAAGATACCCCAAAGCGCCGAGTTTCATTTAATTTCTTGTTTGGGCTTAAGTTGATACTTGCTAATCACACCCCACTCTCATGGCCCATTGGATATTGAACTAGATTTCCTTGCTTATTGCACCGTGTATTTTTCTTTTTCTTTATGATTTTGAATTGATTTTCTGATTGAAAACTGGGCCTAGCGCATTTATTGTTTGCACCCCCATTTAGGGCCCAGTCTCATATTGAACTACATATAGTTGCTATCTGCACCAATGTTTTCATATTTTAATTTCTTTTTCTCCATTTTATTTTAATCTTTGAAAAATCATATTAAATAGAGAATTTATGAAATCAAAATATTTGCATTTCATGCATTTTTAATATTTTTTGTGTATTTTCTCTTTTAATAGCTTTTAATTCCTTTTATGTTGATGCATGGATTTGTAGAATTTTGTTTAGCTAGTTCCCTTCATATTTTTAGGCCATTCTTTTTAGGATAGTTAGATTAGGACTTTAGCTCCCCTCTGGATTTATTCCATAATTTTGTGCTTAATTTTTGATTAGTTTTGATTAGATGACTTTAGGTTGTATAGAATTAGGTCAATCCTTAACATAGGTCCACAATAACACTAGAATTTTGGGTTTCTAGGTCAAGTTAGATATTGGGACATATAGGGTATTAAGGGTAGGTATATAGGATCCCCTAGAAATTATATTATATTTTAATATAATAGTATACTATTTTTAATTGATTTTTGTAGTTGATTGTTGTTTGTGTTGCCCTTGTGGGCTTGTATTTTGTTTTGCCTTGCTTTGTGGGTTTTTGCTTGGCTTGGTGGGCTTGGTCTTGCTTTGAGGAGCATGGAGGAGCATATTAGAATACTTGAGGATTGAAGAAGAACTTGAGAGTTTGAAGACTTGTTTGTTTTGTTGTTGTTTTAGGGTTAGGAATTAAGTAGAGCTTAGACCTAGCTAATTTCTTTCTTAAACATGGATGGTATCTTTCACCTCCATTCTTCCCCATGATTCAAGGTCCTCCCATGGTATTCACCTCCCTCCTTTGGAGGGATAAGTGATGGTACCTAGGAAGTAGAACCTTTGAGGGAACCATTCTTTTGATGTTAAACCCTTATAGGTCACCTTTGGTGGTCAATAAGCAGTTTGATATCCTAGCTTATTCAGTTAAGTGATTTCTTCAGGTTTGAGTATCTTGAGAGATGTTGGGCTTGGGTGTGAAGATGAAGACTTCATTGAAGAGTATGGAAGAGGATGATTCCTTGAGCATTGCCATTGTAGCTAGGGATTGAAGAACAAGAAAGTCAAGTTGATACTTGAAGACCCAATGAAGATCCAGTAAAGACTTAATGAAGAACTGAGGTTTAAAGATTGAAGGATGAAGTTGACACTTCTAAGTGATTGATGACTACTCTGCAGCTGAAGCTTGTAAGAAGAGAAGACCAAATTGAGACTGGTAAAGCAAAGAAGAGCTGAAGCTTGAAGAACAAAGGATAAGTTGATACTTACTTTGAAACTTGGAGATCCTGAAGGAATCAAGTCGATACTTGTGGTTAAGAGTGAAGCCTGAAGGTGGAACTAATTAAGGAGCTGAAGCTTAGAGAAGAGAGAATAAGTTGAAACTTATGTTGAAGGGTTGAAACCTGGAGAAGCAAATTGATATTTGTCAAGAGTGATGGAGGTCTGAAGACTGAGTTGCTGTTAGAAGAGCTGAAGCTTGGAGTTGAGAGAGGAGTTGATCTGCTTTCTTGTCTGTTTCTTTGCCGTATTGATGTGCCTTGTTTGACTTGTTTGATGCATTAGAATAAGCCCATATCTAGACTAGGTTTAATCTAGGAGCATGATTGCACTAGAGGTGGAGTTGCTCCCTCTGCTTGTATTGTTACTGTATGGCTTTGCTTGCGGGTATTCGGTAGAGCCCCGCTCCCTTGCCCATGTGGTTTATTTTGCTTGATAGCATGATTTTATTTTATCTGTATGATTGTAGTTTACTGTTTTTTGCTTGATAGCATGTTTTCTTCAGTATGATTACTGTTATTCATTCTGGCTTGAGGTTGAGATGAGCTTGTGGAGGCTGCTGCCCCACACACATTTCCTCCCTCACTTGCATTGCATGCATTTTACAGTCGTTTACTGTGTTACTGTTTATTGTTTAAGCTAATGCTTTCTTTGTGTCTGTGTATCATTGACATGATCCCTTATGACTCTCATTTCCTTTGATAAGGAAGTGATGATTAGAACTTTAGGTTGAAACCTATGCATGATAACTTCTAGGAGTTCCCTGTTTCAAACCTCAACCATAGGATGAATCCTTGGCATGACAACAGTAGGGCTTGATAGTCTCCCCGTAGTTGATCCTGTTCTCTTCTCATCTCAAAACAGCTTAAGATACAGTAATCATGAATGATTTATTTCGTACGTTACGAGCCTTAAGCTATTTGAGAAAGGATTGTTGGAGAGTTTCTTTTCAACAGTCTGGATGTTTAGTATGGTACCCTTTGGGTGACATGCGACGCATTCACTCTCAGGTCATAGTCTCTAGTGCGATTGAAATTGCAAACACAATAAAAAACACTTCTTTCGTAAAAGACAGAAAACAAACTTCAAACCTTTTTGCCCCGTGGGCCTGTAATTCAAAGGAAAGCTTTTCTGAAGAAAAGAGTGTCGTTAAACTTCAGTGCCAACGCAAACAGGCTTTGTCCCTAACTGCTGGAACTGTTGTTTAACCCTACTCGATAAAACAGATGAATCTGAATCCCCATAACACGTAGTAGCCCGAACTACGTAAGCTCTGATCTCTCATATCTGTTGAGAGTACGTAGGCACAATACTGACGTATTGGCGAGCTACCTTCCCCATATCCCGTAGTAGGTTGAACTACGTTGACTCTGATTTCTCATTCTCTGATGGGAATACGTAGGCATAAAGTGCGATGCTTTGCCGAGTCATTTTCTTTTCTGTTTAAGCCAGCCTTGATAGGTAGATAGATAAACCAACTCGTCTAGTAAATACAACAAGCGTGGATCCCGTCGAGTACCACGGACGTGAGGGGTGCTAATACCTTCCCCTTGCGTAACCGACTCCCGAACCTATACAACGGTTGCGATGACCTTGTCTTACCCTTTTTCGTCAGGTTTTTCCGATTGTTTCCTTTCCCGCTCCGAGGGATAAATAACGAAAGGTGGCGACTCTTCTGTTCTGCCGACACCTTATTTTCGCGGAAGCGACATCTATATGCAAAAAGCTAAATATGGGTGAATTAAGACCAACCAAAAGGTCTGTTCAATTAGCTGACCGATCTGTCAAATATCCCGTTGGTATATGTTGCTTCCGCGAAAATAAGGTGCCAGCAAAACAGAAGAGTCGCCACCTTTCGTTAT
Source organism: Lathyrus sativus (assembly GCA_963859935.3). Classification (NCBI taxonomy): domain Eukaryota; kingdom Viridiplantae; phylum Streptophyta; class Magnoliopsida; order Fabales; family Fabaceae; genus Lathyrus; species Lathyrus sativus. The sequence continues at coordinate 311,372,868 of OZ012736.1, forward strand.
TTATCCCTCAGAACGGGAAAGGAAACGATCGGAAAAAGCCTGACGAAAAGGTATAAGACAAGGTCATCGCAACCGTTGTTTGGGTTCGGGAGTCGGTTACGCAAGGGGAAGGTATTAGCACCCCTCACGTCTATCGTACTCGATGGGATCCACTCTTGTTGTGTTTAACTGACGGGTTTGTTTACTATCTACCTATCAAGGCTGGTCTAAAAAGAAAAGAAAATGACTCGGGAAAGCGTCGCACTTTATGCCTACGTATTCTCATTAGAGAATGAGAAATCAGAGTCAACGTAGTTCGATTAACTACGGGTTACAGGGAAGGTGGCTCGCCAATACATCAGTATTGTGCCTACGTACTCTCAACAGGATTGAGAGATCAGAGCTTACGTAGTTCGGGCTAATACGGATTACGGGAATTCAGATTCATCTGTTTTATCGAGTAGGGTTAACAAACAGTTCCAGCAGTTAGGGACAAAGCCTGTTTGCGGTAGAACTAGGAGTTAACAACACTCTTTTCTTCAGAAAAGCTTCCTTTGAATTATGGGCCCACGGGGCAAAAAGGTTTGAAGTTTGTTTTCTGTCTTTTATGGAAGAACTGTTTTTTAGGGATGTTTGCAACTAGTGTCGCACTAGAGACTATGACTGGAGAATGAATGCGTCGCATGTCACCCAAAGGGTGCCATACTAAACATCCAGACTGTTGAAAAGAAACTCTCTAACAATCCTTTCTCAGATAGCTTAAGGCTCGTAACGTACGACGTCAGTTAACCTTTATCACTGTTTTTTAGTTTGTTTCGAGATGAGAAGAGAGAACAGGCTCAACTAAGGGGAGACTATCAAGTCCTAATGTTGTCATGCCAAGGATTCGTCCTATGGTTGAGGTTTGAAACAGGGAACTCCTAGAAGTTATCATGCATTGGTTTCAGCCTAAAGTTCTAATCATCACTTCCTTATCAAAGGAAGTGAGGTTCCTAGGGGATCATGTCAATGATAAACAGAAACAGATAAAGCATCAGCTTAAATAGTAAACAATAAACAACTGTAAATAAGATGCATGCAATGCAAGTGAGGGAGGAAATGTGTGTGGGGCATCAGCCTCCACAAGCTCATCTCAACCTCAAGCCAGATATGAATAACTGTAATCATACAGAAGAAATAAAATGCCATCAAGCAAAATATAATAACTGCAATCATACAGAAGAAGGACACGCTATCAAGCAAACACACCAAATCACATAGGCAAGGGAGTTGGGCTCTACCGAATACCCGCAAGCAAAGCCATACAGTAAAAATACAAGCAGAGGGAGCAACTCAACCTCTAGTGCAATCATGCCCCTAGCTTAACACAATCTAGATATGAACTTATTCTATTACATCAAGCAAATCAAACAAGTCACACCAATACAGTTGCACAACAAGCAAACAGACAGGAAAGAAAGCAGATCAACCACCCCTACAACTTCAAGCTTCAGCTCTTCAGTAATTCAGCCTTCAGACCTCACCTACCCTTCAAGGCTATCATCTTCAATAGCAAGTATCAACTTGCTTCTCCAAGTTTTCAATATACCAAACATAGGTATCAACTTATTCTTTCTTCTTCAAGCTTCAGCTCTCCAGTCTATTCCACCTTCAGGCTCCATTCCTAACTGCAAGTATCAACTTGTTTCTTCAGGCTCTCAATGCATCAACATAAATATCAGCTTATCCTTTATTCTTCAAGCCTCAGCTCTTCACTCATTCTTAATTTGATCTTCTTCATAAGTGTCAACTTGGTCTTCAAGCTTCAGCTCTCTCTTCCTTACAAGCATCAACTTGGTCCTCTTCATCTACAAGCCTCAGCTTCTCAGAGTAATCCTCAAACACAAAGAAGTATCAACTTCATCCTTCAATATTCTTCAAGCAGGGAACTCCATCCTCTAACAAGGGAGAAAGATTCATCTATCAAGAGTAAAGTTTGGATGATTGGTAGCAGAGTGATGACCAAAGGTCACCACTAAGCATCCTATCATCAGAGAAAGGGACCCTCAAAGGTTCTACCAATTTGCAAAGAGCCACACATCCTACCAAAGGATGGATGAGGCCTTTACAAGGGACCTTACATTATAGGGAAGAATGGAATTGATCAACATATTCCATGTTTATGAAGAAAGAGAACTATCTGGAAGCTTTGCCTACAAAACCCTAATCTTGAGATCTAATCAAAACTAACCTAAAAGAAGGGAAGATCTTCAAATCCAAGCCTCTTCAAGCAATCCAATGCATCTTCAACTTGTCTTCATCATCACCCAAGAGAAAGCAAAGCAAAACCCTAATCTAAGGGAACTAAAGAAGTTAATCTAGTTGAATTAGTGCCTCAGAATCATCTAAAGCTAGCACCTAAACTAAAATCAAGCAAAAATAGAAAACTATATTGAAAATTCCTACAAAAATTCCTAAGGGATCCTAATTCAATCATGAATGTACCCTACAAAAATCAGAGGTTTAATCATCCACCTAGTTACAAAAATAAAATCTAAATCACAAGGTATCAACCATAAACCCTAAAAATGGAGCATCTAAAGGTTTCAACCTAAACTACCACTTATATTCCTCACAAAAATGTGAGAAAAATCTATGGGGAGAATGAATATCTATGCTAACTACTCACAAAAAATCAAGATCAAAATCATCATCATATGATCAAACCAAATTCCACAAAATCAAGCATCAAACATGACTATTTTAATATCAATTAAAATTTGAAAATTCCCATAAAATCAGAAAATGCATGAAATAAAAAATATTTTTATCTAAAAAATACTAGATTCTATCATGAATTCAATGCAAAAAAAATGGGGTCAATTGAATTATTTTTCCATTTTTTATGATTTAATCAAGAGCCATGAATATAATGAAAAAAATAAAGAAAATCAAACTAAAATGATAAACACACGGTGCAGATAGTAAGCAAAAGCAGTTCATTTCAGGGTTGGGCCGAACAAGGGGGTGTGAGTAGCGCTTGGATCCTTAAGCCCCAAAACCACTGATTAATGAAACGCATCGTTTCAATTAATTCAGACCTCTTCACAAAATGAGACGCACGCGTGGCCGTTGGATGAGGTTCCCAGTCAAAGTCCAACCTTGATCTGATGGCTATCAAGTCATCTTCCTCGTTTCAAATCTCTGCAACTCAGGTCACCTGCGCGCCCAAAACCACCGCCGGTGACTTTCTCCGGTCATCTTCTCACAACCCTAGTTTGCCATAGAGTCCACCATTGGCCACGATCCCTTAATGAAACATGTCCCAAATTTCACAAGGAACTCACTCATACCATTAATTCAACCTAAATCCTCAAGATTCGCAAGAACCAACTCTCAACCGAAAATGGTAACATCCCTAATTGGTCACTAATTCTCAAATTAATGATCTGAAATCCTTCCTACACCATTCTACAATGCATCTAACATCCTAATTCCTCTTAATTCTAACTAAAACAAGCCAGAGATTGAAGGTTACCAACCTGAAAATTTCGCGTGCACAAAAGTAGCAAGACCTCAAACAAGCCCTCAAATGCTCCAGACTCCTTCAGTGAATCACTTCCAAGCTTCTGTATGCAATAGAATTGATTGAAATGGCTTCAATTCTAGGATTCGAATCTGAGTTGCAGGTGGAAAAATTTGAGCTCAAGAACACCAATCAGCCACGAATTTCCCTTGATTATGATCTGGAATCAATCCCTAGCATCCATGGAAGAGATTGCAATCAAGAAAATGGATGGAAAGTGAGTGAAATGATGTAACCGAATTTAGTTGCAAGCAAGAATTTTCCAAACTCAATCTCTGCTCTCTCCTTCAATCATCACCAAAAAATGATCTGAACCACTTCTATTCAATATATAGAGTGTGTAGGGATGATCTAGAAAGCTCTAGATCCTTCCAATGAGAAATTCAATTTCTCATGTCACTTGAATTCTCATGATATGCCATGGTATGCACAACTTCTGCCAACAGCTTGAAATCATTCTCAAATCCTTCCAATATCTCCCCTCATGACATTTTGGAAGTGTTTGGCTTGCAAGGGACCTTGATCATGCCTTGAGTTTGGGTTTTGCAAATGTTACTTATGATGTAAGTAACTACTTTTCAAAGCAAGTCCACAAATTAAAATTCAATTCAAAAATGTGGCTAAACCAATGTTCTTAAAATGTGTTTTAGAGTCAAAATGATATATTACATGCCTTGGTTTGGACATGTAGATCAGAAATATCAATTTCCAACTTTGGTTCATTTAACTTATACCCTTATTTTAGGTCATTTTTGCAACTTTGAGCTACAAGCAATTCCAACATCTCATGACCTCTTTACTAGCCTTAAAACATAATTTTGAACAAGTTTTATGTTGAACATTTTCCCATTTGAAGCTTGGAAATAGGAGTTATGGCCTTATGCTTGAAATGACCTATAATCTCCAAATGACCAAAATGCCCTTGACTTGTCAAAGCCATAACTTGATTTCTACAAATCCTATCAAGGACTTATAGTACTCTCTAGAAAGTTAAGAGGATAAGGAACAACATTCATGTTGACCAAAAGTTCATAGGAATCATCCTTCTAGGGAAAACGTTTCATGCAAGTTGGACAACTTTCAAGCTCCCAAATTCACATACCTCAGATGACCTGTAACTTGTCAAAGTCATAACTTGAGTTCTACAAATCCTATCAAGGACTTCTAGTACTCAAATTAAAGCTAAGATCATGATATACAACATTCATGTTGGGGTCAAGATGAGATGACAATCCCATCTTGAGCTAAACTGCCTTGAAGATAGGGGTCAAACTAGGGGATTTTACACTGTCAAGCCTTAGAAACCCTAGCTTGCAACTTCTCAAACTCTTCAATCATGATGAGTTGACCTTGGAATCATCCTTATAACATCCCCATGTATCAATCCATAATCACATGGCCCTTGGATTAGGTCTCACCCTTCTCCAAATCATCAGTTGACTTAGGGTTGACACAGTCAAACCCTAATTGTAACACTCATGGCTGAGTCTTCTTAATCTTGCACAATGACCTGTCTTGGCCTCAAAGTGACCTTCAACACTTCTCATGAGCTCTCTCAAGACCTCAAGTCTAACTTTATGACCTCAGAATCATCTGAGGACTTCCCCATAACTCTCAAGCTAGGAGGCCCACCCATTTTTGGTTTCAACCAGTCTCTCTGAGGATCTTTTAATTTCTCTAACAAGGATATTAACCCTTGAACACTTGAACAACCCTCTTAGCTAGCTTCACACTCTTGTGTAGCCCTTGATTGGCAATCATACCTCTTGATCTCCTGCATACATGTCAATGAAATGCAAATGATAATTCTAATGTGAATGAAATGAAACATAAGCTAGGTAAAGAAATGTTGGGCAAATTTTGGGGTGCAACAACTGCCCCTATTCAAGCGGCTTGGACCTGACTGGGTGAGAAGCGAACGGCTCTCAAACAATTAAGGTACGAGACGGTTGAATACCAACAAACCCGGAAATTTGCCAACTGCCCAAGTACACGGTACTCTGATGGGGACAAATCTTCGGAAACGGAGATGATAGCTGCACGGAAACTAGCTGGGGAATCGGTCACACGGTAACCGGTGAAACACGGTCGACCATGTCGTCAAGCATCAGGATCCCTCGGGACTCATCAGATCATTAGGAACTTTTTTTTTTAACAATCAAGTTAATCATGCCATCGGGCATTCAAAGAAATTTTCGGGCGTCAGCCAAACTTCGTACTAAGTCGGGAATAGAATTCTCAGTCAATCATGAACCAATTGGGGATATCCAAACTTCTGCCACCAGGCACTCCGCATCAGCTGAGAGAACTGCTTCGTCAATACAGTTAGACTTCAATCATCAAGTCTTCAAGGGAAGTTTCAACTTCGCTGTTCGGAAACCTGCTGGGGATGACGCATCTCCGCTGGGGATTCTAGAGAACTATCAAGTAACTCTGCTTCAGGGCTTCAGAAATCATTCTGGATGAGTCAACTCTGCTGAGAACTTCAAGACTCATCTTGGACAAATAACTCTGCCGGGGACTTCAAGAATCATCCTGAACCAATAACTCTGCTGGAGATTTCAGGAATCCTCCTGAGCAAACACTCTGCCGGGGGCTCCGAGCATCAACCTGAGCAACCCTCTCTGGCGACTTCACTGGGGATCTTAAGAATCATCTTAAACAAATAACTCTACGGGAGACTTTAGGAATCATCCTGGGCAAACGACTTTTGCTGGGGGGATTCAAGAATCATCTTGAGCAAGCGACTCTGCAGAGGAACACCTGCAAAACAAGCACAGTAACGACCTAGCTCATGTTTAGTATGCACATGTTTGACTATGGCGCAATGCTCCACACGGTGGAAATGCTTCGCATTTTTAGGGTAAATGCTATGCAATCATGCAAAATGCTGCGACCCCATCAGCAAAATAAATGCTGAAGGGAGCATCCTCCTGTCAAGGGGAAAGAACCACTCGGGTGGGGAAAGGAATCATCCTGCAGAGAAGAAGAAATCACGCCAATATCAATTGGACTCCGCCTAGGGAAACGAACTTCAGTCAACTACTGCAGGGGAATAAAGCTCTACGAGAGTCTGAACCCACTCAACTAGGTATTCAAACCACAACTGCTGAGGAAAGCGATGTCAATCGCCAAAATAAACTGCACGACCTTTGCGGCTAAACTCTCCTGGAGATAACGACTCCGGTGGGGAAACACAACATCATCTATTCAACCCGCTACTGGGGAAAAACCAATCATGGCCCCCACGGCTTCCAAGGACTCGGCTCTCTTGGGGAACTGCAGACTCGGCTGGGGAAGAAGGAATCATCCTGCTTACTGGGGAGAGTACGACTCTGTGGGGAACTTCAATTCTCCTGGAGACTTCAGTCTACACTATCACGGCTGAACACTTCAGTATATGACTCAGCTGGGGAGACGAAGTCCTTCAGGGTACATCTGATTGGAGAGAGAATCTTCTCTACTTGGGGAAACATATCAATTCTTACAATCTCATGTTCAAACTCCACGGGGAGGTGCTTCCGAACCTTCTTGGAGGAGAAGGAATCATCCTGCTTGGGGACGCGTACGGCGTACTTCCTGGTACATGCTACACCTGCAACAACACAAACAAACAGACAAGATACCCTTCTCAAAGGGACCTATCAAGGTTATCATCTTGTGACAATGTTCAAGTAATTCGTTGTTTCAACAATCAGTGGCCTAGGCTAGTAAGTTTATGTACGCGCATTTTATCAAAAACATTGGCGTTCTTTTTCGCAAACAAAACAGATAAATGCTAAACAGGCAAACAGAATTGCTGAATAGCGTACATTTTATTGATAACGAACCCCTGAATGGGTAAAAATGTTTTACAACAGATGCAAGCTCCTGGAATGAGGAAGCTGCGCAAAAATAAAACATAAATATACATCAGTATATACACAAATGTCGGCAACGAGGCGTAGACGAACACCATGAGTTGATCCCTCTAGGACCCACTCGACTTCGATACTTCTCCGACGCTTCAGCTTCAGAAGAGATTGATTCAGATAAATGACCCTCAGGTCTTCCAAACCACTAAACAATGAGAGTCCACACGTGGAACGCAGTCATTTGCTTTTTCAAATCCCTAACTTTTGCCTGAATCGCCCTTTCGGGTTTTCGATTCAACGGGATGCCCTTTTTTGCCAAAGTCGCCCTTCCAGGTTTTCGACTTTGCGGGTGTACATTTTTCTTTTATATCCCTAATTTTTGCCCGAACCTTTTTCCTTTTTTATGGTTCGCCAGGATGCCCCATTTTTGCCTGGATATTCTTTTTCTTTCCAGCGGGTCGTTCTTTAAGCAAAGTATTTTTTGACTGAGTCCGCGTTCACCGGGGATGCAAAATCTTCGCCATCCATCGTGGATAACAACAAGGCTCCTCCCGAGAAGACCTTGCTAACGACGTACGGACCTTCGTAATTAGGAGTCCACTTGCCCCGGTGATCGGAGTGTGGAGGAAGAATCTTCTTCGGGACGAGATCACCCGTCTGAAAGCTTCTAGGACGCACCTTCTTATCATAAGCTTTCTTCATTCGGATTTGGTACAGACGACCATATGCAATCGATGCTAATCTCTTATCGTCCATCAGGCTGAGTTGGTTTAGTCGGTTCTTAATCCATTATGCCTCATCGAGTTTCACGTCAACCAAAACTCGTAAAGAAGGGATCTCCACTTCTAACGGTAGGACAACTTCCATACCGTACACCAGTGAGAAAGGAGTTGCCCCGGTTGATGTACATACCGTGCACAAAAGTAGCAAGACCTCAAATCAAGCCCTCAAATGCTCCAGACTCCTTTAGTGAATCACTTCCAAGCTTCTGTATGCAATAGAATTGATTGAAATGGCTTCAATTCTAGAATTCGAATCTGAGTTGCAGGTGGAAAAATCTGAGCTCAAGAACACTAATCAGCCACGAATTTCCCTTGATTATGATCTGGAATCAATCCCTAGCATCCATGGAAGAGATTGCAATCAAGAAAATGGATGGAAAGTGAGTGAAATGATGTAACCGAATTCAGTTGCAAGCAAGAATTTTCCAAACTCAATCTCTGCTCTCTCCTTCAATCATCACCAAAAAATGATTTGAACCACTTCTATTCAATATATAGAGTGTGTAGGGATGATCTAGAAAGCTCTAGATCCTTCCAATGAGAAATTCAATTTCTCATGTCACTTGAATTCTCATGATATGCCATGGTGTGCACAACTTCTGCCAACAGCTTGAAATCACTCTCAAATCCTTCCAATATCTCCCCTCATGACATTTTGGAAGTGTTTGGCTTGCAAGGGACCTTGATCATGCCTTGAGTTTGGGTTTTGGAAATGTTACTTATGATGTAAGTAACTACTTTTCAAAGCAAGTCCACAAATTAAACTTCAATTCAAAAATGTGGCTAAACCAATGTTCTTAAAATGTGTTTTAGAGTCAAAATGATATATTACATGCCTTGGTTTGGACATGTAGATCAGAAATATCAATTTCCAACTTTGGTTCATTTAACTTATACCCTTATTTTAGGTCATTTTTGCAACTTTGAGCTACAAGCAATTCCAACATATCATGACCTCTTTACTAGACTTAAAACATCATTTTGAACAAGTTTGATGTTGAACATTTTCCCATTTGAAGCTTGGAAATAGGAGTTATGGCCTTATGCTTGAAATGACCTATAATCTCCAAATGACCAAAATGCCCTTGACTTGTCAAAGCCATAACTTGAGTTCTACAAATCCTATCAAGGACTTCTAGTACTATCTAGAAATCTAAAAGGATAAGGAACAACATTCATGTTGACCAAAAGTTCATAGGAATCATCCTTCAAGGGAAAAGGTTTCATGCAAGTTGGACAACTTTCAAGCTCCCAAATTCACAAACCTCAGATGACCTGTAACTTGTCAAAGTCATAACTTGAGTTCTACAAATCCTATCAAGGACTTCTAGTACTCAAATTAAAGCTAAGATCATGATATACAACATTCATGTTGGGGGCAAGATGAGATGACAATCACATCTTGAGCTAAACTTCCTTGAAGATAGGGGTCAAACTAGGGGATTTTACACTGTCAAGCCTTAGAAACCCTAGCTTGCAACTTCTCAAAATCTTCAATCATGATGATTTGACCTTGGAATCATCCTTATAACATCCCCATGTATCAATCCATAATCACATGGCCCTTGGATTAGGTCTCAACCTTATCCAAATCATCAGTTGACTTAGGGTTGACACAGTCAAACCCTAATTGCAACACTCATGGCTGAGTCTTCTTAATCTTGCACAATGACCCGTCTTGGCCTCAAAGTGACCTTCAAAACTTCTCATGAGCTCTCTCAAGACCTCAAGTCTAACTTTATGACCTCAGAATCATCTGAGGACTTCCCCATAACTCTCAAGCTAGGAGGCCCACCCACTTTTGGTTTCAACCAGTCTCTCTGGGGATCTTTTAATTTCTCTGACAAGGATATTAACCCTTGAACACTTGAACAACCCTCTTAGCTAGCTTCACACTCTTGTGTAGCCCTTGATTGGCAATCATACCTCTTGATCTCCTGCATACATATCAATGAAATGCAAATGATAATGCTAATGTGAATGAAATGAAACATAAGCTAGGTAAAGAAATGTTGGACAAATTTTAGGGTGCAACAGTATACTGGAAAACGTTCCAGTGTGCATAGGTCAATTCTACATCCCAACAGATTTTATAATCATGGATATTAAAGAAGACTCAGTCATCCCGATTATCTTGGGAAGACCTTTCCTAGCCACAGTCGTAGCTATTAATTACATAAAGAAAGGTACGATAACATTCAAAGTGGGAGAAGAGAAAATTGAATTCATCCTTACCAAGTTCCTACAAGCACCATCCATATACGATATCTGCTATCTAGTTGACGTTATTGACGAATGCATAAGAGAACTGGAGAATGAAGAAACCACATATTCAGATATAATGAAAATCCAAATCCTAGAGATTCGTGAAGATGACAATTGGCGTGCGCCATACCAAGATGACAGTCTAAGCGAAAGCTTAGCACTCACTCCTAATCACATGTCGTGTCCAAAGAACCCAACTCTAGAACTTAAAGTATTACCTGAAAACCTCAGATACAAATTCCTAGACACCAAACTCAAAAGACTAGTGATAGTCAACGCCGACTTAGGACAATTAAAAACTGAAAAACTATTAGATGTCCTAAGGAAATACCCAACTGCGTTAGGCTATAGCACCACTGATCTTAAAGGAATAAGCCCTTCTATCTGTATGCATCGAATTATGCTAGAGGAAGACTGTAAGACCTCTAGAGAACATCAGAGAAGAATCAAACCTATCTTAAGCACTGTAGTTAAAGACGAAGTAAAAAAGCTACTAGATGCAGGAATTATATACCCGACCTCTGACAGCCAATGGGTTAGCCCAGTGAATTTGTTGTACCCAAGAAAGGAGGCGTTACAATGGTAAAAAACTCGAAAGGTGAATCGATAACACAAAGAGTTGTGACCAGAAGTAGAATGTGCATGGATTATAAAAAACTGAACAAAGCCACTCAAAAAGATCATTTCCCTCTACCTTTCATCGATCAAATGTTGGAGAGACTGGCCAAACATTCCTATTTTTGCTATCTAGACGGTTACTCGGGATTTTTCCAAATTCCCATTCACCCCGATGACCAAGAAAAAACTACATTTACATGTCCTTACGGAACCTTTGCGTACCGACGAATGCCATTTGGATTATGCAATGCTCCCGCAACATTCCAGCGATGCATGATGGCAATCTTCGTAGATTTCATAGATGACATCATGGAAGTGTTTATGGATGACTTCTTTGTATGCAGATAGAGTTTCGAAGGATGTTTGTCAAACCTAGAGATGGTACTCGAAAGATGTGCGAAAGTAAATCTTGTTCTAAATTGGGAAAAATGCCATTTCATGGTTTGACAAGGAATAGTGCTAGGACACGTAATATCTAACAAGGGGATTGAGGTCGATAAATCGAAAATAGAAATTATAAAAGATCTTCAACCTCCAAAGACCGTGCGTGAAATACGAAGCTTTCTAGGACATGCCGGTTTTTACCAACGATTCATAAAAGACTTCTCGAAAATTACAAAACCTCTAACTGGTCTATTTATGAAAGATGTTGAGTTCGTCTTCGAAGAAAACTGCTTGAAAGCGTTTGAAACTTTAAAAACAGCCCTTATCACCGCACCAATCATGCAACCACCAGACTAGCAACTACCCTTTAAAATCATGTGCGATGCGAGCGATTATGCTGTAGGCGATGTTCTAGGACAAAGGAAAGATAAGAAAATTCATGCAATCTACTACTCTAGTAGAACCTTAGATCCCGCCTAAATGAACTACGCCACAACAGAAAAGGAACTTCTAGCTGTTGTGTTCGCTCTTGACAAATTTCGTTGCTACTTAGTAGGAGCAAAAATAATCATTTACACACACCACGCCGCCATTAGGTACCTGATAAGCAAAAAGGATGCCAAGCCAAGGTTATTCAGATGGATCCTACTGTTGGAAGAGTTTGATCTAGAAATCGAAGATAAAAAAGGAACCAAGAACGTAATGGCAGATCACTTATCCCAAATAGAAGGCATTAAACAAGAACCAGTGCCTATCAATGATGATTTCCCTTACGAGCGTCTGATAGCCAAATTAGAAAGCGATATGCCAGACCTAACCTCGGAAGAACCAAAATTAGAAGAAGCCGTGGAAGCTGTCTACGCACAGGCTATCTTGCCTTGGTATGCTAACATTGTCAACTACTTAGCCGCAGGCGTACTTCCGCCAGACTGAACCTATCAAGAAAAGAAGAAATTCTTCCATGATTTAAAGCAATATTGTTGGGATGAACCTCTGCTTTTCAAAAGAGTAGCCGATGGTATTTTCCGTCGATGTGTCCCAGAGGAAGAAATAGAAGATATCATCTCTCATTGTCACTCTGCTCCTTATGGTGGGCATACAAGTACTTCAAATACTTGCATTAAGATCTTACAATCCGGCATATTCTGGCCCAACCTTTGGAAAGATGTCCACATTGCAATACTAAAGTGCGATCGATTCCAACACATTGGTAACATCTCAAGACGCGATGAGATGCCCCAAAAAGGTATTTTGGAAGTAGAAGTCTTCGATGTATGGGGGATTGATTTCATGGGACCTTTCCCATCTTCTTTTGGAAATAAATATATACTCGTAGCCGTCAATTATGTATCCAAATGGATTGAAGCCGTAGCCTCTCCAACAAATGACATATGAGTAGTCATAAAAATCTTCAAGAACATAATCTTTCCTAGATTTGGTGTACCAAGACTTGTCATTAGTGACGGTGGTTCACACCTCATAGCAAGAATCTTCGACAAACTCTTATCGAAATATGGAGTCAAACACTGTGTAGAAACACCATATCATCCACAGACTAGTGGACAAGTAGAGGTCTCAAATAGAGATATAAAACAAATATTAGAAAAGACCGTTGCCACCTCTAGGAAGGATTGGTCATCCAAGTTACATGAAGCTTTATGGGCATATAGGACAGCCTACAAAACACCGATAGGAACCACACTATTCAAGTTAGTTTATGGAAAATCTTATCACCTGCCGGTAAAACTAGAACACAAGGCCTATTGGGCTATTAAAACTTTAAATTTAAACTACACTGCTGCGGGAGAGAAGCAGATCTTGAATCTGAAAAAATTAGAAGAACTCAGACTAGACGCATATGAGAACACCCGTATATATAAAGAAAAAACTAAAAATTGGCACGATAAGCATTTAGTTCGGAAATAGTTCAGTGTGGGAGACGTTGTGCTCCTGTTCAATTCAAGACTAAAACTTTTTCCAAGTAAACTCAAATCTAGATGGTCTGGTCCTTTTGAGATAACGAAAGTTGTTCAAAGTGGGGCTGTAGAAATTAAAGATAGAAACAATGATTCGTTCATAGTGAATGGAAAATGCTTAAAACATTACAATCTTACTGAAAATAGAGACTACACGAGTAGGCTACAACTGTTAGAGCTTCCCGCTCCTCCCCATTGATAACTTATCATCAAGTTGTCATCAGGCATTCGGCGTTAAAAACAGCGCTGAGTGGGAGGCAACCCACTTTTCTTGTCTTTTTTCTTCCTTAATTATCCTAATTATTTTCATTATTTTTTTTATGTTTTTTATACTTTTCCTTCACTTATTTTCAAATTTCCTTTTTTTTCTTTCATTACTTTATATCTCCTTCTGTCTCTAAAACATAATTTTTAATGAACTTGTTCTAAATTGTTTCCAGGAATCTTTAAAGCCTTCTTACCTTCTTCTCTCTCCTATGACTAGTTTCTTCTGACTATTTTCCCTATCATGGATAACGTAGACTATATGCACACCGTTTTTAGAAGTAGAGCTCAGAGAGATAGATTTGAGGCCTTGAGACAAAGAAACTTAGCTTTATCCATTTACTATGATGGACCTACCATGGATGAGCTAGGTATCCATGATAATATCCTCTTCTTATTTAACCAGTTGGAGTGGGAAAAGGTTGCCAATAAGACTAGATTCGTTACCCATAGAGAGCTCACATTCGAATTCCTCAGCTCCTTAGCTTACCTACCTGAACATGGGTACGGATCCACTAAGGGGCTGATATGCTTTAGACTCTTTGGAACTGATTACACGTTTAACCGCAACATGCTAGCAGACCTTTTAGGATTCCCTAGCGGCCCCTTTGTTTACACCAACACCCAAGAGGAGGAAATGGATATTGAGCTAGACTATTTTTGGGGAACCATTACAGGAAACTACCACCCCGAGCCGTACGACATGCACTCTAATGAGATCCATAACCCTGCCATTCGCTATTTCCACAAAATGCTGGCCCACACCCTATTTGGGAAGGAGAAAAACATTACCTCCATCTCTAAGGATGAGATGTTCATTTTGTACTGTGCTTTTCAGGGTAGGCCTGTTAATGCCGTTCCGTTCATGATGAAAGCCTTTGTCCAAATTAGTCAGGAACCAAATACCCCCATCATAATAGGAGGCCTTGTCACGATGTTTGCTAACGCAATTGGGCTTAGGTACCAGCTGACCCGAGTGATACCATTAGGCACCATTCGCCAAATGAACTTATAGTTTTGTTTCAACCATCGCATCATTGGAAACCTAGGACCTGCACCTTTCAAATACCTTATTGCTAACAAAGTGGTCCATCTTTTTACATTACTAAACCATGAGTGCGCAACTGTCCATAATAGAGATAACTGGCTGTATGAGTTGAATGAACCTATGGATCCCCCGTCACCTCTTAAAACACCACAAGATTATATGTATTATGAGGACGTCGTATCCGATGCTGAAACTTACCCTAAAACCCCTCCTAATTACCATGACTTCACTGGACCCGACCCTAACCAGAATGCTAACAATATGAATAATATCCTGAAGACCCTAGAAGAGTTCAAGATAGAAATTACAGTCGTGAAGGAAGAATAGAAGACCCTGCACCTGGACATGATAAATTTAATGGACATCACAGTAGAGTGTCACACCCTCATTTTCACCTTTAGCCTTTATACCCTACATTCACCATATCATACATCATTCTATTGCATATCGAACATGTGGGTTCACAAGGTACGAATTGGATCGGTTTGTTATTTTCCATTTTTAAATGAGATAACTTGCCTATCATGGAATATATGGAAGAAAAGGTTCATCACATAAGGCTTGATATAAGTTGGAAAGTCTACTCATGTAGATTACTTCAAGAAGAAGTTACTTGAAAAATATTGGGATATTCAAGATAAATATTCCTAATGAACATGAAATGCAAGGCCAAATTCAAGTTTGCTTTAACCAACTTTGTTTCAAATTCTTGGTCAAGTGGATTTCAAATTTATAAAGCATGAGTCAAGATCACAAGTCCATAATTCAAGGCTTCATCCATTTCAAGTTTAACGGTTCTAGGGAAATCCATCCTCAATTCATTAATTAGAGGCAAGAATATTACAAAGAGAAATTTTATGACATTACAAGAATGTCATTTGTTGCAAGATTTCCAACTCTAAGTAATGTTTAGAAAATAATTTATTTCTAATCTTCATTCAAGTCTCTAATCAAATCCATGATATGGTAATCTTCATGCCACACCAAGTTTTCATGTGCCACATTATGCTTACAAACATCCAAGAAATATGCAAGAATTAAATCAAGATTGGAATGTTTTAAGACCAAGATTATGCATGTTTAATCATGGCAAAACAGTCCCATGCAAGAGGTGACAAATTTCTTCATGTCACAAGGCCAAGGGAATAACATGTGACAATGCTTCTACATATCAGAATTTTCAAAATGCTGTCAAAGGTGGTAGCATTGACCACAAGAGTTGTCCAAGCACAAGCCAACAAAATGGGTGCAAGGCACAATGTGTTGCAGAAAAAACATCATAGGCAAAGTACAACAACAAAAATGCAGCATAGCTCTTGCGTGGAAATGGAAAGAAAGAGAATGGCATGAGAAAAGGTGGTAAGAGACACCACTCCATGAAAAATATGATATGTGGGGAGAAGAGAAAACCCTAGAGGAGCTGAGATAAGAGGAGGGGGCTGTAAACAAAAGGAGATTCACTCTTTCTACATGACACATCCATACACACATTGCAAACCAGAAAAATAGAGAGA
This sequence comes from Lathyrus sativus, assembly GCA_963859935.3. Classification (NCBI taxonomy): domain Eukaryota; kingdom Viridiplantae; phylum Streptophyta; class Magnoliopsida; order Fabales; family Fabaceae; genus Lathyrus; species Lathyrus sativus. The sequence goes on from OZ012736.1 coordinate 311,389,117, forward strand.
GCAAGAGAAACCCTAAAAATCAGAAAAAATAGAAAGGAAGAAAAACCAGAAAAAAGAGAGTGACATAGAAACACAAGAGCATCCTTGAAGAGAAGAACCTTCACAACATAGAGTGAAGAGTGAAGCACATCCAACAAAAATCAGTGGAGGACTTGCAAGAAAGATAGAAAGCTCTCGGGTATCCATTTCAAACCTTTCTCTCTTTACTTTTTGCTTTTATATTCATTTTACTTCTTCTTTTTATGTGTGGTTGTACTGAGTATATCATGTAAGGTTCTAAGGAGACAAAAAAAACCATTTTTGAAAACCAATAGAAAGGAAAGAAAACCATAAAAGACAGCAAAAAAATAGCAAAATATTGCATTTTACGCTTCAGGTCGCGGCGCTACCCATGTTCGCGGTGCGAACATGCAAAAATCAGAATGAAACTTTCCCAGTTCGCGGCACGAACACCCTTCGCAGCGCGAACATGCAAAAAACAGATTGTTCACTTTTCTCAGTTTGCGGTGCGAACTGATCAGTTTGTTTACTTTTTGCTGTTTTTACCTTAAAAAATTTTGTCAAGGAGTTTTTTTCAAGGATGCCACTTCGTGCCGTTTTTTTTGCATGTCTCGATTTTTTTTAGCCGACTAACCCTATATGTTTGTATGATTTTAGTATGTGAATATTGCTATTGTCTTTGTTGACTTTTGATTCCAAAAAACCATTTTCAAAAACAAACTCTCGATTTTGCCGAGCCATTTTTAACCTTGTAAGCCGATTGCCTTGCGCATTGCCATCGACCTTGTTCGTATCGCTTCAAACATCTTTACAAACAATAAACCTTAATCCAACGTCAAGTGGTTCTCTTTTCTCATAAAAATCCAAAACACAATAAAATAAATGATTAGAATTATGCACCACGAACTTTAAAGTGGTAGAGAAGGAATGAGAATGGAATCCTCCTACACTCGTTCCGAATGTTTTGAATACAAGGCGCTCGACTTGGTTATTCGAGACATTCACCTCTATCCAAAGTCTTTTGTATAATCCTAGTCAAGAATAAATTCTTCCCTAAGAAAAACCTAAAAACAATATCAACTCATCAAACTTCTTTTGCCTTAGGGCGTTAATCCGAAAACCCTTTTTCAAGGTATAAAATCAACAATCATTTCTTAAGTGGCCAAACTACGGCTGCTCTGATTTCTCACACATGTTGAGAATACGTAGGCATATGATTGCGATGATCCTAGCGAGCACAATTTTCTTTCTTTCCCATCTTTAATCCTCCATACCCTTTAACCCAAGGACATGTTACGTCCGTTCTACCGCAAACAGGTAGTGCATAAGACTCCAAGAGCGAGCCGCAATACACCTAACTGCTAGAATGCGCATGATAGCATCGTCCACCCAAACTCCCATTATTCACCGTAGTCCCGTGAACTACGAATGCTCTGATTCTTCACTTCATACAAGTGAATATACGTAGGCACAAGGGCCCCAATCCTTGGCGAGCACTCTAATAATAAACCAACCCCTCTTTCTATAAACAAGCAAACTTTTAGAATAAAACACCCATTCACACTAAACAACCTAGGAGGGTCCCATCGAGTACGATGGATGCGAGGGGGTGCTAATACCTTCCCCTTGCATAACCGACTCCTGAACCCTAAGACTTGGTTGCGATGACCACGCTCTTTTACCAAATGTTTTATCGCAATTTCCCTTTCCCTCCTTGGGATAAATAAAATCCGGTGGCGACTCTAAGTCATTTTTCGCGTAGCGACATAGAGCAATTCAACTATTTGACTCAAGCATTTGATAACTTGAAGAAGCAGAAGGACTGATATTTCATTTTATTCTTCATTACCTTTAAAAAAATTTACTGTATTATTTTATTTGGTTTGGTTTTATATTTTGTATTTCATTGAACACTCGCAAAATTACTAATTATTAATGTTTTCTGAGTTTTAAATCAGGCTTGTTTTTCTTAAGTTTCCATTGTCTTTATTTTCTGTGCATCATTGATACCCTGAGCTGATGTTCACTGTTTCAGAATTTCTACGCGAACCCCATCAGCAGATTCTGTCACAAGACAGAATTTGTGTCTGTCATGATCGTCACCTGTCTGTCACGACCGTCACGCGTCGTACGACCATGACGCTACTGTGACGACCGTCACGATCCTTGAGTGTGCGTTTTGATATGACAGCAGACAACAATCTCTTCCTCTTCTTTTCTACTAATTTCAGAAACCGCCCACTACCAACATTTATTTCATTCAAACTTCTCCATAATCCCATTCACCATTTCAGCTACCCATAACCCTCATCTCTACATAAATCACATTCCTTTCTCCATTATACTCATCCTACCCGTACCGTTTCTCTTGCTCCACATACTCTCTTTGCATGCACCATGGTAAGACACATCCGACAACTCCCCGATCTATCGTTAACTTCAGAGACGGAGAGAGCGAGGCGACCAACAACGAACTAATTACATTAGTTTTTACCAGCGTTCTATCCAACCAACCCGGTACGTCAGTGTTGCATGCCTCACAGAGTTAGGAATCCTCGAAGGCGTCACATGGATGCTTCGAAATGCCGGCCTATGGCAGCTTTGTACTACACCCCAACCGACGTACGAAGCATTAACACTAGAATTCCTGAGCTCCTTCGCCTACATTACACCGTTAGGAGAGAACAATTAGTTAACCGGTGTCGCCACCTTACGAATGTTCCGTACAGAGTATCAATTGAACCAAAATCAAAATGCACAGATGCTCAACTTCCACAGTGGGGAGAATGCCCATCGCCGAGTTCCTCCGGACCAATTCTTCCAAGCTGCATTTGCCTTATGGAATCAGTTAACTGGTACCTGAAATTCTGGTATGCAGATCTCAAATGTCCCAAGAACATTGATCTCTGCTCAAACAAGGACGAGGATAGATCATGACCAATTTAAATTTCTTTAAATTGTACCAATGTCATGACGTTTGTTGTAACATCAGCAGGCTGACAGACTATTTATCTAACCATTTAAATTGTGCAGAATTGTAAATGTTGAAAGATAAATAACACAAGTAATTGTTCACCCAGTTCAGTGTCTACCACACCTACATCTGGGGGCTACCTCGTCAGGGAGGAAATTCACTATTAGTAGAATTAATTCAGAGTCAAACAACCCGTTTGCACTCTTCACTTAAGACCTACCCAATGACACTTCTGCCTAGAATCCACTTGACAAGAGACCCCGCTCACTCCCCCTCAATCACCACAATGATAAATAATTCACAATTACAATATGAAGACACTATTCAAACACACCTTGATCTTGCTTCACAACTTTGATCAAGAGACACACACTCTTGCTTAAAAGCTTTGAGTGGCACAATGAACACACCTGTTCATACACAATAACCAAAGCAATTATACATCATACAATTGCTTGGCACACAAGGAATCCTAAGACTCCTAGACACACGTGAAGAGCAAACCTCTTCACTCACAAATACACTCTTTCTTAAAAGCTTTGAGTGAACAATTAGCATTGTCCTAACAATATCCTAAACATGTCTACCACTATGCATCCAAAGATACAAAGGGTGACTTACTAGGTCACACACAATGGACTCTCAAAACCCTATACCTTAATTCTACAGTCATGTTTTTCTTGTTGTGAGTGCTTGATTTCCCTTTGCTTCTGCTCCTCCTCAAATAGCAATGCAGACTGGGCTTGGGCTGGTCACAAGTAATAAACATTAGGTTTAAGAAAGTAAAACTAATTTCCACAATTCAAGGTGCTGTCAAATTAGGTCACAACTGCTTCATGTTATGCCCAGCCTTGACTAGAATCTCGCGTGAGATAACTAAGGAGCCATATTAGGTTTCCTGAAGTATAGCCTGAGTTTCCTCTTGAAATATAACAATAAACCTAAACACGCGCCCTAATGTCATACGATTGAAGTCATAACATCCAACGTGACATCCAACACACTTTGTTCTTAGCTGACCAAACTCACCCTGCTGAACACTCCTGCAGAATCTTCTTCATAACAGTAGAAACAAGCATATTATAATTTCCTAAAAAGTCTCAAAGATCATTTTTATGAACACCAATTAAATATGCCATTTGTTCCTAATGAATCTCTTTGGCCTGCACATACTAATGAGGTATATCCAAAGCATTTTTGTCAAGTGATATAAAACAACAGCACCTGCTATACCAGACAGCGATGTCATGACATTCAATATGACATCCATGACAACAGTTCTGTCATCAGCTCCTGCACCAGACAGCGATGTCATGACATTGGTAATGACGTCCTGTTTAAAACACATGACAACATTTTTGTCATCAGATCCTGCTGCACCAGACAGCGATGTCATGACATTGATAATGACATCCTGTTTAAAACACATGACATCAGTACTGTCATCAGCTCCTGCTGTGCCAGACAGAAATGTCATGACATTGGTAATGACATCCTTCTTAACATTAGTGCAGAACCATGTTTTACCAAAATTTAGCCAATCATAGAACCATGGACAATCATAGAGTCATGGAACTAACAATACCAACGCTGATAGCTGGGACATCCTAAACACCACCATCATTCATAACCCCGCCATCAGATACTTCCACCGAACAATTAGGAACACTATCTTCGCCAGAGACAGCAACCACAAGGTGAATTCCAAAGATCTCTTTTTCCTCCACTGTGTGTTCGCTCCAGAACATGTGAATGCCCCCCCGTTCCTATTAGCTCACATTTAGGCCAACTGTGGCTGCGGCTCAAAACCCTTCTATTTCGGAGACATCATCACATCCATTGCTCTGGCCCTGGACCTTGGTGACCGACTTACCAACCTCCCATCACTGCCTCCCGTCTTTTTGGACATCGACTATTACCGCTCCTCTCACCTCATCAAAGTTAGAACAGATGGCAAGTACCATCTAGTGATCCGAAACCATATGGTTCGCAGCATTGTTATGCCCTACCGGACCCGCATTGATCCCCTGAATCGAGCCAATTGGCTCTTTGATCTAGCTGCTTCTGAAGCAAATACAGTTGCCCCTAATGTTGAAGATCATGCGCCCACAGACGAGATTGAGGAAGAAATGGATCGAGCGGCTCACGAAGAGACACATCCTCCTCCAGCTCAAGGTACGTCATCCAGAAGTCGCCGCCGCCCTAACCCTGAGCCCACTAATGAAAAAATCATACGAGGGATTTGGCAAAAAAATCATCTGGCCGCACAACTAGAAGCACACCAACAAGAGAAACTTCTCCAGATGATGACTCTATTGCAGCAAATACAGCAAGGCCAGGTAGCCCAAGGCGAGCGGCTCGACAATGTAGTTGATGAGATGACTGCCCTTACACTTCGTGTGCAGGACCTCCATGACTACATCCATCACACCGGCCTTCAAAATCTTGCGACACGACATGGTCGAGGATGAACCACAGGCGGAGGCAGAGAACAGGGACCTGAGTAGTTCTAATGTTTCATTTAGTACTTTCACATTAGTATTTTTGTTATTTCCCTACCACAGTTATATCAAAACATTGAGAACAATGCCCAATATAGTGTAGGAGAGGTACATTATTTCCCTTTTCCATTTTCGTGTATTTTCCCTTTCAGTATTTTCAATCAAATTAAGCGAGCTTTTATATGTACTTTTCTCCATTGCACGAATTCCCCCACTTTATTTAGCTATACGAAAAAATTTCACTTACTTCTAATCGATGTATAAGTGGACACACCGAGATAAAGGCCGATTTAGGAAATCTTAGAAAGAATTCTAACAAGACCAATACCGTCCTGACACCTTGAACCCCCTGTTTATGCGAGTCAGTTTCAATACCTATTATACCGAAGCCTTACGTTTCATCCCAAACGTAGCCCCTAGTAGTTTATACAAGCAGTCAACACCGTCTTAAGCACAGACCACGTGGAAAGCCGATGAAAATAAGTTATTGATACCTAATCATAACGAAATCGTTCCAAGACTATATAGTGATATTCACTTCTGTAACCCGGAAAAACAAAAAGCAAAGTAAAGAAAAAGAAATTTGTTGTCAGTTGGTTCATAGGTTCCTGGTTATGGACTCGGTAGGGCGAATTACAATTCGATCCCCCATAACTTACAGATAGGATATATTGAAGGGTACCGCACTCGTGCATCAGATCCCATACAAAAAAGGATCAAAATCACTAACCGACTGTTCCACTACGCGCGTGTAAAGGCAAAGGGCTTAATGTGATTGCGCTAGAACGAAACTAGGTGAAATTTGATGCGAGAAACTTTACGCCGAGCTACAGTAGAATGATTGGAACTAGCTTGCATGAAAAGGAGGCCTTCGAGCATACGTACTACTTCATGTCACTACCGTATACGTGTTGTTTTAATTTAATCTCTGACATCCCAACAAAACGCCTCAAAAGCATTTTGAGAAAAACGCAAAAGGGTGCACCACGTGTCTGCATTGATTATTTTTTTCCGACTATTTGCTTGAGGACAAGCAAGAATTCAAGTGTAGGGGAGTTTGATAACGCGAAAATGTACATTATAATTGCCGTGTTTTTCATCTGTTAACTGTATGGTTTCAACCTGAATCCGGATTATTCTGCGAGTTTGTTAAGTGTTTTTGCAGACAAAAAAGGGGGAAAAAGCCAGAAAATACTAGGAAGACAGATTTTGGGAGTGTGACGGTCGTCACAGCCTCACCACGGTTGTCATGACCAACACGGACGTCACAAGAGCAACACGGTCGTCATGTTCAACACGCCCGTCACAAGAGGGCCACGACTTTCATGAACCAAATATCAGAATAACGTCCAAAACAGAACGTGCACATACAACAGAGAGAATATAGGCATGACTACCCTGAGATTTCTCCCTCTCAACTTCTTAGCCTCCGACATTTCCTCATGGATCCTCAGCTATAAAAAGAGGTCAATTGGACCAAAGAAGGGGGCTACATTTGACGTATCGAAGTGCTGCCGAAATTTCTACTGAAGCCAATTTTACATTCTTGCATTATTTCCTTTTCGTTTCCCTTTTATTCATAGTATTGCCGTATTCATTCTGTACCTTTATTTCTCGCCAAAGTAGAATCCTGCCGACATTGTGGAGGACTACTCAAGGATTCGAGATCAGTATGATTTGCAGGTTTTTATAAATTGAATTTTTATTTTATTTTTGTCAGAATGCATGTTATATTATTTTGCTGCCACTGTTTATTTACGTTTGCATTAAGTATCATGTCTAGCTAAACCGTTATTTTTGGTATGTAATTGAGTTAGTAGGACATGATTCGATATTACCCGGTGCGCCTCACCTTTTTATAAATAATTTTCTGGCCGTGGTTTTTAATCTAATTTTCTAAATAAACCTTTGTCACGACAGTGAGAAGCTATTTACGACGGTTTTTCCATGAGAGTCGGAAACTTATCAAGGTTCGAGCCGGCACGTGAAAGCGTGAGGTTTGAACTGGATAGTAAAAACTAGGCATTAATTTTAAACACAGCGAAAGCACTTTAAAAGAAATCTGAATTTATTTATTTTCAAAATGTTATTTTAACCTCGCATGGGACAGCGAGAGCGTACATTCCGCCTTAGAATTATGACCATAGTCAACAACCATCGTGAGACAAAGGTATTTAAACGAGTATTTTTTCCTTAAAACCATTTGCAAAAACTGAAAAGCATCGGTGACCTGTCGAATCCCCGAAAACCAAAGCATTACATACCGATATCCTTTATTAGTATTTTTTAAAACTTATAATTTTTTTTCCTTTACTAGCCTTTAATTTTGCATTTGCTTTCTTAAAAACATCTTCTGCCTTAGTTAAACATAGTAACACCCGATAACACTAGTTTGGTTACGAGTCTCTGTGAGACCGATATCGTTATTACTATGCGATAGACTATGCTCTAGCAGTTAGTTCAGTTAGACTCAGAAAGTCGCGATCAATACACGCTTCATTATTGGTGCAGGCAAATGCCAATCGGGCAGTGAACAGTACCGTGAGGAGTTGTAATCATTGCACCAATTCCATTACCACATGATTTAACGGCTCCGCCAAAAACCAATTTCCACTGAGATCCAATCTTAGGACCATCGTCAGGTAAAGGCTTGTCACAGTCTTTCATCTTCAAAAACATGACGTCTTCGTCTGGAAAATCAAACTTCATCGGCTGATAATCCTCAATCGGCTGTTCAGCCAGATACTCTGATAGAACGCTTCCCTTAATGGCTTTCTATGAAACATACTGAATATCATACTCTATTAAAACCATTTTCCATTGGGAAATCCTTCCGGAGAGTGCGTGTTTTTCAAAGACATACTTGATTGGATCCATCTTCGAAATCAACAGGGTTGTGTGGTTTAACATGTATTGTCTCAAACGCTTAGCAGCCCAAGTGACTGCACAACATGTTTTCTCTAGCATTGGGTATTTCGACTCACAATCAGTGATCTTTTTACTCAGGTAGTAGATGGCGTGCTTTTTCTACCTGACTCGTCTTGTTGACCGAGCACACATCCCATTGAATTCTTAAGAACCGTGAGATACATGATCAGAGGTCTCCCGGCAACTGGAGGCATGAGTATTGGAGGTTCCTGCAGATACTCTTTTATTATTTCAGATGCCTTCTGGAAATTTTCATTCCACGGGACCGTTTGATCTTTTCTTAGAAATTAAATATCGGTTCACAAGTGGTTGTAAGATGAGTTATGAACCTTGCAATGTAGTTCAATCTCCCCAGGAAACCACAAACCTCTTTTTTCGTTCTTGGCTCAGGAATTTCTTGTATAGCTTTTATTTTGGCAGGATCTACCTCAATACCCCTTTCACTGACAATGAACCCAAGTAGCTTTCTAGATCTCACCCCGAAGGTGCACTTGTTAGGATTCATCCTCAGCTTGAACTTCCTTAACCTATCAAACAATTTTAGAAGATTGACCAGATATCCTTCCTCCGCCTGTGGCTTTGCAATCATGTCATCAACATATACCTCGATCTCATGATGAATCATATCATGAAAGAGAGTCACCATTGCTTGTTGATAGGTTGCCCCAACATTCTTCAATCCAAAGGGCATCACCTTATAATAAAAAGTTCCCCACTGTGTAATGAAAGTAGTTTTCTCCATGTCCTCTAGGGCCATCTTGATTGGTTATACCCAGAGAAGCCATCCATGAAGGAAAACACAGAATATTGAGCAGTGTTATCCACCAACACATCAATATGAGGGAGCGGGAAATCGTCTTTCGAGCTTTCTTTATTCAGATATCTGTAGTCAACACACATTCCGACCTTTCCATCATTCTTATGAATAGGAACAATATTAGCGACCCACGGAGGGTAATTCATGACAGCAAGAAAACCAACATTCAACTGCTTCAGAATTTCTTCTTTGATCTTGACTGCAATGTCAGGCCTCTTCCGTCTCAACTTCTACTTGATTGGCGGACATTCTTCTCGGAGAGGCAACTAGTGTACCACAATATCTGTATCCAGCCCAGGCATGTTTTGGTAACACCAAGCAAAGATATCTTTATACTCACGAAGCATTTCAACCAATCTTCTCTTGATACTGTCTTCCAACGTAGCCCCAACTCTAACCTCTTCCTTGTCGTCTTCGGTACCCATATTGATAACTTCAATATCCTCATAATGAGGCACAATGACCCTTTCCTCCTGCTTGAGAAGTCTGGCTAACTCTTCGGGTAGTTCACAGTCTTCATCAGTCTCTTCTTCAGCTTGATAAATGGGATTATCAAAGTCATACGAAACAATAGCTGAATTTGAATCGACGGTATCTGATAGAAAAGACTTGCATGATGATGTTTATATTTATTATGCAATGCAACAAATAAAACACATTGCCATTTTTCTGTTTAATAAATGCAAAAAAAACAAGAAAAACAGGGATCACAATATTTGAATGTGAAAAACCTCCTTTATTTATGATAAAGTGCAAACAACAAAAGGCCCCACAGATTGGGTCACTACGCCTTGGGCAGAACGTAGAACTGAACATAATCAAAATAATGAACATTACTCTGCAGTAGTAACATGAATGACTTCTTCAGTATTAATGGCATTAATACTGTCAAATATCACACCACCGCTGGTGAATTGAACAGGTCCCCTGTATCTCGGAACGTCTTGAGAAGAAATGAAGGGTTTGTATCCAAGGCCGAACTTGTCTTGCTTGACGGGAACATTAAGAACTTAGCCCCACTTCTATGATGAACCAGATTCTACAATAGCACAGGCTTCCTTGAACAGTGACATGGAAACCTCTGAGCTTTTGGCTTCTACAGGAGACTTCTCCTGAATCTGAATTGTTTCAAATGCCTGGCAAAGTTTTTCGTGGATCTCCCCATCCACTTCCACATACTTGATGGATGACAAATGGCTAACCATGATTTCCTCTTCATCGCATACTGTAACAAATTTCCCATCCATCATATATTTCAGCTTCTGATGCAATGTTGAAGTGACTGCTCCCGCAGCGTGTATCCACGGTCGACCAAGCAAACAACTGTATGCTGGCTGGATATCCATAATGTAAAAAGTTGCATCAAAGATCTCCAGTCCTACTGTCATACCCCATATTTGTCCTACCTGTATATAGCTTCCTTTTGTACATCCATCCATTATTATTCATATAATATGTGGTGCAAGTTTGAATGTTACAAGGTTATGTTGAAAGAAATTGAGATTCATGTGTGGCTGTCAGGACGGGAGTGTTTACAGCATGGATTGAGGATCGTTTTGGTTTGACATAATCTTATTCAGGTGAAAAGGATGGTTTCAAGAATCAAGGTCATGGTGCATTGATTTAAATGGTGTGTGACTAAAACCCCAACCAGGAAGGTTATGTGCGGTGTACTGAAGTTCATTTCTTAAGCCATAACGCTTTGATTTTCAAGGAGTGATCCATTCATTTAATCCATAATGAAAGTTTCGGCTCATCATGTCTTCAAGTGGCAAACTTCGAGATTGGTTTGTGTTTGGTTCATATTTAACTCATGTTTCAAGAGATTATTCAAGTTTTGAAGTCCAAAAGTCCGAAATCGATTCATGGAAAATTTTATTCTTTTTCGATGACCAATTCAAAGCGTTATTCATTTCGAGTGAAAATTCAAGATGATGAGGATTAGTTTCAAACATGGATGTGGAGTCAATGTGAGAAGTTTGAGGTGAAGAACTCAAAATATTGTAAGGGTATTTCAATGGTGCAAGAATTAAATTTTGAACATTAGAATTTAAAGCCCATTTACATGGAATATTGTCACAAAAATAAACACAAAAGAATTATATGATTCACACATTATTATAGCATACACTTTGGAGAGTTTGATTTGGAAAACATTGTCCATTACTGATTTTTCTACAAAGTATTACACATACAAGTAATAGGGACAGTGACCGATCATTATTGTGAAGTACGACCCACGTACATGTACTGTCCAAAATGCTTTCTCACACTTCAACTTTTAATTCACTATAGTTATTATGTTGTGTACTACTCACTTATAAAGGCCATCTCATCAACTTACAAAAGCATTAGGGCCAAAAATAAAAAATAAAAAAACAATGAGCTTTTTCCTAAAGTGCCAAGCCATGAAAACTGATATTTCCCAAATGCCAAACGCACAACCTGTGTGTCGCTACTGCGAAAATCGGCGCCGGCTGAACAGAAGAGTCGCCACCGTGCGTTATTTATCCCAAAGGAGGGAAAGGGAACGCTCGAAGTAAACCTACCGCAAAGACGGGAAAGGAATGGTTATCGCAACCAAATCCTGGATTCGGGAGTCGGTTACGCAAGGGGAAGGTATTAACACCCCTCACGTCCGTCGTACTCGAAGGGATCCATGCTTTTTTTCTGTCGAAAGGATTGTTATTCTATCTACTCTACAGGTCTGGGGTTAATAGAAAAGAAAACGACTCGGCAAAGTATCTCACTTTATGCCTACGTATTCCTGTCTAGAACGAGAAATCAGAGTCAACGTAGTTCGCCTACCTACTGGAAAGGAGGGGAAGGTTGCTCGCTAGGATATCGCATCCTGTGCCTACATATTTTCATACAGCATGAAAGATCAGAGCAAACGTAGTTCGGGCCACGTACGACACAAGTCTGTCTTGGTTGTTTTTATCTCCTTCTGAAAAAGGGTTTTTCTGATTACCGGTCCAAGCAGACAAAAATGACGTTTTGATGAGTTTACATTCTTTTACGGAAGAAGTGTCTTTTATTATGTTTGAAATATTTATTGTGTTTTTCTGTTTGTTTTGAGAAAGAAGAGACAGAACTCTAACCTATGGTTGAAAAGGGAATCAAACTAACCTAGTGTTATCATGCATGGGTTAAGACCTAATGTCTATCATGTCCCTCTCTTGCGCAGAGAGAAACAGAGATCCTAAGGGGATAGACGGAAACAGAAACAGATACAATAAAACAGTAAAATATGCATGAATGCAACAATACAAGCGAGGCAAGGGAGTCCCACTCAACCTCGAACCTAGAAAACAACAGGCAAAGTGAAATAACTTCACTTCAACCTAATAGGTTAATTGGCAAACAATACAGTCAGGGAAACTCAAACAATACATCAAAGACTTATAAACAGCAAAAATAAACAGCAAACAGCAACTCTGCACAGCAAGCTCCATCATCTTCTATCTTCAAGTCCTCTTCAAAACATCTACAAGCTTCAAGCAAGCATCAATATTCATCTTCTCAGCCTTCAAGCAAGGTCTCTATCTTCAATCTTTCAGGGCTTTTCTTCAAGTCCCACTCTCCAAGATGAGTAGCAGTTAACAAGATGAATTGGATGTTAAGCAGTCAGTTGCCTACCAAGGGTGGCCTACTGACTGTTAGCATGATACTGACAGTTTTCTCTCAAAAGTTCTATCTTTTAAATACATTCACTAATCCTTCCAAAGGAAGGAGGTGAGTATTTAAAAGAGACTTTAAATCATAGAGAAAGAATGGAGGCAAACAAGACCTTCCATGTTTGTGAATCAAGTTCCTATTCTAGAGCTCTACCTAGCTCCTAGTTCCTATAATCTTCAACAGCTGCAAGCAAGATACACTCTTCATCAACTCTTGAAATTGATCTTCACTCCTTTTGTCTTCAATGGGCTTCATCAGCAAAGTCTTCAGCTCAAACCCAAACCCCAAGCAAGCCCAATACCCCACACAATCAAACAATAACCCTAGAAAGGGCACACCATACAATCAACCAAATACAAAGATATGCTAAAAATATTAATACAATGGGGAAAATTCTAATATTTATTCTAAGGGATCTATTATGCTTACCCTCAATACCCCTATAGTCCCAGGTCCTAATTCAGTCTAAAAACCCAAAAGAAAATTGTTTCAATACACCTATGTTATGTTCAAAACCCTAATTAACTAGCCTAATAGTTTCTAACTAAATTACCTAAAATGAAGTCCTAGAAAATTGGTACGAAAACCAGGGGACACCTAATATCCATATCTAGTTGTACTAAAAAGAATGGGGTGAAAATCCTAAAGGAAACTCTTGAACTAAATTCTACAATTGGTAGCATCAACTAAAAGAATTAAAAAAAGCAATTAAATGTAAAAATATGCAAAAAATATAAAAATGAAGTAAAATGACAATTTTATGCTTTCATATTTTTCTTGACAGAAAATAGAAAATGGGAAAAAAAGTCTCATTAAAAAATACTCATTTTTCATTTTATTATGAATTTTTAAAGTGAAATAAAATTTGGAGTGAATTTAATATGAGAATTATCATGGGGGTGCAGATAGAGATAAAATCCAGTTGTTATGATTTGGGCCCAGCATATGGGGGTGCGCATAGCGTAGCGCTTGGGCCCAGTGCAAATCAGAAAAACAAATTAAAAGCAAAAGAAAAAGAAACCATCAGCGGTGCAAATAGCATGTAATTATAGTTCATTTTCAATTGGGCCTCGCTTAGGGGGTGTGGTTAGCAGATACACGCAAAGCCCAACATGGTACACTAAGTGAAACGCCACGTTTCACTTGGTGGCAGATTTCCCTCCATTTCGTCTTTGAATACCAGCCGTTAGATGGCTCCTTGGTCAAATATTCCACGTACGATCCAACGGCATTGCCATCATCTTCAACCTTGGTCATTAGGGTTTCAGAAAAGCCATTAAAACACAAGCTTCATGCATGAAACTTTCCACCACTCGTGTGACTTCATTACTCCACCAAATCGCACGATACAAAAACCAAAGTTGGCCCATTTTTCACGTAGAACACAACGGTGGCAATGGATTGTATTGAAACATCATAAATCACGCAAACCGAACAGTGTACTTCCATGAACTCAAACTTTCTTCAGTTTTCAACCATCACCAAACTCACCAATCTTTGCACAACAATAATCCTCATGCTATACTGATTAAGACTAGCCAATTATCTAAGATTCTAACAACTTAATCATCATGTTCTATGTCAAAACAGATTTCATGCTCACATGTCAACCTTCACCAAATCTTGCTAAAGTCTCCAAAATCAATCATCTAACCACCTAAACCATGTTTAAACTAACAAATCTACCTCATGCTACCTAATTCAAGCCAAATTGTGAGAAACACTAACCTGGTAAGAAGTTGAAAACAGATGGTGATTCTCTTCAATTCACAGCTTGCAATGCTCCAAGATCCATCAATGGACTATATTCTTGCTTCTGTTTGCAATAATTCGAGCTCAAACCACCTGGATCCTTGTAACCGATTTCAATTGCACTTGGATGTGAGAATTTGCATAGCACGATTCAGGCACCAATCCACTCAGATCTTGGTTGCAATGTGATCACTGATGATTATTGAATAGAATGGGAACAAAATCTTGAAGAAATGATGAAGAATTGAGAAGATTTGAAGCAATTTGCAAAAAAGAAAGATGAAGTGAAACTATGAGTTTTGGATCAAAATGAAGTTCAACCCTCTTTTGGATCAGTTAGAATGAATATATAGATGATGATGGAAAGTTCTAGAACTTGCTAGATTGATCTCATGAGAAGTTTCTTATATCATTGCATGAGAAAGTGAAATTGGTGAGTTTGAAAAAATCAGCCCATGAAACCTTGGTGCAGCTCCTCATTCTCACTTGAAAATCTCATTAGGGGATATTTTGAACATGTGGAAAGGCCTTGCTAGCTTGCACATTAATCCCTTGTATGCATTGGATGTGTAACTTCAATTATAAGCAAGCTATGATAATTCCCAAATTTTGACCTCAAACCCAAAATCTAACATTGCCAATGGTCTTAAAATGACCTTTACCTTCAAAATGGTTGGTCATATGCTTGGTTTTGCTTTTGTATCAAAAAATCACAATTTTGGTCATTTAAAAAGGTACTTTTCCCTTTATAATTGGTCAATTTTGCAATTCTAAGTTCCATGCATTTCCAACTTTCCACAACCACTTTTATAGACTCAAAATGTCATTTGGAGCAACTTTGATGTTGACCATTTCTTCATTTGAAATTTGGAAATAGGAGTTTTGGGCAAATGCTTCAAATGACCTGTAATTCTACTTTCCCAAAATACCCCTGGCTTGCCAAGATCATAATTAGAGTTCTACAAATCATATGAAGGCATACTATACCTTTCTAGAAAGCTAAGATCATGAGGAACAACTTTCATGTTGGCCAGAAATCCATTTGAACATTCCTTGTGGGGTAAAGGTTGCTTGGAAGTCAAGTAACTTTCACAGACAAATTTCAGTGCCCTCTGATGACCTGTAACTTGCAAGAACCATAACTTGAGTTCTATAAATCTCCTTGATGCCTTCCACCACTCAAATTAAAGGTCTTGAGATACTCTATAAGTTTCATGTTGGCGAAGGATCCATTTGAGACTTGCATTTTGAATTATCTGGCTTGGATGTTTGCCCTAAATTAGGGGATTTTACACAGAAACCCTAATTTAGAAACTTCTCTTCTTCTTGATTTCTTTTGATTTCTTCTTGGAAAAACACCACATCCATATCCACATGTCAAATGAGGCATCCCACATCTTTCAAACAGGCCTTGATGCCCTTCAATCAAGCATTTGACCTAGGGTTAACCCAGGGTTGACCCAGATGAAACCCTAGTTGACTGTCTTCAACTGCAGCTCTTGCAATCACACCAATGACTTGTCTCACTTTCAAAATGACCCTCTAGGTCTTCAATGATGTCAATTCATAGCTCACAACTTCTCTGATGATCCTCACATATCCTCAAGATAGGAGAGAAACCCACTGCTTGGTCCACTAACTTCTTAGGCTTCAATTTCTTTCTGATGACTTGGATAGGCTTGAATTTGAATAAGAACCTCTTGACAAGCTCATAGAGATAAGAATGGCACTTGGTCCCTTGTTGGATGGCTTGCCCATGCTATGCTATGCAGATGAATTAATATGTACATGACCAAATATGCAAATGCTAATGCAATTGAAACATAAACCAAGTGAAGTAGGTTGAGCAAATTTTAGGGTGCAACAGCTGCCCCTATTCAAACGACTTGGACCCGACTGGGTGAAGAGCTAACGACCTTCAAACATTCGAGGTACGAGACGGTTGAATACTAAGAACCCGGAAATTTGCCAACCGCAGAAATAAACTGCACAAGTGTTTGGGGAACAAATCTGATTTCAATATTATCTTGTCAATACTGGAATGAACTTATTGACTTCACTAGGAGAAGTACTTCTGTCAACAAGACATGACCCTGCCAACGATACAGGAAAATCACTCTGTCGCCATTACAGAAAAATAACACCGTCATCGCTACGGGTAATAATCTGGGAAAATAACACCGCCATCGCTACGGGTAATACTTTGTCATTACTACAGGAAATAACTCCTCCACCACTGCGGGAAAATTTCGTCATTATTATAGAAAAATAACACCGCCATCGCTACGGGAAATAACTCCGCCACCACTACGGGAAATAACTCCGCCACCACTGGGGGAAAATAACTCCGCCACCACTGCGGGAAAATAACTCCGCCACCACTGCGGAAAAATAACTCCGTCACCACTACGGGAAATAACTCCTCCACCACTGCAGGAAATAACTCCGTCACCATTACGGGAAAATAACTCTGTCACCATTACGGGAAAATAACTCCGTCACTACTACGGGAAATAACTCCGCCACCACTACGGGAAATAACTCCGCCACCACTGCGGGAAAATAACTCCGTCACCATTACGGGAAAATAACTCCGTCACCATTACGGGAAAATAACTCCGTCACTACTACGGGAAATAACTCCGCCACCACTGCGGGAAATAACTCCGTCACCACTACGGGAAATAACTCCGCCACCACTGCGGGAAAATAACTCCGTCACTACTACGGGAAATAACTTCGCCACCACTGCGGGAAATAACTCCGTCACCAATACGGGAAATAACTCCGTTACCATTACGGGAAAATAACTCCGTCACTACTACGGGAAATAACTCCGCCACCACTGCGGGAAATAACTCTGTCACAACTACGGGAAATAACTCGAGTCTAGTCTTCCAATTTTTTAGTGCTGACGTGGCAGCAAATCTGAGAAGGACTCTACTGGGGATTTTCTAAATCCACACTGCCAGACAACTTCCAAAAATCGATTCACGAAATCTTTTGATGCTGTCACAACAACATCCTTGAAGAAATACTCCGCTGGAGGGGTAAGAGAAACTTAAACAAGCAACTCTGTGGGGAATAATGTCACGATTGACATTATCATTACATGTCTCACACCGAGATCTTGAATGTTTGGTAATTAATTTTAGCAAGAACTCTCTCCACCTGCAAGGGAAACAACACTTAAAACAAACGGTTAACCAACCTGGCTTATGTTTCAAAATGCAGATGTTTGACAATGGCGTAATGCCCCATTCGACATGGAAATGCTACGCGTTTTTTTTATTCGGTGGATGCAAATATGACACTATATGTCAATGCAAATGCAGACTCGAACTGCTGGGATACAGAAAACCGCTTCAGCAAAATAAATGTTGAAGACCACGCCAACTCCGCTGGGGATAACCAAGCGTCACAGAATTATTCAAGGAAAATAAATGCTGGAAGAGTGAAACCCTCTTCGCTTAGGAATAACTGAATGCGCCAATCATGATCGGACTTCTGTTGGAAAGTGAACGGGAATTACACGGTATTCCGACAAAATAAATGCCAGGACACACAACCAACTCTGTCGGGAAAAGTTTTTTAACCTTCAATTTCCACTGGGAGGAAAGAAACACTTGCTGAAAAGAGAACTTCGCTGAGGACGAAACGACTCTCTTGGGGAAAATCAACTGGCTCCGCTGGGGGAGAGTGAATGACCCTACTGGGAAGAGTAGACTGTCTGAGTACAGCTCACGAGTTTGGAAATATTAATCTTCTGAGGCTAAACCACTCTGCTCGGGATGGGGAATCCTTTTCGGGGGACACCACACTGTCTGAATACAGCCTTCGATCTTGAAATTGTCAATTCTGTTGAGAGTAAACGACCCTGCTGGAGAATGTCCTTCGGATAAGCTATGACTAGCTGGGTAATCTGATCTTTCTTCTGTAAGGAACATTGTTATCTCAGAAGCGCGACCTGCGTGGGGATCGAGTCTTTCCGTGACGAGCTTCTGGTCAGTACTGCAATCTTTTGATCGTCCACCTCGAATGGTCAAAAACCCTGCAACACCACAAACGAGACAAGACAAGTCTATGCAACCAAATCTATTCAGGTTAGTGTTAGTGACATCATTTTCAGTTAATTCAAAGTTTTAGCAATTATTGGCAAGGGCCAGCGATGTTATACACTTGCTAGTTTTATTAAACCTTGGCGTTTGTCATGTACAAAACAGTAAAGAACCAACATCAAATACTGAATAACATGTTTTATTGATTGGGCCCCTAAATAGGCAGAGTTTTGTACACGGGATGTAACTCCTGGAAAGAGGAAGCTACGCACAACAAATATACAAATATGCACAAGAATCATAAATATAGTGACAAATCAAATTTGTACACATGTCGGCAACGGGATGCAGATGAACATCATGAGCTGATCCTCCTATGACTCGCCTGACTCTAGTGCTTTCCGGTATTCACACTTCCGAAGAGATTGTATCTGATAATCGACCCCTCAGGCATATTCTCCCGCACCAATGCGCACCGCAGTATCAAATTCGGACCGCAGTCATTTGCTTTTCAAATCCCTAACTTTTGCGTGAACCGCCCTTTACGGGTTTTCAGTTCACCGGGATACCCTTTTTTGCCGAAGCCGCCCAGTGTAGGTTTTCAACTTCGCGGGTGTACATTTTTTTCAATTTTATCCCTAACTTTTGCCCGAACCTTTCATTCTGTTTTTGGTTCGCCAGGATGCCCCATTTTTGCCTGGACTCTCTTTTTTCTGTCCAGCGGGTCAATTTCAAGCAAAGTATTTTTTAACTGCGTCCGAATTCACAGGTGACGTAAAGTCTTCACCGTCCATGATGGACAACAGCAAAGCTCCTCCTGAAAAGACTTTTCTGACAACGTATGGCCCTTCGTAGTTGGGGGTCCACTTGCCCCTGTGATCTGCCTGTGGCGGGAGAATCCTTTTCAGCACAAGGTCGCCCGTCTGAAAGCTCCGAGGATGTATCTTCTTATCATATGCTTTCTTCATTCGGCTCTGGTACAAACGACCGTATGCTAGAGAAGCTAACCTCTTCTCATCCATTAAACTCAGCTGGTTCAACCTGTCTTTCACCCATTCTGCCTCGTCTAGTTGGACGTCTCGTAATACTCTCAGGGAAGGAATCTCAACTTCCAGTGGTAACACTGCTTCCATTCTATATACCAACGAGAACGGGGTTGCCCCGGTTGATGTGTGTACCGTCGTACGATAACCGTGCAAAGCAAAAGGTAGCATCTCGTGCCAGTCCTTATAGGTCACCACCATCTTCTGAACAATCTTCTTTATGTTCTTATTGGCCGCTTCAACAACACCATTCATCTTGGGTCGATAAGGAGAGGAGTTGTGATGCTCGATCTTAAAACTCTGACACAGCTCCTTCATCATTTTGTTATTTAAATTCGAACCGTTGTCAGTAATAATCCGCTCGGGGATTCCATATCTGCAAATGATATCTTGCTTGATAAACCTGGCTACCACCTGCTTGGTCACATTTGCATAAGATCCCACTTCCACCCATTTGGTAAAATAATCAATTGCTACCAGAATGAACCGGTGTCCGTTTAATGTTGTAGGCTCGATCTTACCAATCATGTCGATTCCCCACATTGAGAATGGCCATGGCGACGACATCACGTTCAGAGGACTCGGAGGCACATGGATCTTATCTGCATAGATCTGGCACTTATGACACCTCTTCGCAAACTTGAAACAATCAGTTTCCATAGTTAGCCAGTAATAACCTGCCCGCAGCAGCTTCCTCGTCATAGCATGCCCACCAGCATGTGTACCAAACGTACCCTCATGTATTTCCTCCATGAGCAACTTTGCCTCTTTCTCATCTACACAACGTAGTAGCACCAAGTCGTGATTTCTCTTGTATAGGACACCGTCCGGGTTCAAGTAGAAATTACCCGCTAATCTCCTGAGAGTCTTCTGATCGTGACCGGATGCCCCAGCCGGATACTCTTTGTTTTTCAGGAAATTAAGGATATCAAAATACCAGGGTTTATCATCAGATGCTTCGTCAATGGCAAATACGAAGGCGGGTCTGTCAAGCCGAGAGATAACAATTCTGGGAGCCTCATTCCAGAAGTTGACTTTATACATGGAAGACAAAGTGGCCAGGGCGTCAGCCATCTGATTCTCTGCTCGCGGTACATGATGTAACTCCACCTTGTCAAAGAAGGGCAACAATCTCCTCGCGTAATTCATGTATGGTATCAAATTAGGCTGACGTGTCTCCCATTCTCCTTTTATTTGATTCACCACCAGAGCTGAGTCTCCGTATACATCCAGATTTTTGATTCGCAAATCAATGGCTTCTTCAAGCCCCATGATACAAGCTTCGTATTCGGCCTCGTTATTGGTAACTGGAAAGGTCAATCGAGCAGTAAACGGGATGTGCGACCCGTGTGGAGTAGTGATGATTGCCCCTATTCCGCTACCGTAGGCGTTTACAGCTCCGTCAAAGATCAACTTCCATTTGGAACCCAATTCGGGTCCTTCGTCCGGCAACGGTTCTTCACAATCTTTCATCTTTAGATACATGATATCCTCGTCAGGAAAATCAAACCTCATCGATTGGTATTCCTCAATAGGCTGCTCTGCCAAGTACTCAGATAATACACTCCCCTTTATAGCCTTCTGTGAGACATACTGGATGTCGTATTCGGTCAAAACCATCTGCCAACGGGAAATTCTCCCCGATAATGCCTGCTTTTCGAATACGTATTTGATAGGATCCATCTTTGAGATGAGCATGGTTGTATGGTTCAGCATGTATTGCCTCAAACGCTTGGCGGCCCAGGCTAGCGCGCAACAAGTTTTTTCGAGCATTGAATATCGAGATTCACATTCGGTAAACTTCTTACTCAAGTAGTATATTGCATGCTCTTTTCTTCCTGTCTTGTCGTGTTGACCGAGAACACAACCCATACTTCCCTCAAGAACTGTCAAATACATAATCAAGGGTCTCCCTGCCACTAGAGGTATCAAAATAGGAGGCTCTTGCAAATACTGCTTTATTTTATCGAACGCCTTTTAACAATTTTCATTCCATGTTACAGCCTGGTCCTTTTTCAACAGCTTGAATAACGACTCACACGTAGCTGTCAGGTGAGATATGAACCGAGCGATGTAGTTCAACCTCCCTAAAAACCCACGTACTTCTTTTTCTGTTTTAGGCGTCGACATCTCTTGTATTGCTTTTATTTTTGCAGGATCAACCTCTATTCCTTTTTCGCTCACGATAAACCCCAGCAGTTTACCCGATCTCACCCCGAAGGTGCACTTGTTAGGGTTCAGTCTCAGCCTGAACTTCCTAAGCCTTTTGAATAGCTTCAGCAGATTCACCAAATGTTCTTCCTCTGTCTGGGATTTGGCAATCATATTATCGACATAAACCTCGATCTCTTTATGCATCATATCATGAAAGAGAGTCGTCATTGCACGCTGATACGTTGCCCCAGCATTCTTTAATCCGAAGGGCATCACTTTGTAACAAAATGTTCCCCAGGGCGTAATAAAGGTAGTCTTCTCCATGTCTTCTGGCGCCATTTTAATCTGATTATAGCCCGAGAAGCCATCCATGAAGGAGAATACAGAGAATTGAGCAGTGTTGTCAACCAGCACATCGATGTGAGGAAGCGGAAAATCATCTTTCGGGCTCGCTTTGTTCAAATCACGGTAACCTACGCACATTCTCACTTTACCGTCTTTCTTTGGCACTGGTACAATATTAGCGACCCATGAGGGATATTTTGTAACAGCTAGGAAACCAGCATCCCATTGCTTTTGGACCTCCTCTTTAATTTTCACTGCCATATCAGGTCTAGTTCTGCGAAGCTTCTGCTTAACCGGCGGGCATTCTTCTTTTAGCGGCAGACGGTGCACAACCATATCCGTATCCAGCCCAGGCATGTCTTCATACGACCAAGCGAACACGTCACTGTACTCTCTGAGCATTTCAACCAGTCTTCGCTTGACGTCGCTCTGCAGCGCGGCTCCTATACGGATGTTCCTTTCAACCCCTTCCGACCCCAGGTTAATAATTTCAATGATCTCCTCATGAGGCAGAATGACTCGTTCTTCTTGCTTTACCAACCAAGACAACTCTTCGGGAACGTCGCCATCTTCAATAATCTCTTCTTCGGCCTGAAATACCGGGTGCTCAAAGTCGAAATGAGTCATAGGCGGTTCAATGATGTCATCTGAAAATATTATCCTGCAAAAGGAATGGTTAAATGCTTCAAAATATGTATAAAGCGAATAACCACGTTGCCATTTTATTGTAAAACACAAAAACAGGAAAAACAGAGATCGCAATATTTGTACATGAAAAAAACGCCTTTTATTTAATGATTAAACAACGCAATGTCCATAACAGCACGGCCCTAAGCAAAATCACGATGCCCCGGGTAAGACACCAGATTGTTCAACAATTAAGAAAACAAAGTATTACTGTTTGGTAGTCACAGGAACAATCTCCTGAATAGACCAATTGCATAATCCTTGTCCGGGTACGCTCGGCTGAATCCAGGCTTCCATGTCGCAGTCACTGTCTCCTTCTTCGGAATCTGAAACAGCGTTGATGGCCTCGTGATACCCTCCACTAGCCGTGATTGTTATCGGTCCTTTGAAACGGGGTGCCCCAGCAGCAGGCGTTGACGACGACGGTTGATATCCCAGCCCAAATCTGTCCATCTTCACGGGAATATCCAAAACCTTGCCCCAGCCCTTTGTCTCACCAGTCTTCACCAGAGCCTGGGCCTCCTTGTATGACGAGACGGCCACCTCTGACGCTTTACTCGGCCCTAGAACTTTGTCTTTGATGCGCAACCTTTCAAAGGCTTGACAGGGTGTTTCATCAATCTCGCCGTCGACTTCTACGTACTTGAATGATGACAGATGGCTAACAAATATATCTTCTTCTCCACAGACCGTGACCACACTGTCCCCTACCATCTATTTCAGCTTTTGGTGCAAGGTAGATGTGACTGCCCCAGCACCATGGATCCAGGGTCGTCCGAGAAGGCAGCTGTATGCGGGCTGTATGTCCATAATGTAAAATTCAGTTTTGAAAACCTCCGGCCCCACCTGTAGAGGTAACGTTATGGATCCAAAGACTGTCCTTCGTGTACCATCAAATGCCCTGACCACCAAGTCGCTAGGCGTACAAACGATTCCCCTGATGTCCAATTTCATCATTGCTTTCTTTGGTAGCACGTTCAAGGAAGATCCGGTATCTACCAGTACATGGGACATGACTGAGCCCCTACACTCAACTGAGACGTGCAACGCCATGTTATGCTCTATCCCCTTCGGGGTCAAATCAAAGTCTGTAAATCCCAAGCTATGGCCTGCGTTCACATGCGCCAACACCCCCTCCAGCTGATTCACAGAAACATCTTGGGGTACGAAGGACGTATCCAGAACTTTCAACAATGCATTTCTATGAGCTTCAGAACATAATAGCAATGATAGTATGGATATTTTCGATGGCGTCTGTTGAAGGTGTTCAACAATCTTATAATCACTCTTACGAATAAGACGCATAAACTCTTCTACATCCTTTAATGACGTTTCTTTTTCGTTCCTCTGCACAGGGACATCCTCATTCATCTTTCCTTTTCCTTTCGCTAGTCGTTCAGCCTCTACCTCAGGCGATATAAAAATTCTTCCACTTCTCGTCATCCCTCCGGTACCGACGACATTGTCTACAACCTCAACTGGCTGTTTACTAATATCAATTTTCACCCCATCACAGTATGCTTCCAACCCATAGGTCCAGGGGACTGCCTTAGTGCTCTCATAAGGGATTGGTCCTGCCTTGGTGATAGTGATCGGCGGTCGCCTGGCTGGCGCTGTTATAGTTATCGTTTTTTGGGGGATCGTCACGGTAGCTACGTCACTTTGCTCATCCGCTGATAACTCTGCAGGTTCTTCAACTGCCGTTCTGTCGAATTGTAATGTGCCTCCATCTATCAAGGTTTGAATACCCTTCTTCAACTCAGCACAACTCCCAGCTTGGGTCCAACACTCTAAACAATACTCATCGCAGCCCGGATACACGCCTCCTTTCAATAATCTGCTCTTTATCTCACACAACGGTGTCTTGAGGTCATCAACATTCATGATCAAGTTCAAACCCTCCTCAGTTAGAATGGCATTTGCCCCATGATTGGGCATGGGCTTTTGTACTATGTTCGGACCCGCTTGTCCAAAATTGATGGCCTTACTATCCAACAGATCTTGTACCACATGCTTGAACGCGTGGCAACTCTCTATGTCGTGGCCAGGAGCCCCGGAGTGGAATTCACAGTGCTTGTTCGCGTCAAAGCCGTACGGAGGAGTGCCTGTTACTGGCGCCATAGTCCTTTTTTCCACCAAGTTCAAACCCAGTAACGTCTGTAGCAATTCTGCATACGTTAAAGGAGGCGTTTCAAACACCCTCTTTGGTTTGCCCCCCTGGATTCTGCGCTGGGCAGGATGTACCCCCTGTTGTGGCTGCTGCTGCTGTGGTGGTATTGGTTGTTGCTGAAATGGAATTGTGACACTTGCCACTTGTTGCGGATGATTGTACTGATTCCGACCTCTGCCCCGGCCTCGGCCCCCGATGTTGCACCCTAAAATTTGCTCAACCTTATTCACTTGGCTTATGTTTCAATATCATTAGCATTTGCATATAGAGTCATGTACATAGACTAATCATTTGCATAGCATAGCATGGCAAGCCATCCAACAGGGGATCAAGCATTATTCTCATCTCTAGGAGCCTATCCAGAGGTTATTATCCTAATTCAATCTCATTCAAGTCATTAGAAAAGAATTTGAGAGCAGAGAGTTCAGCAGATCAAGCCTTGAGTCTATCTCCTATCTGAGGGTATCTAAGGGTCAACAAGGGGGTTGTGAGCTGTGAATGGAAGGCATGGAGAGTATCTAGACATCAGGAGAGGCTTAGGAAGTCATTTGGGGAAGAAAACAAGTTGTTGATGTGATCACAAGAATTGCAGTTGAAGACAGTCAACTAGGGTTTCATCTGGGTCAACCCTAGGTCAACCCTAGGTCAATTTACTGATTGAAAGGCATTAAGGGCTATTGGAGAGATGTGGGGTTCATCATTTGACATGGAGAATAAGGATATGTTGTTGTGCTAAGAAGAAATCAAGAGAAATCAAGGAGAAGAGGAGTTTCTAAATTAGGGTTTCTATGTAAAATCCCCTAGTTTAGGTCAAATTTCCAAGCGAGATAAGTCAAAATGCAAGCTTCAAATGGCTTCTTGGTCAACATGAAACTTGTAGAGGATCTCAAGACCTTTAATTTGAGTGGTGGAAGACATCAAGGAGATTTATAGAACTCAAGTTATGGTCCTTGCAAGTTACAGGTCATCCGAGGTATCTGAAATTTTGTCTGTGAAAGTGACTTGACTTCCAAGCAACTTTTACCCCTCAAGGAGATTTCAAATGAATTTCTGGTCAACATAAGAATTGTTCCTCATTGTCTTAGCTTTCTATAATGGTATAGTATGCCTTCATATGATGTGTGGAACTCAACTTATGGTCTTGGCAAGCAAAGGGTATTTTGGTTATTTGTGAATTACAGGTCATTTTAACCTATGTCCAAAAGTCATACAAGGAGGCCTCAAATGGAAAAACTTACAACATCAAACTTGCTCCAAATGACATTTTGAGTCTAGAAAAGTGACCATGAGAGATTGGAAAAGTTCATAGCACAAGGTTTCAAAATTGTTGAATTTAATGAAGAAAAATGGCTTAAAAAATGAGATTTTTCATATATTGGCCAAATGATGCAAAATTATAGGTCATTTTGAATGGAAAAGGCATTTTAAAGACATTGGTTAAAGTGGAATTTTGAGTTTAGGTCATAATTTGTGAGTTATCCATGGTTGCTTGAATTGAAAGTAACATAATCCAAATTGAAAGGGAAAAGTGTAAGGGAAACTTCTCCAAGTTTCTAGGAGGTTCTAATGCAACCTATATATTCATGCAAGCTGATTCATGCAAGGGTTGGTGCTCCCATTTTGTTCAAAACCCCAACTTTTCCATACTTTCTTCAACTTGCATAAGCTTTCCAAAATCCCCATAATCTCCATCAATCTTCAATATTCTTGATTCAATCTTCATCATCATCACACAAGGATCAGAATCCACACATTTATCTGGAAAATTGAGCAAGGAATCGTGCTATTCATCATCATCATTCAAAGTGCAAGAATCTTGGAATTAGGAGATTCAAAGCTTTGGAGCATCTTTGATTGCATACAGAACTCATCACCAAGTTCACTGATCAGTTTCCCCTCATTTCAAGCATTGGATCAAGAGGATTCCATAGCTGTTTTCATCATCACAACAGGTTGGTAACTTCATTCGAATTGCATGATTTAATGAGAATTATAGGGAATTGTTAGTTTAGATTGGTTAGGATAAGTGAGATGATTGATTTTGGAGAGTTTGGACAAGTTTCATGGACATTGATCATGGTGCACGAATTCTGGTGAAGCTTAGAATGTCAAGAATCATGAGAGATAATCCTAAATTAGGTGCTTAAAATGATCAGGGTGAGTTGTAGGTTAGTTTAGGATGAGTTCCAGAGAGAATTGAGAGGATCAATATCAGTTGGAAAATGATGGATCAGATCTGTTACACCTATCGAATTGTTGTATTGAGTGAGTTTTAGGATGAGCAATTGGCATGGACGTGTAGAGGGATTGATATAGAGCAAGTTTGCTGTTGGAAGTATCTGGTTTCATGGAGCAGGGAGAGAGAACAGGGAGCTCGAAGGTATGTGCATGGTTAGGGTTTTTCTGAGCTAGGGTTTGGGCTCAAGGTTGAAGATGATTCTGGCACCACACGATCCCAGCTTGACCTTTGACTTAATCCCTCATCCAACGCTCCACATTTGAAGTTGAAAACGGAGGGAAGAATTGGACATGAAACGCGGCGTTTCATTTAAATACTCTGAGTGGGCTTTGGATCCAACAACTATTCACACCTCCTTTTCACTAAGCCCAAACGATTACACATGAATGAGATGCTATTTACACCGAACCTGTCTCTATTTTTCTGGAATTTTCTCAAATGTTTTCTGAGCGCACCTGGGCCTTATCCACTTGATATTCGCACCCCCACTCCCTCAGCCCAACTGAGATTATAACTGCAGCGTGTTTCTATTTGCACCCTTTCCCATCTTTTTCTTTACATTTTCTTTTTATTTTCTTTATATTTTTCATGCATCTTATAAAAATCATAATAAATGGAAAAATCATCATTTTTAATTCATTCTTTTTGCATATTTTTCTTTAGGATGTCTAGAAAATTATAAAAAATAAAAATGGCATTTTATTTTTTATTTGATATTTTTCCCATATTTTCTAAATAAATAGCATTTTACATAATTTCATTTCATGCATGATTTTGTTATTTTTTGTTCTATTAATTGCTTCAATATTTTTTGCCCATTCTTTTTAGGTTGTTTAGGTTAGACATTAAACTTGTAGATTCAATTTAGTTCCCTTTTTTAGAAATTAAATTTAGGTGCTTAGTGTAAGTGTGAATAACATGGATAAAACTAGGGTTTTAGGTGATGACTTAGGAGATTTGATTCTTTTCCCTTAGGACTTAGGGTTTGACTAGTCTAGTTATGGGACTATAGGGGCTATGGGTAGTTATTAGATCCCTTAGAAAAAGTCAGGATTCCCCTACTGCTATTACTGTACTATATATATCTGATTGACTGGTGTGGTGTGCCCTCTGGGGATTATTGCTTGCTTGCTTGGGTATTGGGATTGTCTGGGGACTTGGGAGAGCTGAAGACTTGAGAAGATGAAGCCATTGGATATCCAGAGATTGAAGTTCAACTTCCAGAGTTGAAGAGGAGATTCTTGCTAGCAAATGCTGAGGAGACTAGGGTTTAGGAGCTAGGCAGAGCTCTAGATTAGAAAGTTTGTTTTTCAAACATGGATTTCCTTGTCTGCATCCATTCTTCTCTGTGATTCAGAGTCTCTCTAAGACACTCACCCCCTTCCTTTGGAAGGCTTGGTGATAGTGTCTAAGAGATAGAACTCTTGAGAGAAAATGTCTTTTGTGTTAGAAGCAGTCTGTTCACCACCTTTGGTAGTCAGCTGATTGCTTAACACCCAATCCACTCTTGTGACTGATCCCTCATCCTAGAGGTTTGAACTTGAAGAAAAGCCATTGCAGACAGAAGACTAATGATCAAAGCCCTTGCCTGAAGGTCATGGAGATGGAGAGTAATGCTTGTTGAAGCCTGTAGCTGATTGGAGATTACTTGGAGCCAGCTGTTGATTCAGAGCTGCTGAAGCTGTTTATCTTTTTGCTGTATTTCATTTCTGATGTATTGATTGGTTTTCTGGACTGTATTGTTTGCTGTTTACCCTGTTGGGTTGAAAGTGAAGTCTGTTCACTTTTGCCTATTGTTTTCTAGGTTTGAGGTCGAGTAGGACTCCCTTGCCTCGCTTGTACTGTTGCATCCATGCATTTTACTGCTTTATTATATCTGTTATTGTTTCCGTTTCTGCCTATCCCTTAGGATCTCTGTTTCTCTCTGTGCAAGAGAGGAGCATGATAGACACTAGGTCTTAACCCATGCATGATAACATTAGGTTAGTTTGTTTCCCTTCGCAACCGTAGGTTAGAGTTCTGTCTCTTTCTTTCTCAAAACAAACAGAAAAACACATAAAGATTTCAAACACAATAAAAGACACTTCTTCCGTAAAAGAATGTGAACTCATCAAAGCGTCATTTTTGTCCGCTGGGACTGTTGATCAGAAAACCTTTTTCAGAAGGAATAAAATCAACCAAGACAAGCTTGTGTCGTACGTGGCCCGAACTACGTTTTCTCTGATCTTTCATGCTGTATGAAAGTACGTAGGCATAGGAGGCGATATCCTAGCGAGCAACCTTCCCCTCCTTTCCCGTAGGTAGGCGAACTACGTTGACTTTGATTTCTCGTTCCAGACGGGAATACGTAGGCATAAAGTGCGATACTTTGCCGAGTCATTTTTATTTTCATTTTATTTTCTTTTTAACCCTTGACCTATAGAGTAGATAGAATAACAATCCATACCCGAAAACAAGCGTGGATCCCGTCGAGTACGACGGACGTGAGGGGTGCTAATACCTTCCCCTTGCGTAACCGACTCCCGAATCCAGGTTTTGGTTGCGACGACCATACCTTTCCCGTATTGTGCGAGGTTTACTCTGAGCGTTTCCTTTCCCTCCCGTGGGATAAATAACGCACGGTGGCGACTCTTCTGTTCAGCCGGCGCCGATTTTCGCAGTAGCGACAGCTGGCGACTCTGCTGGGGATCCAACGTCCCCTGGCTGCTAAGGACTGCGATGGTTCTTGTGCATTTGGGATCCAACGTCCCTTGAGAGAGTCAATCCTAACGCTTGTTTTCCCGTCGAGGATTTTGTATGGAGTTATTTTATATTTTCAGCTTTATATATTGATTATTGTTGCTGTATCTAGGGTGTGACGGGTGTTCTGATATTGAGAGAGAAGCCGGACCTGGGCTTGAGTGCACCTAGAATTAGAGTAGAAATTAGTGGGTGCCCGCTTGCTTTGCTTGCTTCGGTGTCCCATGAAATCTACACTCAGACAAGGTTCCTCTGGTTGGCCTCCTGCCCCTTCCTTTGGTTGGCGTGGGTTGCTGGTTAGTTGGATTGTCGACTCTGGGGACCGATCATTTGGAAGTTGGCTAAGTGAGGCCTCTTCAGGGATTGATGATGCCACTCCTTCTGGGAATCGTATCATCAACCCTGAAAGTCTGTGATGCCGACGACCGCATAGGATGCCGTACCTTGTGCCAGTTATAGGGCCACCCACCTGTGAGGGGATTCAGGGTTATGCAGGTAACTAGACCTTCAAACCACCGGCTTTGTTTCTTGATCAGGATCCTGGATGTTTATGGAGGGTTCTAAGGTCTGTCAGAGACCAGTTGGTGTGTTCCGAGGTCTGTCAGAGACTATTTGGAGATGTGTTCTGAGGTCTGTCAGAGACCAGTGGGAGAAATGATTTGAGGTCTGCCAGAGACCATTCAGGTTATGATTGTGGGGTCTATCAGAGACCAGTATTGGAGCTTTGTTTGAGGTCTATCCGAGACCAGGATTGGATGACTTCTGGAGGGTCTGGGACTTTCTCGATATGATCCAGGCTATTCAGCTACAACTTTGGTCCCTGTTGCATGTTGCTTGCATTGCATTACTGCATATCCATTACCATTTGCATTTCACTAACGTGTGTCTGTGCTGCAGGTGCATTTGCATTTCCCTAGTTCTAGTGCCCAGACTTCTGAGTTTTGATCATGACTAGCTTAAGGAGAACAGTTGCTTACAAGTTGCCTACTCCTGATATTGTTCCTTTACTGGGGTTGATCTCTCTTGCTGATGAGGGTGTTCGTAGGAGCTTCCGGATGAGCTATGGTAGACTACTGAGATTGGTGTGCAAACCTACAGAGGTAGAGTTAGATGGGTTGTATGCTCTGATGCAATTCTATGACCCTGCTTTGAGGTGCTTTACGTTCTCTGACTTTATTATGGGACCAACCCTCGAGGAATACGCTGAGTATGTTGAGCTGCCCGTGCAGAACCAGGTTCCATTCATCCATTCTGGCACCAAGCCCAAGCCGGAGGACTTGGCAAAAGCCTTGCATATTGATGCTTCTGAACTGGTGACTACTGTCTCCCGTGGAGTTCCAGGCTTCTCACTCCAATTCTTAGTTGGTAAAGCCCAAGAGTATGCCAAGAGCGGGTGCTGGGTTGCTTTCAATGCTGTGTTGGCCTTGTGCATTTATGGCATAGTACTGTTCCCCAATATACCGGATTTTGTGGACTTCGACGCCTTCTACTTGTTTGCCGCTGGTAATCCTGTACCTACCTTACTCGGAGATCTCTACCACTCACTGCATTACAAGAATGAGAAGGGAAGAGGGAAGAATGTTCATCTGTGTGTACCCTTGTTGAGTAGGTGGTTTGAGAGTCACCTTCCTAAGAGAAGATCTGTTGCAGAGACTACAGTCCCAGCTGGTTGGCCAGAACGCCTGATGAGGCTATCGTCGGAAGATATGGAGTGGTTTGATCGAGACCTGTTGGGATCTGAGCTCATCCTCAGTTGTTCTGGGTACCCTAATGTGCCGTTGATAGGAAGAAAAGGGTGTATCAATTACAACCCTTCTCTATTCATTCGTCAGTTCGGATATGCACTGAAGAACCCGCCGAAGGAGGAGGAAGTACAGGAATCTCTGTACTTCACCGGAGACGTGAAGGGGGAGTTACTAGCCAAGCTGCAACATGCCTGGACACGTATTAACCGCAAAGGGAAGCCACTGTTAGGCAAGAACGATTGCCAGGCTTATGGGCCTTACAGGGTTTGGATCCAGGAAAGAGCAAGTCAGTTGCGGATGCCATTCCCAGATGCGCCAGTCCTTGTTCCTATTCCGGTAGAAGAGCCAACTACTGTTTCTAGGGAGGCCTACGAGCAAGTTGTGAAGGAAAAGGAAGCCTTGTTGAAGATCAACGAAGGGTTAGAGCAAGAGCTAGCCCAGGTACGCAGTGAGAAAAACAAGGCCGTATATGCTTTCCAACAACAAATCGAGCTGTTAAACAGGTTAGGGGCTGAATTAACCGAAGAAAAGAAGAAGCGCGAACGTCTGGGGCAAGAGTTCAGAAGCTCCCATGACATGCTGGAAGCCAAAAAGAAAGCGCTTGACGCGGCACATCGAGAAATCTCCTCTTGCAACAAGACTTGGAATGCTACACTCACCAACAATAAGAAGAGGGAAGATAAGCTGAAGCAGCGAATCTCCGACCTCGAGGAGAAGTTGAAGTCTAGCATCAAGAAGTGTGAGGAAGAAGTGATGACCCGGTATAGTGTCCAGAATGCACTGAACAAGGCAATCAAATGCAGAGATGAAGCTGTGTCTCAAAAGCGAAAGCTGGAAGATTGCTTCGGAGAAGCAACATGGGAAGAAACTGCTGAAGACGTGCGCCGTGTTCTTAAGAAGAGAAACCAACTTGTTGAAGGGCTGCTTGATCGACCAAGCCATCTAGAGACCAAGAAGTTGATAGAAGAGTACCAGACTTTTGGGAGGATTTGATCATTTCATGTAGTAATTTGTAGTAACTTGTATGCTTTATTTGCATAGTGCTGACCATCACCAGGATTGTTGGTTGAGGTCATGCCTTCTTATCGTACTCTCAGCGACATTGTATTCTGGTTTTCTCAGCAATATATGAGGCTTTCTATGATTCAGATCCGATATTCCTATTGTCAACACTGTCACTGCACTGGCACCTTCACACTAGAACTGGGGGAATGAACTTCCCTAATGCACAGACACATTGCATTGCATTCATATTCATATTGCATTACAGGTAATCTTTGAATAGTGTCTTATTTCCTGCTCTGTACCAGGTATTTTCCAGGATTGCAGATCAGCACCCGCACCGCTATTCTACCCGCACCAACTGTCTAAGAATCATGGATCAAATGCAGAACGAGATGCAAGATGTGCGCGAGAAGCTCGCCCTCTTCATGCAGACCATGGAAGCTATAGCAAAAGGGCAGGAGAATTTGCAGGCCATGGTCCAGCCTCTGTTGGCCCGAAACGCTGGTCATGGTAATGAAGATCATCAGTCCGTACGGGTCGATACTGTTCATGGAGACGGCACTCCCACGCCAGTGGCTCCACCTGTAGTCAATATACCTGCTGCTAATATCAACAATGCTACCGCTGTTGTGAATGGTAACATCGGAGTGGGGAACGAGACTGCTGTCCATAACGTTGGGCTGGGTGATGTCAACTTGGGAGATAATACGGGAGGCAATGGCTTCGTCAAGGCTGGATTCGGATTCAATGATCAGGGATTCAATAATGCTGGGAAATATGGTTTCAATGCTCAAGGCTTTGGGCAAGATGGTTATGGTGCGACCAATCAGGGTTACGGAGGCTTTGGAAATGGAAACAGCGCGGGGTTTATGGCTTTTGGCCCTGCTGGAGGTGTTCAAGGGTACGGCAACAGAGGCCGAGGTCCGGGGATGAATCAGATCAGAGCTGGACGTAATAATGGATATGATGGGTATGGGGCTGGGAACGGTATGTGGCAAGAAGACCAGTAGGAGGACGCTTTCTCCGGAGGAGGTTTCGAAGGGCCGATGGATGATTCCCAGAAGATCAGAATGCTGGAAGAGCAGATGAGGGGAGTCCTGAACCAAAGTGCTGTGGGTTTGGACATGGCAACAATGGGTTTGGTACCTGGTTTGAGGGTGCCAATCAAATTCAAAGCTCCTGCGTTTGATAAGTATAAAGGGGACACATGTCCAAAAGTGCATGTACGAGCTTATTACAGAAAGATGTTTGCATACTCAACTGATGAAAGAATGCTAATGCATTTCTTTCAAGATAGTCTGTCGGGTCCTTCCCTAGAGTGGTACATGGGGTTGGAGCCAACTGATATCAAGACATGGAAGCAATTAGCAGAGGCATTTGTAGCTCATTACAAGTATAACAGCGACTTGGCACCCAATCGGGTCCAGTTGGCGGGACTGTCGCAAAAGAAGGGGGAGAGCTTTAAAGAGTACGCGCAAAGGTGGCGCGATATGGCTGCCAGGGTCTGTCCTCCTGTAGAAGATAAGGAAATGAATGACATGTTTGTTGGCACATTCACCGGTCTGTTTCATGATATGCTGTTTCATACGTCTCTGGCCAGCTTTTCAGACCTAATTCTGATGGGAGAAAAGATTGAACGTAGCATTAAGCAAGGAAAGTTCCAGGTTGAGGAATCGACTGCATCTGGCAGTAATAGGAAGGCTTTTGGTGGGCGCCGTCAGGGCGAGGCAAGCGCAGTGTTTGGAGGCCGAGGCCGAGGCCGAGGCAGGGGACGAGGTCAATATCGGCAGCCGCAGCAGGTGGCGAGTGTTACTATCCCGTATCAACAGCAACCACTTCAGCAACAACAACCGCCTCAGTAGCAGCCAATGCAGCAGCAGCAGCCTCAGCAGGGGGCACAGCAGGCTCAACGAAGATTCTAGGGTAGTAAACCAAGAAGAGTATTTGAGAAGCCTCCCTCGACATATGCTGATTTATTGCAGACATTGTTGGGATTGAACCTGGTAGAGAAAAGAACCCTGGCACCGATAACGGGAGCTCCCCCGTTTGGTTACGATGCAAGTAGGCACTGTGAGTTTCATTCTGGGGCTCCGGGCCACGATATAGAAGGTTGCCATGCTTTTAAGCATGTTGTGCAGGATCTTTTGGACAATAAGACTATCAACTTCGGAACGGCAGGTCCGAATATAGTGCAGAAACTCATGCCTAATCACGGGGCTAACGCCATTCTGACTGAGGAAGGGTTAAATCTGATTATGAATGTTGATGATTTAAAGACGCCGCTGAGCGAGATAAAGAGCCGACTGTTACAAGGGGGTGTTTACCTGGGATGTGACGAGTATTGCTTAGACTGTTGGACCCTAGCTGGGGGGTGTGATGATTTGAAGAAGGGCATTCAGGCTTTAATTGATGAAGGCATATTGCAGTTTGACCAAGCAGCAACTGAAGAGCCCGCAGGGGCAGTAGCAGATGATCAGAATGATGTGGCCACTGTAACGATTCCTCGGAAGACAATCACTATCGCAGCACCAGCTCAGCGACCGCCGATCACCATAACTAAGGCCGGGCCGATTCCGTACGAGAACACGAAGGCAGTCCCATGGTCATATGGGTTGGAGGTGTATTGTGACGGGATAAAAATTGATGTTAATAAGCAGCCAGCCGAGACTGTGGATAACGTTGTTGGTTCGGGAGGTATGACAAGGAGTGGTAGGATCTTTATATCCCCTGAAGTGGAGGCCGAAAGACTCGCGAAAGGAAAAGGGAAAGTGGTTGAGAACGTTCCGGTGCAAGCAAGTGACAAAGAATCGACGTCGAAAGATGTAGAAGAATTCATGCGTTTGATTCGAAAAAGTGATTATAAGATTGTGGAGCATCTACAGCAGACACCGTCCAAAATATCTATCCTGTCATTGCTGTTGTGTTCGGAAGCCCACAGAAATGCGTTGCTGAAAGTCCTGGATACTTCTTTTGTACCCCAAGACGTCTTCGTGAATCAGCTGGAAGGAGTGTTGGCACATGTGAATGCAGGCCACAGCCTGGGATTTACTGACTTTGACCTGACTCCGAAAGGGAGAGATCATAATATGGCGCTGCACGTATCTGTCGAGTGTAGAGGATCAGTAATGTCACACATATTGGTTGACACCGGATCGTCTTTGAATGTGCTGCCCAAGAAGGCGATGATGAAGTTGGATGTTAGAGGAATCTTGTGCACACCCAGCGACTTGGTAGTCAGAGCGTTTGACGGCACGCGGAGAACAGTCTTTGGATCGATAACATTGCCTCTACAGGTGGGGTCGGAGGTGTTTGCAACTGAGTTTTATATCATGGATATACAGCCTGCGTACAGCTGCTTGCTTGGAAGACCTTGGATTCATGGAGCAGGGGCAGTCACGTCTACCCTACATCAGAAGTTAAAATATATGGTCGGAGACATCGTAGTCACCGTGTGCGGAGAAGAGGACATCCTGGTCATCCATCTGTCATCATTTAAATATGTGGAAGTCGACGGAGAGATCCACGAAACACCCTGCCAGGCATTTGAAGGGTTGCGTATCAAGGACAAAGGTCCCGGGCCGAGCAAAGTGTCAGAGATAGCCGTCTCATCGTATAAAGAAGCTCAAGCTCTAGTGGAGGCCGGAGAAGCAAAGGGCTGGGGCAAAGTGCTGGATATTCCTGTGAAGATGGACCGGTTCGGGCTGGGATACCAACCGTCGTCATCAACTCCTTCCGTGGGAGCGCCCCGTTTCAGAGGGCCAATTACCATCTCTGCCAGTGGGGTGTGTCATGAGGCCGTCAATGCTGCTTCGGAGTCTGACGAAGGAGATAGCGACTGTGATATGGATGCCTGGATTCAACCAAGCACGCCAGGACAAGGACTGTGCAACTGGTCTATTCAGGAGCTTGTTCCTGTGACTTTTAAACAGATAACATTTTCAGATGACATCCTTGAACCACCTATGACTCGTCCCGACTTTGAGCACCCGGTATTTCAGGCTGAAGAAGAGGTTGTCGAAGATAGCGACGTTCCTGAAGAACTGTCTTGGTTGGTGAAGCAAGAGGAAAGAGCCATCCTGCCTCACGATGAGGTCATCGAAATTATCAACTTGGGGTCGGAAGGGGTTGAGAAGAATATTCGTATCGGAGCCGCACTGCAGAGTGATATCAAGCGAAGATTGGTTGAAATGCTCCGAGAGTATAATGATGTATTCGCTTGGTCATATGAAGATATGCCGGGGCTCGATACAGATATGGTTGTGCATCGCCTGCCACTGAAAGAAGATTTCCCGCCAGTCAAACAAAAGCTTCGCAGAACTCGACCAGATATGGCAGTGAAGATCAAAGAGGAAGTCCAAAAACAGTGGGACGCTGGTTTCCTGGCTGTGACAAAGTATCCTTCATGGGTTGCCAACATCGTGCCAGTGCCAAAGAAAGACGGCAAGGTCCGGATGTGCGTGGATTATAGAGATTTGAATAAAGCAAGCCCAAAAGACGATTTTCCACTTCCTCATATTGACGTGTTAGTTGATAACACTGCTCAATACTCCGTATTCTCCTTCATGGATGGCTTTTCGGGCTACAACCAAATTAAAATGGCGCCAGAGGATATGGAGAAGACTACTTTCATAACGCCTTGGGGAACATTTTGCTACAAAGTGATGCCCTTTGGTTTGAAAAATGCTGGGGCAACATATCAGCGCGCGATGACGACTCTTTTCCATGACATGATGCATAAAGAGATCGAAGTTTATGTTGACGATATGATTGCCAAATCCCAGACGGAGGAAGAGCATCTGGTAAATCTGTTGAAGTTATTTAAAAGGCTTAGGAAGTTCAGGCTAAGGCTGAACCCTAACAAATGCACCTTCGGGGTGAGATCGGGTAAGCTGCTGGGATTTATCGTAAGCGAAAGAGGGATAGAGGTCGATCCTGCTAAGATAAAAGCAATTCAAGAAATGCCGACGCCTAAAACAGAGAAAGAGGTGCGCGGGTTTTTAGGGAGGTTGAACTACATCGCTCGGTTCATATCTCACCTAACTGCTACGTGCGAACCATTATTCAAGCTGTTGAAGAAAGACCAAGCTGTAACGTGGAACGAAAATTGTCAAAAGGCGTTCGATAAAATAAAGCAGTATTTGCAGGACCCTCCTATTTTGATACCCCCAGTGGCAGGGAGACCCTTGATAATGTATTTGACGGTTCTTGAGGGAAGCATGGGTTGTGTTCTCGGTCAACACGACGAGATAGGGAGAAAAGAGCATGCGATCTATTACCTGAGTAAGAAATTTACAGACTGTGAATCTCGATACTCAATGCTTGAGAAAACTTGTTGCGCGCTAGCCTGGGCCGCCAAGCGTTTGAGGCAGTACATGCTGAATCATACAACCATGCTCATCTCGAAGATGGATCCTATCAAATATGTATTTGAAAAGCAGGCGTTGTCAGGTAGAATTGCCCGTTGGCAGATGGTCTTGACTGAATATGATATTCAATACGTCTCGCAAAAGGCTATAAAGGGAAGTGTTCTGTCTGAGTATCTGGCGGAGCAGCCTATCGAAGAGTATCAATCAGTGAAATTTGATTTTCCTGACGAGGATATCATGTATCTAAAGATGAAAGATTGTGAAGAGCCGTTGCCAGACGAAGGACCGGAGTTGGGTTCCAAATGGAAGATGATATTTGACGGAGCTGTGAATGCTTACGGTAGCGGAATAGGGGCAATCATCACTACGCCACACGGGTCGCACATCCCGTTTACTGCCCGATTGACCTTTGCCGTTACCAACAATGAGGCCGAATACGAAGCTTGTATAATGGGGCTTGAAGAAGCCATTGATTTGCGAATCAAACATCTGGACGTATACGGAGACTCAGCTCTGGTGGTGAATCAGATCAAAGGGGAATGGGAGACACGGCAGCCCAATTTGATACATTACATGAATTATGCAAGGAGATTGTTGCCTTTCTTCGACAAGGTTGAATTGCATCATGTACCGCGGGCAGAGAATCAAATGGCTGACGCCCTGGCCACTTTGTCTTCCATGTACAAAGTCAACTTCTGGAACGAAGCTCCCCAAATCACTATCTCTCGGCTTGACAGACCAGCTTATGTATTTGCTATTGATGAAGCATCTGATGACAAACCATGGTATTTCGATATCCTTAACTTCCTGAAGAATAAAGAGTATCCGACTGGGGCATCCAGTTAAGATCAGAAGACTCTCAGGAGATTAGCGGGCAATTTCTATTTGAACCCGGATGGCGTCTTATACAGAAGGAACCACGATTTGGTGCTGTTGCGTTGTGTAGACGAAAAAGAAGCAAAGTTGCTCATGGAGGAAATACACGAAGGTACCTTTGGTACGCATGCGGGCGGGCATGCTATGACGAGAAAGCTGCTGAGGGCAGGTTATTTTTGGCTGACCATGGAAACTGATTGTTTCAAGTTTGCGAGGAAGTGTCACAAGTGCCAAATCTATGCTGATAAGATCCATGTGCCTCCAAGTCCTCTGAATGTGATGTCATCGCCTTGGCCATTTTCAATGTGGGGAATCGATATGATTGGAAAGATCGAGCCGACAGCTTCTAACGGGCATCGGTTCATCCTAGTAGCAATCGATTATTTCACCAAGTGGGTGGAAGCGGCGTCTTACGCAAATGTAACGAAGCAAGTGGTGGCCAGATTTATCAAGAGAGATATCATTTGCCGATATGGGATTCCCGAGCGGATAATCACGGAAAATGGTTCAAACCTGAACAACAAAATGATGAAGGAGCTCTGTCAGAATTTCAAGATCGAACATCACAACTCCTCCCCTTACCGACCCAAGATGAATGGCGCTGTTGAGGCGGCCAATAAGAATATCAAGAAGATAGTTCAGAAGATGGTGGTTACCTATAAGGATTGGCACGAGATGCTACCTTTCGCTTTGCACGGTTATCGTACAACGGTACGCACATCAACCGGGGCAACTCCATTCTCGTTGGTATACGGAATGGAAGCGGTGCTACCATTAGAAGTCGAGATCCCGTCTCTGAGGGTATTGCGAGACGTTCAGCTGGACGAGGCAGAATGGGTGAAAGACAGGTTGAATCAACTGAGTTTGATGGATGAGAAGAGGCTAGCTTCTCTAGCATACGGTCGTTTGTACCAGAGCCGAATGAAGAAAGCGTATGACAAGAAGATACATCCGCGAAGCTTTCAGACGGGCGACCTTGTGCTGAAAAGGATTCTCCCGCCGCAAGCAGATCACAGGGGCAAGTGGACCCCCAACTACGAAGGGCCATACGTTGTCAGGAAAGTATTTTCAGGAGGAGCGTTGTTGTTGTCCACTATGGACGGTGAAGACTTCACGTCACCTGTGAATTCGGACGCAGTTAAAAAATACTTTGCTTAAAATAGACCCGCTGGACAGAAAAAGAGAGTCCAGACAAAAATGGGGCATCCTGGCGAACCAAAAACAGAATGAAAGGTTCGGGCAAAAATTAGGGATAAAATTGAAAAATGTACACCCGCGAAGTTGAAAACCTACACTGGGCGACTTCGGCAAAAAGGGGTATCCCGGTGAACTGAAAACCCGTAAAGGGCGGTTCACGCAAAAGTTAGGGATTTGAAAAGCAAATGACTGCGGTCCGAATTTGATAATTGCAATGAGCATCAATGCGGGAGAATACATTTGAGGAGTCAGTTATATGATACAATCTCTTCAGAAGTGGGGATACCGGGAAAGCATTAAAGTCGGGCGAGTCATGGGAGGATCAGTTCGTGGTGTTCATCTGCAGCCCGTTGCCGACATGTGCACAAATTTAAGTTGTCAATATTTATGCTTCTTGGGCATACTTGTATACTTGTATATTTGCTTTGTGTAGCTTCCTCTTTTCAGGAGTTACATCCCGTGTACAAAAAAAAAAAAAAAATTCCGCCCATTCAGGGGCCCAATCAATAAAATGCGTTATTCAGTACTCGACACTGTTCTTTACTGTTTTGTGCATGATTAACGCCTAAGTTTGATGAAACTAGAATGTGCATAACGTCATTGGCCCTTGCCAATAGTTGCTAAAGCTTTGAATTAACTGAAAATAACGTCACTAACCTGAATTGATTTGGTTGCACAGGCTTGTCGTGTCTTGTTTGTGTTGTTGCAGGTTTCATAACCGTACGAGGAAGAGGATCAAAAGATTGCAATAACGAAAGACTCAGCCCTCACGAAGGTCATGCAGTTTCTTTCTGAAGAAGGATCGAACTCTCCAGCTAGTCGTAGCTTGTGCAAAAAAAGGATTATCCAGCAAAGTCGTTCATCCTCCACAGAATTGGCGATTCCAAGATTGTAGGCTGTATTCAGACATTGTATCTCAAGCAGAGTTGGTTTAGCCTCAGAAGATTAATATCTGTGGGCTGTATTCAGACAGGTTCATCTTTCCCCGCAGGGTCATTCACTCTATCCCAGCGGAGTCAGTTGATTTCCCCCGAGAGAATCGTCCCATCCCCAGTGGAGATCTCTTTTCAGCAAGTGTTCTTTCCTCCCAGTGGAACTTGAAGATCAAGACTCTCCCCAGCAGAGTTGGTGGTGGATCTTGTCATTTATTTTGTCAGGGGCACTGTGTAATATCAATTCACTATCCAGCAGAAAGTCCGATCGTACTGTGCACATCTGCTATTCCCCAGCAAAGTTATATTCCCCAGCAGGGGGTTACCTCAACAGGGTGTTTGGGTTTGAGTCCCAATTTCCCAGCAGGGTTGACTTCACCCTTCCAGCATTTATTTTGCTGGAATAATTCTGTAGCATCTGGCTATCCCCAGCGGAGTTTGCATTATCTTCAGCATTTATTTTGCTGAAACAGTTCCTGTACTTTAGCAATTCAGGTAGAGAGAGCTCTTGCTCAAATGAACTACCAAACATGCAAGATCTTGGCATGGGACATCCAATGATAATGTCGGTTTCGGCCATATTCCCCACAGAGTTATCAGGATAAGTTTCTCTTTATTCCCAGGCAGAGTTAGTTGTCGTCAGGGGTTCCATGAATCAGAATTTCAAAGGCCACCGCCGGTTATCAGAACAGGCGTCCGGTAGTTTGGTTTCCAAATATCCCCAGTAGAGTCTGCCTCAAAGTCGCTGTCACGTCGGTGCTAAGAAGTTTGTGAGTTGGGTGGAGAACTGAGTCCTGACGGGGACAAGATGTATTTTCTCAGCAGAAAAGATCGGAATCCTTACGTGGACATATCAAAGGGTATTCCTTACGTGGAAAGAAAAAAAAATATAGTTTCCTTACGTGGAAAAGATGGAGATTCGTTACGTGGAAAGACGAGTTCATTCCTAACGTGGAAAGAAAGAGATTATTCCTGACGTGGAAGAATTTAGTCCTGACGTGGACAGATTCAGAAGAAGAAGTATGCCTAACGTGGAAAGAAGGCGTCTTCCTTACGTGGAAGAGAAAGAGAAACTTCAGGTCCTTACGTGGAGAGATGGGAGTCCTTACGTGGACAAAATCAAAAAAAATTGGCTCCTTACGTGGAAAGACGAGTTCATTCCTAACGTGGAAAGATGAGATTCCTTACGTGGAAAAGAATGGGTTTCCTTACGTGAAAAGATTGAGTCCTCACGCGGACATATCGAGAATGATTCCTGACATGGACAAATCAAAAGAAAATGTATTCCTAACGCGGAAAGAGCGGAGTCCTTACGTGGACAGATTAAGATGGCATTCCTTACGTGGAAAAATGTAGTCATGACGCGGACAAATCGGAAAGAGTTGGTTTCCTTATGTGGAGAGATTGGGGTCCTTACGTGGACGGATTCAAGAAAAGTTGATTCCTGACGTGGAAGAATGATGTACTCCTTACGTGGAAAGGTGAGTCCTAACATGGACAGGGTCAGAACCAAAGTTGTGTTCCTTACGCGGAAAGATTGGAGTCCTGACGCGGACATGTCGAGTGGTATTGGGGTCCTTACGTGGACAGATTGATATAGTTCTCCTTATGTGGGAAGAAGATTGCTTCCTGACGTGGAAAGATGAAAGGTTTAGTCCTGACGTGGACAGATACAGAAGAGATGACTTCTAACGTGGACAGGTGTTACTCTTAACGTGGAAGAGTGTTATTCCTAACGTGGACGATTCAGTTTATGGAAATGTAGACAAACTATCCCCCAGCGGAGTTGCCGAGATTTTTCTGGGTTAACGGCAAGTGGAGTCCTAACGTGGGCAGGTTTTAGTTGAGATTTCTTCGTATTGATGACAGACAGAGTCCTAACGTGGACAAGCAAGCAATCTGTTATGACAGCATCTTTTTCAGAACGGTAAAGACAGTCCCCAGCATGGTCGTTACGGGATCAGTGGGCGGTTGCAAACAGTCAGATTCAGCTGATGAATGTCGTTCCCCAAGCAGGAGCGCAGTTTATTTATGCGGTTGGCAAATTCCTGGTTTCACTAGTATTCAACCGTCTCGTACCGCGAATGTCTGAAGGCTCCGAGCCCTTCACCCAATCGGGTCCAAGTCGCTTGAATAGGGGCAGCTGTTGCACCCTAAAATTTGCTCAACCTTATTCACTTGGCTTATGTTTCAATATCATTAGCATTTGCATATAGAGTCATGTACATAGACTAATCATCTGCATAGCATAGCATGGCAAGCCATCCAACAGGGGATCAAGCATTATTCTCATCTCTAGGAGCCTATCCAGAGGTTATTATCCTAATTCAATCTCATTCAAGTCATTAGAAAAGAATTTGAGAGCAGAGAGTTCAGCAGATCAAGCCTTGAGTCTATCTCCTATCTGAGGGTATCTAAGGGTCAACAAGGGGGTTGTGAGCTGTGAATGGAAGGCATGGAGAGTATCTAGACATCAGGAGAGGCTTAGGAAGTCATTTGGGGAAGAAAACAAGTTGTTGATGTGATCACAAGAATTGCAGTTGAAGACAGTCAACTAGGGTTTCATCTGGGTCAACCCTAGGTCAACCCTAGGTCAATTTACTGATTGAAAGGCATTAAGGGCTATTGGAGAGATGTGGGGTTCATCATTTGACATGGAGAATAAGGATATGTTGTTGTGCTAAGAAGAAATCAAGAGAAATCAAGGAGAAGAGGAGTTTCTAAATTAGGGTTTCTATGTAAAATCCCCTAGTTTAGGTCAAATTTCCAAGCGAGATAAGTCAAAATGCAAGCTTCAAATGGCTTCTTGGTCAACATGAAACTTGTAGAGGATCTCAAGACCTTTAATTTGAGTGGTGGAAGACATCAAGGAGATTTATATAACTCAAGTTATGGTCCTTGCAAGTTACAGGTCATCTGAGGTATCTGAAATTTTGTCTGTGAAAGTGACTTGACTTCCAAGCAACTTTTACCCCTCAAGGAGATTTCAAATGAATTTCTGGTCAACATAAGAATTGTTCCTCATTGTCTTAGCTTTCTATAATGGTATAGTATGCCTTCATATGATGTGTGGAACTCAACTTATGGTCTTGGCAAGCAAAGGGTATTTTGGTCATTTGTGAATTACAGGTCATTTTAACCTATGTCCAAAAGTCATACAAGGAGGCCTCAAATGGAAAAACTTACAACATCAAACTTGCTCCAAATGACATTTTGAGTCTAGAAAAGTGACCATGAGAGATTGGAAAAGTTCATAGCACAAGGTTTCAAAATTGTTGAATTTAATGAAGAAAAATGGCTT
The DNA here is from genome assembly GCA_963859935.3 of Lathyrus sativus. NCBI lineage: Eukaryota > Viridiplantae > Streptophyta > Magnoliopsida > Fabales > Fabaceae > Lathyrus > Lathyrus sativus. The sequence goes on from OZ012736.1 coordinate 311,433,624, forward strand.
AAAAAATGAGATTTTTCATATATTGGCCAAATGATGCAAAATTATAGGTCATTTTGAATGGAAAAGGCATTTTAAAGACATTGGTTAAAGTGGAATTTTGAGTTTAGGTCATAATTTGTGAGTTATCCATGGTTGCTTGAATTGAAAGTAACATAATCCAAATTGAAAGGGAAAAGTGTAAGGGAAACTTCTCCAAGTTTCTAGGAGGTTCTAATGCAACCTATATATTCATGCAAGCTGATTCATGCAAGGGTTGGTGCTCCCATTTTGTTCAAAACCCCAACTTTTCCATACTTTCTTCAACTTGCATAAGCTTTCCAAAATCCCCATAATCTCCATCAATCTTCAATATTCTTGATTCAATCTTCATCATCATCACACAAGGATCAGAATCCACACATTTATCTGGCAAATTGAGCAAGGAATCGTGCTATTCATCATCATCATTCAAAGTGCAAGAATCTTGGAATTAGGAGATTCAAAGCTTTGGAGCATCTTTGATTGCATACAGAACTCATCACCAAGTTCACTGATCAGTTTCCCCTCATTTCAAGCATTGGATCAAGAGGATTCCATAGTTGTTTTCATCATCACAACAGGTTGGTAACTTCATTCGAATTGCATGATTTAATGAGAATTATAGGGAATTGTTAGTTTAGATTGGTTAGGATAAGTGAGATGATTGATTTTGGAGAGTTTGGACAAGTTTCATGGACATTGATCATGGTGCACGAATTCTGGTGAAGCTTAGAATGTCAAGAATCATGAGAGATAATCCTAAATTAGGTGCTTAAAATGATCAGGGTGAGTTGTAGGTTAGTTTAGGATGAGTTCCAGAGAGAATTGAGAGGATCAATATCAGTTGGAAAATGATGGATCAGATCTGTTACACCTATCGAATTGTTGTATTGAGTGAGTTTTAGGATGAGCAATTGGCATGGACGTGTAGAGGGATTGATATAGAGCAAGTTTGCTGTTGGAAGTATCTGGTTTCATGGAGCAGGGAGAGAGAACAGGGAGCTCGAAGGTATGTGCATGGTTAGGGTTTTTCTGAGCTAGGGTTTGGGCTCAAGGTTGAAGATGATTCTGGCACCACACGATCCCAGCTTGACCTTTGACTTAATCCCTCATCCAACGCTCCACATTTGAAGTTGAAAACGGAGGGAAGAATTGGACATGAAACGCGGCGTTTCATTTAAATACTCTGAGTGGGCTTTGGATCCAACAGCTATTCACACCTCCTTTTCACTAAGCCCAAACGAATACACATGAATGAGATGCTATTTACACCGAACCTGTCTCTATTTTTATGGAATTTTCTCAAATGTTTTCTGAGCGCACCTGGGCCTTATCCACTTGATATTCGCACCCCCACTCCCTCAGCCCAACTGAGATTATAACTGCAGCGTGTTTCTATTTGCACCCTTTCCCATCTTTTTCTTTACATTTTCTTTTTATTTTCTTTATATTTTTCATGCATCTTATAAAAATCATAATAAATGGAAAAATCATCATTTTTAATTCATTCTTTTTGCATATTTTTCTTTAGGATGTCTAGAAAATTATAAAAAATAAAAATGGCATTTTATTTTTTATTTGATATTTTTCCCATATTTTCTAAATAAATAGCATTTTACATAATTTCATTTCATGCATGATTTTGTTATTTTTTGTTCTATTAATTGCTTCAATATTTTTTGCCCATTCTTTTTAGGTTGTTTAGGTTAGACATTAAACTTGTAGATTCAATTTAGTTCCCTTTTTTAGAAATTAAATTTAGGTGCTTAGTGTAAGTGTGAATAACATGGATAAAACTAGGGTTTTAGGTGATGACTTAGGAGATTTGATTCTTTTCCCTTAGGACTTAGGGTTTGACTAGTCTAGTTATTGGACTATAGGGGCTATGGGTAGTTATTAGATCCCTTAGAAAAAGTCAGGATTCCCCTACTGCTATTACTGTACTATATATATCTGATTGACTGGTGTGGTGTGCCCTCTGGGGATTATTGCTTGCTTGCTTGGGTATTGGGATTGTCTGGGGACTTGGGAGAGCTGAAGACTTGAGAAGATGAAGCCATTGGATATCCAGAGATTGAATTTCAACTTCCAGAGTTGAAGAGGAGATTCTTGCTAGCAAATGCTGAGGAGACTAGGGTTTAGGAGCTAGGCAGAGCTCTAGATTAGAAAGTTTGTTTTTCAAACATGGATTGCCTTGTCTGCATCCATTCTTCTCTGTGATTCAGAGTCTCTCTAAGACACTCACCCCCTTCCTTTGGAAGGCTTGGTGATAGTGTCTAAGAGATAGAACTCTTGAGAGAAAATGTCTTTTGTGTTAGAAGCAGTCTGTTCACCACCTTTGGTAGTCAGCTGATTGCTTAACACCCAATCCACTCTTGTGACTGATCCCTCATCCTGGAGGTTTGAACTTGAAGAAAAGCCATTGCAGACAGAAGACTAATGATCAAAGCCCTTGCCTGAAGGTCATGGAGATGGAGAGTAATGCTTGTTGAAGCCTGTAGCTGATTGGAGATTACTTGGAGCCAGCTGTTGATTCAGAGCTGCTGAAGCTGTTTATCTTTTTGCTGTATTTCATTTCTGATGTATTGATTGGTTTTCTGGACTGTATTGTTTGCTGTTTACCCTGTTGGGTTGAAAGTGAAGTCTGTTCACTTTTGCCTATTGTTTTCTAGGTTTGAGGTCGAGTAGGACTCCCTTGCCTCGCTTGTACTGTTGCATCCATGCATTTTACTGCTTTATTATATCTGTTATTGTTTCCGTTTCTGCCTATCCCTTAGGATCTCTGTTTCTCTCTGTGCAAGAGAGGAGCATGATAGACACTAGGTCTTAACCCATGCATGATAACATTAGGTTAGTTTGTTTCCCTTCGCAACCGTAGGTTAGAGTTCTGTCTCTTTCTTTCTCAAAACAAACAGAAAAACACATAAAGATTTCAAACACAATAAAAGACACTTCTTCCGTAAAAGAATGTGAACTCATCAAAGCGTCATTTTTGTCCGCTGGGACTGTTGATCAGAAAACCTTTTTCAGAAGGAATAAAATCAACCAAGACAAGCTTGTGTCGTACGTGGCCCGAACTACGTTTGCTCTGATCTTTCATGCTGTATGAAAGTACGTAGGCATAGGATGCGATATCCTAGCGAGCAACCTTCCCCTCCTTTCCCGTAGGTAGGCGAACTACGTTGACTCTGATTTCTCGTTCCAGACGGGAATACGTAGGCATAAAGTGCGATACTTTGCCGAGTCATTTTTATTTTCATTTTATTTTCTTTTTAACCCTTGACCTATAGAGTAGATAGAATAACAATCCATACCCGAAAACAAGCGTGGATCCCGTCGAGTACGACGGACGTGAGGGGTGCTAATACCTTCCCCTTGCGTAACCGACTCCCGAATCCAGGTTTTGGTTGCGACGACCATACCTTTCCCGTATTGTGTGAGGTTTACTCTGAGCGTTTCCTTTCCCTCCCGTGGGATAAATAACGCACGGTGGCGACTCTTCTGTTCAGCCGGCGCCGATTTTCGCAGTAGCGACACCCGAATACTGCACTTGCATCGCCTTGACGGCGCCCACTGAAAGCCCTTCTGTTACTGCCAGCTGAAGTGGATTCCTCAGCTTGGAATCTTCCCATTTTAATATTGCTTTCAATTTTCTCACCCATCAAGATTAAGTCCGAGAAACTGCCCAAGGAAGTATGAAACAGCTTGTCGTAAAACACACCAGTAAATGTTCCTATGAACATATCATTCATTTCTTTGTCATCTAAAGGAGGATGAACTCGTGCAGCCAGGTCGCGCCACCTTTGCGCATATTCTTTAAAGCTCTCGTCTTTCTTCTGGGACAACCCCTGCAATTGGACCCGGTTATGTGCCAAGTCACTATTGTACTTATAATGAGCCACAAACGCTTCGGCCAGCTGCTTCCAAGTCTTTATCTGAGTTGGCTCCAACCCCATGTACCTCTCAAGGGAAGGACCAGACAAGCTGTCCTGAAAGAAATGCATCAGCATCCTCTCATCGTTTGAATAAGCCGACATCCTTCTATAGTATGACCGCACATGCACCTTTGGACAGGTATCCCCCTTATATTTGTCGAATGTGGGAGCTTTAAACTTGAGTGGTACCCTCAGGCCAGGCACCAGACCCATTGTGGTCATGTCTAAACCCACAACACTTTGATTCACGACACCTTTCATCTGCTCCTCGAGCATCTTGATTCTCTGAGAATCATCCATAGGACCTTCAAAACCTCCACCAGAGAAAGCATCTTCTTGCTGATCTTCTAGCCAATTACCGTTCCCATTTCCGTATCCATCGTACCCGTTGTTACGGCCAAATCTAGTCTGATTCATTACAGGGCCCCGCCCCCTGTTACCATACCCTGGAGAGACTCCGGCAGGCCCAAAAGACATTATTCCAGCACCATTTCCATTACCTAATCCGCCATAACCCTGATTAGTAATACCAAATCCGTCCTGTCCGAAGCCCTGAGCATTGAAGCCATACTTCCCAGCATGATCAAACCCCTGGTCATTAAAGCCAAATCCGTTGTTACCAAAGCCATTACCTCCCATATTATCAACACCCAGATTGACATCTCTGAACCCAACATTGTTGACGACAGTCTCGTTACCGATTCCTGCGTTACCGTTCCCGGCGGCAGCGTCGGTGTTCACATTGACAGCAGGTATGTTCACCACAGGTGGAGCTACCGGTGTAGGAGTACCATCCCCGTGAATAGTGTCAACTCGCACAGAATTATGGTCTTCGTTTCCGTGCCCAGCATTTCTCATCAGCAAAGGCTGCACCAAAGCTTGCAAGTTCTCCTGGCCTTTCACAATGGTCTCCATTGTCTGCATGAATAGCGCCAGCTTCTCACGCATGTCCTGAATTTCATTCTGCATCTGATCCATAACTCTTCTGCAGTTGGTACGAGTGGAGTATCAGTGCGGGCGTTGACTTTCAATCCTGAAAAGACCTGTACGGTGCAGGAAATGAGATACAGTTCAATAATCACATGTAATGCAATATGAATGCGAATGCAATGCAATATGTGTCTGTGCATTAGGGAATATCATTCCCCGATTCTAGTGCGAATGTGTCAGTGGGGTGACAGTGACAGCAAGACGAAGTTCGGAGCCGAATCATAGAAAACACCTCATATATTGCAGAGAAATCCATTAAGCCAGGAATACAATATCAATGAGTGTACAATAAGAAGGCATGACCTCAACCAACAACCCTGGTGATGGTCAGCACAATGCAAATAAAGCATACACATTAATACATGAAACGGTCAAGTGCTCCCATACGCCTGGTACTCTTCTAATAGCCTCTTAGTCTCTGGATGACTTGGTCGGGTAAGCAGACCTTCAACAAGTAGATCTCTTCGCTTGAGAACACGTCGTAAATCACCAGCAGATTCCTCTCATGCCCCTTCTCCGAAGCGATCCTCTAGCTTCCGTTTCTGAGACACAACCTCTTTCTTGCCTTCGATGGCCTTGTTCAACGCGTTCTGAAAACTATATCTTGCCATCACCTCCTCTTCATATTTTTTAGTGCTAGCCTTCAACTGTTCTTCGAGTTCAGAAATTTGCTGCTTCAATTTGTCTTCCCTCTTTTTGTTGTTGGTTAGCGTAGCATTCCACGTTTTGTTGCAAGAAGAGATTTCCCGGTGGGCGGCATCGAGTGCTTTCTTCTTGGACTCCAACATATCATGAGAGCTTCTGAATTCTTTCCCCAGGCGTTCACGCTTCTTTTTCTCTTCGGTCAGTTCAGCACCTAGCCTGTTTACTAACTCAGTCTGCTGTTGGAAAGAATGCACAGCCTTGTTCTTCTCACTACGCATCTGAGCCAGTTCCTTTTCTAACTCTTCATTAGCCAACAACAAGGCTTCCTTCTCTTTTACAACTCGCTCGTAGACCTCCATAGTAACGGTGGTTGGTTCCTCTACTGGAATATGAACATGGACTGGTGCAGCTGGAAACGGCATTAGCAACTGTTTTGCTCTCTCTTGGATCCAAACTTTGTATGGTACATAAGCCTGACAATCATTCTTCCCCAATAGTGGTTTCCCTCTTCTGTTGATACGCATCCAAGCGTGCTGAAACTTGGCTAGTAACTCTCCATTCAAGTCACCGGTGAAGTACAAAGATTCCTTCACTTCTTCCTCCCTAGGTGGGTTCTTCAATGCGTATCCAAATTGGCGAACAAACAGCGATGGATTATAATTGATGCATCCTTTCCTCCCTATCAAGGGCACGTTCGGATACCCGGAGCAACTGAAAATAAGCTCAGATCCCAGCAAGTCTTGGTCAAACCACTCGATGTCTTCAGAAGATAGTCTCATCAGGCGCTCTGGCTAGTCAGCTGTAGTTGCCCCATCTACAAAAGGTCCCTTTAGGAGGAGGTGGCTCTTAAACCACATGTTCAACAACGGCGCACAACAGTAAACAGTCTTTCCTCTCCTATTTTCATTTTTGTAGTGCAATGAATGATAGAGATCTCCAATCAAAGTGGGTACAGGGTTGCCAACAGCAAACAGATGAAAGGCGTCAAAGTCCACAAAATCGGGTAAATTGGGAAACAGCAATATTCCGTAGATGCACATAGCCAAAATAGCATTAAAGACTATCCAGCATCCGCTCTTAGCATATTCTTGGGCTTTGCCAACCAGAAAACCGAGGGAGAAGCCTGGACCCCGAGCCAAGAAGTCACTAATAGTTCAGAAGCGTTCATGTGTAAGGCCTTAGCTAAGTCCTCCAGCTGGGGCTTAGTGTCACAATGGATGAAAGGAACCTTATTTTGCACCGGCAGCTCGATAAACTCTGCGTACTCTTCCATGGTAGGCCCCAAAATAAAGTCGGCAAATGTGAAACATCTCAAGGCAGGGTCATAAAATTGCATCAATGTATACAGCCCATTCATCTCAACAGCAGTTGGCTTGCAGACCAGTCTCAACAGTCTTCCGTAACTCATCCTGAAACTTCTCCTGACCTCCTCATCAGCAAGGGACATCAGACCAAGTAGGGGAGTAACGTCAGGTGTAGGTAACTTGTATGCAACGGTCTTTCTCAAACCATCCATGACCAATAAGTAGAAGTCCGGACACTAGAATCAGGGAATATGCAAATGCACCTGCAGCACAGACACACGTTAATGAAATGCGATGATAATGGTTATGCAAACAATGCAATGCAAATAAAATGCAACAAAGGACCAAGTGCTCCGACTGAGAAGCCCAAATCACACCAAGAACATGGTCTCCAACAGACCCTCCAATATTCTTCAAACCATGGTCTCAGACAGACCCCATACATAAGCTCCAATCAAGCCTCAGACCCAATAATCACTCCAACTTGGTCTCTGACAGACCCCAATAACTGTCCATAGGTAGCCTGAATCTCAAATCAAGAAACAAACCGGTATCTGGAGGTCTAGTTACCTGCATAGCCCCAAACCCTCTCACAGGTAGGTGTCCTAGTAACTGACAAAAGGTACGGCATCCTATGCGGTCGTCGGCGTCACAAACTTTCAGGGTTGATGATACGATTCCCAGAAGGAGGGGCATCATCAAATCCTGAAGAGGCCTCACTTAGCCAACTTCCAATTGATCGGTTCCCAGAGTCGACAATTCAACTAACCAACAACCCCTTCGACCCAAAGGGTAGAAAAAGAAGTCAACCAGAAGAACCTCGTCCGAGTGTGGATTTCGTGGGACACTAATGCAAGCAAAGACGGCACGCGCCCACTACTTTCCACTCTAATTCTAAGTGCACTCAAGCCCAGGTCCGACTTATCTCTCAATCATAGAACACCCGTCACACCCCAATACAGCAATAATAACAATAATATAATGCTGGAAAGTAAATGACATAATGTAAATTCATACAAATTCCTCGACGGGAAAACAAGCGTTAGGATTGACTCGCTTAAGGGACGTTGGATCCCAAATGCATAAGGAATTATCGCAGTCCTTAGCAGCTAGGGGACGTTGGATCCCCAACAGAGTCGCCAGCTGTCGCTACTGCGAAAATCGGCGCCGGCTGAACAGAAGAGTCGCCACCGTGCGTTATTTATCCCAAAGGAGGGAAAGGGAACGCTCGAAGTAAACCTACCGCAAAGACGGGAAAGGAATGGTCATCGCAACCAAATCCTGGATTTGGGAGTCGGTTACGCAAGGGGAAGGTATTAGCACCCCTCACGTCCGTCGTACTCGACGGGATCCACGCTTGTTTTCTGTCGAAAGGATTGTTATTCTATCTACTCTACAGGTCTGGGGTTAAAAGAAAAGAAAAAGACTCGACAAAGTATCGCACTTTATGCCTACGTATTCCCGTCTAGAACAAGAAATCAGAGTCAACGTAGTTCGCCTACCTACTGGAAAGGAGGGGAAGGTTGCTCGCTAGGATATCGCATCCTGTGCCTACGTACTTTCATACAGCATGAAAGATCAGAGCAAACGTAGTTCGGGCCACGTACGACACAAGTCTGTCTTGGTTGTTTTTATCTCCTTCTGAAAAAGGGTTTTTCTGATTACCGGTCCAAGCGGACAAAAATGACGTTTTGATGAGTTCACATTCTTTTACGGAAGAAGTGTCTTTTATTATGTTTGAAATATTTATTGTGTTTTTCTGTTTGTTTTGAGAAAGAAGAGACAAAACTCTAACCTATGGTTGAAAAGGGAATCAAACTAACCTAGTGTTATCATGCATGAGTTAAGACCTAATGTCTATCATGTCCCTCTCTTGCGCAGAGAGAAATAGAGATCCTAAGGGGATAGATGGAAACAGAAACAACAGATACAATAAAACAGTAAAATATGCATGAATGCAACAATACAAGCGAGGCAAGGGAGTCCCACTCAACCTCGAACCTAGAAAACAACAGGCAAAGTGAAATAACTTCACTTCAACCTAACAGGTTAATTGGCAAACAATACAGTCAGGGAAACTCAAACAATACATCAAAGACTTATAAACAGCAAAAATAAACAGCAAACAACAACTCTGCACAGCAAGCTCCATCATCTTCTATCTTTAAGTCCTCTTCAAAACATCTACAAGCTTCAAGCAAGCATCAATCTTCATCTTCTCAGCCTTCAAGCAAGGTCTCTATCTTCAATCTTTCAGGACTTTTCTTCAAGTCCCACTCTCCAAGATGAGTAGCAGTTAACAAGATGAATTGGATGTTAAGAAGTCAGTTTCCTACCAAGGGTGGCCTACTGACTGTTAGCATGATACTGACAGTTTTCTCTCAAAAGTTCTATCTTTTAAATACATTCACTAATCCTTCCAAAGGAAGGAGGTGAGTATTTAAAAGATACTTTGAATCATAGAGAAAGAATGGAGGCAAATAAGACCTTCCATGTTTGTGAATCAAGTTCCTATTCTAGAGCTCTACCTAGCTCCTAGTTCCTATAATCTTCAACAGCTGCAAGCAAGATACACTCTTCATAAACTCTTGAAATTGATCTTCACTCCTTTTGTCTTCAATGGGCTTCATCAGCAAAGTCTTCAGCTCAAACCCAAACCCCAAGCAAGCCAAATACCCCACACAATCAAACAATAACCCTAGAAAGGGCACACCATATAATCAACCAAATACAAAGATATGCTAAAAATATTAATACAATGGGGAAAATTCTAATATTTATTCTAAGGGATCTATTATGCTTACCCTCAATACCCACATAGTCCCAGGTCCTAATTCAGTCTAAAAACCCAAAAGAAAATTGTTTCAATACACCTATGTTATGTTCAAAACCCTAATTAACTAGCCTAATAGTTTCTAACTAAATTACCTAAAATGAAGTCCTAGAAAATTGGTACAAAAACCAGGGGACACCTAATATCCATATCTGGTTGTACTAAAAAGAATGGGGTGAAAATCCTAAAGGAAACTCTTGAACTAAATTCTATAATTGGTAGCATCAACTAAAAGAATTAAAAAAAGCAATTAAATGTAAAAATATGCAAAAAATATAAAAATGAAGTAAAATGACAATTTTATGCTTTCATATTTTTCTTGACAGAAAATAGAAAATGGGAAAAAAAGTCTCATTAAAAAATACTCATTTTTCATTTTATTATGAATTTTTAAAGTGAAATAAAATTTGGAGTGAATTTAATATGAGAATTATCATGGGGGTGCAGATAGAGATAAAATCCAGTTGTTATGATTTGGGCCCAGCATATGGGGGTGCGCATAGCGTAGCGCTTGGGCCCAGTGCAAATCAGAAAAACAAATTAAAATCAAAAGAAAAAGAAACCATCAGCGGTGCAAATAGCATGTAATTATAGTTCATTTTCAATTGGGCCTCGCTTAGGGGGGTGGTTAGCAGATACACGCAAAGCCCAGCATGGTACACTAAGTGAAACGCCGCGTTTCACTTGGTGGCAGATTTCCCTCCATTTCGTCTTTGAATACCAGCCGTTAGATGGCTCCTTGGTCAAATATTCCACGTACGATCCAACGGCATTGCCATCATCTTCAACCTTGGTCATTAGGGTTTCAGAAAAGCCATTAAAATACAAGCTTCATGCATGAAACTTTCCACCACTCGTGTGACTTCATTACTCCACCAAATCGCACGATACAAAAACCAAAGTTGGCCCATTTTTCATGTAGAACACAACGGTGGCAATGGATTGTATTGAAACATCATAAATCACGCAAACCGAACGGTGTACTTCCATGAACTCAAACTTTCTTCAGTTTTCAACCATCACCAAACTCACCAATCTTTGCACAACAATAATCCTCATGCTATACTGATTAAGACTAGCCAATTATCTAAGATTCTAACAACTTAATCATCATGTTCTATGTCAAAACAGATTTCATGCTCACATGTCAACCTTCACCAAATCTTGCTAAAGTCTCCAAAATCAATCATCTAACCACCTAAACCATGTTTAACCTAACAAATCTACCTCATGCTACCTAATTCAAGCCAAATTGTGAGAAACACTAACCTGGTAAGAAGTTGAAAACAGATGGTGATTCTCTTCAATTCACAGCTTGCAATGCTCCAAGATCCATCAATGGACTATATTCTTGCTTCTGTGTGCAATAATTCGAGCTCAAACCACCTGGATCCTTGTAACCGATTTCAATTGCACTTGGATGTGAGAATTTTCATAGCACGATTCAGGCACCAATCCACTCAGATCTTGGTTGCAATGTGATCACTGATGATTATTGAATAGAATGGGAACAAAATCTTGAAGAAATGATGAAGAATTGAGAAGATTTGAAGCAATTTGCAAAAAAGCAAGATGAAGTGAAACTATGAGTTTTTGATCAAAATGAAGTTCAACCCTCTTTTGGATCAGTTAGAATGAATATATAGATGATGATGGAAAGTTCTAGAACTTGCTAGATTGATCTCATGAGAAGTTTCTTATATCATTGCATGAGAAAGTGAAATTGGTGAGTTTGAAAAAATCAGCCCATGAAACCTTGGTGCAGCTCCTCATTCTCACTTGAAAATCTCATTAGGGGATATTTTGAACATGTGGAAAGACCTTGCTAGCTTGCACATTAATCCCTTGTATGCATTGGATGTGTAACTTCAATTATAAGCAAGCTATGATAATTCCCAAATTTTGACCTCAAACCCAAAATCTAACATTGCCAATGGTCTTAAAATTCCCTTTACCTTCAAAATGGTTGGTCATATGCTTGGTTTTGCTTTTGTATCAAAAAATCACAATTTTGGTCATTTAAAAAGGTACTTTTCCCTTTATAATTGGTCAATTTTGCAATTATAAGTTCCATGCATTTCCAACTTGCCACAACCACTTTTCTAGACTCAAAATGTCATTTGGAGCAAGTTTGATGTTGACCATTTCTTCATTTGAAATTTGGAAATAGGAGTTTTGGTCATATGCTTGAAATGACCTGTAATTCTACTTTCCCAAAATACCCATGGCTTGCCAAGATCATAAGTAGAGTTCTACAAATCAGATGAAGGCATACTATACCTTTATAGAAAGCTAAGATCATGAGGAACAACTTTCATGTTGGCCATAAATCCATTTGAACATTCCTTGTGGGGTAAACGTTGCTTGGAAGTCAAGTAACTTTCACAGACAAATTTCAGTGCCCTCTGATGACCTGTAACTTGCAAGAACCATAACTTGAGTTCTATAAATCTCCTTGATGCCTTCCACCACTAAAATTAAAGGTATTGAGATACTCTACAAGTTTCATGTTGGCCAAGGATCCATTTGAGACTTTCATTTTGAATTATCTGGCTTGGAAGTTTGCCCTAAATCAGGGGATTTTACACAGAAACCCTAATTTAGAAACTTCTCTTCTTCTTGATTTCTTTTGATTTCTTCTTGGCACAACACCACATCCATATCCACATGTCAAATGAGGCATCCCACATCTTTCAAACAGGCCTTGATGCCCTTCAATCAAGCATTTGACCTAGGGTTAACCCAGGGTTGACCCAGATGAAACCCTAGTTGACTGTCTTCAACTGCAGCTCTTGCAATCACACCAATGACTTGTCTCACTTTCAAAATGACCCTCTAGGTCTTCCATGATGTCAATTCATAGATCACAACTTCTTTGATGATCCTCACATATCCTCAAGATAGGAGAGAAACCCACTGCTTGGTCCACTAACTTCTCAGGCTTCAATTTCTTTCTGATGACTTGGATAGGCTTGAATTTGAATAAGAACCTCTTGATAGGATCATAGAGATAAGAATGGCACTTGGTCCCTTGTTGGATGGCTTGCCCATGCTATGCTATGCAGATGAATTAATATGTACATGACCAAATATGCAAATGCTAATGCAATTGAAACATAAACCAAGTGAAGTAGGTTGAGCAAATTTTAGGGTGCAACACTGTGCTATCGTACTACACCACCTAGCTGCCTTTATTCTCTGAAAGACGCTCCAAAAGAAAGAGCTGCAAAATACAGTACAGAGACATGTGAATTCTCATCACATTTTCAAAGACCATCCATTCACTAGAAGGTACATTATACACAACAACAACGAATGCTAATCCACCGGTATCAACAAAAAACTCACACTGGGAGAAAACCACAAAACCACACCTCCAAACCTGCAATTGAAAAATAACAATATCATAGCGACATGCCGAGTTGCGTACACACCAGAAATTTTGAGAAAAATTATGTTATTTCAACCTGCAGAACGTGTCACAGTAATGCCAAACAACATGTACGACACACTTTTTTTCACTCCAAAACGCAGCATAAGCAGCAGCTCCCAATCACCACTCACACACTTCGCGAGCCATTTCCAAAGTTCGTCTGGATGCGCACAACCTTGCCGATGTGAAATCAAAATGGACGTAAGAGTATTCACGACAACAATATGATACAGTAAACAAAGTCTGAAGAAGAAAAGGAAAAGAAAAGTGGTGGATTGAAATACCAGTTGCAACATTTTTTTGACAAAGGCAATTCGATGACGTTCTGTACACGAAGCCCCTCATCTGCCACAAAGCACTCGCAATGCAACGCAGTAAAACTAGTCCCATTTCGTGAACAAGACGTACAACCCGTACACCAACGCACCATAAGACAGGACAGCTGCCGTCAAGCAGTGTTTTTTACGCGATTCATCATAACAACTTGTCTACACATTGACCACTTTGGGCTCCCAAACAACCTGCAAAGCAAAACAACCCACACCACAAGCCATTAGCCCTTACCTACTATACCCTCAACCAAGCCATACTAATATGAAGAACTAGCAATCGTACACTTTGTATCATAAAGCTGATTCACAACCGTCCTGCAACTAAATCACTAGGTAGCCACGATATGCACCCAACAATATTTTCACCTAACGCCAAAATGACCACCTCTACCAACCTTGAGCAAAGACAACAGTAAAGTACCTGCAAAGTTGTACTACATAGCAGACACCAAAATGCAGAATAGGGACCACTCTACCACAAACCTGCTACCATCAGACCTACACAAAACAACAAATTCACATAAATTGGAGACAAACCAAAATTGTAGAGGGGCTGCCATGTGCAGAAGAAATGCTGCACACAACTTACATGAAATATGATAAAACCTGCTCCAATTCTGCAGAGCCCGAAAATGACCTTTCACCTTTGAACCAAAAAAATCTCTTCAACACTCCCCTTTAAACCTCAAACCAATCCTTCAACAACAAAAAGCAAAAAAAAAAAACGACTCATTTCTCACCAACAAACCATAACCATAAAACTCTTCTTTAACTTTCTGAATTTTCTTGACACACAAAAACTCTTCATTTCTTCTCAAATCTCCTTTACTCTTGGATTCATCCTTCGTCCATCACCTTCAACTAACCAAAAACTTTCAACTCATAATCCATTCTCCTTTACGCCCCACTTCACCTTCCAACCATCAACCTTCATGAACACTTCGAACCACTAACAAACACAAACTTCCAACACCAACAGCCCATTCAAACTCCAAAACAGAGAACACAGAACTCACCTTATCATTTAACACACTCACCTTTCTTCACCTTCCATCTTCACTCACGTTCTGCATCTATGTGAAACTCGACCAAAACTTCATTCAATGAAGTCCATTTTCTCGCCGTGAAAAACTCGCTGTAACTCATACAACAACCACCGTTTGGACAACAACGATACATACCACAACATCAGCTACCTACACACACCTTCAAACAACTCAGATCTCCAAACTTCATAACGCACCTTCAATCACCAGAAAACCCCTGATTTCGAACCATCGGCGACGATACCTTCATCAACCTACAGAAAAACAAACCCCCAAACCTGAACTCAGAAATATCCGACCGTAAAACCCAATACTCTCTTCGGAATGCTTTTCTTCACGGATTCCTCACCTCCCAATCTTCAAAAACAAATAACCTTCTAACCTTCAACTCACCTTCCTCCTTCAAACAACTTGTTCAACCTTTCTTTCAAATCTTTTTCGAACAACATTTCTTAAAACCCATTCTTCTTTCTTCAACTACCAACCTGCAAACCTTAGCCGCTATCTCTTTCAAAAGACAGCCCCAAAGCCTTCTCTTTTTTCTCCAACCTCGAAGCCACTCAAAACCTAAAATCAAAACCTCCAACTCTCTCAACAGCTACTGAGAATAAAGTTATCGTAAATCTCTCAACCACTTTTCCATTTCCGAAACCCATTTAACCTCACCACCGAAAACCCCTTCGTAAACCTTCATATCCTCCATTAACCTTCAGATTGTCACCCAGAAACACATCTTTTCCTTTCATCTCAAGCTGTGAAAACCCCTTTCGAAACCTCGTCAACCCATTTCCGTTTCCGAAACTTAAACCATAAACAATTTCTAACTTCTCATGGAACCATGACCGCAAATACGAGCCAAAAAATAGGAAAGAGATGAAGTGAGATCCTAAACACAGTCTGAATCAAAAAAATCAAGTCTCATACGAACCTAGAAGCGAGGCCGAAATTTTAAAGTGAAAGTGAAGGTTGATTTCATCCGCGCTTTTATGACGTTGCCATCTTTTCGTTTTGGATTTGAGGAAGAAGAAAACCTTGCGATCGTTCTCTTGAGAGGAGTATTTTCACTTTGCCATTATGTTGATTTCTTGAATTAGATTTATTATCTTTTTTAAAAAATACAGGTTGCTTTTGTTGGTATCATGGAATCTGGTATTACTCTTGATGGTGTGGGTATAAAGAAATCGGCCTTCATTCGGGTTGTAGGCCCTTATTTTCTTTTGGCCATCAAAACGTTTTAGGATGATGGGCCTTCGGGTTGCCCAAATGATTCCTCTTTTTTTCATATATACATCCATTTTGATTCTCTATACTCTTTTTTTTTCTCTTTTTTCTATATTTCATTGGTAAATATTGATTTTAAAATATTTTATTGACTTTCGTTTCCGATTTTAATTTTATGGTCGATGAAGAAGTTTCCACCGTTTAACCGTCAAATTATTGGCGTGAAACAAAGGATCCGAGACCATTTTTTTTCTTCCGATTTTATTTCAATTCATTGACCATTAAATTTAATTTCCATATTATTCATATTATTGTTATATTTATCTTAACATATTATTTATTCATATTGTTCATATTATTATTCATACTATCATATTTTTTCATATTCATTCACCCATAATTGAAAACATCTAATAAATTATCGAAACTCCTAAAAGCCGAATTGGTGGACTGTTGTATCATTGGTTATTTGTAGGTATCCTAATGTTGAGTCGTGCCCGACTATGCTCAAAGAGTAGTTTAGGACACAAATGCACACACACGGCTTCCTCTTGGGCTACCTTACAATGAGACCCCTTTATTTTGTGCAATCCCGTGTAACTTACATGTACCCCTCTCCCATTCCGATGTATGCTTCGTATTTCTTTGATTATTAGTTTATCTCCTAGGAGCACCCATAGGGACTAGAGTGGATCAAACTATTTTCAAACTAATTCTCGATTCATCATCGAGCCACTTTCAAACAACCCATAAGTCGAGTGCTCATACGCATTCGCCATCAACCTATTACAACTCGACCCTTGATGCGTAAGTCAAGTCGGTTTCTTTTTTCAAACAATTTCATTTTCAACACGCTTTGCACGCGATAATGAGTCAAACCTTTGATCCAACGTCAAGCGGATTTTCGAAACAAATTATGAATCAATTAACAATTATTTAACGCTTTTTCAAGGTGTAAAGAGTGGGTTCAAGTCTTTGAGCTTGCTTTCGATTGTTTGGATGCGATTTATCTTATTCGTGTGTGAGCCATTGACGCCTTTAAATAACATTAACAACTCGACAACATTCAACTATCTCCAACTACTCATCTTCCCAAACACCATTTCAAACGACTTTCCTTTCACGATGAAAAAGGGAGTGTCCCAAGTCTTTGGTTTGCTCTCCCGATTACTTGGGGTCCGAGAAGTCTTTCCTAAACTTCAAGTAATTGTCATCATTTCAAACATCTTTTCAAACACAACTCCTCTTGCGATGAAAAAGAGAGTGTTCCAAGTCTTTGGTTCGCTTTCCCGATTACTTAGGGTCCGAGAAGTCTTTCTTAAGCTTCAAGTGATCGTCATCATTTCACACTCCATTCAAACATCACTCTTTCCGAGATGAAAAAGAGAGTGTTCCAAGTCTTTGGTTCGCTCTCCCAATTAATTGGGTCCGAGAAGTATTTCTTAAGACTTGAGTAATCGTCATCCGTACCCCTTCAAACTCAATTCAAATCCAGTTTCTTTCGTGGTCGTTACCACGAACTACGACTGCTTTGATTCTTCATTCACTCTTGAATGAAAGATACGTAGGCACAAGATTGCAATGATCTTGGCGAGCATAATCCCATCCATCTTCCATTTTCCCCATCCTTTTCCGTAGTTGAACTATGACGCTCTGATTTCTCATTCTCGTCCGAATGAGCATACGTAGGCACAAGGGCCCCAATCCTTGGCGAGCACCCTATCCTCTAACCATCCCCTTTCCCCTAGTGTCTTTATCCCTTTATAGTATCCTTTAGCATTTAATAGTGAGAAGAGAAGAATTAAGTTTAGCTAACATCTATCACAACTCGAATTAAGAGGTTCCCGTCGAGTACGACGGACGTGATGGGTGCTAATACCTTCCCCTCGCGTAACCGACTCCCGAACCCAGGAACATTTGGTTGCGACGGCCATGTTCCTTCCGTGTTTATGAGGTTTTCTCAATATTTTCCTCTCCCGTTCATTCGGGAAAAATAAAGTTCGGTGGCGACTCTGTCGAACCGCATTTCCGCGCCTTTTGCACGAGGGTCGTATGTCCGAAATGAATTTTCGAGGTGCGACAGGTGGCGACTCTGCTGGGGACTATTGCTCCATGCAAGAGAGAGTCGAGCCTATCTTAGCTCGAGTTGTTAGCTTTTTGTTTTTATTTTCTTCTCGCTTATTTGTTGGTATCCTTGTCTTGGTTACTTGTGCTTGAGGCATTGTGGGGGTTGCTATGCTTATGGTTACTTTGTGAGATGGCTCTACACCCGAGTCCGAGTATAACCCTAGGATTAGGATGTTGGTTGTGTAGTGGAGACTTGCGTGGAGTCTTTCACGTTGAGTTGAAGCGAAAACCCCGCTTGGAGTAGATTCCTTGGAGATGTTGTTGTTGTGCTGAGTCTTTGCCATAGCAATAATGTTTTCGAGTCTGAATCGTTGATCCCAAGGACCATTAACCGTTTTATCCATGGTGGTTGGTAGTGTTAATTCTATGTGGATTAATACGAACGCCCCAATCAGATGAGATCCCTTGAATGTATTACTTTCTTACAGTAATATTTTCAACCTCGATCTATGACTCTGAGAACCTTTTCTAGAATCCGTGTGTCGATGGTTGTGTAGTTGATGCCTCCGAGAAGTCTTTGTCGCGTGGAAGATATGAGAACCTCACCTAGAGGAGATTCTTTTAAGGATATCATCGTCGTGATGAGGCTTTGACATGGCAGTAATATCTTTGAAAGATGTCCATGACTCTAGGAACTTACCCGTTTTAGAATCCTACCCGTGGGGGTTTCTTTGAGCAATGACTGTGATCCTTGAACCGTTCACCCGACTGAATCTCAGAATTGTTTGAATTTGTGATCCTGTGATCCTGGATCTTGCATCTTGCATTGCATATCATTTGCATTGCATCTCATTTGTTGTGCATCTTGCGTTCTCCTTCCTTCAGCAGTTTCTCATGTTTCTCTTTCCTTCATATCCAGTAAATCAAGCTGAGTCCTCGACACCAATACGCAACTAGAGCCAATACAAGACGAATGATGTAGCAGATTCAGCAGGAGCAAGTTGCCTTCAGAGAAGTGTTGGACTCCATCAAAGGAAAGATTGACCAGATCCTCGAAGCCATCCTCACGGCCATAAGAGAGGAAGAACAACGTGAAGCCGCTGCTGTCGTCAACAATAATGGTCAAGGACAAGGGTCTACTGCCATCCGTTTGGTTCCAATTCCAAATCCTCATGGGATGCCGTTGAACTTCAATAACGCAGCCAAAGGAAACACTTCTCATCCAACCCCAGCGCCCGGAGTTACCATTGGAGCTATCCCGCAGGCCCTGCCTACTGTCACGCAGATCCCAGCTCCCCTTACCGAAGATACTCTGATGGATCATTACGACGATGTTCAGAACTATCATGCTGCTATCCCCATTTCCAGTCATGTTGCTGTTCAGGATTCAGAAGCCATGAAGATGTGCCGAGATCTAGCCGAGAAACTCCGAGCCATGGAGGGGCACAATTCAAATTCTTTCAGTGCTTTGGAATTATGCTTGGTGCCTGATGTTGTAATTCCTCCTAAGTTCAAAGTGCCAGAATTTTCGAAGTACAAAGGTCTCAGTTGTCCAAACATTCATCTGAAGATGTATTGTCGCAAGATGATTGCCAATGCCACAGACGAAAAACTCATGATTCATTGCTTCCAAAACAGTTTGTTTGGGGCATCACTCGAATGGTATATGCAGCTGGAACGTAACAGTGTGCACACTTGGGCTGAGCTAGCCGATGCATTTGTCAAGCAGTATAAGTACAACACCGATCTTGCTCCGAATCATACTCAACATGAGAGTATGAGTCAGAAGGATGGCGAATCCTTCAAGGAGTACGCGCAACGATGGAGAGAGCTAGCCGCAAGGGTGCATCCACCTCTGGTTGACCGTGAACTGATCGACATCTTTATGGGTACATTGCAAGGCCAATACTACGAAAAGCTGATCGGTAGTGTCTCTGCTGGATTCTTTGACCTAGCGATCGTCGGTGAGAGAATTGAAGAAGGGTTGAAGAGTGGAAAGATCCCAGGAGGTTCTAACAACCAGGCAAATGCCAAGAAGCCTTTCAACGGATACAAAAAGAAAGAGGGCGAAACAAACACCATCTCTTTGCAGAAAGGGCAGGCTTCTCAACAAGCTTCCGCTCTTATGCCTTATCAAGTTCCCTATTATCAGTATCCGTATGTTGCTGCTGCGCAATATGCTCCAATGCCTTATCAGCCAGCTGTTCAAGCAGTGCAAGCTCAGATGCCACAGCAACAGGCTCCTCAACAACAAGCCTACAACCAGCAAGGATATCAGTATCCTCCTCAGCAACAGCAGATGCAAGCTGCTCAACAACAACAAGGTGCTCGCCAATAGCGTCAGCAAAGGACATGGAAGCTTGATAGAGTATTTGATCGCCTGCCAATGACATATGCTAGTATCTTTGCTCAGTTGATGGAGAAAAAGGCTATTGTTCCAAGAGAGTTGGCTCCCCCAACTGTCATTCCTGCCGACTACGATGCAAATGCTCATTGTGAGTTTCATAAGGGCGCTCCAGGTCACACCATTGAGGACTGCAGGGCTTTCAAGCACAAGATCCAAGACATGATCGACAAGGATGCTATCAACTTTAATGGGAAGTCTCCAAACGTCATCAACAATCCAATGCCGCCAGCCAACTAGTGCCAACATCAGATCAAGCAGAGTCAAGTTCATTTCTCGAAGAAGGCAGTCGTGTTGCCATTTCATCTTTAGCATTTTCTTATATTTGTCTTTGTTTGTTTACGTATTGTATGCTTTGAACAATTGCCATTCGTATTTGGTTTTCATTAATGTATTGTTTATGCATGTTTTGAATTAGTCATGTCGTATTCACTCATTTTCACTTATCACCGACACATTTATTCACTTCACTCTATTCATTGTTGTTTAGCATGATTTGAGGGAGGATGATGAAAACGAGATACCCACAATTGCTAATTGTATGATTTCAGATAGAATCTCGTCAATGATGTACAGGCATTGCTTCAATTCCCCAAACACCGGAGATATAAGGAGTTAATCCCTAGTAAACCACTTCGAGCCTAGAAGTAGCAGTTTCCTTCGGATATTCAAACCTTTACACTCAACCTGGGGCAGGGTAGTGTTCAGTTAATCCAAACTCCGCACTTGAATCAACAAAGCAAAATCCAGAAGACGGTTGTTCATCAATGACCCATGCTATGGCAGTCACAACAAAATTAAAAAAATCATCAAAAGCCTGCTAAGTCAGACACCTTAGAGGGGACTTAGGCAAAATCAAGGCAATCCTGATGGATCTGACAAGCAAAATCAATCCATGCAAAAGTTAGGGATCAAAAACAAAGACAAAAGAGGACCCCGAAACCCTCAACAAAAACAAAATAATATTCAGTGGCCGCCCAAATCAAAAGGGTCACTGGCATCCATCAAAAAAACAAAATAAGGTGACTGCCACGACGAGCAAACCTTGAATCATCAAGCTTATACTGTCAAGACAAGTGCATAATCAACTGAATGTACGACTGGAGATCATTAAGAAGAAGGGGTGGGTACAAATCATACTTTGAGCCTAATATCCTTTGTTTCATAACCGTGAACCAGACCATGTTACAACCCTCGAAAGACCTAATTGAGGCGGGGTTTATTCTGAAAGCATGTTATCGCAAGGTTGCGTAACCTGACTCCTTACATGATTGCTAATCATCAGCATTGGTGTCATTATCCTTGTTATATCTTCTACACCAATCAAAATTAGCACAATGTTTGGGCTAACGGTCCATTCGTCTCACTATCACGACACCTTCAATAAGAAAACACTTTTTCAAAACTTTCCTTGAACTTTGCATTAATATTACCATTTGTGGGTGTACAATTTTAATTGCAAATCAGTGCTAGGTATTCAAAGACATTCCAACAAGGGGCAATCAAGGAAGAATTTAACTCCCAGTGGCTGACACGAAGCAAGACTACCTCAGAACCCACAGGCTGGGGCAAATCACTCAACAGCTCGAGCAGGGGCAAGTCATCCGAGTTCAACCTCCATATGTCGGAATTGGTTAATCTGGGGCAGACCGTTGCCATGTTCAAACTGGGGCAAGACCAGGTCATCCCGACCATCAAGTAGAGTTGCAACCTTCTCTGAAGCAAATTCACAATAAATCACCAAGTACCCAGACTTGGGGCATATAGAGGATCTTCGCCTGTGCCAATCATGGCGTCTTCAGCAAACTGCGTGTCGAGGAAGTCAATCCCTCCCACCACCCTAAGTCCAATCCGCATTGGCAACTACCGAAAATCCACCATGCTGGTGTCTCCCTGCATTTCCAATTACCTGTCTGCAATCATATGCATCATACGCATCGCATTCGACCTCATAAGTATCCTGCATCATATGCATACTCCAATCATACCATACTTCCCTAGCTCTTGCATCTCCGCGCGTCAGCATTTGCATTTGTACTTCCACTCGTATGGAATATCATTTATCATCCAGCATTCATATATGCAAGTCAAGGTCCAGGATCAATCTTGAAGATTTCCAATACCATCATCAACCCAGTCAGGGGCATTTTTCGCAAGACCGTGGGTTTCTCCCACGGAAATTCAAGAACTTCAAAGCAATCATCAGCCCAATCAGGGGCATTTTTTGCAAGATTGTGGGTTTCTCCCACAAAATTCAAGAGCTTCAAAGCAATCATCAGCCCAGTTAGGGGCAATCCTCTGCAGGCGTGGGTTTCTCCCACGATATTCAAAGTTATTTAAATCAAGATTTAGCCCAGTCAGGGGCATCTTTTCAAGACCATGGGTGTCTCCCATGATGTATTTCAACCTCGTGGTTGATCAGATCTGCAAATCAACATTCAGCCCAGTCATGGGCATACCATTCAAGACCGTGGGTTTTCCTCCATGAAGTTGTTCAACCTTTTGTTGGGTAAATCCAAGAGTTTCAATGTAAGAGTCAGCCTAGACAGGGGAATCTTCAGCAAAGCCGTGAGCGTTCCTCACGAAGTTGTTCGACCTTTTGTTGACCAAGACAAGACATCAAGACAAACTCAGCCCAGTCAGGGGCATCCTCTACAGAGTTCATGAGCGTAACCATGAAATCATTTCAACAATATTATGATCTCCAAGCAAGACGGTGGACGTACCCCATTGATTCATTTCAATCCAATCTTCCTATTGGGTGTTCCCGAATGAGTTGTATTTAGCAAGTGTGACCGTTGTCAATTGCCTTAATATCATCCTTTTGGTGATAGCCGAACTTCGCTGATTCAACCCAGCCTGCATCCTTTTGGTGTTGGTAACCTTCAATTTGTGTCGCTCTATCATCCTTTTGGTGATAGCAACCTGTGTGTGTGTGTTTCGCTCTGTCATCCTTTTGGTGGGGGGTCTGTCATCTAGTTTGATGTCAGATTGTGCGTTAGTGTTTGTCCTATCATCCTTTTGGTGGTAGTGGCCGGTGTGAGTTTCGCTCCGTCATCCTTTTGGTGGGGCGTCTGTCACTTGGATTGGTGATAGATTGCGCGATAGTGTTTGTGTGTGTTTCGCTCCGTCATCCTTTTGGTGGGGGGTCTGTCACTTGGATTGGTGATAGATTGTGCGATATTTACTTATTTATGTTTGTGTTTCGCTCCGTCATCCTTTTGGTGGGGGGTCTGTCACTTGGATTGGTGATAGATTGTGCGATATTTGTTTGTGTGTGTTTCGCTCCGTCATACTTTTGGTGGAGGGTCTGTCACTTGGATTGGTGCCAGATTGTGCGAATTTTGTTTGTGTTCGTCTCGCTCCGTCATCCTTTTGGTAGGGGGTCTGTCACTTGGATTGGTGTCAGATTGTGCAATTTTGTTTGTGTGTTTCGCTCCGTCATCCTTTTGGTGGGGGGGTCTGTCACTTGGATTGGTGATAGATTGCGCGATAGTGTTTGTGTGTGTTTCGCTCCATCATCCTTTTGGTGGGGGGTCTGTCACTTGGATTGGTGATAGATTGCGCGATAGTGTTTGTGTGTGTTTCGCTCCGTCATCCTTTTGGTGGGGGGTCTGTCACATGGATTGGTGATAGATTGTGCGATATTTGTTTGTGTGTGTTTCGCTCTGTCATCCTTTTGGTGGGGGTCTGTCACTTGGATTGGTGCCAGATTGTGCGAATTTTGTTTGTGTTCGTCTCGCTCCGTCATCCTTTTGGTGGGGGGTCTGTCACTTGGATCGGTGTCAGATTGTGCGATTTTGTTTGAGTGTTTCGCTCCGTCATCCTTTTGGTGGGGGGTCTGTCATCTGGATTGATGTCAGATTGTGCGATATCGTTTGTGAGTGTTTGCTCGATCATCCTTTAGGTGATAGTAGCCTTGTGTGTTTCTTCCCATCGTCTTTTTGGTGATGTTGACCTTTTCCAGGCATTCTTTTTCTTTTTGGACAAATTCAGGGTCTTCTTTATATCTAATTGTCTTATCCCTTGAAGAATGAATGCTGCCGCAATTCATCTTACTTGGTTTAAGTCAATCAGATAGGGGCATCTGTCATACCCCAAATTTGTCCTACCTGTATATAGCTTCCTTTTGTACATCCATCCATTATTATTCATATAATATGTGGTGCAAGTTTGAATGTTACAAGGTTATGTTGAAAGAAATTGAGATTCATGTGTGGCTGTCAGGACGGGAGTGTATACAACATGGATTGAGGATCGTTTTGGTTTGACATAATCTTATTCAGGTGAAAAGGATGGTTTCAAGAATCAAGGTCATGGTGCATTGATTTTAATGGTGTGTGACTAAAACCCCAACCATGGAAGGTTATGTGCAGTGTACTGAAGTTCATTTCTTAAGCCATAACGCTTTGATTTTCAAGGAGTGATCCATTCATTTAATCCATAATGAAAGTTTCGGCTCATCATGTCTTCAAGTGGCAAACTTCGAGATTGGTTTGTGTTTGGTTCATATTTAACTCATGTTTCAAGAGATTATTCAAGTTTCGAAGTCCAAAAGTCCGAAATCGATTCATGGAAAATTTTATTCTTTTTCGATGACCAATTCAAAGCGTTATTCATTTCGAGTGAAAATTCAAGATGATGAGGATTAGTTTCAAACATGCATGTGGAGTCAATGTGAGAAGTTTGAGGTGAAGAACTCAAAATATTGTAAGGGTATTTCAGTGGTACAAGAATTAAATTTTGAACATTAGAATTTAAAGCCCATTTACATGGAATATTGTCACAAAAATAAACACAGAAGAATTATATGATTCACACATTATTATAGCATACACTTTGGAGAGTTTGATTTGGAAAACATTATCCATTACTGATTTTTCTACAAAGTATTACACATACAAGTAATAGGGACAGTGACCGATCATTATTGTGAAGTACGACCCACATACATGTACTGTCCAAAATGCTTTCTCACACTTCAACTTTTAATTCACTACAGTTATTATGTTGTGTACTACTCACTTATCAAGGTCATCTCATCAACTTACAAAAGCATTAGAGCCAAAAAAAAAAATGAGCTTTTTCCTAAAGTGCCAAGCCATGAAATCTGATATTGCCCAAATGCCAAACGCACAACCTGTGCTATCGTACCACACCAGCTAGCTGCCTTTATTCTCTGAAAGACGCTCCAAAAGAAAAAGCTGCAAAATACAGTACAGAGACATGTGAATTCTCATCACATTTTCAAAGACCATCCATTCACTAGAAGGTACATTATACACAACAACAACGAATGCTAATCCACCAGTATCAACAAAAAACTCACGCTGGGAGAAAACCACAAAACCACACCTCCAAACCTGCAATTGAAAAATAACAATATCATAGCGACATGCCGAGTTGCGTACACACCGAAAATTTTGAGAAAAATTATGTTATTTCAACCTGCAGAACGTGTCACAGTAATGCCAAACAACATGTACGACGCGCTTTCTTTCACTCCAAAATGCAACATAAGTAGCAGCTCCCAATCACCACTCACACACTTCGCGAGCCATTTCGAAAGTTCGTCGGGATGCGCACAACCTTGCCGATGTGAAATGAAAATGGACGTAAGAATATTTGCGGCAACAATACGATACAGTAAACAAAGTCTGAAGAAGAAAAGGAAAAGAAAAGTGGTGGATTGAAATACCAGTTGCAGCATTTTTTTGACAAAGGCAATTCGATGACGTTCTGTACACGATGCCCCGCATCTGCCACAAAGCACTCGCAATGCAACGCAGCAAAACTAGTCCCATTTCGTGAACAAGACGTACAACCCATACACCAACGCACCACAAGACAGGACAGTTGCCGTCAAGCAGTGTTTTTCACGCGATTCATCACAACAACTTGTCCGCACAATGACCACTTTGGGCTCCCAAACAACCTGCAAAGAAAAACAACCCACACCACAAGCCATACTAATATGAAGAACTAGTGATCGTACACTTTGTATCATAAAGCTGATTCACAACCGTCCTGCAACTAAATCACTAGCTAGCCACGATATGCACCCAACAATATTTTCACCTACAAATGAAAAGCAAAAAATTCAGTTGTACTATTGACACAAAACGCCAAAATGACCACCTCTACCAACCTTGAGCAAAGACAACAATAAAAGTACCTGCAAAGTTGTATTACATAGCAGACACCAAAATGTAGAATAGGGACCACTCTACCACAAACCTGCTACCATCAGACCTACACAAAACAACAAATTCACATAAATTTGAGACAAACCAAAATTGTAGAGGGGCTGCCATGTGCAGAAGAAATGCTGTACACAACTTACATGAAATATGATAAAACCTGCTCCAATTCTGCAGAGCCCGAAAATGACCTTTCACCTTTGAACCAAAAAAATCACTTCAGCACTCACCTTTAAACCTCAAACCCAATACTCTCTTCGGAATGCTTTTCTTCACGGATTCCTCACCTCCCAATCTTAAAAAACAAATAACCTTCTAACCTTCAACTCACCTTCCTCCTTCAAACAACTTGTTCAACCTTTCTTTCAAATCTTTTTCGAACAACATTTCTTAAAACCCATTCTTCTTTCTTCAACTACCAACTTGCAAACCTTAGCCGCTATCTCTTTCAAAAGACAGCCCCAAAGCCTTCTCTTTTTTCTCCAACCTCGAAGCCACTCAAAACCTAAAATCAAAACCTCCATCTCTCTCAACAGCTACTGAGAATAAAGTTATCGTAAATCTCTCAACCACTTTTCCATTTCCGAAACCCATTTAACCTCACCGCCGAAAACCCCTTCGTAAACCTTCATATCCTCCATTAACCTTCAGATTGTCACCCAGAAACACATCTTTTCCTTTCATCTCAAGCTGTGAAAACCCCTTTCGAAACCTCGTCAACCCATTTCCGTTTCCGAAACTTAAACCTTAAACAATTTCCAACTTCTCATGGAACCATGACCGCAAATACGAGCCCAAAATAGGAAAGAGATGAAGTGAGATCCTAAACACAGTCTGAATCAAAAAAATCAAGTCTCATACGAACCTGGAAGCGAGGCCGAAATTTTAAAGTGAAAGTGAAGGTTGATTTCATCCGCGCTTTTATGATGTTGCCATCTTTTCATTTTGGATTTGAGGAAGAAGAGAACCTTGCAATCGTTCTCTTGAGAGGAGTATTTTCACTTTGCCATTATGTCGATTTTTTGAATTAGATTTATTATCTTTTTTAAAAAATACAGGTTGCTTTTGTTGGTATCGTGGAATCTGGTATTACTATTGATGGTGTGGGTATAAAGAAACCGACCTTCATTCGGGTTGTAGGCCCTTATTTTCTTTTGGCCATCACAACGTTTTAGGATGATGCGCCTTCGGGTTGCCCAAATGATTCCTCTTTTTTTCATATATACATCCATTTTGATTCTCTATACTCTTTTTTTCTCTTTTTTGTATATTTCATTGGTAAATATTGATGTTAAAATATTTTATTGACTTTCGTTTCCGATTTTAATTTTATGGTCGATGAAGAAGTTTCCACCGTTTAACCGTCAAATTATTGGCGTGAAACAAAGGATCCGAGACCATTTTTTTTTCTTCCGATTTTATTTCAATTCATTGACCATTAAATTTAATTTTCATATTATTCATATTATTGTTATATTTATCTTAACATATTATTTATTCATATTATTCATATTATTATTCATATTATCATATTTTTTCATATTCATTCACCCATAATCGAAAACATCTAATAAATTATCGAAACTCCTAAAAACCGAATTGGTGGACTGTTGTATCATTGGTTATTTGTAGGTATCCTAATGTTGAGTCGTGCCCGACTATGCTCAAAGAGTAGTTTAGGACACAAATGCACACACACGGCTTCCTCTTGGGCTACCTTACAATGAGACCCCTTTATTTCGTGCAATCCCGTGTAACTTACATGTACCCCTCTCCCATTCCGATGTATGCTTCGTATTTCTTTGATTATTAGTTTATCTCCTAGGAGCACCCATAGGGACTAGAGTGGATCAAACTATTTTCAAACTAATTCTCGATTCATCATCGAGCCACTTTCAAACAACCCATAAGTCGAATGCTCATACGCATTCGCCATCAACCTATTACAACTCGACCCTTGATGCGTAAGTCAAGTCGGTCTCTTTTTTCAAACAATTTCATTTTCAACACGCTTTGCACGCGATAATGAGTCAAACCCTTGATCCAACATCAAGCGGATTTTCGAAACAAATTATCAATCAATTAACAATTATTTAACGCGTTTTCAAGGTGTAAAGAGTGGGTTCAAGTCTTTGAGCTTGCTTTTGAATTTTTGGATGCGAGTTATCTTATTCGTGTGTGAGCAATTGCCCCCTTTAAATAACATTAACAACTCGACAACATTCAACTATCTCCAACTACTCATCTTCACAAACACCATTTCAAACGACTCTCCTTTCACGATGAAAAAGGGAGTGTCCCAAGTCTTTGCTTCGCTCTCCCGATTACTTGGGGTCCGAGAAGTCTTTCCTAAACTTCAAGTAATTGTCATCATTTCAAACATCTTTTCAAACACAACTCCTCTTGCGATGAAAAAGAGAGTGTTCCAAGTCTTTGGTTCGCTTTCCCGATTACTTGGGGTCCGAGAAGTCTTTCTTAAGCTTCAAGTGATCGTCATCATTTCACACTCCATTCAAACATCACTCTTTCCGAGATGAAAAAGAGAGTGTTCCAAGTCTTTGGTTCGCTCTCCCGATTAATTGGGTCCGAGAAGTGTTTCTTAAGACTTGAGTAATCGTCATCCGTACCCCTTCAAACTCAATTCAAATCCAGTTTCTTTCGTGGTCGTTACCACGAACTACGACTGCTCTGATTCTTCATTCACTCTTGAATGAAAGATACGTAGGCACAAGATTTCGATGATCTTGGCGAGCATAATCCCCTGCATCTTCCATTTTCCCCATCCTTTTCCGTAGTCGAACTACGACGCTCTGATTTCTCATTCTCGTCCGAATGAGCATACGTAGGCACAAGGGCCCCAATCCTTGGCGAGCACCCTATCCTCTAACCATCCCCTTTCCCCTAGTGTCTTTATCCCTTTATAGTATCCTTTAGCATTTAGTAGTGAGAAGAGAAGAATTAAGTTTAGCTAACATCCATCACAACTCGAATTAAGAGGTTCCCATCGAGTACGACGGACGTGATGGGTGCTAATACCTTCCCCTCGCACTAACCGACTCCCGAACCCAGGAACATTTGGTTGCGACGGCCGTGTTCCTTCCGTGTTTATGAGGTTTTCTCGATATTTTCCTCTCCCGTTCATTCGGGAAAAATAAAGTTCGGTGGCGACTCTGTCGAACCTCATTTCCGCGCCTTTTGCGTGAGGGTCGTATGTCCGAAATGAATTTTCGAGGTGCGACACCTACCTGAATAGGCATGGTGATCTCCCTGAACAATGATCTCTTAGACCCATCAAAAGCCCTCACAACCAAATCACTTGGTGTGCATATCAAACCTTGAGTATCTAATTTCAATATGCAATGATTGAAATAAACCTTCGGAATCTCTAACTATCCGGTTAGCATCTTTCACTTCATGAATCATACCTTTTTCAAAGCACTATTATTCCTGAGTGCAGGTTCAATGATTGATGCAATGTCAGATGAGCAAGATATGCAGAAGATGGGGGGGCTTGCCTCCTTGTTCCCTTTTACCTATGTCATGATGCTCATGGGCAGCTTATCTCTAATTGGATTTATTTTCTAACTGGATTTTATTCCAAAGATGTGATATTAGGGCTTGCTTACACTAAGTATACCATAAGTGGTAATTTTGCTTTCTGGTTGGGAAGTGTCTCTCTCCTTTTCACTTCTTATTACTCTTTTCGTTCACTCTTTCTAACATTTTTAGTACCAAATAATTCATTCAGGCGAGACATCTTACGATGTCATGATGCGCCCATTCCTTTAATACTTCTGGATCTCGGGAGTCTCTTTGTAGGATACTTGGCCAAAGTGTGACCCGTTAGCCCATAAGTAATTACTGTGACGAAGTGACTGTTGCTCACCCGACACAATCGTCTGAGGTCATAATTCACCCAACACGATCATCTGGGGTGAACAAGAATTGGGGATCGGATGCGGGCAAAATTCTGCCAATGGCTGAGATGTTCAATAGACTCCCTCCCCCTTTGTGGGGGTGCGAACTCCTTACGAGTGAGCAGAAAAGGGAGGAGGAAAGAGGCCCTAGAGAACAGTCATAATTAGTTAACAAGTCTAAGCTTCGCTACCCGACAGTATGGAGTACTGACCACACCGAGGGACAACCCTTGGAGCGAAGGACAAGAACAAGCGGAGTCAATGTGTTCCAA
The DNA here is from genome assembly GCA_963859935.3 of Lathyrus sativus. NCBI lineage: Eukaryota > Viridiplantae > Streptophyta > Magnoliopsida > Fabales > Fabaceae > Lathyrus > Lathyrus sativus. The sequence goes on from OZ012736.1 coordinate 311,464,241, forward strand.
TTTCTATCCTTGCACCGACCATCTAATGAACTATGGACTAAACGGCCACTGCCTGAAAGGACTATTTCCCGTGGATCGCCGTCCCCCACAAGGTACATCTCGTGCCTATGGGCCACTATAACTATCCAAGAAAACACTCGAAATATGAAGGATAAACAAACCCACTCGGTGGACTACCGAGCTACAAGTACCACGACACAGGAGCAGGATTCTCTAAAAAGCTAAGGTTGCACCAGACTCTTCCAGCAAACAAATAAACTAAGACTATAGTAGAGTATGAATGGTTTAGCTCGCTATAGGGAGGGAGATAGTTTACACGTCAGTTGAAAGTGGGAAAGCTCTCAAGCAACAAGTACTTTTTATCCCTTCACATTCAAGTAAAGTATTGGGAAGGTATCTAGCCAGTGAGGCAAGTTAAGTAAGGAAATAAGGAAAGCAGCTGAAGCAAGGTGCCTAAGCCTTCAAATTGCGAGGTCTTTTAGGGTTAGATATACTTGTAATCAGTTAAAAGAACTCAGAGTCTAAGATGGTAACAAGAGAGAACCAAGTGCAATACGTACAACCTATTAGTGACTAATTCCCCCCGGCGTCTTATTCCTGTTATCCCAGTAGTAATTGATCAGGACGATGAGTAAATTTCTCTTCTTTCTTTTCTCATTAAACTATTATATATGAAATGGTGTAATTATGGATCTCATTCGTATTCAAGTAGTTTGCACTAATAGTTGCTCGAAATTGATAACTTTGTTTCCAAGGAATTTGAGGATACTGCCAATCTTGCGCTTCAACCAACCATATGCTCTTTCATGATGAGGTCGAAGCCCTGCTAGCGAAGGAATGCATCCAACAGTGTTCTATCTCATTGGTCCTCTCATTCCACAATTTGCTCATAAATCCACTTTGTTCTCCTGGAAATAACTTTTTTATAAAACATTACTTATGTGACTTCGATCTGATACCTCTCGATTTAGAGAGGAAATGCGCATTTGTATCATTTTGAATCTCCCCATCTCGAATTCTACTAATTTGATATGGGACTGGTTGTGAAGGGAAGCTTTATGGAAGAAAGGAGGAAAAGTTCAGGCTAGTCAAGGCTTTACTCAAACATATGGGATAGATTACGAGGAAGCCTTTGCCCTAGTAGCCAAGATAAAGTTTGTTCGTCTCCTTCTCTCTATTGTTGCGAATCAAGATTGCCCTTTGTTCCAATTATATGTTAAAAATTCCTTCCTGAACAAGGACCTACAGGAAAAAGTTTACATGAGTCCTCCACCCGGTTGTGTAAGGGGGGGGGGGGGGGGGAGGGGGGGAAGGAGAACAATAGAGGTAAACTGGGGTGGAAGCCAAATGACAGGGCCCAGAATCTGTGATCGATCCAGAGAACCACTGCCAGATTCTTGCCTAGATTTCTCTCAGCTTAAGTAAGAAGGTTGCGGTGAGAATGAGGATCACTTCGGAACTCTAAGAAAATGGGTGGGCGTTTTAGGGCAGGATCTAAATGTTCTCCAATGTGTTGCAGAGCCTTCGGCCGTGAGAGGGTCTTTTGGCTTCCTTAGGGGCATGTGAAGCTTAGCTTGCTTTAGCAGCCATGTGATGATTCAAGTTTCGGTGTAGGCGTAGGAGCTAGGTGAAGCGGTAGCGAAGCTCAGGTGGTGATGCAAGTGTGCGTTGACCGTAGTAACCCCCTCGGGCATGCTCTTTGTACAACCAAGCGAAGATCTAATGAGGACCGGAATGGAATATCGTATGTAGTGTAGAATCGGATATGAAGCTCTTTACTAGGATTGGAACAAGCGAGGAACGAGTGACCATAAGCTCCGCTTAAGCACTCAACATGCATTTAGCTTAAAACATGTTCATCATGTGGCAGAGGGAAGCGCTCCTACGCGAAGCAGCCTAGCATCACTTTAGATAGGAGCATAATGGATGACTTACAATTGAAAGTAAGTTCTTCGGATTGATATATTGTACGACGTAATGGAGATCATGGTCTAGGTCTGGTGGTTCATAGAATTCGGGACCTAACGATGTTCGATCCGTCACATGAACGGGAGCGGACGATTCTGTCGTCTCTCCCTTTTTTGGGGAATGGCAGCAAACAATCACAAGCAAGTGATTGAATGAGTGGGGGACTCCGAAAGCACATGCGGGATAAACAAGTCTTTTAGAAGACGGTCTAAGGGTCCGGTCTAGAAAGAAAAGATAACTCTCAATAAGCTGGAACTAATCAGGATCAATAGAACATGAGTTAGCTATAAATTAATTTTTTTGACAAAAATCATGCCACGACGATCTATATGGAAGGGCTGCTTTGTTGATGCGTTCTTGTTGAAGTTGAAAAAGAGACAAACACTAATGTTTAAGCTCCCAGACTTGCTTGGATTATCGTATAATAAGAGGAGTTGTCTTAGGAAATGACTGAACTTAAAAGACAGATGCCACCGCTGGGAGGGAGTCACTTATTTGATCTTGCGGTGCACTCACTCTCGTAACGAGAATGAAATGACGCCCCGACTCGATTTGAGACCAAACCTCCTTCCTTATAACTCACACCAATAGCAGCACTGAGCGGTTGGAGATTTATTGAAAAGGCAACCGCCCCTCCCCCCTAGACGCCTACCTACTCGTGCTCGTATCTCGATCGAAGGTTAAGAGTGTGGTCCAGCAGAAAAATAGAAGTCGACTGTATCAAGTGACACGTTAATTGCTCAGTAGTGCTTCGCCACTACTGTAGCTGGCGGAAATAGCTTAATGGTAGAGCATAGCCTTACCAAGGCTGAGGTTGAGGGTTCAAGTCTCTCCTTTCGCTCTTGGCTTCGTCGTTTAGTGGTAATGATTAAAGTAGGCATCGCCTCTCGATCCAATCCGTCTTTCCCTAGCCTCCCCAACACACTCTTGATACGAAATAAACCTCCTGCCATGGAATAGAGAAGAAAGAGATCTAAAGTCTGGGTCCCCTCGATCACCCTTCCCTTGAACCTGAACTGGTAGAGAGAGATGAACCCGCACCATATTTGACAACCTTAAAATTGAAACCCCCAACTTGAGATGGAATTCCAGAACCTAAACAACTTAATGGAGAGCTTCATGACTGGTTCAATTCAAGGGAAGGTCCACCAATAATGGAAAGGCCATTCCTCTCCATATTCATTTCTTTATCCCTCATTCCATGAATTCGTTATTAATGATTCATTCAAGGACTAAAAGCTTTTGGTTTTATGAAAAGGCATAGGCTCCCCACTTCTTTGTCTTATTAGCGCAAGTCTTTGTTAATGATGAAAGCCGCTGAACTTCAGACTCGAGTTGAGAAAGAGGGATAGGCCAACGATAGGAGGGCTTTCAGGGACTAGGGAAGACAGGTGGATTATAGAGCTAAGGGTAGATCAGAGGTTTGTCTATTAGGATTGGGCATGGACGAGCCCAGTTGGGCCATCATTGATGAAAAAAAACTTATCCCATTACATCATTAACCGGTGTAGGATTAGAGATCAGGTCCATGATTCGAGTAAAATCGATCTTCCCTCTCATCTCAGGGTGAGGCAAGGTAGCTTACTTGCTTGTTCGTTGTTCAATATCTCGTCTGCTCAAGAAGTTGGACTAGCTGCTCCTCCGACCCGAAGTGGATTCTAGGGGAAGGGCAGAGCCTCACCTTGCAGTAAGTAGGAAGGTATTCATTGCTGGGATGGGTTCAAACTGGATTAAAGGGATAAGGAATGAAAGACTTCGATCTTGCTGGGGATTCATCACTGGCTAGGGCTTTTGAATCAAAGCATGGGCATCTGCAACTAAGAGGGAAAAGTAGATTGTCGATTGAAGAGCCATGTCAGTCAAATTCTATTGATTATTGATTGGACTAGAGGGACTCCTAGCAACTTGCAAGGGCCCCATGGAGATGCAAGAGCCGCTAGTCGAGCCAGATTGACTAATAAATGATTGGCCTGAGGGATGGGCTCATCTGACTAATTAGTGATCCCTGGTCCTACCTAATAAAGAGATGTCCCTAAAATAAAATAAGAGGGGATTGGTTGATCGGAAATCTCGGGCAGAAGTAGAGTAGAACATTCAATAAAAATCTTTTTGATCCGCTAGCGATCACTCCTTGCCCTATTTGGTCAAGCAACTTCACTCCTCTCAAATCCTATTTTTTCATCGAAAAGTAAGGTTAATTCTAAGGTTACTTTTTCCAGTTGTCAAGCGGAAGAAGAGGGAGAAAGAATGGGCACAGCCCCACCAGCAGCCCGCATTTTCGACCCGAAAGGAATGGAAAATAAAACAAGAATCTATGTTCACTATCTATGGAGCAAAGTGACTATCCTGAATCTCCTCTTCCTTATCTCCCCCTTTCCTTTTTTTCTTTTTCTCTCGTAAAGGTAGTTTACTTGCTTACTTGTTAGAGTCAGGAGAATCCATTTCTTTTTTTATTGTTTATTATATTATGATTGATCTGTAGTTCAAGGGCACTCTTCCTAATCCGTGTTTAAGAAGAAATAAGACCTAGACGTAGAGTCCCATCGGCTAGTAAGGGATATTATCTATTTATTTTTTATTCCCTTCAGTCCTTACCTTTAAAAAAGGAGTTCTTATCTTTCCCCACGAGGTCTTCAAGCCAGATGGAGTATAATACATCTCTACTTTGAAAGTCGCCCTACAGATAGGAGTTCCTATCTCTACTGCCTATCCAACTCGAAGATTATTATTCATGGTGGAGTTCTTTGAGTAGGATTCGACCCCATCCCAGCATTCAAAGTCCTTCCTGACCCGGCTCACCTGCCTCTGAAGCTGGAATGCCTTTCTAGAGGAGGCTACCCGAGGAATCGATAAGTTTGAAACTTAGTCAAAACAACACCAAATTTAACAAAATTTGGGTCCATCTTATGAGAAATTTAGTAAGGATTTCAATGGTGTTTTTGGTTTTCTTAGATTATGAACATAAACTGAAATTCGAAAACAAATACAGATTGAGTGTTGGAAGTGCATTTTGGAAATCTGAGTGAAACAAGAACATGATTATCCTGACTTAGAGTTATTCACTCATCAAAAACATGTTATAGACAAGATTCAGGTAGAAAGATGTATCAAAAATAAACTAGTTTTGAAAATGGTATGTGAGTTGTAAAAAAGTACAATCTTGAAGAGGCAAAGTCAAGGATAACCAATAGCAAGACCAAACACAAAAGGTTCATCAAACAGGATGAGATTAGACATAATCAAATGAATTGAACAATACAAGGACCCTAATCCACATTAGCATCTAAAGTAATCTAAAACCCAATAAGGCTGTCAAGACAGCTTCTCTGCAGCAGAAGCATACATCATGTTCTTTGTTTCAAACAAACAACAATACAAAGTGATTTCAACCTAGGATATCAAGGCAATAGGACTAATGATAACAATCAGCAATACTCATGACAGCAGAAACACTTAAAGATGCACATCCATACATAACAGGTAATGTCATGGCACAAGATATGATGGCAGCAATCTTGCACATATATGATGATGGTCAATTAAGACATACAAAAAATGACGAACACATGCATATCAGTAGGCACCTTCCATCATATTTGCACTAAACACTAAGTTATTCTTAAAATCCAAATAGCAATAGACACCAACCATATTCTAACAAGAAGAGTCAAACCCAAAAGAGCAGTGTCTAGGCACACCTTATGAAGTCCTCACATGCAAATGTCCTAGCACAAAATTTCAAGCATCTTACTTGAGCTAATAGAAGTAACAACAATATAACAGTTATAAACCAAGTTTCTCAGTATTCAAGCAAGACCTGGAGTAAGATTTAAAAGGTTTCAACAATTAACACATAATAACCACAACATTAGGAGATGGTTAACAGGATGTCTAAACATAATGATTAAGCAATGCCAAACAGATTCATACATAAGCAGCCTTTACTTCCAAACACATTGAAACTAAAGTAAGCTAAGCATGTTTACAATAGTTCATGAATGAGATAGTAACTACCAACCTCTTGTAGACCTCCAAGTATTCTATTTGCAATAGGGAATACCTTGAAGAGTTCCAGCCAATATCAAGTAGAATTTTGATGATCTAGCAACTTTCTTGTACTTGAAGTAAAATGAAGAAACTTATGTGACAGATCCAAAGTGATGCAAAGGGTACTGAATATGTTTGACAATTAATATTCTTCAAATCAGAGGTGTTGAGATAGGTGGATCAGGCCTGAGCAAGGTTTTGTTTGATTTTAAGTGGAAAGTCAAAGTTTCTTTGGTTGGGAGTTGACTTTTGGATATATTAGGTTTTTGATTGGCTCAATGGTTGGAACACCTTCCAAATATCATTGTAGGTTGTGTGGATGGTTTATGGTTAGTCTCAATGCTTTGAAATGGCTCTGGTATGCAACCTAGCCAAGACAAATTTTTGGAGAGTTTTTTAGTGCTTTTGCTTGAATTGCAAGAAAGGAGAAAGCAAGACTCAGTGGTGAGTTTTCTTCTGATTTCTTTAGGATTGTTCTTGTGTACTATGCATAGAGAAGGCCTATATTTATAGGCAAGGTAAAGGCTTGGACAGATTTTGAAATATGGCTTGCATTTTGTCTCTTTAGAGGAAGAATCTTAGCAAATCAAATTGTGATTTCTTCTACAGATCTTTTGCTTACTTCCAATGCGTGCTAGCCTCAAAACCAGCTGTGTTTGAGCTATTGGGAAGTCACAATAGGGATGGAAAAGGTAGATCCTTCATGCTGTAGCAGAAAAGCAATCTCTCTCCTCTTGTACTTTTGTATTTTCTTGCATTTAAATAATGATCTTGCACAAATCCTTGGCTTTGCTCATAGATTCTTCTAATTTTAATCATCATACAATCTTATACATCAGATAAGATGTTAAACCATGATTAAAAAATCAATTGAATAGTTGAGAAGTTGGTTTATGCTAAGTTTGACATGGTGCATTTCAAGTGTTTGGACCCAACTTGCCTCCTTCGAAACCCCTAGCTAAAAATTCTATGGAGAAGTCCTTGTACTTTTAGGAAAGCCCTCATCATACTCTACAACTTTTGTGTTTTGGAAATTTTCAAATTCCAAGTGGAACTAGGTCAAAAGCACTCTTGAAGTTGGCTGAAAACATGACTTGAAATGTGCTAAAAATGTGAAATTTCACTAAGTGTTTTTCCCTATTGTATTGATTTTGATCATAACTCCCAATCTATCCATTTTTTGCATATGGGTCACTTTTACACTTTTGTAGAACTTGTCAAATCCTTCCCAACAAGCTTTGAACCACTCCATTTGGATGTGTGGTTAAAAAGTTATGATCTTGCCCCTTTCAAAACCCTAATTTCCCGACTTTTCGATTACTTCTCAATCCTTGATCCAATGGTCATAAAACTTCGTGAATAGATGTAATATAAAATTAGGAACATGATTTCTTTCAATTTTGGGTCAAAACCCTTTTGGTCAATGAGTTGACTTTTCCGTCAGACGAATCGATCGATCGAAAATCCCCGAATTGACTATTGGTGTTCTGGGTCCTCTGTGGTCTTGAAACTTCTTGAGTGGACTTCACTAAGACATATAAGCCTTATGGACCATTATTCCACCATTTTAGTACCATTTAAATCAAAATTCAAACCACATTTGACTTTTCCTAATCAGAAACCCTAATCGAGGGTTCTGGGCTGCACTGCTCTGCTTCTTTGGGTGACAACCTTGTAATACCCTAATTTTTACCCCTAAGATCCCACATTCCATTTGCATCATTGCATACACAAACAAGATCATACTTTATGGTTCTCCCGACACCCTTGTGTGTTTCTTACTTGCTCTTTGTTGTTTATGTTTACTGACCTCTAATCAAAATACCAAAAATATTTTTCAATTTGCTTGTTTCTTCTTCTTCTCTGTATGTTTAGGGTTTTGCAAGGAGATTGATGGCAAGGACATTCATTCAAATCTAAATCAGATGGAATTTTGACCTCATCTTGGTCAAACTATCAAGAGTTTGCTTCAATTATAAGTTACCCGTGGTAGTGGGTTATTTTCTCAGGAAATGTGATTATTCAAGGTCAAATTGTCTTGTGTCAAAATCCATTGGTTTATCAAGCAGTGTTCTATGAGAAGTTTGGTCCAAGTTATCATGATTAAGAGTGCATCAATGGTTCATCTGTGGATTTATTTTCCCATAGATTAATTCAGATAAATTCTAAGTGCTTCAGTTTGAACCGGAGATACAGAAATTTGTCTGTATAAGTAAAGTTGGGTGGATATTCAGTCAAGATGTTTGTTTTGGGATGCAAGTACAAAGTGTTCATTCATGTGTGTCATTTCCAAGTGATTCTAAAGCATGATTGAAGGTATTGATCTTTGGGTTCATGATGGCATCAATTTCTTAATAATTTGTTTTATTCAAGAATTTGATTCATGTTAGGTTTGGAGGAGACATGCATATGGCTTACATGGAATACAAGTTACTTGAAAATTTAAAGCATTCATCATCATCTAATATTTCCCAAGTTCAAAGTTATCAAGGGTTCAACGGGCCAGGAGTTCATACTCAGAGCGCACAAATCTTTAAAGGGTGATACAAGTGGAAGACAACCAACATCTGCTCACAGTGCTTGGCACAATCAAGCTACCCGGGTTTCAAGGACAATTGATTAATATTCATCTGATTCACCAAGACATGTTCAGTCAACTCCTAACAATTTCGTTGCTATGAGTAAAAGAAAACATGATGACATCATTACAGCCTTATCTGAAGTGTCTGTCCTTAGTAATCAAGCTCCACGTGATCAATTGAATACTGCAAATACTAAAACTAATGACTTGATAGCAAGATCATATCATCATGTGGACCAAATCAATGAAACTTATAAACCGAGTCAGACTGAAAATTTGCAGCAACTTACTCCTGATAGCATCAGCCACAAAAGTGTGAATTCTCCATTTTTATAGATGATTCAACTGGAAGAGAACCTGGCATGAAACTGTATCAAGAGAATACAATACATCTAGCTGCTACAGCAACAATTACACTATCTAGCAATAATCTGATAACTACTACAGAGCATGTTTTGGTCTCAGACTCTCCAATTCGTTCATTGCCTCTAGGATTAGATTTTCCGAAGTCTTCCGGTCAGAAGATATTCACCTCAAAGCCAAAAATAGTGAACTCTATGACAAGCTTGGATATTGTCATTCAAAAATGATTGAATTGCTTAATGAGTGATGTGAAACTAAGTTTGAATAAGATGGCTTCTGTTATTAACAGTCAACTAGAAAGTTACTAAAGAAGTAGAGGCTGCTCTTTATTCGAGAATTGTTTACAAGCATTTGCAGTCAGAAGCACATGCCTTAGGCTTAGGGCTGGCAATGAATCGAACCAACTCGAAAATAGTTCGGAATTCGATTCGACAATTAAATCGTTGAACTAGGTTCATGAACCAAATGAGTTAAGTATGAGCAAAAAATTAAGTTCTGATGTTGCAGCCACAGCGGGTACCAAAGCAGAAGTATATGCTGCGGAAGCATAAAAGCGATCTTCTAGAAAAATCCCTCCTGCTACAGTTGATGATTACATAGAGTTGGTTAGAGTTAATATCGATGCTGGGTCAAACCATCGATTTACATGCTGGCAGCTGCTTTTGCTTGGTGCTATTTTAACTTTTCTGACATTTCATATAGAAAAGCTGCTAGTGCATTTCTGCAGGAACTAATAAGCAGCGCCGTGAGACAGAGGAGATTAAAGCAAAGGCTCAAATTTCTAATGCACAGCCTGATGACCTTATTAATTTCTACCATTTGAAGAGCAGAAAGGGCATGAGCCAACTTGAGTTGGAAGATGAGGTTTAGGATGATCGCAAACGTCCTACTAGAGAGTTTACAAAGGATGCAGATGATGCAAATAAACTCAACCGCATTCTTCAGCTCACGGGATTCAGTGGTCCTGTTTATGCTGAAGCATGTGTCACAGTTCATCATTATGACATTGTCCTAGATGTTACTGTCATCAACCGAACCAAGGAAACTCTCCAAAATTTATGTTTGGAATTAGCAACTATGGGTGATCTCAAACTTGTTGAGCATCCATAAAACTATACCCTGGCTCCAGATCAAGCAAATAAATTAAAGCCAACATCAAGGTTTCTTCAACTGAAACTGGAGTTTATATTCGGTAACATAGTTTTTGAAACATGATCGAATGTTCTTGAGAGAACAGTTATTGTTCTTAATGCTCTCCACATTGATATCATGGACTATAGTGCTCCTGCATCTTGTGCTGATGTGGCCTTTAGAACTATGTGGGCAGAGTTTGAGTGGGAAAACACGTTTGCTATAAATATTGTATTACAAGATGAGAGTGAACCTGAGGAGAATGGTCGTGGAAACTATTGAGAAGGTGGTCACTAATATAGATGCACGGTTGGAAGAGCTTTTGATTGATGGTATTCTATATGTAGACCAGTGATGATGCTTATGTGATGCTTAGTGGGTTTGGTGTGTTTGTAAACTTGCTCGGGCAGATAGTAAAACCGTATCTTCCTCAGATTTGTAGCGACCACCAATTGGAGTTTGGATATAAGGTAGAGCGTCATTTGAATGATGGAAACTTTATTCTCTTCAATCGTCCGCATAGTCTTCATAAGATGTCTATCATGGGGCACCAAATCAAAATTATGCCTTATTCTACTATTCGGCTTAACTTGTTTGTTACCTCACCATACAATGCCGATTTTGACGGTTACAAAATGATCATGCATGTTTTTCAATCATTTGGAACCAAGTTGAGATGTTGGAGCTGATGATGATGCCTAAATGCACCGTGTTGCCGCAGGCAAACAGGTCAGTAATCGGAACTGTCCAGGATTCATTTTTAGGGTGCAGGAAAATCATTAAAAGAGGTACATTCATTCCAAAAGATGTTTTTATGAATATATTGATGTGGTGGGAAGTTTTTGATGGGAAAGTTCCTGCTCCTACAATATTAAAATCATAACCAGTGTGGAGTGGGAAACAAGTCTTCAATCTGGTTATTCCTAATCAGATAAATCTTATTTGCAAAAAGGCACTAGAAGTCTCACTCATTGTCATTTGGGTTGGCCCTGATGCAGCCCGCAAATTCCTTGGTCGTCCTCAGTACCTCAGAGTGCTGCAGCAGTTACATCAGTACAGCAGGCTGGAATTCAATCATCTGGTACTTCCTAAAGTGATATTGCAGCTAATACCACTAACCCGAACTCTGCATCTTATTGGATAGAACATGTTGCTACTACAACAAGACTACAAGGCAATCTAGTTGGGAAAAACCTTTGGAGTTGATGTCACCTCTTGAGAGGACTGACGCATCAACTGTCTGGAAAGAGTTCACTACTTCATATGGAAGAAAGTATTACTTCAATAAGATTACTCATAAATCCACATGGACAATACCAGAAGAACTCAAGATGGCTCGTGAGAAAGCACATAAAACTATTAGCCAGTGAATGGTGTCAAATGCCAGTGATACATCCAACACTTTTGCCGCTTCTGCCGCAACGCCAACACCAGCTAATGCAACTAATTCCAACACTTTAACATCTAACGGTCTTGCTTTAAGCCCATCTTCTATTACACTAATTATAGCCACTGATCATCAATGGTTGGTTTCTGGTTTATCGGGTACCTCTGTTTCCAATTCGGTAGTTACTTCAAACATCACAGGAGTTGAACCAAGCACTGTTATAACTGTGAGCACTGCACCCACAATAGTCACAGGAAGCTCAGGAATAGCAGCAGCCAACACAGTTGATTCAAAAATTCCATCCATTGCTGATAATCAGGCAACTCGTGATTCTACTACTTCTTTCAATAGAGCTCCTCTTCAAGATGTGGAGGAAGCCAAAAGAGGATTTCCTGTAGTTGGACAAACTAATGCGACTCCTTCAGAGGAGAAAACCAATGATGGTGAAACTTTTGTATATGCAAATAAGCTGGAAGCAAAAATGCATTTAAAGTACTTTTGGAATCTGCGAATGTTCATCACACTGGGCCGTACTTCTAAGTCGGTTGTACATTCAAGTCACATGTTGAAAACAATCCACGTCATATAATTAAATCTGAGCTGAAATCAAAAAGTAAGAATCCACGTCACATTCAAATTATAACAAAAGATGAAAGAGAAAAATCAAAACGACGTGAAAAAATACAACCACAGGTCACGCATAACTTGTAGTAACCAAAACGCAGGAAAAATACACAAACGGCAAATCATTTTTCACTCACTCTCATCTATAAATACAACACATACGTCACCCATTTTCGCAAGCTTGAAAAGCCAAAAAATATCTGCAGAAAACTCACCAATACTCATCTTCAAGCTTTAACCGAGCTACCTCCATCAATTCCAAATTCGTTGTTCTTCACTTTTCTTGTTCATATATCCTCCAATTCAAACAAGTCTTGAAAATTCTTCAAAAAGAAATTGCAACAACAACTCCATCAATTCACAATAGCTTCAAACTATAACAACCACATCTCGTAATTTTTCTGCAACGCATTTCAACATCACACAACACCAGATTCAAAGAAGAAGAAGAAGAAGAAGAGAATTTATGTTTCACCGTTTACCTGAATTTGAAGGTAGTTTGAGCTTTATCGTCATTTTCGATCGGTTACTTTTTGTTGTATTTCTGTTGGTACTGTTGTGAAGAGCTCTTGATTTCGATCCATTCCGTGTGATTTTTGTATCCCGTCGCTCCAATTTATGAAGAACTCCGAATATCCATGGCTGTGAATGTTGTCGCGTATCATGAAGAAGATGATGAAGTTCTATAACTTTGATTCAATTCACTTTACTCTTTATTTTATTTTAAAATCTTTTTTAAAACAGATCTTGGGCCGTGTGGCCTTTTCACTATCATTTTTTTGTTGTAAACCTCTTTTTTTTTATAGTTTTTCATTCAATTTTCTTTTAATAATTTTTCTAATATTTGTTTTTCTTTTGAAATAATTTCTCAAAAAAATTTTTGTTTTGGATCTTGAATTTTGATAAGATCTCATCAATATCAATGGACTTTGGGTATCGATTTTATCCACCAAGAGAGGTGATTGATATTGATGATGATTTGATCGATTTAAGGTTCAAATCATTGTTTCTTTTCATCTTGACTTCTTTCTTCTTCTTCTTTTTCTTTTGAACGATGAAATCTATGGATCATGGATTGTTGATTATCAAGGTTGTTTAATCTTCATTATTTCAAATCTATGGATGAATAATCATTGAGATAATTCTTCATACTTTGGAATAGAGATAGATTACCCTTTAATTAACCGATGAAATATCTTGATTATGATGAGATCACTACCTCTTTTCTTTTTGTGTGGCATGTTTTAGGAGAGTGATTTACATATCACTTCTCTAACATGTGTTAACACTAACATTATTATTGACCGGCCTCAGATAGTCGTGGTTTCTACATAAACTCGATTACGATTGCTTAACATAGCGCTAAAGTGTCCCGTAATCGGAAAATGATCATTCGTGGCTCAAACTTATGTTTAACAGTCCATGTATGGTTGGTTGCTTGTCTTAAGTCCACTACCTATGAAACTCATTGTTAGGAGGCTTTGATTCTATCAATCCTCTAATGAGTTTTCGTTAACCTTGGTCTAAGTTCAAGAACTAACCATCGTTGATCATATGTTCTAACCAGTAATCACTATTTCACTAATAACATCCTTGTATAATTTTGTTTATATTTTCTTCTTACTCCTTACCTCTTTACTTTTATGCTTCCATATTATCATTTCATATCATATTTTTTTTTATGTTTATGTCATTTCTCTTTTGTCCACTTGTACCATATCTTGTTCAAAACACTAATAAAGGATCCAAACATCTAAAAAACATGGTGCTATTAACTTGGTGGTTATGCTTTTGGACCATTCTTGGACACTTGGACTTAGAATTAGGACTCTCTTCCCTATGCTTGGAGTGTTGTGGATCTCGGCCTTTATTTGGCTCGTTCATTAGCTTATGATTTAAATCGGATGAAATTCTTTTTGCTTGCTATGGAGTGTGCTACATGTTGGTTAGGTCTTTATTATCTCTAGCTTTTATTTTGTTTTCTAGGGTAGTCACTTCATCTCCTCCCCTTCTTAAATTTTCAAAATCTTCTCCCTCTTTCAAAACCTTCTTGTTTTCAAACTTCAAAAACCGCTTTCATAATAAAAACCTTGACTTTTGTCAAGTGATTTTCAAACTCTGTTCTTCTTAATAAAAGTCAATCAATGTTAATCATGCTTTGACCAATTTCAAAAGACATCAAAATACAAACAAAGCTCATCAACTCTTTTTGTGCCTTTATGCACTTTTCACTTTAAAACTTTTCATAAAGTTTAGACATAAGTCATTTCCATAGTTAAGATATAATTCTCCTATTCCCCATAGTTTTAAGATGTTTACATTTTCCACTTTGATGTTGAGTGATAGACTTGTTGATAATCCAAGCAAATCCTCCATCTTTAGGTGACGCAAATGTTGTCTTATACTTGTGGGCGACTAGTCGTAGTTTTCTCCTTAAAATGACGACTTGTCTTTACATTTAAAATCAATCAAAAACCAACAAATTTTTGTTATTTGTACCACGAACTACGAGGTTTTGATCCTATATTGCACTTTGTGGATACGTAGGCATGAGGCGATAAGTCTCTCCAAACACAAAAATCTTAAAACATAATTCTCTTCTCATCTCCCCAATATCTTTTTAAAGAAAAATTTTCAAACCAAAAAGCCTAAATATTTCAAAGGACTCCTATAGAGTACTATAGACGTTTTGGGTGCTAGCACCTTCCCATTGCATAACCAACCTCCTTACCCCGATCTCTGTTTCTTGTTCTTGTTTTAGAACTCTTTGGTTTTGTTCGCTCTTTTTCTTTTCCTTTTTGGATAAAATAAAAGTGCGGTGGCGACTCTTGTTTTTGAGTTAAGTTAATCAATAACTTACACTCATGATTTTTACCGCTACAGAAAAGTGGAGACTCTGCTGGGGACATTTAGGTTCCTAGTGGGTTTCACCTACTTTGAGTTATTTATCGCTTTTCGTTTGACTTGTTTGTTATTGCCTATTCTGTTTTAGTGCTTGGAAATTTGTATGGTGAGATAAGTCCTATACCCAGACTTGAGTGCACTTATGATAGGAGGGTGGTATAGTCTTGTTGGCTCACGTAGAGTAGTCCTTACTAAGCTGACTTGAGATCCCCCGCTCGGTGGAGGCTGTTGCACCCCAAAATTTGCCCAACATTTCTTTACCTAGCTTATGTTTCACTTCATTCACATTAGCATTATCATTTGCATTTCATTGACATGTGTGCAGGAGATCAAGAGGTATGATTACCAATTAAGAGCTATACAAAACTTTGAAACTAGATAAGAAGGTTATTCAGATGTTCAAGGGTTGATATCCTTATCAGAGAAGTTAAAGGATCCTCAGAGAGAGTGGTTGAAACCAAGTATGTGGGTCTCCTAACTTGAGAGTTATGGGGAAGACCATCAGATGATTCTGAGGCCATGAAGATGGACTTGAGGTCTTGAGATAGCTCATGAGAAGTGTTGAAGATCACTTTGGGGCCTAGACAAGTCATTGTGCAAGATTAAGAAGCCTCAGCCATGATTGGTGCAATTAGGGTTTTACTGGGTCAACCCTAAGTCAACTGATGATTTGGAGAAGGTTGAGACCTAATCCAAGATCCATTTGATCATGGATTGATGCATTAATATGTTATAAGGATGATTCCAAGGTTAACTCATCATGATTGAAGAGTTTGAGAAGTTTCAAGCTAGGGTTTCTAAGGCTTGACAGTGTAAAATCCCCTAGTTTGACCCCTATCTTCAAGGCAATTCAGCTCAAGATGTGATTGTCATCTCATCTTACCCCCAACATAATTGTTGTAGAGCATGATCTTAGCTTTAATTTGAGTACTATAAGTCCTTGATAGGATGTGTAGAGCTCAAGTTATGGGTTTGACAAGCTACAAGTCATCTGAGGTATGTGAACTTGGAGCTTGAAAGTTACCCAACTTGCATGAAACGTTTTCCCTAGAAAGATGATTCCTATGAACTTTTGGTCAACATGAATGTTGTTCCATATTCTCTTATATTTCTAGAGAGTACTATAAGTCCTTGATAGGATTTGTAGAACTCAAGTTATGGCTTTGACAAGTCAAGGGTATTTTGGACATTTGGTGATTATAGGTCATTTGTGATCATAGGCCATTTTCACCAACTTAGAGGTCTCAAATGGAATTTTGTTCAACTAGAAAGTTTCTCAAAATGGTGTTTTAACCTTGACCATGAATCAAGGAGGCATTGAAATGGCTCAAGGAGAGGCTTGGTTCAAGAAATTTTGAAAAAGAAAGAATTAAAAGGATTTAATGGCCAAAAATTCAAATAATTCATTTTGTGACCAAATGAAACAAAATTATAGGTCAAATTGATTGGAAAAATGATTTTAGAAACAATGGCAATGTTAGAATTTTGATTTGAGGTCATTTGAATAACATTCCATTTCATTTCTTCATGATGAAGCAACATATCCAACTCACACCTTTGGCTTGCAAACAAGGAAACAATCATCACCATTCAATTCCTTAGCTCATGAGGAGTGAAAACCAAGTTTGCTGAGGCCCAAACAGAGGAGATATTGCATATGCCATGAATGATATTTGGAGGAGAAATTGAAAATCCAAAATCTCATTTGGATGGATCCAGAAGTTTCTAGATGAGTCTAATCACTTCTATATAAGTCATTGAGTGAGTTCAGTGCTTTTTTTGGTAGGAATTGAAGCTGGTTGCAGAGAGGGAGATCAAAGTTTCATGAATGCAAGCTGAGATCGAATTTTCAATTCAAGGAAGAACCAAGCCAATTTGAGGTGTGCATTAGCTTTAGAGGGAAATTTGGAGTGAATCTGAATTTTTGTGGAGGTTGAATCGTGCAAGAACCACTTATGTTGCAAGCTTGAACACAGGTTGGTGAATTTCTTGATTATGCATGATTTAGGCAGTGATAGATAGAAATTCATATGCGGTTAGGATCTTGATGATGAGTAGTTGGATTTAGGATGTTTAATTGCTTGGTTAGAGATGATTTAGGTCAGATGCCATTTTCGGTTGAGAATGATATTTCATGATTCATGTGTTTTGAGGATGAATAATTGGTATGGTTGAATTGCTGGGAAGATTCTGGTCAAGATTCATTCAGGAATCGTGGCAAATGGTTGGCTATAAAGGAAGTTAGGGTTCTGCATGGGTGGCTGGAAAAGCCACCGGTGATGGCTGGTGCGCGCGCAGGTTGCAGGTTCAAATTGGGGACGATGAACAAGAACCCTCAGATTAGGGTTGGACCTTTGACTCAGGCAATGGATGAATGGCCACGATTGCACCTCAAACTCTGAAGAGAGATTTCTCAATGAAACGCACTGTTTCATTAATTGATTCATTTTGGGCTTAACACTCAGAGTGATATTCACACCCCGTTTCTGGCCCAACCCAAGAAATAAACTGATTATATTTGCTATTTGCCATGCGTTTTTATTAATTTCTTTTGTTTTCTTTTATTTTTTATCATTTCATGTGACTTAGAAATTAATTCATAAAAAATAGGAAATTAACTCAATTAATTCCAAACTTTTTTCCCCTGATTCATGATTGAGTCTAGAATTTTGTAGATTAAAAATATTAGGAATTCATGCATTTGTGATTTTATTTTCATTTTTTGAACATTAATTGATATTAAAATGGCCATGGTTGATACCTTGTCTTGCTGAATTTTGTTTGAGCATTTGGTGATGATTCTTGCCTTGCTTTTTTGTGTGTAGCTAGCATAGATATGCATATTCCCCTTAGATGTTTCTCACATTTTTGTGATGAAGTTAGGTGGTAGTTTTAAATTGAAACTTTAGGTGCTCTATATTTAGGGTTTATGCTTAGTACCTTGTGATCTAGGTTTTATTTCTAAGACTTGGTGGATGATTCAACCTCTGGATTTTGTATGGTAGATTCATGATTGAATTAAGATCCCATAGTTATTTTCGTAGGATTTTACAATTGGTTTTAGTATTTTAGTTAGGACTAACTTTAGTACTAGGTTTTAGGTGATCCTAACTTGCTAATTCAACTAGAGTGACTTCTTTAGTTCCATTAGATTAGGGTCTTGCCTCTCTTACTCTTGGATGATGTTGAAGACAAGCTTAGGCTACCATGGAATGCTTGAGGATGCTTGGATGTGAAGACTTCCCTTCTTTTGGTATAGTGTTGATTAGGTGTTAAGATTAGGGTTTGCAGGCAGAGCTTCTAGATAGATTCTCTTCTTTCATAAACATGGAAGGTGTTGATCACTTCCATTCTTCCCTATGATGTAAGGTCCCCTTGTAAAGGCCTCATCCCTCCTTTGGTAGGATGTGTGGCTCTTCACAAGTTGGTAGAACCTTTGAGGGTCCCTTTCTCTGATGATGGAGTGCTTAGTGGTGACCTTTGGTCTTCACTCTGCGGTCAATCATCCAAACCATGCTCTTGTTAGATGAATCTTTCTCCCTTGCTAGAGGATGGAATTCCTTGTTAGAAGATTGAAGATGCTAGAAGTTGACACTTGCTATTGAAGACTGCCATTGAAGCTGAAGCTTGAAGACCAGTGAGTACAAGTTGACACTTATGAAGGGCATCCAGTTGGGATTAGATGAAGAAGCTGAAGCTTGAAGTTGGAGAACAAGTTGATACTTGTGTGTTTAGTGCATTGAGTGCCTGAAGGAACAAGTTGATACTTTCTATTGGGATTGAAGCCTGATGGTGGAGTCTACTTTGGAGCTGAGGCTTGAAGAAGAGGGATAAGTTGATACTCATGTTGGATGTACTGAAAGCTTGGAGAAGCAAGTTGATATTTTCTATTGAAGAGAATAGCCTTAAAGAGCAGTTGAAGACTGAGGACTGAACTGATGTCAGAGGAGAGCTTTGCTGTGAAGTTGTGGAAGCTGTTGATCTGTTTTCTTTCCTGTCTGTTTTCTTTCTGGGCAATTGTATTGATGTGACTTGTTTGATTTGCTTGATGCATTAGAATAAGTCCATATCTAGACTGATTTAAGCTAGGAGCATGATTGCGCTAGAGGTTGGGTTGCTCCCTCTGCTTGTATTTTTACTGTATGGCTTTGCTTGCTGGTATTTGGTAGAGCCCAGCTCCCTTGCCTATGTGGTTTGTGATTTGCTTGATGGCATTTTATTTCATTTCTTCTGTATGATTGCAGTTATTGTATTTTGCTTGATAGCATGTTATTTCTGTCGTATGATTGCAGTTATTCATATCTGGCTTGAGGTTGAGATGAGCTTGTGGAGGTTGATGCCCCACACACATTTCCTCCCTCACTTGCATTGCATGCATTTTGCTGTATATCTGTTTATTGTTTACCGTTTAGCTGATGCGTTATCTGTTTCTGTATCCCATTGACATGATCCCCTAGGAATCTCACTTCCTTTGATAAGGAAGTGATGATTAGAACTGTAGGTTGAAACCTATGCATGATAACATCTAGGATTTCCCTGTTTCAAACTTCAACCATATGATGAATCCTTGGCATGACAACATTAGGAATTGATAGTCTCCCTTTAGTTGAGCCTGTTCTCTCTTCTCATCTCGAAACAAATTAAAATACAGTAATAAAGGTTAACTGACGTCGTACGTTACGAGCCTTAAGATATCTGAGAAAGGATTGTTGGAGAGTTTCTTTTCAAAAGTCTTGATGTTTAGTATGGCACCCTTTGGGTGAAATGCGACACATTCACTCTCAGGTCATAGTCTCTAGTGCGATATTGGTTGCAAACATCCATAAAAAACAGTTCTTCCGTAAAAGACAGAAAACGCACTTCAAAACTTTTTGCCCCGTGGGCCCATAATTCAAAGGAAGCTTTTCTGAAGAAAAGAGTGTCGTTAACTCCCAGTTCTACCGCAAACGGTAACGCCTAAGACTCCAAGGGTCGAGCTGCGTACATCCAACTGCTGGAACTGTTTGTTAACCCTACTCGATAAAACAGATGAATCTGAATTCCCGTAATCCATATCTTCTCGAACTACATAAGCTCTGATCTCTCATACCTGTCGAGAGTACGTAGGCACAATACTAACGTATTGGCGAGCCACCTTCCCTGTAACCCGTAGTTAGTCGAACTACGTTGACTCTGATTTCTCATTCTCTGATGAGAATACGTAGGCATAAAGCGCGACGCTTTGCCGAGTCATTTTCGTTTTCTTTTTTGACCAGCCTTGATAAGTAGATAGTTAAACCAACCCATCAGATAAACACAAACAAGCGTGGATCCCGTCGAGTACGACGGACGTGAGTGGTGCTAATACCTTCCCCTTGCGTAACCGACTCCCGAACCCAGACAATGGTTGCGACGACCTTGTCTTATACCTTTTCGTCAGGTTTTTCCGATCGTTTCCTTTCCCGCTCTGAGGGATAAATAACGAAAGGTGGAGACTCTTCTATTTTGCTGGCACCTTATTTTCGCGGAAGCGACAGCTGGCAACTCTGCTGGGGACTTGATAGTTTCCTGGGATTCAACGTCCCTTATGCGAGTCAGTTTGGGGATCCAACGTCCCCTGCGAGAGTCAATCCTAGCGCTTGTATGTTTACTTGTTGGGTTGTGTTTACTTATCGCCTTTTATTTCCCGCACTTTATTTTCAGTATGATATGATTATCTGTGATGTTGTGGGAGGGGCATTCTGATGAGTGAGAAGCCAGACCCAGGCTTGAGCGTACCTAGCATTAGTTGTGGAAATTAGTGGGCGCGTGCTTGCTTTGCAGGCACTAGTGTCTCATGAAATCCACGCTCAGACGAGGTTCTCCCGGTTGACTTCTTTTCCGGCCCTTTGGGCCTGAGGGGTTGTTGGTTTGGAGGATTGTCGACTCTGGGGACCGATCATTTGGAATTCAGCTGAGTGAGGCCGCTTCAGGAGATAGTGATGCCACACCTTCTGGGTATCGTATCACCCCTCTTGAATGTCTGTGACGCTGATGACCGCACAGGATGCCGAACTTGTGTCAGTTTAGGTCCATACCTGTGAGCAGGGTCGGGTTTGGTGCAGGAAACCTTAACCTTCAGACTACCTGGTTTTCTTGATAGTGAATCAGTTTTGTTGGTATCAGAGGTTCTCATCATCAGACGTGTATTTGTTCTTGATAGAGGAGAGTTATGGTCTTGTATCAGAGGTCCTTATTATCAGATATATGTGTGTTCTTGACAGAGGAGATTTATGGTCTGATACCAGGGTTTTCTTATAATCAGAGATAGTGGTTGTTCTTGACAGAGCAATATTGTGGTTTTGTTGATACAGAATCTTCACCTTCATCTCTTCAACAACACAGTTGTCTTGATCTCCTGCTGCATGATTGCATTTTACATTGCTTTGCATACTCATTTGCATTTCATTAACGTGTGTCTGTGTTGCAAGTACCGTTTCCCCCGGTTCAGGTTCTCTTGCCTTCTATTTTGCTACTATGGGTTCTCTGAGGAAGACTGTGGCCTAAAAGCTTCCCACTCCTGATGTTGTTCCGTTGACTGGTTTGATTGCTTTGACAGATGATTCTGTGAGAGGTGAATTCAGAAAGTCTTATGGGAAACTGCTTAGCCAGGTTCGTAAACCCTTTGTGCTTGAGTTGAATGGGTTGCACGCCCTGCTGCAGTTCTACGATCCTCCTTTGAGATGCTTTACTTTCCAGGATTTTATTCTCGCACCCACACTAGAAGAGTATGCTGATTTGTTAGGTGTGCCTATCAAGAGTTAGATGCCCTTTGTTCATATGGATGCTGAGCCTAATCTGGCTAGTCTAGTTCCTCCACTTCATTTGGATGCCTCCGAGTTGGTATTGTCTAGTTGGAACAGGGTTCCCGGTTTCTCCTTGCAGTTCTTAGTGGGAAAGGCTCAGCAGTGCGCCAAAGATGGTTATTGGATCGTGTTCAACGCTATTCTTGCTCTTTGCATATACGACATCATTCTGTTCCCCAATATGCCTGACTTTGTAGACTTCGACGCCTTTCACATCTTTGCATCAAGGAATCCAGTCCCTACATTGATTGGAGATGTTTACCATTCCGTCCACTACAAAAACGAGAACAGAAGGGGTAAGAATGTCTCGTGTTGTGCGCCCCTGCTCTATAGATGGCTTGATAGTCACCTATCCAAGAAGGGTCCCTTTGCTTCGTCTGCAGCCACAACTGTGTGGTCAGAGCGGTTGATGAGTCTGTCAGCGGAGGATATTGCCTGGTTTGATAGAGATAGGTTGGGTACTGAGATTATCTTCAGCTGCAGCGGGTTTCCGAATGTGCCTTTGATAGGCAGGAAGGGCTGTATCAACTATAATCCATCCCTGTTGGTCCGACAGTTTGTTTATGCTTTGAGAGCTCCGCCGAAGGATGAAGAGGTGCAGGAATATCTGTACCTCACTGGTCTTCTAGAGGGGGATATGTTATCCAAGCTGCAGCATGCTTGGAATGGTATCAGTAAGAGGGGAAAGCCGTTGCTGGGGAAAAGTAATAGCCAAGCCTACGCTCCATATGTGACCTGGATCAGAGCCAGAGCAGATATTATAGGGATGCCGTTTCCACCTGCTCAGCCAGAAAGCCCTCTAGTGATTGAAGAGCCTACCACCGTGCCCACTCAGCAGCATAATCAGGTGTTAACGGAGAGAGATGAGCTGAAGAAGGCAAATGAAGAACTGGAGAAAGAATTGGCTCAACTAATAAGCGAGAGAAGCGAAGCCGTCCATTCCTTCAAGAGGCAAACAGAGCTGGTGAACCAGTTGGGGACGGATTTGACTAAGCAGATGGCTGAGTGTGAGCGCTTGGGTCGAGACTTCAAAGCTGTCAATGATGTACTGGCCACCAAGAAGTAGCACTTGGATGAAGCGTACCGGAGAATATCCAAGTTTAATCAGCATTGGCAGGCCACCCTATCCAACGGCAAGGAACGGGAGGATAAACTGAAGCAGCAGATCTCCAAGATGAAAGCCCAGGTGAAGGCTGGTGAGAAGAGGTTTAATGAAGAAACCGCTCGCAGATATGCCACTGAAGGCCTGCTAAACAAGGCTCTTGCTAACCTGAAGGAGCGCAAACTGACGTTCGAATCCAAGAAGCGGAAGCTAGAAGATTGTTTTGGCGAAGGAGCATGGGAAGACTCAGTTGAAGGTCTTCAATACACTATTATGCGGAGGGAGTTACTCGTCGAAGGGTTGTTCACTCGGCCTGATTATCCAGAAACGACGGATCTGTTAGAAGAGTTTCGAGCCTGTGGCCGTACTTGACTATATTTGTAATCCTTTTGTTTTGATCATTGTTGTATGATGACCATCACCAGGCTTGTTGGTCGAGGTCATGCTATTGATTCAGCTTGTACTCAGTGACGTTGTGTACCGCCTTGATGGGCTTTCTTTATATATATGAGGTGTTATTTCCATGATTGGACTCGGACTTCTTATTATCAGCACTGGCACTCAGGCACTAGGATCGGGGGAAATCTCCCTAACGCACAAACACACGTTTGCATTTGCATGAAGCATCTGCATAACGAGCACTTTGTCGTTTTTTCTAACCCTTTTGTGTATACAGGTTGTTTTAGGTTGTTCCAGGATTGATCAAATACCAATCCACCGCTATCCGACAAGAGCAAATGAAGCTAGAGCAATGGAGCAAGTGCAGACTGACATTCAGGAGCTCCGAGAGAGGATGGACCGCTTCATGGAGCTCATGCAAGTGGTTACCAACGGCCAAGACCAGCTCAGAACCTTGGTCCAGCCTCTGATCTCAAGGGTAGATAGCAATGGTGTGCTCCATAGTGGGAATGTTTCAACCCCCCCACCTGTTGAAACTCCTCAGAACGGCATCCCCGTGACCGGGGGGAACGGTAGTGGTAACGGTAATGTGATCGCTAACATCGGGCTCAATGGTAATACGACTGGCGTCGGTAATGGAAATTTTGAAGCTAATGTCAATGTTGGACTGGGCAACGGCAACGCAGGCGTTGGAAATTTGTATGGGCCTCAGCCATGGTTAGAAGACCGTCAAGAAGATTTGTTCTCGCAGAAAGGTGCTGAAGGAGAGCTGACTGCTGAAGCACGTCTGAGGTTTAAGGCACTCGAGGACAAGATGAGGAATTTCGAGAACCTGAACACTATGGGTGTCGACATGTCCAAGTTGGGATTGATTGCTGATTTCAAGGTGCCTCCTAAATTCAAGGTACCCGATTTTGAGAAGTACAAGGGCACCACCTGCCCTCGCGTCCACCTAAGGTCATACTACCGGAAAATGTCCGCTCACTCTGAAGACGAGAAGTTGTTGATGCACTTCTTTCAGGATAGCTTGTCCGGGCCGTCCTTGGAATGGTACATGAGTTTGGAACCTACCAGCGTGCGCACGTGGAAGGAACTTGCTGAAGCATTCATGCACCATTACCAATATAACAGTGACTTGGCTCCAAACTGAGTCCAACTGCATAATTTGTCACAGAGGAACAACGAAGGGTTCAAAGAATACGCCCAGCGGTGGCGTGAATTAGCAGCGAGAGTTCAGCCGCCGATGGTTGAACGGGAGCTTGTTGAAATGTTTGTAGCCACCCTCCCAGGGGTTTATTACGAGAAATTGGTCAGCGGTATGTCTGGAAGTTTCTCGGATCTCATCATCACCGACGAGCACATTGAAAATGGGATCAAACTGGGGAAAATTCAAGGTGATCTATCCTCAGCTGGAGGAGGGAAGAAACCGTATGGTGGCAAAAGGCGGGAAGGAGAGACGAGCGCCGTGTCCAACGCTCGAAGGAAGGGTAAAGGCCCTCGCCAGCAGGTGGCTAGCATAACCATCCCTGCTATCCAACAACCATAGCCGCAGCAGGAGCAGCCGAATCAGCAAGGGTACAGAAAGTATCAGAATAGGGCACCTCTATCAAGTCGCCACCTTGAAACACCGCCTATGTCTTATGCTCAGCTGTTACAGACTCTGCTTCAGTTACAACTGATCCAGAAGAGAACCTTGGCTCCCTTGACAGGGGCACCTCCGCAGGGTTACGATGCGAATGCAACATGTGAGTTTCACTCGGGGGCACCAGGCCACACGATAGAAAACTGCAAATCCTTCAAGCACAAGGTGCAGGATATGGTGGATGCTAAGATCATCAATTTCTCAGATAATGTGCCAAATGTCACGAAGAACCCTATGCCGAATCATCGGGGAGGTGGGGTGAATGCCATTATTGAGGACGAGAACTTGGATGTGTTGACTGACGTCAGAGATTTGAAGACACCGCTCAGCTTCGTCAAAGCCAAGCTGATGAAGAGAGGCTTCTTTCCAGGCTGTGGAGAACTGTGTATGGGCTGTGCGACTCGTCCTGATGGATGTGAATAGCTAATATAAGGGATTCAGAGTCTGATGACCGAAGGAATCTTGCAGTTTAGCCGAAGGGCCGAATATGGATCTGGAGAGGTAATGCTGAAGCAAGATGATGAGGTTGCCACCATCACCATCCCTCGCTAAACGATAACCATTTCTGCACCCAGGCCGCCCACAATTACCATCACCAAGGCTGGGCCGATCCCTTTTGAAAGCACCAATGTTGTCCCGTGGCATTATGGGGCAGACGTTTACTGTAACGGACAGAAGTTGGAGCTAGAACCATCTGGGCAGTCCGTGGATAACCTAGTAGGAATTGGCGGAATCACGCGCAGCGGTAGAGTATTTGCTCCACCTGAGATTGTGGTGGACAAAGCAGACAAAGCTGAGGAAACTGATAAGGGAAAGAGTAAAGTCGTTGAGGAAACCCCTTGTGGGGTAGAGAAGGACTTACTTGTAAAGGACGCTGAATAGTTCATGAAGTTGATCAAGAAGAGTGACTACAAGATCGTGGATCACCTCCATCAAACACCCTCGAAGATCTCCATCCTGAATTTGTTGCTGCGTTTGGAGTCACATCGCAACGCGCTGTTAAAAGTTTTGAATACCGCGTATGTACCGCAGGAAATATCGGTCAACCAGTTGGAAGGGTTCGTAGCCCACGTGAATGCTGGAAACGGGTTAGGGTTCACTGACCTAGAGCTGACGCCGAAGGGAAGAAACCACAACAGCGCCCTGCACATCTCGATAGAGTGTAGGGGAACAATTATGTCTCATGTGTTGGTGGACACAGGGTCGTCACTCAATGTTCTTCCGAAGAAAGCATTGATGAAGTTAGATACTCGGGGATTGATTTGCACACCTAGTGACCTGGTTGTGAAGGCGTTCGATGGAACCAAACGTCATGTTTTTGGGGAGGTGACGCTACCCATCCAAGTTGGGCCGAAAATTTTCGACGCAGTCTTCTACATTATGGACATCATGCCTGCCTACAGTTGTCTCTTAGGCCGGCCATGGATCCATTCTGCTGGCGCCGTGACCTCCACGTTGCACCAGAAACTCAAGTACACTGTCGGAGGCAACATTGTAACTGTATGTGGCGAGGAAGACATAATGGTGACCCATTTGTCGTCCTTCAAATATGTTGAGATGGATGGAGAAATCCACGAAACCCTATGTCAGGCATTCGAAGCTGTTAAGGTCAAGGACGTGACTCCTGTAATTACTGAAAAACCAGAGATGACTCTCTCTTCCTTCAAGGAAGCCCGGGCCGTTGTTCAGGCCGGATCTACCCCAGGTTGGGGGCGAATTCTAGAAATACCTAACAAACAGGAAAAGTTTGGGTTAGGATACTCTCTGGCGGCTGAAGCCTCCTCTTCTCACAGTGCGTCGCGAGGTAAATGGTCGATCCAGTTTACAAGCGGCGGGGTGATATTCGAAAGTGTCAACGCAGTGTCTGAAGACGGCGAAGACAGCGATTGCGACCTAGGCTCTTGGATCCAGCCAATCAAACCAGGCGAGAGCCTCAACAACTGGTCCATCATGGATACTATCCAAGTGACAGGCAAAGAGTAATGATTTACTTTCTCCTATTGTTGTACAACCCTATGTCCTACCCGGGGAATAGTGGTTTTATTGTCAGGGCCTTGTTTGATTATGTACATGCATTTTACCAATAAATCAAAAGGCGTTTTTCTTCGTATTCAAATGTTGTGATCTCTATTATTCCTGTTTTATATTTGCTTTGAAAAACAATAAAATGGCAATAGGGTTTGTGCTAACCTGCATATCCTTGTTTTAAGCTTAACCCTTGTTATTGCAGGATCCACAGAGCAGATGGCATCGACTCTGGACCTTCTACGACTCACTTCGACTTCGATTGCCCGATCTATCAAGCCGAAGAAGAGATTGATAAAGACGAAGACCTTCCCGAAGAGTTGGCCCGCTTGTTGAAACAAGAAGAGAAAATCATTCTGCCTCACGAGGAAGAGATTGAGATTGTGAATCTAGGTTCTGAAGAACTTGTCAGGAACGTCAGGATAGGGGCCGCATTGCAGAGTAATGTCAAGCAGATATTGGTCGAGATGCTAAGAGAGTATAGTGACGTCTTTGCTTGGTCATACGAAGATATGCCCGGACTTGATACTGACATTGTGGTCCACCACTTGCCGCTGCGAGAAGATTGTCCTCCCGTCAAGCAGAAGCTTAGGAGGACGCGACCAGATATGGCCGTTAAGATCAAAGAAGAAGTACAAAAGCAGCTTGATGCTGGCTTCTTAGCGGTCACTACTTACCCTCCGTGGGTCGCCAACATAGTGCCTAAACTGACTCAAGGTACGGCATCCTATGCGTTCATCAGCGTCACAAACTTTCAAGAGGGGTGATACGATACCCAGAAGGTGTGGCATCACCAGCTCATGAAGCGGCCTCACTTAGCTGAATCACAAATGATCAGCCCCCAGAGTCGACAATCCACCAAACCAGCAACCGTCTCAACCCAAAGGGTTGAAAGTGAAGCCAACCGGATGAACCTCGTCTGAGCGTGGATTTCATGAGACACTAGTGCCTGCAAAGCAAGCACGCGCCCACTAATTTCCACTCTAAGTCTATGGTGCACTCAAGCCTGGGTCTGGCTTCTCACTCATCAGAACTCCCATCCCACAACAGCACAAATAATCATATTATACTGAAAATAAAATGCGGGAAATAAAGTGCGAGAAGTAAAATGCGATAAATAAACGCAACCCAACAAGTAAACATACAAGCGTTAGGATTGACTCTCATAGGGAACCGGAGAACCAGAGATTCTGGGTTCGATCCCCAGCAGAGTCGCCAGCTGTCGCTTGCGCGAAAATAAGGTGCCGGCACAACAGAAGAGTCGCCACCTTTCGTTATTTATCCCTCAGAGCGGGAAAGGAAACAATCGGAAAAACCTGACGAAAAAAGGGTAAGACAAGGTCATCACAACCATTGTCTGGGTTCGGGAGTCGGTTACGCAAGGGGAAGGTATTAGCACCCCTCACGTCCGTCGTACTCGACGGGATCCTCGCTTGTTGTGTTTACTTGGACGGGTTGGTTTTAGTCTATCTACCTATCAAGGCTGGCTGAAAAAGAAAAGAAAAATGACTCGGCAAAGCGTCGCACTTTATGCCTACGTATTCTCATCAGAGAATGAGAAATCAGAGTCAACGTAGTTCGGCCTATGAAGGATTATGGGGGAAGGTAGCTCGCCAAGACATCGCCATCTTGTGCCTACGTACTCTCAACAGGCATGAGAGATCAGAGCATACGTAGTTCGGGAAACTACGGTTCATTTCCTGTCTTTTACGAAAGAAGTGTTTTTTATTGTGTTTGCGATTTCAACCGCACTAGAGACTATGACCTGAGAGTGAATGCGTCGCATTTCACCCAAAGGGTACCATACTAAACATCCAGACTGTGGAAAAGAAACTCTCCCACAATCCTTTCTCAGATAGCTTAAGGCTCGTAACGTACGAAAGAAATCATTCATGATTACTGTATCTTAAACTGTTTTGAGATGAGAAGAGAACAGGCCCAACTAGGAGGGAGACTATCAAGTCCTACTGTTGTCATGCCATGGATTCATCCTATGGTTGAGGTTTGAACAGGGAACTCCTAGAAGTTGTCATGCATAGGTTTCAACCTAAAATTCTATCATCAAATCCTTATCAAAGGAAATGAGAGTCCTAAGGGATCATGTCAATGATACACCAAAACAGACAAAGCATCAGCTTAACAGTAAAATGCATGCAATTCAAGTAAGGGAGGAAATGTGTGTGGGGCTTCAGCCTCCACAAGCTCATCTCAACCTCAAGCCAGAATGAAATAACAGTAATCATACTGAAATATAAACAACATGCTATCAAGCAATAACAGTAAACTGCAATCATATAGATAAAATGAAATAAAATGCCATCAGGCAAACAAACCACATGGGCAAGGAAGCTGGGCTCTACCGAATACCCGCAAGCAAAGCCACACAGTAACAATACAAGCAGAGGGAGCAACTCAACCTCTAGTGCAATCATGCTCCTAGATTCTACCTATTCTAGATATGGACTTATTCTAATGCATCAAACAAGTCAAACAAAACACATCAATAGAGAAAAGAAAAAGAAGAAAACAGACCAACTCCTCTCTCAACTCCAAGCTTCAGCTTCTCCAACAGCAACTCAGTCTTCAGACTTCAATCACTCTTGACAAACATGAATTGCTTCTCCAGGCTTCAACCCTACAACATGAGTTTCAACTCATCTTCTCCCTTAAGCTTCAGCTTCTTGATTAGCTCCACCTTCAGGCTTCACCTAATCTTCAGGGATCTTCAAGTATCAACTTGCTCTTGTTGCTTTTCAAGCTTCAGCTGGAATGGCAATACTCAAGGATTCATCCTCTTCAATACTCTTCAATGAAGTCTTCATCTTCAAGCTCAGGCTCAACCTCTCTCAAGATAATCAAAACCAGAGGAAATTACTTACAGGATAAGCTGGGGGATATTGAACTGCTTATTTGACCACCAAAGGTGACCTATAAGGGTTCAACATCAAAGGAATGGTTCCCTCAAAAGTTCTACTTCGTAGGTGCCTCACCTATCCCTCCAAAGGAGAGAGGTGTATACCATGGAAGGACTTTGAATCATAGGGAGGAATGGAGGTGAATGATACCATCCATGTTTAAGAAAGAAGTTATCTACATCTAAACTCTTCCTAATCCCTAACCCTAAAAAAATAGCAAAACAAAATAAAATCAAGCTCTCAAGCTCCTCAATGCATCTTCAAGTCTTCTACCATGCTCCACAATGAGATACCAAGCTCTCCAAGCCCACAAAGCAAAGCAACTAAAGCAAACATGCCCTAAAGGCAACACAAACAATCAACCAATACAAAAATCAACCAAAATTAGTATACTATTATATTAAATCCTAATATAATTTCTAAGGGATCCTACATACCTACCCTTAATACCCATATATGCCCCATAGCCTAACTTGTCCTAAAAAACCCAAAATCTAAAGTTATTATGGACCTATGTTGAAGTTTTAACCTAATTCTACACAACCTAGAATTATCTAATCAAAACTATCCTAAAATTCATCACAAAAATATGGAATTAATCCAGGGGGAACCTAAAACATACATCTAACTACCCTAAAAAGATTGACCTAAAAATACTAAGGGAGCTACCTAAACTAAATTCTACAAAATCATATATCAATATAAAAGCATTAAAAAGCAATTAAAATGAGAAATATCCAAAAAATACTAAAATGCATGATATGAGAAATGTTTTTGTTTTATATTTTTCAAGACAAAAATATGAAAAGGGAGAAAAAACTCCCATTAAAAAGTATTGATTTTTCATTTTATTATGAATTTTCTAAGTATGGCATAAAATGGTAAAAAATAAAATCAAAACATGAAGCATGGGGTGCAGGAAGAAATAACATGCAGTTCATTTTATTGATGGGCCCAGATAGGGGGGTCTGAATAACAAGCGCGCCTGGGCCCAGTTTAATTCAGAAAACAAATAAAAAACGTAAAGAAATGGAGAAAGGCGCGGTGCAAAAAGAAACAAATTGCAGTGCATTTTGGATTTGGGCCTCACATGGGGGTGGGGTTAGAAAAATTCACTTAAGCCCAGAATTTGGTTTAAGTGAAACGCAGCGTTTCGAGCTGCTTCTGAAATCCCTCCAAAACGAGTTTAAATCCAAACCGTAGGATCTATTCTCAAGTCAATGGTCAATCGCGTATCCAACGGCTGTGGGTTATCTTCAACCTTGAGATTAGGGTTTCACCTGAAACTCCATTAAAACACATTCCATGCACAAATTTCCTCCACCGCGTACTCCTTCATTTCAGCATCAATTTTAACAAAATAAAACACGATCTTGATCCATTTTCCAAGCTGAACAAAACTATGGTCTTGGATTTCATTGAAACAATCTCCACCATGCAACCCGAATGTGAAACATCATGAACTTCAAAATATCGTCACTCTTCGACCTCACCCAAACTCAACTTTCTTTACATAAAAATGATCCTTGCATTCCATGGGTTAAAATCATCTAATAATCTTGCATTAAATCTCACTATATCACTAGTTCTCACTCCATCAAGAATTGACCTCCATGAATGAAACTTCACCAATCACTCCTAAACTCATCAGAAATGATCACCTAATTGTCTCTAACAATTCTATACTAATAATTTACCCTAGCCATGCCTATATTAAGAGGTGGAAGGGATTTTGCAAACCTGGCTTCTTGAAATGGTAGGTGATGAAACCCTTGCTTTCAAGGCTTGAAACTCTTCAAGAACACTCCTTGGATGATGAATCTTCTTCTGTTTGCAAAAGATTTGATGTAGAGAGCTTGTACTTCAAGATCCAATGGCAATGGCTTCTTTGCAAATTCAATGTGAACACCTTCAATTCTCCATCAATAGAGCTTCAACTCAGTATGAACACACTCAGAAATATCTATGGAGAAGGTTTGTGGAGAAAAAATGGATTGCAATGAAGAAGAATGTGAAGTTTGAATGTGACTTGCAATGGAAGCTTTTGGATTTCAATCTCTCTTCTCTACACCAATTAACACCAACCCTGCATCTGAGCAAGTCACAATGGTTATATAGAATGGTTTAGAACAGTCTAGAACTCCCTAGAACAATCCAATGAGAAATTCATCTTTTCATGTCATGGTATTTTGAATTCTCATTTCTCATAACATGGTATCTCATGCCAAATGCCTTCCAACCTTGGTTTCTGATTTGAATTTCTCCTTACATGAGATCTAGGACAAGTTACAATGCATATCTTCCTTGTTTGTTGAGTTTTGTGAAGTTTTGGTTTGGTACCCTAATATGCAAGCAATCCAATTACAAAGCAACCCTATGATGCAAGCCTCAAATAAAAATTGTGGCTGAACCATTGTTCTTAGAATGTCATTTGGAGTCAAAATGACCTATTACATGACATGGTTTGGACTTATAACTTGGGATTTCCACTTTTCAAATTCACTTGAATTAACTTATGCCTCATTTTTAGGCCATTTTATCACTTTTTGATATGAGCCTTTTCAACATCTCATGACCTCCCTAATAGCCTTAAAACATCATTCTAAGAAAGTTTGATGTTGAAGATTTTTCCATTTGAAGCTTGGAAGTAGGAGATATGGCCTTATGCTTGAAATGACCTATAACTTCCAAATGACCAAAATGCCCTTGGCTTGTCAAAGCCATAAGTTGAGTTCTACAAATCCTATCAAGGACTTCTAGTACTATCTAGAAAGCTTAGAAGATTCTCTTCAACATTCATGTTTACCAAGAGTTCATAGGAATCGTCCTACTAGGGCAAAAGTTGTCTGCAAGTTGGGTGACTTTCAAGGACCCAGATTCACATACCTCAGATGACCTGTAATTTGTCAAAATCATAACTTGAGCTCCACAAATCCTATCAAGGACTTCTACCACTCAAATTAAAGCTAAGAACAAGCTATACAACATTCATGTTGTGGGGAAGATGAGATGACAATCACATCTTGAGCTAAACTGCCTTGAAGATAGGGATCAAATTAGGGGATTTTACACTGTCAATCCTTAGAAACCCTAGCTTGAAACTTCTCAAACTCCTCAATCATGATGAGTTGGTCTAGGAATCATCCTTATAGTATCTCAATACATCATTCCATGATCACATGGCTCTTGGATTAGGTCTCAACCCTCTCCAAATCATCAGTTGACCTAGGGTTGACCCAGTCAAACCCTAATTCTACCACTCATGGTTGAATCTTCTGAATTCTTGTACAATGACCTCTCTAGGCTTCATGATGGCTTTCAAGACATCTCATAAGTTTTCTCAAAGCTTCAAGTCCATTATCAAAGTCTCAGAATCATCTGAGGAGCTCCCACAACTCTCAAGTTATGAGGCGCATAACTTTGGTTTCAACCAATTCCTCTGGGGATCTCTTGAGTTCTCTGATAAAGGTATCAACCTTTGAACATTTGAATGGCCTTCTTGGCTAACTTCATAGTATCATATAACTCTTGATGGGTAAATAAATGTTGGTCAAATTTTGACGTGAAATTCGATGAGGCAGAATGGATTAAGAACCCACTAAACCAACTCAGCCTGATGGACGAGAAGAGGTTAGCATCGATTGCATATGGTCGTCTGTACCAAAGCCGAATGAAGAAAGCTTATGATAAGAAGGTGCGTTCTAGGAGTTTTCATACGGGTGTTCTCGTCCTGATGAAGATTCTTCCTCCACACTCCGATCACCGGGGCAAGTGGACTCCTAATTACGAAGGTTCGTACGTCGTCAGCAAGGTCTTCTCGGGAGGAGCCTTGTTGTTATCCACGATGGATGGCGAAGATTTTGCATCCCCGGTGAATGCGGACGCAGTTAAAAAATACTTTGCTTAAGAATGACCCGCTGGAAAGAAAAAGAATATCCAGGCAAAAATTGGGCATCCCGGCGAACCATAAAAAAGAAAAAGGTTCGGGCAAAAATTAGGGATATAAAAGAAAAATGTACGCCCGCAAAGTCGAAAACCCGGAAGGGCGACTTTGGCAAAAAGGGGTATCCCGGTGAATCGAAAACCCGGAAGGGCGATTCAGGAAAAAGTTAGGGATTTGAAAAAGTAAATGACTGCGTTCCGCGTGTGGACTTTCGTTGTTTAATGGTTTGGAAGACCTGAGGGCCGTTTATCTGAATCAATCTCTTCTAAAGCTGAAGCGTCGGAGAAGTATCGAAGTCGAGTGGGTCATAGAGGGATCAACTCATGGTATTCGTCTACGCCTTATTGCCGACATTTGTGTATATACTGATGTATATTTATGTTTTTATATTTGCGCAGCTTCCTCATTCCAGGAGCTTGCATCTGTTGTAAAACATTCTTGCCCATTCAGGGGTTTGTTATCAATAAAATGTATACTATTCAACAATTCTGTTTGCTTGTTTAGCATTTACTGGTTTTGCTTGCGAAAAAGAACGCCGATGTTTTTGATAAAATGCGCATACATAAACTTACTGGCCTAGGCCACTGATTGTTGAAACAATGAATTACTTGAACATTGTCGCAAGATGATAACCTTGATAGGTCCCTTTGAGAAGGGTATCTTGTCTATTTGTTTGTGTTGTTACAAGTAGGGCATATTCCAGACAGTACGCCGTATGCGTTCCCAAGCAGGATGATTCCTTCCTCTCCAGCAAGTTTAGCAGCACCTCCCCGTGGAGTTTGAACATGAGATCGTAAGCATTGATATGTCTCCCCAGGCAGAGAAGATTCTCTCCCCAATCAGATGTATCCTGAAGGATCGTCGTCTCCCCAGCTGAGTCATATACTGAAGTGTGCAGCACTCGATAGTGCAGACCGAAGTCTTCAGCGGAATTGAAATTCCCCACAGAGTTGTACTCTCCCCTGTAAGAAGGATGATTCCTACTTCCCTAGCTGAGTTTGCAGATCCCCAAGAGAGTCGAGTCCTTGGAAGTCGTTCAGGCCATGATTGGTTTTCCCCAGTAGAGTGTTGAATAGCTGATGCTGCATTTCCCCACCAGAGTCGTTATCTCCAGGAAAGTTTGGCTGCGAATGTCGTGTAGTTTGTTTCTGCAATTGATATCGTTTTCCTCAGCAGTTTATGGTTTGAATACCTAGATGAACAGGTCCAGGGTCTCATAGAACTTCGCTCCCTTACAGCAGTCGACTGAAGTTCGTTTCCCCAGGAGGAATCCAATTGAGATTTTTGTGACTTCTTCTCCTCGGCAGGATGATTCCTTCTTCCACCAGAGTGGTTCTTTCTCCTTGACAGGAGGATTCTCCCTTAAGCATTTATTTTGCTGATGGGGTTGTAGCATTTTGCATGATTGCATAGCATTTACCCTAAATGCGTAGCATTTCCACCGTGTGGAGCATTGTGCCATTGTCAAACATATGCATATGAAACATGAGCTAGGTTGTTATTGTTCTTGTTTTGCAGGTATTCCCCAGCAAAGTCGTTTGCCCAAGATGATTCTTGAATTTTCCAGCGAAGTGGTTTGCTTAGAATGATTCTTAAAACCCCCAGTGAAGTCGCCAGAGTTGGTTGCTCAAGTTGATGCTTAGAGTCCCCGACAGAGTGTTTGCTCAGGATGATTCCTGAAATATCCAGCATAGTTATTGGTTCAGGACGATTCTTGAAATTCCCGATGGGTTTATTTGTCCAAGATGATTCTTGAAGGCCTCAGCAGAGTTGATTCATCCAGAATGATTTCTGAAGCCCCGAAGCGGAGTTACTTGATAGTTCTCCAGAATCCCCAGCGGAGATGTGTTCTCCCCGGCAGATTCTAAATATAGGAGTTGAAATGTCCTTGAAGACTTGGTAATTGAAGTCCCACTGTATTGACAAAGCAGTTCTCTCAGCTGATGCGGAGTGCATGATGGTAAAAGATTGCATATCCTTATTTGGTTCATGATTGACGGAGGATTCTATTTTCAGACTTACTGACGAAGTCCGACTGACGCCCGAAAATTCCTTTGAATGCCTGACGACATGATTAACTTGATTGTTAAAAAGTTCCTAATGACCTGATGAGTCCCGAGGAATTCTTCTGCAGTAGCGCCGCAAAATGCCTGACGGCAATATCAGCTATGTACCGCCGGTGGCCGAATGGCCCGCGACCCCTTAATGACTTGAGGACGAAGGTCTATAGCAAAATCAGATCATCATCCTGACGGAGATTTGAGATTAGACATTTCACCGGTTACCGTGTGACCAATTCCCCAGCTATTTGCCCTGCAACCTTTATTTCAGTTTCCGAAGATTTGTCCCCATCAGAGTACCGTATACTGGTGCAGTTGGCAAATTTCCGGGTTTGCTGGTATTCAACCGTCTTTCACCTTGATTGTTTGAGAGCCGTTCGCTTCTCACCCAGTCAGGTCTAAGCCGTTTAAATAGGGGCAGCTGTTGCACCCCAAAATTTGCCCAACATTTCTTTACCTAGCTTATGTTTCACTTCATTCACATTAGCATTATCATTTGCATTTCATTGACATGTGTGTAGGAGATCAAGAGGTATGATTAATAATTAAGAGCTATACAAAACTTTGAAACTAGATAAGAAGGTTATTCAGATGTTCAAGGGTTGATATCCTTATCAGAGAAGTTAAAGGATCCTCAGAGAGAGTGGTTGAAACCAAGTATGTGGGTCTCCTAACTTGAGAGTTATAGGGAAGACCATCAGATGATTTTGAGGCCATGAAGATGGACTTGAGGTCTTGAGATAGCTCATGAGAAGTGTTGAAGATCACTTTGGGGCCTATACAAGTCATTGTGCAAGATTAAGAAGCCTCAGCCATGATTGGTGCAGCTAGGGTTTGACTGGGTCAACCCTAAGTCAACTGATGATTTGGAGAAGGTTGAGACCTAATCCAAGATCCATGTGATCATGGATTGATGAATTAAGATGTTCTAAGGATTATTCCAAGGTTAACTCATCATGATTGAAGAGTTTGAGAAGTTTCAAGCTAGGGTTTCTAAGGCTTGATAGTCTAAAATCCCCTAGTTTGACCCCTATCTTCAAGGCAATTCAGCTAAAGATGTGATTGTCATCTCATCTAACCCCAAATATGATTGTTGTAGAGCATGATCTTAGCTTTAATTTGAGTACTAGAAGTCCTTGATAGGATGTGTAGAGCTCAAGTTATGGCTTTGACAAGTTACAAGTCATCTGAGGTATGTGAACTTGGAGCTTGAAAGTTACCCAAATTGCATGAAACTTTTTCCCTAGAAGGATGATTCCTATGAACTTTTGGTCAACATTAATGTTGTTCCTTATTCTCTTAACTTTCTAGAGAGTACTAGAAGTCCTTGATAGGATTTGTAGAACTCAAGTTATGGCTTTGACAAGTCAAGGGTATTTTGGACATTTGGTGATTATAGGTCATTTGTGATCATAGGCCATTTTCACCAACTTAGAGGTCTCAAATGGAATTTTGTTCAACTATAAAGTTGATCAAAATGGTGTTTTAACCTTTTCCATGCATAAAGGAGGCATTGAAATGGCTCAAGGAGAGGCTTGGTTCAAGAAATTTTGAAAAAAGAAAGAATTAAAAGGATTTAATGGCCAAAAATTCAAATAATTCATTTTGTGACCAAATGAAACAAAATTATAGGTCAAATTGATTGGAAAAATGATTTTAGAAACAATGGCAATGTTAGAATTTTGATATGAGGTCATTTGAATAACATTCCATTTCATTTCTTCATGATGAAGCAACATATCCAACTCACACCTTTGGCTTGCAAACAAGGAAACAATCATCACCATTCAATTCCTTAGCTCATGAGGAGTGAAAACCAAGTTTGCTGAGGCCCAAACAGAGGAGATATTGCATATGCCATGAATGATATTTGGAGGAGAAATTTAAAATCCAAAATCTCATTTGGATGGATCCAGAAGTTTCTAGATGAGTCTAATCACTTCTATATAAGTCATTGAGTGAGTTCAGTGCTTTTTTTGGAAGGAATTGAAGCTGGTTGCAGAGAGGGAGATCAAAGTTTCATGAATGCAAGTTTAGATCGAATTTTCAATTCAAGGAAGAACCAAGCCAATTTGAGGCGTGCATTAGCTTCAGAGGGAAATTTGGAGTGAATCGGATTGTTCTGGAGGTTGACTCGTGCAAGAACCACTTCTGTTGCAAGCTTGAACACAGGTTGGTGAATTTCTTGATTATGCATGATTTAGGCAGTGATAGGTAGAAATTCATATGCGGTTAGGATCCTGATGATGAGTAGTTGGATTTAGGATGTTTAATTGCTTGATTAGAGATGATTTAGGTCAGATGCCATTTTCGGTTGAGAATGATATTTCATGATTCATGCGTTTTGAGGATGAATAATTGGTATGGTTGAATTGCTGGGAAGATTCTGGTCAAGATTCATTCAGGAATCGTGGCAAATGGTTGGCTGTAGAGGAAGTTAGGGTTCTGCAGGGGTGGCTGGAAAAGCCACCGGCGATGGTTGGGGACGATGAACAAGAACCCTCAGATTAGGGTTGGACCTTTGACTCAGGCTATGGATGAATGGCCACGATTGCACCTCAAACTCTGAAGAGATATTTCTCAATGAAATGCACCATTTCATTAATTGATTCGTTTTGGGCTTAACACTCAGAGTGATATTCACACCCCCTTTCTGGCCCAACCCAAGAAATAAACTGATTATATTTGCTATTTGCCACGCATTTTTATTAATTTCTTTTGTTTTCTTTTATTTTTCATCATTTCATGTGACTTAGAAATTAATTCATAAAAAATAGGAAATTAACTCAATTAATTCCAAACTTTTTTCCCCTGATTCATGATTGAATCTAGAATTTTGTAGATTAAAAGTATTAGGAATTCATGCATTTGTAATTTTATTTGCATTTTTTGAACATTAATTGATATAAAATTGGCCATGGTTGATACCTTGTCTTGCTGAATTTTGTTTGAGCATTTGGTGATGATTCTTGCCTTGATTTTTTGTTTGTATCTAGCATAGATATGCATGTTCCCCTTAGATTTTTCTCACATTTTTGTGATGAAGTTAGGTGGTAGTTTTAAATTGAAACTTTAGGTGCTCTATTTTTAGGGTTTATGCTTAGTACCTTGTGATCTAGGTTTTATTTCTAGGACTTGGTGGATGATTCAACCTCTGGATTTTGTATGGTAGATTAATGATTGAATTAAGATCCCATAGTTATTTTCGTAGGATTTTACAATTGGTTTTAGTATTTTAGTTAGGACTAACTTTAGTACTAGGTTTTAGGTGATCCTCTCTTACTCTTGGATGATGTTGAAGACAAGCTTGGGCTACCATGGAATGCTTGAGGACGCTTGGATGTGAAGACTTCCCTTCTTTTGGTATAGTGTTGATTAGGTGTTAAGATTAGGGTTTGCAGGCAGAGCTTCTAGATAGATTCTCTTCTTTCATAAACATGGAAGGTGTTGATCACTTCCATTCTTCCCTATGATGTAAGGTCCCCTTGTAAAGGCCTCATCCCTCCTTTGGTAGGATGTGTGACTCTTCACAAGTTGGTAGAACCTTTGAGGGTCCCTTTCTATGATGATGGAGTGCTTAGTGGTGACCTTTGGTCTTCACTCTACTGTCAATCATCCAAACCATGCTCTTGTTAGATGAATCTTTCTCCCTTGCTAGAGGATGGAATTCCTTGTTAGAAGATTGAAGATGCTAGAAGTTGACACTTGCTATTGAAGACTGCCATTGAAGCTGAAGCTTGAAGACCAGTGAGTACAAGTTGACACTTATGAAGGGCATCCAGTTGGGATCAGATGAAGAAGCTGAAGCTTGAAGTTGGAGAACAAGTTGATACTTGTGTGTTTAGTGCATTGAGTGCCTGAAGGAACAAGTTGATACTTGCTATTGGGATTGAAGCCTGATGGTGGAGTCTACTTTGGAGTTGAGGCTTGAAGAAGAGGGATAAGTTGATACTCATGTTGGATGTACTGAAAGCTTGGAGAAGCAAGTTGATATTTGCTATTGAAGAGAATAGCCTTAAAGAGCAGTTGAAGACTGAGGACTGAACTGATGTTAGAGGAGAGCTTTACTGTGAAGTTGTGGAAGCTGTTGATCTGTTTTCTTTCCTGTCTGTTTTCTTTCTGTGCAACTGTATTGATGTGACTTGTTTGATTTGCTTGATGCATTAGAATAAGTCCATATCTAGACTGATTTAAGCTAGGAGCATGATTGCACTAGAGGTTGGGTTGCTCCCTCTGCTTGTATTTTTACTGTATGGCTTTGCTTGTTGGTATTTGGTAGAGCCCAGCTCCCTTGCCTATGTGGTTTGTGATTTACTTGATGGCATTTTATTTCATTTCTTCTGTATGATTGCAGTTATTGTATTTTGCTTGATAGCATGTTATTTCTGCTGTATGATTGCAGTTATTCATATCTGGCATGAGGTTGAGATGAGCTTGTGGAGGTTGATGCTCCACATACATTTCCTCCCTCACTTGCATTGCATGCATTTTGCTGTATATCTGTTTACTATTTACCGTTTAGCTGATGCTTTATCTGTTTCTGTATCCCATTGACATGATCCCCTAGGAATCTCACTTCCTTTGATAAGGAAGTGATGATTAGAACTGTAGGTTGAAACCTATGCATGATAACTTCTAGGATTTCCCTGTTTCAAACTTCAACCATAGGATGAATCCTTGGCATGACAGCATTAGGACTTGATAGTCTCCCTTTAGTTGAGCTTGTTCCCTTTAGTTACGAGCCTTAAGCTATCTGAGAAAGTATTGTTGGAGAGTTTCTTTTCAACAGTCTGGATGTTTAGTATGGCACCCTTTGGGTGACATACGACACATTCACTCTCAGGTCATAGTCTCTAGTGCGATATTGGTTGCAAACATCCATAAAAAACAGTTCTTCCGTAAAAGACAGAAAACACACTTCAAACCTTTTTGCCCCATGGGCCCATAATTCAAAGGAAGCTTTTCTGAAGAAAAGAGTGTCGTTAACTCCCAGTTCTACCGCAAACGGTAACGCCTAAGACTCCAAGGGTCGAGCTGCGTACATCCAACTGCTGGAACTGTTTGTTAACCCTACTCGATAAAACAGATGAATCTGAATTCCCGTAATCCGTATCTTCCCGAACTACATAAGCACTGATCTCTCATACCTGTCGAGAGTACGTAGGCACAATACTAACGTATTGGCGAGCCACCTTCCCTGTAACCCGTAGTTAGTCGAACTACGTTGACTCTGATTTCTCAGTCTCTGATGAGAATACGTAGGCATAAAGCGCGACGCTTTGTCGAGTCATTTTCTTTTTCTTTTTTGACCAACCTTGATAAGTAGATAGTTAAACCAACCCATCAGATAAACACAAACAAGCATGGATCCCGTCGAGTACGACGGACGTGAGGGGTGCTAATACATTCCCCTTGCATAACCGACTCCCGAACCCAGACAATGGTTGCGATGACCGTGTCTTACACCTTTTCATCAGGTTGTTCCGATCGTTTCCTTTCCCGCTCTGAGGGATAAATAACGAATGGTGGCGACTCTTCTGTTTTTCCGGCACCTTATTTTCGCGGAAGCGACAGAGGCCCCTTTGGAATTACTGATGTCTTACGAGTAGTCGTATTTGGCATTACTTTTTCCGACCTGGGAACCTGAGAAGCTGAGGACCTTAGAACCCTTTAACCCATCTTGGCCTTATTAGGACGTGGTGCGGTGGCTATTCATGTGTAGACTTGAACTAGTCGTTACGCGATACCACACTCAGACGAGTTTCTCTTAAGAATATTATTGGCCGACGAGTAGTCGTTTAAGTTGATAATATCCGAAATATGGAATTATGACTCTGGGAACTTTTTAGAACCTTGTTCTACAGGTGATATTGTAACCTTAGTAATACCATTGTGGGTGGTTCTTACCTCAAGCTCCATGCTCGCGCCGAATCTTTGAACCTGTGTGCTTTGTTTGATCTTGTTTGCGGGTGTTTCATCTTGCACTCCTTCATTCATGAGCATGTTGTTTCAGTCGGTTTTTAAGGATCTCAGAGATTTTCTTTTGCAAAACATCGCAGATATTGTTGATTATGGACATTGGAAGGAGAAACACTCATAAGTACAGTTTTCGAGCTCCCGATCTTACAGATTTGAAAAAGCTAGTGTCCTTGGTAGATGATCGTTCAGGCTTCATATCTCGTTATGGGAGACTTTTATTTGTTCTTTCTACCAACATTGAAGAAGGAATTCTGAATACCCTTATGCCTTTCTATGATCCTATTTACCGATGCTTTACTTTTCGCGATTATCAGCTCATGCCGACCTTGGAAGAATATGCTTATTTGTTGGGTGTACCGGTTTTTGATAAGGTTCCGTATACTAGTTTGGAGGAAGCTCTTAAGCCTCAAGATATTGCTACAGCTACCCATTTGATGAAATCGGATATTGATGCTAATCTGAGGGTTAAGGGAGGCCTCAAGGGTTTGACTTCTAAGTTCTTGATTGAGAAGGCCACTTTATTTGCTGACATTGGTTGCACATTGGCATTTGAGGCTATATTTGCTTTGCTCATCTACGGACTGTTCTTGTTTCCTAATGTTGACAACTTTGTGGATGTTAATACTATTAGGATTTTCTTGATTGGGAACCCTGTTCCAACTTTGCTTGGTGACACTTATTTCTCCATCCATAGTAGGACTTCTAAGGGAAACGGTACCATTGTTTGTTGTCTACCTCTGCTGTGTAATTGGTTCATTTCGAACTTACCCCACACATCTGTTTTTAGGAAAAACAAGGATTTTTTAAGGTGGTCTCAAAGGATTATGTCTCTTACGCATGCCGATATCACTTGGTCTTCTTCGGTTTATGATGATGTCCAGATTATTGATAGTTGTGGAGAATTCGCCAATGTTCCTCTTCTTGGAATACAAGGTGGAATTAACTACAACCCGAGTTTAGCTCGCCATCAGCTGGGTTATATGTTGAAGGATAGGCCTAAAAATATTTTATTAGAGGGTTTATTCTTTCAAGGAGGGAATGATTCTCTTGGTTTGAGAAGAAGAATGGCTCATGCTTGGACTAAGATTCATAGGTTGGATAGAGGGGAACTTGGAAGACAAGTTTGCATTGCCTTGGAACCTTACACGCTTTGGGTGAAGAAGAGAGCTATGGAGCTTAAAATGCCTTATCCTATTGAGAAACCCATGACTACAATGATCTCTACGCCACTCCCTGTTTCTTTCGATGATGTGAAGACTCTTCAAGATGCTTTGGCCAAGATGAAGGAAGAGAAAGAGATGTGGGAAAGTTAGTTTCAAGCTTTTGACAAAGAGAAGATGGAATTGCAAAAGCAGATAAAGGAGAAAGATGACTTGATAGAGTTGCTTGAGCGGCGTACTGTGAAGAGGCATGCAGAGGATTTATTTTTCTCTACTACTCCATCATCACATCCTCCTACTTCTGGTGCTTGGAAGGGTATTGTGGATCAGCTTGTGCTAGAGAAGATCACCATGAAGCACAACTATGAGAAAGAGATTAAGAGACTCCGAAGGAAGTATCAGTGTGGATCATCATCAGATGTTCCTTAGGACTTAGCATATTCTTATTTTGATATTATTGTATCTTGTACTTCCAAGTGTAACTCTTTCCAATATTCAATAAAATAAGATGTTTATCAATATTTCAAAAAAGTGTTATTTCTTTATGATGTTTGCAATTGCTTTATATCTTAAAGATCCTTGAAAACTGGTTGAAACATCTGCATTTTGCATTTGCATTCACATCATTGTGCATTGTGTTTTGTCTTTACTAGGTATCTTATGTATTTCTTTTGATCTTCGTTCAGTCAAGCTGTCGCATCACTACAACACTCAGGCTAACTCCAAGAAAAAGATGGATCATTTACAGCAAGAGAATCGCGAATTCCGTGAAGAGGTAAAAACCCTTAAGGATAGTTTGGAAAGACTGACTGCTGCAATGGAAGCTCTGGTGGCTGCTCAGAATCAGCCACCACTACCTCCTCCTTCTCATATGCAAAGAACTGTGATTTTTGAGATCGGATCAACACCCATTTTTGTGGCCCCGATTAATGCTTCTCAATATCATCATATGCCTGCTAGTTTTCCTTGGGGCATGCCTTTCAATTATGTACCAGAGGGATATCGACCTCTCGCTTCTGAAGGTCCAAGAGTGTCTGCTATCATAATTGTAGCACCTCCTGTGGTTAATGTTGTTCCTAATGTTGAGATTCTGGTTGTTCCTACTATCATACCTGTGCCACCACCTGTAGCTCACGCTACACCTTATGCTGAAGAGAAAATTTTCCACACTACTCCGAGCGAGAGTTTGGATGTCATGGATCGTATGGATGATTTTCAAGATCAGTTTGTTAAAATGCAGAGAGAAATCAGGGCTTTAAGGGGAAAAGAGTTATTTGAAAAGAATGCTCATGAGCTTTGTCTTGTTCCAAATGTGAAGATTCTTGCCAAGTTCAAGGATCCAGATTTTGAGAAATACAAATGGAACACTTGTCCGCAAAGTCATTTGGTCATGTATGCTACAAAGATATCTACCTATACAGACAACCATCAGTTGGTGATTCACTATTTTCAAGCTAGTCTTACCGGTGCTGCACTGAAGTGGTATATGGGACTCGGTAGTACGTAAATCAAGACGTTCAATGATCTCTATGAAGCTTTTGTTCTTCAGTATAAGTATAATCTTGATATGGCGCCGGACCGTGATC
This sequence comes from Lathyrus sativus, assembly GCA_963859935.3. Lineage (NCBI taxonomy): Eukaryota > Viridiplantae > Streptophyta > Magnoliopsida > Fabales > Fabaceae > Lathyrus > Lathyrus sativus. The sequence goes on from OZ012736.1 coordinate 311,508,881, forward strand.
AGCTCCGGGCAATGTCTCAAAAAGAGAAAGAAACTTTTAAAGAATATGCGCAGAGATGGTGTGAGATTGCAGCTCAAATAAGCCCTCCGCTGGAAGAGAAAGAAATGACAAAGATTTTTCTGAAGACTTTGGGTCCATTTTACTATGAAAGGATGGTTGCGAGCGCTCCTAGTGATTTCACGGAAATGGTTAATATGGGGATGAGATTAGAAGAAGCTGTCCGTGAGGGACGTTTGATAAAAGAAGGAAATTTTGGAAGTACGAAGAAGTTTGGTGTTGGGTTCCCTAAGAAAAAATATGGAGAAACTAATGCTATATCTCAGAAGAGGTCTAGAAGACGCAGGGTTGTGAACAACAATGGTAGTCGTCGTTAGCAACAAGTAGCATTTGTCACGCCTATCATCAGTGACGCCTCTGTCGCTCAAGCTACTTCAAGTTATCAACCATGTTTCCAACAGAAAACAACTCAACAAGGTCGTACACAGAGGAAAGCACAATTTGATCCCATTCCAATGACGTATACTGAGTTATTTCCGGCTTTGATAAAGAAGAATTTGGTTCAACCTCGTGATCCGCCGGATGTTCCTACTAAAATTCCATGGTGGTATAAGCCAGATGCTCATTGCGCATTTCATCAAGGTGCCCCTGGACATGATATCGAAAATTGCTATCCTCAGAAATATGAAGTTGCAAAACTCGTAAAAAGTGGTATTCTGTCTTTTGAAGATACCAACCATAATGTGCAATCAAATTTGTTGCCTAATCATGATAACACAACTGTCAATATGGTATATGGTTGTCCTGGTACATACCGTATTTTCGATATTCGCTGGATTCGGAGGTCGCTTATTGAAATGCATGCTACTTTGAGTGAGTTCCATGACATTGAGCATGATTATGCCGCCTGATGTATTTGTTCTTTGAATCCTCGTGGGTGTGTGATTGTAAAAAAGGACTTACAAAAGATGATTGACGAGAATTTGATTAAGGTTACTGCAAACAGAAATGAAGTTGAGAACGAGGTTAATGTCATAGTCCCACGTTTCAATATTCCTAAGCGAGTTGTAATTTCTTACAACAGTCAGAAATCTGTTGTGACACCTTTGGTTATCCGTTTTCCTGGCCCGGTACCGTATGAATCAGATAAAGTCGTTCCCTACAAATATAATGCTACTATATTGGAGGATGGAAAAGAGGTTCCCATTCCTTCTCTTCCCTCAGTCATGACTATTGCTGATGTTGGACGCGTGACCAGAAGTGGTCGAGTATTTGCTAATGTACCCTCGAAGACAAGTGAAAATACTATGGGTAAGCAAACTCAGTTGAAGACTTCTGTTGAACCTGGTGATGTGAATTAGAAATCAGATAATGATGAGGTATTGAAATTGATCAGGAAGAGTGAATATAATATGGTAGATCAACTGTCACATACACCGTCAAAAATATCTGTTTTATCTCTGTTAATGAGCTCTGAGGCTCATCGTGAATCGTTGCAGAAAATATTGGAACAAGCTTATGTAGATCTTGATGTGACTGTTAACCAGTTTGACAACATTGTAGCCAACACCATTGCGTGTAATAATTTGATCTTTTATGATGAAGAGTTGACAGAGCATGGAAGAAATCATAATTTGGCTCTCCATATTTCCATGAATTGCCAGGAAGACGCTATATCCAATGTGCTGGTTGATACCGGGTCATCGTTGAATGTGATGCCAAAATCTACTTTGTCCAGATTATCTTATTAAGGTACTCCTATAAGGTTCAGTGGGATCATTGTGAAATCCTTTGATGGATCGAGGAAAACCGTGATTGGAGAGGTTGATCTCCCTATCAAGATTGGTCTGTGTTTTTTCCAGATTACTTTTCAAGTCATGGATATTCGTCCTGCTTACAATTGTCTTCTAGGATGCCCATGGATCCATGAAGCTGGAGCTGTTACTTCGACAATCCACCAAAAGTTAAAATTCGTGCAGAATGGTAAACTTGTTGTTGTTGGTGGAGAACAGGCTATGTTGGTAAGCGGTTTGTCGTCTTTTTCTTATATTGACGCGGAAGAGGATATTGGAACTCCATTTCAGGCTCTTTCTATGGTTGATAAAGCTGTTAAGAAGGATGGGGTGTCCATGTCTTCTCTAAAAGATGCACAACATGTAGTGGATAATGGCCAAGCTGATGGATGGGGCTGAATCATTGAAGTTACTGAGAAAAAAGATAGAGTTGGTTTGGGTTTTACATCCGGTTCAACCCGTAAAGAGCTGAAGAGTATTCATGAAGTTTTTCGAAGTGTTGGGTTCATCAATTGCAAAGATCATTCAACATCGGCAATTCTTGAAGATGACCAAGAGGAAGAAATGCCCAACTTTGTGACACGTGGATTGATATGCCAGAATTGGATCGCTGTTGACGTTCCTACTGTTGCTCATGTTTCAAAGTAATTTGTTTTTGTTTCTTTCAAAAAACCCTTCACTCTGCCCGAGGTGAAGGAGAATTTGTGAGGGCTTTGTTTCAACTTTTATCATCATCAATAAAATGTTATTCTGTTTATCCATATGTTGTCTTCCCTTTTTGCTTTATTTCTGAAAAATGGTAACATAAAAAAAAATCGAAAAAATATAATTTTATGATAATCACTCTTATCTGCATAATATTTACATTTTTTGTTCATATTCTAAAATCAAACATAAATCATTGTGCAGATTGATTGTTAAGCCCATTAAAAACAATGACCATATGCCCTATCCTAACTTTGAGTTCCCTGTGTTTAAAGTGGAAGAGGAGGATATTGAAGAAATTCCTGATGAGATTTCTCGATTGCTTAAGCACGAGAAAAAGGCCATTCAGCCTCATGAAGAGCCGGTGGAATTAGTTAATCTGGGTTCCGATGATGATAAGAAAGAAGTCAAGATTGGGGCACTACTTCATTCAGATGTTAAGAAGAGGATGGTAGATCTTCTTAGAGAGTATGTTGACGTGTTTGCTTGGTCCTATCAAGACATGCCTGGTCTTGATATTGATATTGTGGAGCACCATTTTCCATTAAAGCCTGAATGTTCACCCGTGAAGCAGAAATTGAGAAGAACTCATCCTGACATGGCTATGAAGATTAAAGAAGAGGTTCAAAAGCAGATTGATGCTGGTTTTCTTGTGACCCCTGAATATCCTCAATGGGTGGTCAATATTGTGCTTGTTCCAAAGAAAGACGAAAAAGTATGAATGTGCGTTGACTATAAAGATTTGAATGATGGATTTTCTAGTTATAATCAAATAAAGATGGCACCTGAGGATATGGAAAAAACAACATTCATTACACCCTGGGGAACATTCTATTACAGAGTGATGCCCTTCGGTTTGAAAAATGCTGGTGCAACATACCAGAGAGCTATGACCACTCAGTTCCATGATATGATGCATAAAGAAATTGAGGTCTATGTGGATAATATGATTTGTAAGTCGAAGACTGAAGAAGATCATATTGAATATTTATTGAAGTTTTTTCAACGTTTGAGAAATTTTAAGCTCCGCCTGAATCCTAATAAATGCACATTTGGTGTTCGTTCTGGAAAGTTGTTAGGCTTTATTGTCAGTCAGAAAGGAATTGAAGTTGATCCTAGTAAAGTTAAAGCTATCCAGGAGATGCCTGCACCCAAAACAGAAAAACAAGTAAAAGGATTCTTGGGACGTTTGAACTATATCTCCCGATTTATATCCAATATGACTGCCACTTGTGCATCGATCTTCAAGCTTTTATGCAAAGATCAGGGTTGTGTTTGGACAGAAGACTGTCAGAAGGATTTCGAAAGAATTAAAGAGTATCTGCTTGAACCTCCTATTTTGTCTCCTCCCGTAGAAGGAAGACCTTTGATCATGTATTTGACCGTGCTAGAAGAGTCTATGGGTTGTGTTCTGGGTCAAGAAGATGAATCAGGGAGAAAAGAATCTGCCATTTATTATTTGAGCAAGAAATTCACCGATTGCGAGTCTCGGTACACAATGCTTGAAAAGACATGTTGTGCTTTAGCTTGGGCAGCCAAGCGCCTCCGCCAGTATATGTTGAATTGTTCAACTTGGTTGATATCTAAAATGGATCCAATCAAGTATATCTTTGAAAAGTCTGTTTTAACTAGGAGGATTGCTCGTTGGCAAATGTTGTTATCAGAATATGATATCGAGTACCGAACTCAAAAGACGATAAAAGGAAGTGTTTTGGCTGATCATTTGGCACACCAGCCAATTGATGATTATCAACCTATTCGGTTTAACTTTCCTGATGAAGTTATGATGTATCTAAAGGTTAAAGATTGTGTGGAACCATTACCTGAAGAAGGACCTGAGCCTGGATCCCGTTGGGGTTTGATTTTTGATGGAGTTGTTAATGAATATGGAAAAGGTATTGGTGCAATTATTGTTACCCTTCATGGTTCTCATATTCCTTTCACTGCAAAGTTGGTTTTCACTTGCACGAATAATGCGGCTGAGTATGAAGCATGTATTATGGGCTTGGAAGAAGCTATTGATTTAAGAATCAAGATCCTTGATGTGTATGGAGATTCAGCTTTGGTGGTTAATCAGATTAAAGAGAAGTGGGAGACACGTCAACCTGATTTGATTCCTTATCGTGATTATGCAAGAAGGTTGTCAACTTTCCTCATCAAAGTTGAGTTTCACCATATAGCAAGAGCAAAGAATCGAATGGAAGATGCTTTAGCGACTTTATCCTCCATGATTGTGGTAAATCGTTGGAATGATGTGCCAAAGATTAATGTGATGCGTCTTGATAGACCAACTCATGTGTTTGCAGTTGTCGCACCTCGAAATTTCATTCGAACATACGACCCTCGCGCAAAAGGCGCGGAAATGCGGTTCGACAGAGTCGCCACCGAACTTTATTATCCCGAATAGACGGGAGAGGAAAATATCGAGAAAATCTCTTAAACGCGGAAGGAACACGGCCATCGCAACCATATTCCTGGGTTCGGGAGTCGGTTATGCAAGGGGAAGGTATTATCACCCCTCACGTCTATTGTACTCAACGGGAACCTCTTAATTCGAGTTGTGATGGCTGTTAGCAAAGGTGCCCATGAATATGTCAATCAGTTCACGGTCAACAAGATGCACCCTTACGGCTAGCTCTCTCCATCGTTGCGCGTACTCCTTGAAGGATTCGCTATCCTTCTGAGTCATACTCTAAAGTTGAGTACGATTCGGAGCAAGATCGGTGTTGTATTTGTATTGTTTGACAAAAGCATCAGCTAGCTCAGCCCAAGTACGCACATTGTTACGTTCCAACTGCATATACCATTTGAGGGATGCTCCAGACAAGCTGTCTTAGAAGCAATGGATCATCAGCTTTTCATCTCTGGCATAGGCAGCCATTTTGCGACAATACATCTTCAGATGAATGTTTGGGAAACTGAGACCTTTGTACTTTGAAAATTTGGGCACCTTGAACTTGGGCGGAATGACGGCATAAGGCACCAAACACATTTCCAAAGCACTGAGAGGGTTTGAATTGTGCCCCTCTATAACTAGAAATTTCTCAGCTAGGTCTCGACACATCTTCATAGCTTCTGAATCCTGAGCAGTAACAGGACTAGAAATGGGAATAGCTGCATGATAGTTTTGCACATCGTCATACAGATCCACCATATTATCTTTGTTATCAGGAACGGGGATCTGAACCATAGTTGGCTGGGCTTGCGGGATAGCTCCAACAGTAACTCCAGGCGCTGGGATTGGCTGAAAATTGGTCCCTTTAGCTGCGGTAGCAAAATTCATTGGCATTCCATAGGGGTTAGGGACAGGAGCTGAGAGCCTTGGGGTAGACACTTGCACCTGACCATTGTTGTTGACGACATCAGCAGCTTCACGTTGTTTTTCCTCTCTTCTGGCTATGATGATGGCTTCGAGGATCTGGTCAATCTTTTCTTTGATAGAATCCAATTCTTCCCTGAAGGCTACTTGATCTTGCTGAATCTACTCCATCATTCGTCTTGTATTGGCTCTAGTTGCATACTAGTGTCGAGGAATCAACTTGATTTACTGGAGAGGAAGGAAAGGAAACATGAGAAATTGTCGAAGGAATGAAAATGCAAGATTCACAACAAATGAGATGCAATGCAAATGATATGCAATGCAAGATGCAAGATCTAGGATCACAGGATCACAAATTCAAACAGTTCTGAGATTAGCCGGGTGAACGGTTCAAGAATCACAGTCACTGCTTACAAAAAACCCCACAGGTAGGATTCTAAAACGGGTAGGTGCCTAGAGTCATGGATATCTTTCAAAAATATTACAGCCATGACAAAGCCTCATCACGACGATAACATCCTCAAAAGAATCTCCTATAGGTGAGGTTTTCGTATCTTCCACGCGAGAAAGACTTCTCGGAGGCGTCAACTACACAACCATCGACACACAGGTTCTAGAAAAAGTTCTCAGAGTCATAGGTCGAGGTTGAAAATATTACTGTAAGGAAGTAATACGTTCAAGGGATCTCATCTGATTGGGGCGTTCGCATTATTCCACAAAGAATTAACACTACCAACCACCATGGATAAAACGGTTTATGGTCCTTGGGATCAACGATTCAATCTCGAAAACATTGTCGCTATGGCAAAGACTCACCACAACAACAACATCTCTAAGGGAATCTACTCCAAGCGGGGTTTTCGCTTTAAATCAACGTGAAAGACTCCATGCAAGTCTCCACTACACAACCACCATCCTAATCCTAGGGTTATACTCGGACTCAGGTGTAGAGCCATCTCACAAAGTAACCATAAGTAGAACAACCCAACAATGCCACAAGCACAAGTAACCAAGACAAGGATACCAATAAATAAGCGAGAAGAAAAATAACAGACAACAAGCTAACAACTCAAACTAAGATAGACTCGACTCTATCTTACATGGAGCAAAGTCCCCAGCAAAGTCGCCACCCGTCGCACCTCGAAGATTCATTCGAACATACGACCCTCGCGCAAAAGGCGCGGAAATGCAGTTCGGTAGAGTTGCCACCGAACATTATTATCCCGAATAGACGGGAGAGGAAAATATCGAGAAAACCTCTTAAAAGCGGAAGGAACACGGCCATCGCAACCATATTCCTGGGTTCGGGAGTCGGTTACGCGAGTGTTGCACCCCAAAATTTGACCAACTACTCTTCGCAATTCGGCTCACGTTTCGACTCATTTCATTTTGCATTTGCATACCACGTACATTGCATTTTTTTCCAGTCAGATTGACTTTATCGGGATTACAGCCCTCTGATCGCACTTCAGGCATTTCAGGCCAATACGAGGACGTATTTTGAGAATCGGTGCTCGTTCCCTGTGTTTTCAGCTCTCGTTGTTGTTTTTGAGGACATCTCGGTGTCCGGTTGTTACCGTTTATCTCGCTGTATTCGCGCATCTTTTTTCTAATCGATTTAATTGGTTGTACTGTATTTTTAGATTTTTCCCCTTATTTTCTAGAATCTTTTAATGGATTTAATTGATTTTTCTAGATATTAGATAGATTTTTTAATAGATATTAAATGTTTTTTAAATAGTTTTTAGTTTTAATATCAATTTTCCCTTTTAGAATAATTCATTTTTTAGATACTAAGTAGTTTTTTAAAATGATTTTTAATAGGATAATTCTTTTACTAGGATTTCTTAAATAGGATTAATAGATTTTTTTCTATTTTTTATTTGTTTAGAAATTAATAGAATTTTAATAGGTTTAATCTCTTTTAGATTTAATAGATATTAGAGTTTTGTTTTAAGATTTAATTCTTTTAGGATTTAATTAGATTAATTAGATCTTAATCACTTTTTTTAGATGTTAATTAGGGTCTTAATTCATTTTAATTGGATTTATTAGCCTTAATTAGGTTCAGAATAGTCTTAATGGTCATTTAGGCTTTAATTGCAGTTTTAAGTCTTCATTTAGTTTTAATTGGATTTAATTAAGGATTAAGCATGTTAATTAGATGTTAATCAAGTCCAAAATTGGTGGGCCAGATGTCCATTTTCTGGGGCCCAGGTCCAGTACGCGCCAGGTGGCGATATAAAGCAGTCCCACGTGTGCTTCTTTCGGCTAACCACTTCATTCTCCTCTTCCACGTTTCACACCCAGAAGCCAGCACTTCACTTCCACGTTTCACACGCAGAAGAGGCCACTTCACCCTTCTGCATGTCCCCACTTCCGCCACCTCACCCCCACACTTGGCACTCCCTCACACTCCCCAATCCCCCCATGCGTCCTCCCCACACACTGCATGTAAGCCACGTGTTTCATTCTCCTCCTCCGTCTTCCCTTCACCGGCCGGCCATGCAGCCGCCGCTGGTCTCACCGTAACCGTTCGCCGGAAACTGCGTTTTCGCCGGAATCTTCATCCACTCATCCGTTTCTCCAGAGTCATCAACCATCATCGTCCTCTCCATTCATCCTCTTCACTCAACTTCACCGGAAATCTTGCCAGAATCTCATTGTGTTCATCCCCACGTTCATCACCTTCCTATTGAGCTCTTCGCCGGAAAACAGAAAACCACTAAAGCTTTTCAAGATCCTGTCCAAACAACCTCATGATGTTCTTCATAAGTTTTCCAGATCTGTGAAGATCTGCACCAAGATCTTCGTTTCTTCACCGATCATTTCCCAAAAACCTTCCCGAATCAAGAACACTGGTCGTCTTCATAGGTTTTCCACTCGTTTTCCAGAAAGGTACATTCAGTTTCTTCCGATTCTTCAGGTGTTCGTTAGAAATCGCCAGAAACATCATTGGATCTTCAAAGCTTCGCAAGATCCTCAACGATCTTCATCCAGCTTTAAGGATATTCTCCAGAAGCTTGCTTCAAATCTTCATCAATAATCCACCGGAGCTCTCATCGTGTCTTCGTAATCAACCTTCAAGCTCGCGAATCTCCATATCTACAATGAACGCCATGGATATTCACCAGCGCTTCAAAGCTTCGATAGCCAGCAGATGAAACTTACTCAGAAGAAGAAATCTTGAACGCTTTGACTTTGATGGTTCGGTTTTAAGTCCTGTTTGCAGGTGATGATATTGGAAGAAGGGTTGTGAGAAGCAACAGAGAGATTGAGACGTAAAGGTCAGAAAGGAGTTACATGCGGCGGAAGCTGGGAGAAGAAGAGAATAGGGATTAGGGTTCAGAGTGGGTTGAAGGAGAGAAGGGGATGGGTTCCGTGTTGTTGGGCCGTAGCCCATTGGTTTTTTGCCATGATTCACCTCCGTTTTTCCTTTCCCCCCCCCCCCCCCCCACCCCCCGTTTGTATGTGTGTGTAGTTGGGCTGGGCCCATTCGGCCACAAACCCTGCGTTTTCGGTTATTCACCCCCCTCCCGTGTGTGTAGTTGGGCTGGGCCCATTCTTTGTACCTTAACCATATCACACCTCCGTTTTCACCAGTGCACCCCCCTGTCCCCCTTTTTTTTTTATTTTTGTTGTTTTTTTGGATGTGTTGTGGGTTGGGCCCTGTATTTTTTTACTGCATTTAACCAGTTTGCAGATTGTACCCTCCCCTTTTATTTTTTATTTCTCCCTTATATTGGATGAATGAGTGTAATAGATATAGTTCTATTTTTTTTAGGATTATAGTTTTATTTTCCTAGGACATTAATGCATAGTTTTATAGAATTTATATTCTATTATTTTTTTAGCATATTATAGGGTATTATAGATTTAATATAGTTTTTCTATTTCCTTTATAGAATATATAGATATAATTATAGAATAATATAGGATTTTATTTTTTCTATACGCATTTCCCTTTAATATTTCTTTAGAATGCTTTCTAGTAGAATTTAATTGCCGTATTTTTAGGAGTAGCATTTTATTTCCATTTGTTAGTGGATTTGTCTCCTATTTTCTCTCCTATTTTTCGTTTCTCATCTGATTTTATTGTTGGCTGGCCGTGTGACACGATTCAATTGGAGAATGATTTTCGATATCATTTCTCTATCTTGTCTTTGACACGGATATCAATACGCTACCTCTTAGAGTTCGATTTCTCTTATAAGCCGAACCATGACGGTCTAAGCGTTACATTGTTCTTGATTCGAGCGTCATCATCAAGGATCTAGAGAGGAGAAGATTGGAATGGAGCTTGCGCGCACGTCAGGAGCCCCGGAGCTGCTTCGTTCAACATCATCATCGTCTTATTCAAGTCTTCAGGCAACCGTCGAGTGTTGTTAGATCGTTAGATACGTAGGAAATGACAGTTGAGGAGTTTCTTCTTAATCGTCTAGGATGTCTAGTATGGTACCCTTTGGGTGACATGCGATGCATTCACTCCTACGTCTTAGGTTCTGGCGTGTGTGTCCCGGGTTCCTTCCTGTTTAGGCGTAGGCCTGCTTCCTCTTTGTTCTCGCCCCCGGGCGATCGAAACCCTTTTTCTCTCGCGTTCAGGCGATCGAGACCCCTTCTCTTGCCCCCGTGCAATCGAGACCCGTTAGTCCTGAACTACGCTGCTCTGATTTCTCTGATGAGAATACGTAGGCACAAGACGCGACGTCTTGCCGAGTAAACTTCCCTGTAGTCCCGAACTACGTTAGCTCTGATTTCTCTGACGAGAATACGTAGGCACAATACTGATGTATTGGCGAGCCACCTTCCACCTTTCCCGTAGTCGAACTACGTTTGCTCTGATCTCTCGTACCAGACGAGAGTACGTAGGCATAGGATGCGACATCCTAGCGAGCTACCTCCCTTTTCCCCGTTCCCTGTTTTAGATGTAGTAGGCTGAACTACAGCTGCTCTGATTTTCTCTGATGAGAATATGTAGGCATAGGATGCGATATCCTAGCGAGCACACTAACAACTAACCCTTTTGTTCTCTTGCTGCCGTGCGATCGAGACTTTCCCGCTGACAACTGATGTTATCCTTTTCTCTTGCCCGAGCGCATTTGAGACCAGACCGTAGTTCTAGTTCCCGTAGGCCCATACCTTTAAACCCGACATACTATGTCCGTTCTACCGCAAACAGGTACGCCTAAGTCTCCGATGGTCGAGCAACGTCCACCTAACTGCTAGAATGCGTACGCTAGTATCGTCAATCTTAATCTCTCACCCCTGTGTGATCGAGAATACCCTATCTAGCCGTAGTTAGCCTGAACTACGTCATGCTCTGATTTTCTCTGACGAGAATACGTAGGCACAAGACGCGACGTCTTGGCGAGCAAACTCCCCCGTAGTTTCCCGAACTACGTTGACTCTGATTTCTCATTCTCTGATGAGAATACGTAGGCATAGATTGCGACGCTCTATCGAGTCAGTTTCTTTCCGTTTAGATTTAGCAGCCGTAGATAGATTGTTTTTCACCCGTAGACAAACACAACAAGCGTGGATCCCGTTGAGTACGACGGACGTGAGGGGTGCTAATACCTTCCCCTTGCGTAACCGACTCCCGAACCCAGACAACGGTTGCGATGACCTTGTCTTATACCTTATTCGTCAGGTTTTTCCGATCGTTTCCTTTCCCGTTCTGAGGGATAAATAACGAAAGGTGGCGACTCTTCTGTTTTTCCGGTACCTTATTTTCGCGGAAGCGACAGCGAGGGGAAGGTATTAGCATCACTCACGTCCGTTGTACTCAACGGGAACCTCATAATTCGAGTTGTGATGACTATTAGCTAAGCTTAATTCTTCTCTTCTCAATACTAAATATTAAAATGATACTATAAAGGATAAACACGCTAGGGGAAAGGGGATGGTTAAAGGATAGGGTGCTCGCCAAGGATTGGGCCCTTGTGCCTACGTATGCTCATTCGGACGAGAATGAGAAATCAGAGCTCTCGTAGTTCGACTACAGGAAAGGATGAGGGGAAACGGAAAATGGAGGGGATTGTGGAATAGGGGAGAAAATGGGAAATGTGCTCGCCAAGATCATTGCAATATTGTGCCTATGTATCTTGTATTCAAGAATGAATAAAGAATCAGAGCATTCGTAATCGGGAGAGCGAACCAAAGACTTGGAACTCTCTCTTTTTCATCTTGAAGAATAAGGTTGTGTTTGAAACTATGAAGTTGAAATGATGACAATTACTTGAAGCTTAAGAAATACTTCATGGACCCTAGTAATCAGGACAGCGAACCAAAGACTTGGAACTCTCTCTTTTTCATCCAAAAAGAAGGTTGTTTAAATTGGTGAGGTTAATCGGATGACGACTACTTGAAGCTTAAGAAAGGCTTCTCGGACCCAAGTAGTCGGGAGAGCGAACCAAAGACTTGGAACCCTCTCTTTTTCATCGTGAAAAGAAAGTTGTTTGAGTTTGAAATGGAGTTTAAGTAGTTGGAGATGGTTGAATGTTGTCGAGTTGTTAATGTTATTTAGAGGCGTCAATTGCTCACACACGAATAAGGTAACTCGAATCTAAACAACTGAAAGCAAGCTCAAAGACTTGAACCTACTCTTTACACCTTGAGAATAATTAAATAGTTGTTAATTGATTGATAGTTTGTTACGAAAATTCGCTTGACGTTGGATCAAGGGTTTGACTTATTATCGCGTGCAAAACCTGTAATGGATATGGTTTGAGAAACGAAACCGACGTGACTTACGCATCAAGGGTCGAGTTGTGTGCAATAGGTTGATGGTGAATGCGTATGAGCACTCGACTTACAGCGTTTGAAAATGACTCGATGACGAATCGAGAATTAGTTTGAAAATAGTTTGATCTGCTCTAGTCCCTATGGGTGCTCCTAGGAGATAAACTGATAATTAAAGAAATACGAAACATACATCGGAATGGGAGAGGGGTACATGTAAGTTACACGGGATTGCACAAAATAAAGGGGTCTCATTGTCAGGTAACCCAAGAGAAAGCCGTGTGTGTGCATTGTGTCCTAAACTACGCCTTGAGCAAAGTCGGGCACGACTCAATATTAGGGTTCCTGCAAATAACCAATGATACAACAGTCCATTAATTTGGCTTTTAGGATTTCGATAGTTTATTAGGTGTTTTCGAATATGGGTGAATAAGAATGAATAATGAGTATGACAATATGAATATAACAAGATAATATAACAATAGTATCCATAATAATATTTGACAGAAATTAAAGTTACTGGCTAGTTTGATTACGAATTAAATCGGGGCAAATGTAACGCTAAACCATCGTAGCTCGACTTATAATGAAAGTCGGTTTATAGAAGGTCGTGTGAGTTGATTTCCGTGCTAAAAAATAAGATGGAGAAATAATATTGAAAATCATTCACCAATTTAATCGTGTCGCACGGACGGGATCTCGTCTTTAATCGTAAACAAAATGTCGATTAATCGAAGGTAGCCTATCACGATCCCAAAGTAGGGAAAATGACCCAAATGGTCATTCTCCATAGATTTGAAATTGAGAAGGTTATCGACTTCGATACACGACGCTTACGAATCGGAAGACATCATCGATCGGAAAAATGAATAAGAATGGACATGAAGTGGAAATGAAATAGAAAATGAAATAGTCTCGAATAAATTATCATCTATCAATAGTTTGACCGATAATAACTTGTAAAAATTATCATTGACTAAAAAGTGATAAAGAAATGAATAAAATGAATAAAAATAGATAAAAATCGATAAAATTGAAAATGAGAAGTTAAAAAGAAGTTGGTCTCAGATCCAACATTATTTATCAATAGTTTGACCAATAACGGTTTACGAAGGTCTCGTCATCGACCCAACGCAAACATGGAACAAAATATCCAATATTAACTAAAAATCAAAATAAATAAATATGTACATAAAATAAATAAAATCTTAAGAAAATCATTTACAAAAGAATATATTATAATTTCAACTTAAAAGAAAAAAACTTAGAAGAAAAGGGAGGGGCGCTGGCCTCAGATGGGTATGTGAATCAAAGATTCGAGGGCCTAAATCCAATCACCCGTGTATCAAAACAAATGCCCACCCATCGGTTTATATTAACATCTTTAAAGAAAATAATAATTGAAGGTAAACCCACGATATATTTCCCTCAAGTTATTCTTGCTTTTGGAAAAAATAACACAGAGAACAATGAATCAACTATGAACATCACATTTAGAAAAACATCTATCTTCAATATGTTTCACAAATCGAGAACAACAACAACGAAGAACATGCCTAACCTTCGATTCGCCCTTGAAGCTTCCCGTTCCGTCTCGAGAAGTTTATATGGTTTGGTTTCCATCTCATCTTATACTCTTATGGATCTTTGTCTTATTGGTTTTGGGTTTCAAAAACGTATGAGCTTGGTGTTGATTTTGATGATTTGTGGAATAGGTTGAGGTTTTATGGGTGAAGAGGATTATTCATGGGTTTGAAGGTTGAAGAGGGTTTTTATAGAGCGTAGAAAGTTTTTGGGGTTATGGAAATGAGGAAGGTTCGGTTGAAAGGATTTGGTAACGGTGCTGATTTTTTGAAGTTGAAGAATGAATACAGGTTTATGCGTTTTGAAGATTGAAGGTTTATTGAAAAGTTTTGTTTGAGGATTCAATGAGGAACGTAGTGGGGATTAGGGTTCTGAAAGGATTTGCGGTTTTGGTTGTAGTTTCAAGTGTTTGGAGGTCTGTTTTGGAGTTATTGTTGAAGGTAGAAGAAGAAGAGTTTGTTAAAGATTGAAGGTGTTGAAGAGTGTTCTGTTGGATTGAGAGTGAAGTTGTGGTGATGGAGATTAGAGTGTGTTGTTTTTTTCGGGGTTGTTTGGAATGGTTGTTGAGGGTGATTGTTGGGTTTGACGAAATTGAAGGTTGAATTTGGAGAAGAAAACATGGGGTTTTATTGAAGGAAGGAGGAAATTTGAAGATAGGAGAAGAATCGATTTTCAAGTGGATGAAGGAAGCGGCGACCTTTTTTTCAGAATAGGGTTTTTCTTCCCCTCTTTCTATCCGAAGCTTTTATATCTAAGGTGAACTACTGATCTCTTGTCCTTTTCCTTTCAACTCTGTGTTTTGCAACTTTGTATATAGTGTTTTTCGGAGAATCACGTTGCAGACCTTTTTCATTTTGTCTGTGGTCCTTTTGCAGCTGTCTTTTGTCTGCTAGTGGCTTGGTGTTGGTATACGGTTTTGTTGTGAACCACTTTTTATACGAAATCACTTTGGTTGTGGTGCCTCTTATGTATTTAGGAATCACTTTAGTAACAGGCTTGCTGGTTTATGGTTTCTAAATTGTGATAAGCATGGTTTTGTGAATTGCTTTTTTCTGCTTTTTCTGCTGTTGCAGGTACATGGTTGCAGGTTTGTGGGGTCCAAAATGGTGTTGTAGGATTAAATTTTGTTGGGAGCTACTACAAGTTGAATTGTTCTGGTGCGTGATGGCTCAAAACGTGATGGCTAAAACTTCATCTTTACCGCTATCTTCCCGTACGAAGTGCACAATTCTGCTACAATTCGTGACAGCCTGGCCATAATATGAATTCAGTATTGCTAGG
Organism: Lathyrus sativus; assembly: GCA_963859935.3. Taxonomy (NCBI): domain Eukaryota; kingdom Viridiplantae; phylum Streptophyta; class Magnoliopsida; order Fabales; family Fabaceae; genus Lathyrus; species Lathyrus sativus. The sequence goes on from OZ012736.1 coordinate 311,524,301, forward strand.
AGAATAGGGTCATGATGGTTTTTAATGAACGACTTGATGCATTGTGGGAGTGCATTTTGCTGTACCATGAGAACTGTATAATGCTGTTGTGAAAAAAAAATGTGGGGTCTAAATGATATACCGTTCTGCAATATGTTAGTGAATCAAGTTATGGCCATACGGATTGTGAGCATTTTTGTAACCTACTAAAAAAAATTTTGTGGTGTGGAGGTAACGGGGTGTCCTTGATGACATAAAGAATATGATTTCTCTTCTTTTGTTATTATATATTTCCTTTCTCTATTTTTGAATTGTAATTCAAATATGTGGCCTTTCTTTCAACCTTTTTGGAATATTGATACCACTTTAATAATGAAGATTTTGTTGTGGGATTTTTTAAAACTTGCATTTACAAATTGGTCGAAATAACCTCTTTAAATTCACAATTAATTTGACGATGAAATTCCCACACGAATTCAAAAAACCCAAAGTCCACTATACTTAACTTCTCACTTGAGATGGATGCATCTTGAATGAATCTGGAGAAAGACTAATGACCAAAACCAATTCTCAAATATAGAGAAACTTGACTTGCATCATAAACTTCCAAAATGTGGCACACAACTCTAATTGAACTTGATCCAGTCCCCGATGATTCTTATGCGTAAAAACACTTGACCTGATAACCTGATTTGATGCACTTCAAAACCTTACGACAGAAGTCACATTTTTTTGGATTTTTTGAAATAAAGCAAATGGGTAAATATACGAAATGGAGGCTGTACAATGGTAGGAAAAATTTGGGGTATGACAACAGTTGAAGAGGTTGTTGATGATAAACCTTGGTATTATGATATTAAATGCTTTCTTCATAATCAAGAGTACCCGCTTGGGGCATCCAAAAAGGATAAGAAAACCTTGAGAAGATTGGTTGGTAGTTTCTTTTTGAATGATGATGTGATGTATAAGAGAAATTATGACATGATCTTGCTCAGATGCGTGGATAGACACGAAGCAGACATGTTGATGAAAGAAATCCATGAAGGATCTTTTGGCACCCATGCCAATGGACATGCGATGGCTAAGAAGATGTTAAGGGCAGGTTACTATTGGCTGACAATGGAATCTGACTGTTGTAAATATGTGAAAAAGTGCCATAAATGCCAGATTTATGCTGACAAAATTCATGTGCCTCCAACTCCTCTCAATGTTATCTCTTCTCCATGGCCTTTTTCAATGTGGGGCATTGACATGATTGGAATGATTGAGCCTAAAGCTTCAAATGGACACTGTTTCATATTGGTGGTTATTGACTATTTTACCAAATGGGTTGAAGCGGCATCATATGCCAATGTGACAAAGCAAGTAGTGGTCCGATTTATCAAGAACCAAATCATCTGTCGGTATGGTGTTCCGAGCAAGATCATCACTTATAATGGGTCGAATCTAAATAACAAGATGATGAAGGAATTATGCGATGAGTTTAAGATTGAGCATCATAATTCTTCTCCTTATAGATCCAAGATGAATGGGGCTGTTGAAGCTGCTAATAAGAACATTAAGAAGATTATTCAAAATATGGTTGTTACATACAAGGATTGGCATGATATGCTTCCTCTTGCTCTGCATGGGTATCGTACATCCGTTCGCACTTCAACAGGGGCAACCCCTTTCTCTTTTGTTTATGGCATGGAAGCAGTGCTCCCGATAGAGGTTGAAATCCCTTCTATGAGAGTTTTGATGGAAACTGAATTGTCTGAGACTGAATGGTGTCAGAGTAGATACGACCAGTTGAATCTGATTGTGTCATGGCCAATTATATCAACAAAGAATGAAGAAAGCATTTGATAAGAAGGTTCGACCTCGTGTGTTCAGAGAAGGTGACCTCCTTGACTTTTACTACCGATTCTAGGGGCAAGTGGACTCCTAATTATGAAGGCCCATATGTTGTTAAGAGAGCCTTCTCTGGCGGTGCATTAATTCTTACAACTATGGATGGTGAAGAGTTCACTCGCCCTGTGAATGCCGATGAAGTCAAGAAATACTTTGCCTAAAAAAATAACATCTCGCTAAGTTGAAAACCTAAAAGGGAGGCTTAGGTAAAAATGAGAGTCTCGGTGGATTGAAACCCCAAAAGGGCGGTCCAGGCAAAAATTAGAGACAAAAACATAAATAATCATCCCGGTAGATTGAAAACCCGATAGGGCAATCTAGGCAAAAGTTAGGGATCATGGAAAGTAACTACATCTAGCCAGTCTTGATCGTTTGAAGCAACATTTCCTATCAAAGGTTTTACTTCAATTATTCTCCGCTAAAGTCTCAAACACAGTTGGAATTCAAAGTTGTTAGGGAGAATAATGGTCATTGTATTTCAATGTAATCATTTCCATTGTACTTACCATTTTTCAAACTTTGTAATGATCCATGGAGTTACGCCATTTGCGGACTACCATTCTATCAATAGAATTTGGGCCTTTGTCCCTTTGTTTGCAATTCTCATTTTGTTTCTGTTTATAGAATTTCATTTTATTTTTTATGATGATATTTGAAAAAAATGTGAATAATTAATTTAAAATTTTGAAAATTATAAAAAACATTTTTCTTTGATTTATGAATATAAAAAGGAATGTCAATAATAATCCCAAGAACGGTAAAATCTTGAAGTAAAAAGCTTAGTGTTTTCCTCGGTGGTGTGTGTTCTTGTTGGTTTTCTCCTCAGTAGAGTTTGCTGATATTCCCTTAGCAGAATTTTGTTCCTATGGATGACCAGACGTGTATTAATCGGTTTTCCATAGCGAAGTCTTGATTCAAATCTTCTCCAGATGAGTAAAGAACAATGTTTCTTACTTCTAAGAAGTGTTGAAATAGCAGTCACCTGTCGGGTTTTCTCTCACCTTCTGATTGGGTGTTGATTTAAAATCCCCTACAGCTTGACTTTTTGCTACGATGTTAACTTCTTATGCCCCACCAAGTTCAAGATATCTCCCTCAGAATTGGATGTTTCTCAGAGTTCTTTATTGTATTCCCAGAAGAGCTTTGTTATTTGCAATTGGAGTTTATGTAGTCTTTTACATGATTACAATTTCCAGCGGATCCATTATATTTTGCAGCAGATTTCTTCATCCCTTTGAAGCAGACTTCATATGGATTTTTTTTTATCCCCAGGCAAAGTTGGAAGACTTGTGTTGCTATGTTTTCTCCAATAGATCTTTCCTTCAAAGCGGAGTTCATATTGTTGTTCCCTCTTGTTGAATTATTGATGTTTGAAGATTAATCTTTGGGTTTTCTCCCCAAGCGGTATCTTTTACCTCCTCAGCGGGATTTGAGCCTTGTAGTAGGATTTATTTTCCTTTGATGGCTTTTGTTTATCTCTTGCAGGATTTCTTTTGTTAAATCCCCAGCACGATCTCCAATGATATCTCCAATTTGATGAGATTAGCCGAGTATTTCAGTGGTGTTGTGATGTTTTGTTCACCCTCTGTTTGCCCTTTTTGTCTGTTTTGTCAGCATATTCATACTCATAAGCATTGCATGCGCATTCATTTTGTTGAGCATAGCATGTTTTGTTGCATTGTTCATCTTGCATTTTTGTTGGTGCTTTCCTTTCCCCGGTGCTGTTATCCCTGCGGGGTGCGTGTGTCCTCTCTCCATTAGAGTGTCGACCCCTAAGCAGAAAACGACTATCATTTCTAATTCCCCACTGAGTTTATGCCTCGTGGAAGATGTTTGTTTTAACTTTCCTCCCCAACTTTTATTTGGATTGAATTATTCCCCAGTTGAGTTATTTCCTCATTGGGTCGAGTCTTGTTTGACCGTTTCTCTCCAGTTTATTCCTGGATCGAACTTTGGTCTCTTGCGACAGTTACTTTGGTTTTCCCTGGGCTGCGAAACCTGGATGATGAAAAAATGTTTATTCTTCTCTTTTGAGGATTTATTTTCCTCGGCGGAAATCTGTTATTAAACCCCATCAAAAGATGAAGATTTAAATTTCCCCCAGCGGTGTTTTGATAACACTTTCTTAGTAATTGGTTGTGTGGCTTCATGTGGAGGCCTCTTTATTTGAGCAGCTTGTGTAATATGTAGAAATTTACCTTCACAATAAATAACATTTCTTTGGTTCATCCTCAACAGAGAAGTTTATTATGAAGTGATGGATCCTTATCCGACCATCTTTTTCCATCAGATGGCATCTCTGTGGAATAATTCCTGATGAGAAGTTTGTTGTGAAAGTCTCAACAGATGGTTGTCTGTTGCATGATTTAACATGCTCGTATCTATTTTAAAAGATCCCCGACAGAGTTATTAATATCATTTTCCAACAAATGGGTGTCTCTTTATTTGAGAAGTTTGTTTTGTGATTTGAGCTGCTCAGTAACATGTAGCTGATAATATACCTCTTTCTCCTACCCAGTGACAGGTAGTCGAGTATGTTTGTCCCACCCAGTGATAGGTAGTAGACCTTTATTTTCTTCTCCTACTCAGTGACAGGTAGTCGAGTATGTTTGTCCTACCCAGTGACAGGTAATCGACCTTTATTTTCTTCTCCTATCCAGTGAAAGGTAGTCGAGTTTGTCCTACCCAGTAACATGTAGTTGATATATTGTTTACCCTATCCAGTAACCGATAGTTGGTAACCCCTTTCCTTCAAGTTTATTACTCTCGCTGAACTACTCAGGAACCAGTAGTCAGCATTGTTTCTTTTCCTATCCAGTAACAGGTAGTTGATTATCTCTCGTTAGTAGATTATTTTTTGCCCAGTAACTGGTAATAAGTAATGCACCTCTTTGTTTTCTACCCAGTAACCGGTAGATAAAAATTCTCTTGTGTTTACTGCACTTATTTTCTACTCAGTAACCAATAGAAAGTATTTTACCTGTTCTCTTCGGTCCGAGTATCTGCGCCCAGTAACTGGCAGTTGGTATCTCTTTCCCCGTTGAGTCATTTTCTTTCCTTTATTAGAGTAGGATCTTGATCTTTTGTTTTCCCCTGTGGAATTTCTTTTCTTATTTTGCTCCCAAACATTTGTTTGTCTCTTGTGGTATTTTCTCCCCACAGAGGTCTTGTGTTTGCATACCATTAGCATAACCATATCATTTTGTGGTCTCTTAGGGACAAAAATTGGGTCTATTGTTATATTTAAGTCTCTTCTATCTGGTCGAGACAAAGATGTCAATCTTCATATCTCCGGATAGAAGAATCTTAAATAGGGCAGCTGTAATACCCTAATTTTTACCCCTAAGATCCCACATTTCATTTGCATCATTGCATACACAAACAATATCATACTTTATGGTTCTCCCGACACCCTTGTGTGTTTCTTACTTGCTTTTTGTTGTTTATGTTTACTGACCTCTAATCAAAATACCAAAAATATTTTTCAATTTGCTTGTTTCTTCTTCTTCTCTGTGTGTTTAGGGTTTTGCAAGGAGATTGATGGCAAGGACATTCATTCAAGTCTAAATCAGATGGATGTTTGACCTTATCTTGGTCAAACTATCAAGAGTTTGCTTCAATTATAAGTTACCCGTGGTAGTGGGTTATTTTCTCAGGAAATGTGATTATTCGCGGTCAAATTGTCTTGTGTCGAAATCCATTGGTTTATTAAGCAGTGTTCTATGAGAATTTTGGTCCAAGTTATCATGATTAAGAGTGCATCAATGGTTCATCTGTGGATTTATTTTCCCAGAGATAAATTCAGATAAATTCTAAGTGCTTCAGTTTGAACCGAAGATGCAGAAATTTGTTTTTATAAGTCAAGTTGGATGGATATTCAATCAAGATGTTTGTTTTGGGATGAAAGTACAAAGTGTTTATTCATGTGTGTTATTTCCATGTGATTCTAAAGCATGATTGAAGGTATTGATCTTTGGGTTCACGATGGCATCGATTTCTTAAGAATTTGTTTTATTCAAGAATTTGATTCAAGTTAGGTTTGGAGGAGACATGCATATGGCTTACTTGGAATACAAGTTACTTGAAAATTTAAAGCATTCATCATCATCTAATATTTCCCAAGTTCAAAGATGTCAAGGGTTCAACGGGCCAGGAGTTCATACTCAGAGCGCACAAATCTTTAAAGGGTGATACAAGGGGAAGACAACCAGCATCTACTCACAGTGCTTGGAACAATCAAGCTACCTGGGTTTCAAGGACAATTGATTAATATTCATCTGATTCACAAAGACATGTTCAGTTAACTCTTAACAATTTCGTTGCTATGAGTAAAAGAAAACATGATGACATCATTACAGCCTTATCTGAAGTGCCTGTCCTTAGAAATCAAGCTCCACGTGGTCAATTGAATACTGCAAATACTAAAACTAATGACTTGATAGCAAGATCATATCATCATGTGGACCAAATCAATGAAACTTATAAACCGACTCAGACAGAAAATTTGGAACAACTTACTCCTGATAGCATGAGCCACAAAAGTGTGAATTCTCCATTTTTAGAGATGATTCAACTGGCAGAGAACCTCGCATGAAACTGTATCAAGAGAATACAACACAGCTAGCTGCTACAGCAACAATTACATTATCTAGCAACAATCTGATCAATACTACAAAGCATGTTTTGGTCCAGACTCTCCAATTCGTTCAATGCCTCTACGATTAGATTCTCCCAAGTCTTTCGGTCATAAGATATTCACCTCAAAGCCAAAAATAGTGAACTCTATGACAAGCTTGGATATTGTCATTAAAAAATGATTGAATTGCTTAATGAATGATGTGAAACTAAGTTTGAATAAGATGGCTTCTGTTATTAACAGTCAACTAGAAAATTACTGAAGAAGCAGAGGCTTCTCTTTATTCGAGAATTGTTTGCAAGCATTTGCAGTCAGAAGCACATACCTTAGGTTCTGATGTTGCAGCCACAGCGGGTACCAAAGCAGAAGTATATGCTGCAGAAGCATAAAAGCAATCTTCTAGAAAAATTCTTCCTACTACAGTTGATGATTACATAGAGATAGTCAGAGCTAATATCGAAGTTAGGTCAAACCATCAATTTACATGTCGGCAACTGCTTTTGCTTGGTGCTATGTTTAACTTTTCTGACATTTCATATAGAAAAGCTGTTAGTGCATTTCTGCAGGAACTGATAAGCAGCACCGTGAGACAGAGGAGATTAAAGCAAAGGCTCAAATTTCTAATGCACAACCTGATGACCTTATTAATTTCTACCATTTGAAGAGCAGAAAGGGCATGAGCCAACTTGAGCTGGAAGATGAGGTTCAGGATGATCGCAAACGTCCTACTAGAGAGTTTACAAAGGATGCAAATGATGCAAATAAACTCAACCGCATTCTTCAGCTCACGGGATTCAGTGGTCCTGTTTATGCTGAAGCATATGTCACAGTTCATCATTATGACATTGTCCTAGATGTTACTGTCAGCAACCGAACCAAGGAAACTCTCCAAAATTTATGTTTGGAATTAGCAATTATGGGTGATCTCAAACTTGTTGAGCATCCATAAAACTATACCCTGGCTCCAGATCAAGCAAACAAATTAAAGCCAACATCAAGGTTTCTTCAACTGAAACTGGAGTTTATATTCGGTAACATAGTTTTTGAAACATCACCAAATGTTCTTGAGAGAACAATTATTGTTCTTAATGCTCTCCATATTGATATCATGGACTATATTGCTCCTGCATCTTGTGCTGATGTGGCCTTTAGAACTATGTGGGCTGAGTTTGAGTGGGAAAACACGGTTGCTGTAAATATAGTATTACAAGATGAGAGTGAACCTGAGGAGAATGGTCGTGGAAACTATTGAGAAGGTGGTCACTAATATAGATGCACGGTTGGAAGAGCTTTTGATTGATGGTATTCTATATGTAGACCAGTGATGATGCTTATGTGATGCTTAGTAGGTTTGGTGTGTTTGTAAACTCGCTCGGGCAGAGAGTAAAATTATATCTTCCTCAGATTTGTAGCGACCACCAATTGGAGTTTGGATACAAGGTGGAGCGTCATTTGAATGATGGAAACTTTATTCTCTTTAATCGTCAGCTAAGTCTTCATAAGATGTCTATCATGGGGCACCAAATCAAAATTATGCCTTATTCATTCCAAAAGATGTTTTTATGAATATATTGATGTGGTGGGAAGTTTTTGATGGGAAAGTTCCTACTCCTACAATATTAAAATCAGAACCACTATGGAGTGGGAAACAAGTCTTCAATCTGGTTATTCCTAATCAGATAAATCTTATTTGCAAAAAGGCACTTGAAGTCTCACTCATTGTCATTTGGGTTGGCCCTGATGTATCCCGCAAATTCCTTGGCCATCCTCAGTACCTCAGAATGCTGCAGCGGTTACATCAGCACAGCAGGCGGGAGTTCAATCAACTGGTACTGCATCAAGTGATACTGCAGCTAATACCACTAACCCGAACTATGCATCTGATTTGACAGAACATGCTGCTACTACAACAAGAATACAAGGCAATCTAGTTGGGAAAAACCTTTGGAGTTGATGTCACCTCTTGAGAGGACTGACACATCAACTGTCTGGAAAGAGTTCACTACTTCAGATGGAAGAAAATATTACTTCAATAAGATTACTCAGAAATCCACATGGACAATACCAGAAGAACTCAATATGGCTTGTAAGCAAGCACATAAAATAATTAGCCAGTGAATGGTGTCAAATGCAAGTGATACATCCAACGTTGTTGCCGCTTCTGCCGCAACGCCAACACCAGCTAATGCAGCTAATTCCAACACTTTGACATCTAACGGTCTTGCTTTAAGCCCATCTTCTATTACACCAATTATAGCCACTGATCATCAACGGTTGGTTTCTGGTTTATCGGGTACCCCTGTTTCCAATTCGGTAGTTACTTAAAACACCACAGGAGTTGAACCAAGCACTGTTGTAACTGTGAGCGCTGCACCCACAATAGTCACAGGAAGCTCAGGAATAGCAGCAGCCAACACAGTTAATTCAAAAATTCTATCCATTGTTGATAATCAGGCAACTCGTGATTTTACTACTTCTGTCAATGGAGCTCCTCTTCAAGATGTGGAGGAAGCCAAAAGAGGATTTCCTATAGTTGGACAAACTAATGCGACACCTTCAGAGGAGAAAACCAATGATGGTGAAACTTTTGTATATGCAAATAAGCTGGAAGCAAAAATGCATTTAAAGCACTTCTGGAATATGCGAATGTTCATCACACTGGGCCGTACTTCCAAGTCGGTTGTACATTCAAGTCATATGTTGAAAATAATCCACGTCATATAATTAAATCTGAGCTGAAATCAAAAAGCAAGAATCCACGTCACATTCAAATTACAACAAAAGCTGAAAGAGAAAAATCAAAACGACGTGAAAAAATACAACCACAGGTCACGCATAACTTGTAGTAACCAAAACGCAGGAAAAATACACAAACGGAAAATCATTTTTCACTCACTCTCATCTATAAATACAAAACATACCTCACTCATTTTCACAAGCTTGAAAAGCCAGAAAATCTCTGCAGAAAACTCACCAATACTCATCTTCAAGCTTTAACCGAGCTATCTCCATCAATTCCAAATTCACCGTTCTTCACTCTTCTTGTTCATATAGCCTCCAATTCAAACAAGTCTTGAAAATTCTTCAAAAATAAATTGCAACAAAAACTCCATCAGTTCACAACAGCTTCAAACGATAATAACTTGTCGTAACTGCGAAAAACCATCGGCGGAAAAACAGAGAGTCGCCACTTTCGTTATTTATCCCAAAGAGAGGGAAAGGAAACGATTGGAAAAACCTAAAGGAAAAGGGAAAGACAAGGTCATCGCAACCATGTCTGGATTCGGGAATCTATTACGCAAGGGGAAGGTATTAGCACCCCTCACGTCCGTCGTACTCGACGGGATCCACGCATCGTTGTCTATCTAAAAGGGTGTGTTGAATACTATCTAGCTAAAGGCTTAAGGACAAAAGAAAAAGAAAAGAGAAATGACTCGGCAGAGCATCGCCGCTTTGTGCCTACGTACTCTCTCGTGCAATGGGAAAGTTAGAGTCAACTTAGTTCCACTAACTACGGGTAAAGAAAGGGGGAAGGTTGCTCGCCAAGACATCGCGTCTTGTGCCTACGTACTTTCATCTGGTATGAAAGATCAGAGAAAACATAGCTCAGGCTAAAAGGACCACAGGTTGGTTCAAAAGTTTTAGGCCCGAGTAGGGTTAACAAGTAGTTCTAGCAGTTGGTGTATGCAGCTCGACCATTGGAGACTTAGGCGTTACCGTTTGCAGTAGAACTAAGAGTTAATGACACTCTTTTTGTGAAAAGATTTTCCGATTAAGATCCCGAAGGATGAAAAAGGTTTGAAGTGTTTTTGTGTTTTTTAGAGAAGAAGTGTTTTGAATTTGAGTGTTTATAATGTATGTTGTACTAAAGTCTAAAACCTAGGTTCGAATGCGTCGCATATCGTCCTAAGGACGTATACTAAACACTCTAGGAAATTGAGAGGTGGCCCCTCAATCACCATTTCCCAAGTATAATGCTCATGGCACAACATTCATTATCCTTATTAAGTATGTTAAGATTGTTTGAAGATGAGAAGAGAAGAAGGCACACTAATGGGAGACTAATCAATCCTAAAAGTTATCATGCAAAGTGGACCTAAAGTTGAGTTTGAAACGGGGAACTACCTAATGTTATCATGCATGTGTAGAAACTTAATGTCTATCATAACCTCAAGAGGTTAGAGAACTTATAGGGAGCATGGCAAAGAAAGGCAAAAGAAGAAGAAGAAGAAGAAAAAGAATGCATATGCAAAGAAAGATGTACACATAAGATGCACACATAGAATGATAGTGGGAGGAAAATAGTGTGGGGAAGTAGCCACCATAAGCTCATCTCAACCAAGCATGCATATGGAAATGCAAGAAAAGAAAATAAGAAAGATGCATCAAAAGTAAACAAACAAATGACAAAAACATAAAGAAAAAGTCCTGATGGATTCATCACTTTAGGTAAGCTTCAAGTTCCTCCTAAGGAGGGACCAAGCTACCTTAAATGACACTCCAAGGTCATTGGACAGAAGGGAGATGAAGAGAAAAAAGCTCAAAAGCAATAGCAAAGAACAACAAGAAGAAATGCAAGCAAGAGCACAAAGGAAGCAAGCATACACCACTTAATAGTTCAAGTTGAAAGATAAAAAAGAAATGCATCAATCAACAAGTAATGAACATAATTTTGACCTAAAATTGAACATACAACGAGCTCAACATGTCTAAAATGTGAAACAAGAAGAGTTGAGAGCTTATTGGATCCACAAAGGTCATTTCCAATTCAAACTAGGTCATGCACTTGTGTGAGCTGTTCTATGAAATGACCTAACTTGCAAGTCACCTCAAAAATAGAAAAAAGGCTCAAAAAATACCAAATAAAATGCACAAAGAAGCTAAACATGCTGGTAAACAGAGGCCAAAATATCAAGACAAATATTCCCTCAAAGCACCATTAAAAGAAAAGATTCATTTAGATGTACCACTTTGAAATGGGAGAAACAAAGGCAAAAAGAAGAGCCACAAAAGTCAACCCAAAAGTCAACAACCAGGGGCAAAATGGTCCTAAAAAATTGATCAACTCATCATTGAGATGAGGATCAATTTTCAATCATTGGATCAAAAAGGAGAAAGAGAAATAAATGCAAGAGTAAACAAAGTTACAATTTAAACCATTTAAAACCACTCCAATATTTAATTCTTTTTTTAAATAGAAAATAAATCAAAAATAAAAATAAAAATATCTAAAAAAATATTAGACATCTCAAAGTTTATAAAAAATATTTTTGGTGAATTTTTAAAGTAATGGAGTTATTTTATTTGATTTAAATTGCAAACAGAAAATAAAATAAAAATCAAAAGAAAATAAAAGGAAATAATAAAACATGTGGTTCAAATAGCAATGGAAAGCAATGTAAAACGAGGTTGGGCCCATCAAGGGGGTGCGCCTAGCATACACGGTTAAGGCCCAAACAGAAAATCCAAACAAAAATAAATAATATGGCAATCAGGTGTGGCACGGTCAAACTGAGACTAGCATGGAAATCAATCAGGAGCGCATGAACAGAAAGTAATCAGATCATGTGGCTGTGAGAGTGCCAACGCATTAATGAGGATTTTAAACATTATCATGTGCAACAAGTCAAAGGTGGTCCAACGTGAGTCTTAATCCTAGACGTTGGAGTGGAAAGTATGCAGATCGTACGCTTCACAAGATGACACGATATCATCTTCTTCAATGAAACATGGAGGGAAACCAGAGGTGGCCGGACTGCAACTCTGGTCATCTTCCTCATTGCTCCGGCCACCGTGAGCCAACAACAACACATGGCCAGACCAAAAGTCAACCAAATTGGACGAATTTTATATGAAAATTCATCTAGAGATCACGAGGATCTCAAATCCACCATCCAAATTTAAATATCATGCACGATGAGAGCAACCCGAAGCAACCAAGTTTGTGCATCAAAATCCAAAGTTCACCAAAATTCAACCAATTTGATTTAAACATCATCTAGAGGTTATGTAGGTTACAGATCTAGCAACAAACAAGCGAAACACCACAAGAATAAGCCATATCAGATCCAAACATTTTTGAGCTTCATCCAACAATCAACACCAATGCCAGTTCGTTTTATATATTAATGATCTACATATTGTCTAGGTCTCAAATATGTAAAAATAGCAATGAATCAATGCATATCCAGAGTGTAAGGTTGAATTGTAAATCCCTAGTGGAGAACTTCCACTGAGCCTTCAACTCTTGCTTAAACTTGAAGAAAATTGTCCAGAAACGTTCAATGATCCTTCCTAGAGATGTTTGCAAGCTTGATTTGCCTTGATTCTTACTAATTCTCCAAATTCGAAATTCAATTTTCCACCACTTTTTCAAAGTTCTTCTTGAGCAATTGGCCTCCAATTTCCAGTTCTGATGAGTTATTCATGATCAAAACCTTATAAGTGATGGATCTTGACAGAAATAAAGCCCAATGGCAGCTTGTAGAGCCCAATTGAAAATCCATGGGAATTGATTTTGGAGCTCTCTCATGTGCACGAAAATCCCTCTAATTTGGCTCCAAAATGCTTCAAATTGCTTGCTGGGAGTGTATGGAATGTGAATGGCTAGGATTTAGCCCTTGTTTAATCTCAATGGTTGATGTTTGTTGTGTAACTTCATGATGGAGTAAACTTGGAAATGGCTCACCAAAACACATCAAACTCAAATTCTAAAATTTCCAATGTGTTTAAAACATTATTTGCACTCAAAATATGTACCTATTTGCACAAGAATGATCAAAAATGAATTAATTCCCATTTTTCCCTTTTAAGCTTTCTTTCATGAAAATCCACACATCCATTCCTCAAACCAAGCCTAATCCATGACTTCTCAATGTTCGATTGAACAAATGACACCATTTGAACCATATTTTATGTTGGAAAAATCTTCATTTGAAGTGTGCAAGTTGGTGAAATGGACCTATAATTTTATGACTTATAATCTCACTTTCCCAAAATACCCATGACTTGCAAGCCCCATAGCTTGAGTTCCACAAATCAGATGAAAGACTTCTAATACTCTTTGGAAATCTAAGACCAAGATCTACAACTTTCATGTTGGCAAAAAGTTGAGGAGAAACATCCTTCTAGGTCAAAAATGGCTTGGAAGTTGGTAGACTTTTGTTGACAAAAATCACATTCATCTGATGACCTATAACTTGTCTGGATCATAACTTGAGTTCTATAAATCCAATCATGGACTTCTAGTACTCAAAAGAAATCTAAGAACATGCTCTACAAGTTTCATGCTGGCCAAAAGTTAAGATGAAACTTGTATCGTGAGATAGGTGGTCTTGAAGTTAGGCACTAGATAGGGGATTTTACCCTGAGAACCCTAATTTAGTAACTTCTCACACTCTTGATCCTTGATGAATTGAACTTGAAATGATATACCATGTATCTTAACACAACATCCCATGTTGAATTGAGTTTTAGTCTCCTTCAATTTCATAGTTGACTGAGGATTAACCAGATGAAAACCCTAGATGCAACATCTTTGACTGTGGCTTGTTCCACCTTACACAACAACTTGAATAAGCTCCACATGGCTCTCAAAGCCCTCAATGAGCTCTCTCAACACCTTATATCCATAATCATGAATTCACAATCCTCTGATGATCTTGAACTGGCCTCCAAGTTAGGATCTGACCCACATACATCCATCAATCCTTTCACAAGACCAATACCCACTTTTAGATGACTTGATGACCATCCAAACTTGAGTAACACCCTTTGCTTAGGCTCAAACCCTCTGAGTAAACTCCTCTTGATATGCACAATCTCTTGATCCCCTGTTCAATGCAAAATGCCATACAATGCAAATGCTAGAAAGAAATGAAATGAAACATAAACCAAGTTAAGAAAAGGTTGGGCAAATTTTGGGGTGCAACACAACCACATCTCGTAATTTTTCTACAACACATTTCAACATCACACAACACGAGATTCAAAGAAGAAGAAGAAGAAGAGAGTTTATGTTTCACTGTTTACCTGAATTTGAAGGTAGTTTGAGCTTCACCATAATTTTCGATCCGTTACTTTTTGTTGTGTTTCTGTTGTTATTGTTGTGAAGAGCTCTTGATTTCGATCCATTCTGTGTGATTTTCGTATCCCGCCGCTCCAATTTATGAAGAACTCTGAATATCCATGGTTGTGAATGTTGTCGCGTATCATGAAGAAGATGATGAAGTTCTACAACTTCGATTCAATTCACTTTACTCTTTTTTTAAAACAGATCTTGGGTCGTGTGGCCTTTTCACTATCATTTTTTTGCTATAAACCTCCCTTTTTTTTATAGTTTTTCATTCAATTTTCTTTTAATAATTTTTCTAATATTTGTTTTTCTTTTAAAATAATTTCTTAAAATAAATTTTATTTTGGATCTTGAATTTTGATAAGATCTCATCAACATCAATGGACTTTGGGTGTCGATTTTATCCACCAAGAGAGGTGATTGATATTGATGATGACTTAATCGATTTAAGGTTCAAATTATTGTTTATTTTCATCTTGATTTCTTCTTCTTCTTCTTTTTCTTTTGATCGATGAAATATATGGATCATGGATTGTTGATTATCAAGGTTGTTTAATTTTCATTATTTCAAATCTATGGATGAATAATCATTGAGATAATTCTCCATACTTTGGAATAGTGATAAATTACCCTTTGACTAATCGATGAAAAATCTTGATTATGATGAGATCACTGCCTCTTTTCTTTTTGTGTGCATGTTTTAGGAGAGTGATTTACATATCACTTCTCTAACATGTGTTAACACTAACGTTATGATTGCTTAACATAGCGCTAAAGTGTCCCGTAATCAGAAAATGATCATTCGTGGCTCAAACTGATGTTTGAAAGTCCAAGTATGGTTGGTTTCTTGTCTTAAGTCCACTACCTATGAAACTCGTTGTTAGGAGGCTTTGATTCTATCAATCCTCTAATGAGTTTTTGTTAACCTTGGTCTAAGTGCAAGAATTAACCATCGTTGATCATATGTTCTAACCAATAATCATTATTTCACTAACAATATCCTTGTATAATTTTGTTTATATTTTCTTCTTACTCCTTACCTCGTTACTTTTATCCTTCATCTTGATTGGTATTTTCCTTTCTTGTGCTATTTCCTTGCATTGCTCAGTTGTGGTCTTCGATTCTTCACCCATTGGTCTCTTTTTACCTATAACCTCTTTCATGAACTTCTTGTACAAAGGCATTTGCTCAAGTGCTTCAAAGAAGGGCATGTTGATTTCTAATTTGTTGAACATTGCACTGAACTTTCCGAAGTCTTTCTCGTTCTGATCCTTCTTTGTAACTCTTTGAGGGAATGGTAATTTGATTTTTGGTTTGACCTCCTCTTTCTTTTTCTCTCTAGTTGACTTTTCAGTTAGTACAGCTTCTTCTGGTTCTTTTATTTTTTTTCTTACCTCAAGTTCCACCTCTATACATTCTTCCCCCTTTGTTTTCTCCTCTTCTATCGCTTTCTGATTTCTTGTTTTGACAGCATTAATACTCTCTTAATTTTTCGGATTCGGTACTGTCGCGCTCGAGAGGGTTCCTTGAGCGTGTGTTGAGAGGTGTTGGGCTATCTGTCCCATTTGCGACTCAAGGTTTTTGATGGAAGCTGTGATGTTCCTTTGAATGTTTCGGGTTTCTTCTTGGAATTGCATACTTTGAGCTGCCATTCTTTCAATAGCTAACTCCCATTCTGCTTTTTGAGGGGCCTGTTGTTGTTGTTGTTGTTGATATGGAGGTTGGTTTTGGTCTTTCCATGAAAAATTAGGATGATTCTTCCATCCTGGATTATAGGTCTGAGAATACGGACTGTTCTGCCTCAAAACTTTTATCTCTTCAACTTGTTGAGTAGTCGCAAGACAATGCACATTATAATGGGGACCATTACAAATCTCACAACTAATAACTTTGACAGGTTGAACTTGAGCTACAGTTTCAGTACTCACCTTCATCCCTTTAAGCCTTCTTTCCACTTCAGCCTTGATTCGATCTTCCATTTTCACAACTTGTGCGGCCAACTTCAAGTCAACTGTTTCTTCCGGATTACTCACACTCCGGTCATATAATTCCAGATGTTCATTTGTAGCGATAACTTCAATAATTTTTCTGATTCCAGTTGCTGTTGTAAAGTTGGATGGACCACCAGCTGCTGTATCGATTAGCTGCTTAGTCTTCATCTTAAGACCATTCACAAACATCTGCATTTGTTCAGTTTGATCTAGATTGTGAGTAGGACATGCAACCAATAACCGTTTGAACCTTTTATACGAGTCCCCGAGTGATTCTCCCTCCCTCTGTTTAAAATTCATAATATCATATCGTTTGCGAATATACACAGAGGCAGGAAAATACTCATTCAGAAAGGCTTTTTCCATTTCTTCCCACGTAGTAATACTTCCGGCTGGTAAGGAGTAAAACCATTCTTCAGCTTCTTCAGATAAAGTGAACGGGAACATTCTTAACCTTTTAGCTTCATCTGTGTGTCCTTCAATCTTTAGAGTAGTGCTCATCGTCCGAAATCTCTGTAGATGCTTATTTGCGTCTTCGCTAACCTTTCCGGTGAAAGGTCTCCTCTCAAGGTGAGTGATTGTGCTCGGATGCAGCTGGAACTTTGCGACATTCACTGGTTGATTCACAATGGTCATCCGGTTTGGTTGAGCATTTGCCCCTCCATAGTCTCCCAAAAGTCTCTCCGCTGGTGGGAGATCCGCCATAGCTTCAGTATCTCTTTCTGATTCTGAACCTGAATCTGAATGAATAGAAACTCTTTCCTCTTCCGAAACTAATAGTCTAGCTTGCCTACGTCTTTCGCGTAGAGTCCTTTCAATTTCTGCGTCCAAAGAAAAATTAGCTGAGGGATCTCCTCGCATGAAAGTGTTAGACGTAGATTAGTAGTAACAAAACAAAAATAATAAAAATTAAAATTAAAAACTGAAAATAAAATTTTGGTCGCAGAGCAACAAAATTTCAATTGACTTAGAATTAAACTTATATTCTGGCAGTCCCCGGCAACGGCGCCAAAAACTTGACCGGTAAATTAGCAAGTGTACTAATTGTACCGATGTAGTAATAAGAGGAAATTCCCCGAATATCGATCTCGCGGACTGCGTATGAACACAAGTTCTAAAATAATACAATTGAACAAAAAGTCATAGGGGTTTTGGTTTGTTTCTTACAATTTTAAAGGCCAAAAGGCAAAAGCAGTAAAATAAAGGTTTAGACAGTTATGAGAAGCATGCTAGAGTATGGTGTATGAAAAAACCTTGTAATAACCTTAATCCTTATTTTTCAGAAATCACTGCTCAATTCAATCGTTACCGGTTTTAAAGATTAGTTGACTCTAATTCCTTAATAGAAAACCCTTTGGTATTCTTCCTATGCCCCAATTCCTTGGCGGTATAGGAACAACCCCAAGCAACATATTTTATCTAAAACATTACGGTTACTATAGGGTATCCCCATTCCTAGGCAATATCTACTATAGTATTATCGTATAAATGCGTTAACGATCGTTTTTCCAAACCTAAGGTTAACCGTAAAACAAATCCTTATTTGTCAAATAAGAAAAGCCATAAGAGAATTATACAATAACAACGATGATTAAAAAGTAGTGAAATCCATTATTCAAAGGAAACAAGGTTATTACAGAGTCAATTCAGGGACACCCCCTAGCATTGGGGGGTTTAGCTACTCATAATAATAAAGATAAAATCAACAATAAAATTTAACATTACAAGAGAATTGGTTGCTTTGATCTTCAATCGCTTCCGCTCATGAGGATGTTTCGTTCCCAAATCCTTGATCGCTTCAATCTTTATCGTCAAAATCTCTTTTCCGTTCCAAAATCTCTTTATCAAATAGTCTCAATTCAAACTAATCACTAGGGAAATACCCCCAATACCCTCGGGGATCACAAGAGTCAAAAATACAAGAAAAATAGGGAAAAAAGCGCTTCCTGCAACACGGGCCATGTCAGGCAACACGGGCGCCCGTGTTGGCTTCCTGAAAGATTTTTCGCGTGAAATTTGCAAGTCCCAGGTGTCACAACACGGGCCGTGTCACACAACACGGGCACCCGTGTTGTGCCACTGTTTTTTCTCCAAAAATCGCCTTTTCTGAGCAAATCCTGCAACACGGGCCGTGTCACACAACACGGGCACCCGTGTTGCACCCTTGTTTCGAATCTGACTTCGAATCCAACACGAAAGTCGTAGCTCTCTCTCTTAGCTTTCCGGCAGTTTTTAGAACGCCTCAAACGTATTCCCGGAACTCCAGTTATGATCGTTTTCGTGCAGACTGCTAAAGATTTCACAACAAAACTCTTCGGAAATCTTGCCATTTTTTCCCAGTTTTCGCTCTGCTTCTCCTTTATTGTATACCTGAACCTAGAAACAGTAAAAATACAAAATCGACGCATAAAATGTGATAAAAACAACTAAAATGCGACAAGACAAAACAAATGATTAACTGAAATAAACTGTAAAATAACGTGTAAAAACCATCGATTAATAGCGCTAAAGTGTCCCGTAATCAGAAAATGATCATTCGTGGCTCAAACTGATGTTTGAAAGTCCAAGTATGGTTGGTTTCTTGTCTTAAGTCCACTACCTATGAAACTCGTTGTTAGGAGGCTTTGATTCTATCAATCCTCTAATGAGTTTTTGTTAACCTTGGTCTAAGTGCAAGAATTAACCATAGTTGATCATATGTTCTAGCCACTAATCATTATTTCACTAACAATATCCTTGTATAATTTTGTTTATATTTTCTTCTTACTCCTTACCTCGTTACTTTTATGCTTCCATATTATCATTTCATATCATATCTTTGTTTATGTTTATGTCATTTCTCTTTTGTCCACTTGGACCATATCTTGTTCAAAACACTAATAAAGGATCCAAACATCTAAAAAATTTGGTGCTATTAACTTGGTGGTTATGCTTTTCGACCATTCTTGGACACTTGGACTTAGAATTAGGACTCTCTTCCCTATGCTTGGAGTGTTGTGGATCTTGGCCTTTATTTGGCTCGCTCGTTAGCTTATGATTTAAATCGGATGGAATTCTTTTTGCTTGCTATGGAGTGTGCTACAAGTTGGTTAGGTCTTTCTTATCTCTAGCTTTTATTTTGTTTTCTAGGGTAGTCACTTCATCTCCTCTCCTTCTTAAATTTTCAAAATCTTCTCCCTCTTTCAAAACCTTCTTGTTTTCAAACTTCAAAAATCGCTTTCATAATAAAAACCTTGACTTTTGTCAAGTGATTTTAAAACTTTGTTCTTCTTAATAAAAGTCAATCAATGTTCATCATGCTTTGACCTATTTCAAAAGACATAAAAATACAAACAAAACTCATCAACTCTTTTTGTGCCTTTATGCACTTTTCACTTTAAAACTTTTCATAAAGTTTAGACATGAGTCATTTCCATAGTTGAGATATAATTATCCTATTCCCATAGTATTAAGATGTTTACATTTTCCACTTTGATGTTGAGTGATAGACTTGTTGATAATCAAAGCAAATCCTCCATCTTTAGGTGACGCAAATGTTGTCTTATACTTGTGGGCGACTAGTCGTAGTTTTCTCCTTAAAATGACGACTTGTCTTTACATTTAAAATCAATCAAAAACCAACAAATTTTTGTTATTTGTACCATGAACTACGGGGTTTTGATCCTATCTTGCACTTTTTGGGTACGTAGGCATGAGGCAATAAGTCTCTCCAAACACAAAAATCTTAAAAAATAATTCTCTTCTCATCTTCTCAATCTCTTTTTAAACAAACAATTTTTAAACCAAAAAGCGAAAATATTTCAAAGGGCTCCTATAGAGTACTATAGACGTTTTGGGTGCTAGCACTTTCATATTGCGTAACCAACCTCCTTACCCCGATCTCTGTTTCTTGTTCTTGTTTTAGAACTCTTTGGTTTTGTTCGCTCTTTTTCCTTTCCTTTTTGGATAAAATAAAAGTGCGGTGGCGACTCTTGTTTTTTGAGTTAAGTTAATCAATAACTTACACTCGCGATTTTTACCGCTACAAACCTCAAATTGGATTCATACTTGATCCAATATAGTATCTTTGATGGTGTGGGAACTTGTTTCATGGAGAATCATTCCAAGACATTGACTAATCAAAAACATCGAAACCCCGATTCTTGACTGTATGGAACCCTAATTCATCTGCATCTTGACAAAGATAAACTTGAAATAGGTTAAGGTTAGATAAGCAAATGATGATGCTCCTAGAATGATGATGAAGATCTAGGGGTAAAAATTTGGGGTACAACAAGTACCAACTTCCACTCATTGCTTTCCCCACGAGTGAGCAACTGAAAAGCTCCATGCCTTTTTTCCTTCCATACTAGCGTTGAGTATAAATTACCCATAAGTCTTATTTCAGAACTTTTCCCCTCAACACTTTTATGCACTTCTTCTTCCTCAAACACCACAACCATACTTGTTTCTAAAAAAACCACCATTTTCAATGGCCTCTCCATCTTTCCAAACTCAGACAACCGGTAACAACCCTATTGCCTTTGTTTTGTCAGATGCTGATGCTCATAGACCTCTCCCTAACCCCACTTTTGGTGACAAAAACATTGTGGCAGTCTAGAAGAAACAAATGATTATCCCCTTTGCAGTGGGCAGAAAGCTTCATGCGTTTCATGGTCCTTACCC